>OY723399.1:88915699-89534583 GCA_963210345.1 Inga oerstediana | reverse complement strand
CTTATATTATAATACAAATATTATATTTTTCTTAATCATGCGTATGGATTAGACTATTTTCTTTTAAATTACTAAAATAAGGTTTTTTGAAATTAAAAATTTTTTCAGGCAAAAAATGTTAAAATTGCTTAAGCCTAATCTGAAATCAAGTACTCCGGATATGTAAAGATATCTTTTATCAACATGCTAAAGGCATCACGAGACATGGTCCACTTTTGATTTTTCTTTTCTTTTGAAATATTATTTTTTTGGATAACTTCTTTTGAAATATTATATATATTCTCCACTTTTTAAACACAGATTAGAACATAGATATCAATTTGAAATAAAAAATTACAGAAATTATATGCCAATTAAAAAAAAAAGGGAAGAAGCATGTTGAACTTACAAACTTAATTGATCAGTGCAGTGGAGTGGGGGACCACATTGCCCGTTGGTGTCGCAATCTTGAGTGAGGAGGAGGAGGAGTGGGGATGGCAGTTGAAACAAAACAAAGAAGTAGATTCAATGATGAAGATGTGTGTGCATGTGGGTATGTTTTTAAGTGTGAAGATGATAAGAAATGGAGGGAGGGGGGCGACGGTCGTCCATTGCAAGAAGTTGTAGTGTAGATGAAAAGGGAAAGTGAGAGAGGAGGGAATAATTAAAGTGGGATGAGTCAAAATAAATTAAAAGAGAAGGAAGGGGGCCACTGCGCGGGAAGGGGAAAAAAGATAAGAGTGGGAGCGGGGTGAATTGTGATTGGTGGGAAGTGGATAGTATAATCCATTAAAAAGGTCAAAAAAAAAATTTTCTTTTTTTATATAAGTTGAACATTTGACAAATTTTTTTTATTTAATAAAACCAGCTATGGCGCCTGGATTTCCAGGCGCCACAGCTGGTCCCTTCTTCTTCTTTTTTTTTTGGAATACATGCATGCGCCATTTATATGTATTAGACCAGCTGTGGCGCCTGGATTTCCTGGCGCCACAGCTGGTCCCTATTTTTTTTTTTGGGGAATACATGCATGTGCCATTTATATGTATTAGCTATTTATATGTATTAGACCAGCTGTGGCGCCTGGATTTCCAGGCGCCACAGCTGGTCCCTTTTTATTTTATTTTTTTTAATACATGCGTCAAAATTTTTTTTATTTAATAGAACCAGCTGTGGTGCTTGGATTTTCAGGCGCCACAGCTGGTCCATTTTTTATTTTTTTTAGGAATACCTGCGCCTAAAACTATAAGGCTTTAGAATCATCAAGGCACGAGGCAGCTAGCCTTCTTTTTTTTATTAATATAGAAGAAGCTGTGGCGCCTGGTTTTCTAGGCGCCACAGCTGGTAAATTTTTTTTTTAAATTTATTTATTATACAACCAGCTGTGGCGCCTGATTTTCCAAGCGCCACAGCTGGTAGGATGCACCCAATTGTGGCGTCTGCCTTGGCAGGTGCCACAGTTAGGCCTATCAGTTGTGGCATCTAGTCCACCAGGCGCCACAGTTGGTACCCAAAATTTTAAAAAAATAAAATAGAAAAAGAAAAAAAAGGCAGATGTGGCACTTTTTTTAAAGAAGTGCCACAAAATATGCGCCACCTTTCAACCTTTTTGTAGTAGTGATTTAATACATCATCTACACACGTATCAAGTTTTTGGCGTCGTTGCCGGGGATTGTTGTCATTAATATATCAATACCAAGTAATTTTAATATTAATTTAGTCTTCATATAAAAATTTCAAAAAAAAAAGGATTATTCACAGCATTCATTTTGTTTAATCAGTGATAACTTGTCATATCTTGGTTCTTTTTCTGGAATGCATGTGAATGGAATGAGACAAGAAAATATAAATTCTGGTTGGATTGAAAATTCTTCTCCTTATAATTGTTTTTCTTGTGCTTATTGTGGAGAGTGTCATTTTTACGAGCATTGTCCATATAGCAATACCGGTCATTATGTGAGAGATGATTTCAATATGAACCAAACTTGTCTTGATCATTCCTTTTATCCTGGTGGAATTTTGGAGCAACAAGAGTCTTTGGATCCATTTGTCAGGTATTCTCCTAATCCTCCTTTCTACTCTTATCCATATATTGAAGAACACACGCTTGAGTATAAGGAAAAATCTGATTTAGAAAGATTAATTGAGGAGTTTGCGGAATCAACAGCGAGATTTTGTAGAGAGCAAAAGGAAAATGACACAAGAGTCAAGTCAAGTGTCCAAAATATTAGAATATATTGGAGTCAAATTATTGCATCACTTGAAACTATAAGGCAAGATAATTCTTTGAGCATGATTCCCACTCCTTGTGTTGATGATGATTATTGTGAGGAAGTTGAGGATGTGGAATTGAATGAAACTTTGCCTTTTGTGGCATGTGATAAGGAACTTGAAATCACTTTTGGAGAGAATAATGGATGTCCAATTAAGGTTCCGCCTGTGGAGCCTAATCTTTGTGATTTTGATATTGAAACTAATGTGGATATTCCAAAAGATGTTGTTCATGTCTCTCCTGTTGAAGTATTGACTCTTACTGATGAGAGTCAAGTGGATTTTATGGGATGCTCTAAAATTTTGGAAATTCCTAAATCTGTTTACAAATACATGCATGCTGTGCTTTATTTGAATTCAGTAAATAATTGTACTCTAACATTGTCTATGATTGAAGAAGTACAATTAATTACTTTGAATGATTATTGTTGGTTTCTGAAATATTGTTGCTAGAAAAGAAATGAAGACAAGGTGATCCTGGTGTTTGGTACTTTTGATTAGTAGTTTGTGTTTGAGAAGTCTGGCTGAAGACTATAAATTTAGCGCTGCTTGGGAGGCAACCCAAGGTTTGGTTTGATATTTTGTTGTGATTTTGTAGGACTTATGGTAGCTCCTGATGATGTATTCTACTTTGATAGTTTAAAAAAAAATAATAATAAAAAAATTTGAAAAAAAAAAATTTGGTTTAATCTTTGTCTAGCTAAAGACGTTAAAGAAGAGTGGCTTTTTGGGAGGCAACCCAAAACTTCTTTCCTACTCTCTTAATTTTCTTTCCTACTCACTTATTTCTTTCCTACTCTGTCAAAACTTCTTTCCTACTCTCTCATTTTTCTTTCCTACTCATCAAAACACATTGCACTGCATTGAGATTTTAGTTTTCATCATCTTCATTTTAAGTTACCATGGAGGAATCTCTTGCAAAGCTTAAGAACAGGTTCCCCACTCTTCCCAAAGATGTGCTCAGGAAGATCTATAACAGTCAACTTGAAATGATAATGATATTCAATCGTTTGGGCCTTCCTGTAGATGTACGTTGGATCATTGAAGCTAAGGTACGTTTAGCAGGTGAGATTCATAATTCATTTGTTAAACCTTTGCCAGGAATGGGAAGAAGTTCTTACTCCAAAAAGAGAAGAGCTAAAAGAATGAAGGTCTGCCATAAATGTGCAAGGTGGAATTGTGATCAATGCTGTAGGATAAAGGTATGGTTTCTATAAATCGAGAAGATAAAATCAAATTTATAAAGGATGGACTGAGTAAGGAGTCACTGGATGATATCATTCAAACTCTTGAGATGCATACGAGTGGTGATGTTCATCGTATTCTTCTCGATTTAGCAGACATATTCAACAGAGAAAAAGAACACTATTGTCTTGGAAATCTGACGTTAAAAGACCCTGTTTGCCAGTTTATAAGAAAATTGGATGGGAAGCAAATCCTCAATTTATAGAAAGCGTTTAAGCCGTTACTGGACGTAAAACCAGAGGAAGATGTGAGCCAAAATCACAACTACTGTACATAATCATGCTTGTGTTTAATTTGTTTTGTCTTTTTTGTAGCTTTTGTCTAATCTTTCTTATCTTTTCAGCAGCTTTTGCCTACTCTATTTTATCTTTTGACTTTCTTTCCTCTTTTTGTTTAATTTCTTCATGCAATGGCCCACCGGTCATTTGTGTCGGAATTTTTTTTTCAAACTTCTTTGAAAAATGTGTGATTTGTGTGATTTTGTTGTGACTGTTTTAGTATTATATATATATATATATATATATATTTACTCTTTCATTTGTAAATATGCACACTTCCATTTGTAAATATGAATTCTTCCTCTTGTAAGCATACATGGTCCGAGAGAAACAAAGAAAAAAAGGGTATCACACAAAAATGTAGATTTACATCTATTTGCATTTTTGGTGAAACTGATTTGGGCAAGAAAAGAGAGTTTATAATAGTAGCAAATGAACTTGGAATTGTATTAGCTGCCAGAAAAATCAACTGTGTATGGGGAGGCATCCAGGGCCTAAAGGGAAGTATGGCCATTTCTGCATCCATGAATGGAAGCAAGGGTTTAAGTGTAAGAGTGAAGGTGTTGGAAGATCATGCTTTTTCCTTAGGACAAGAGTTACAGGTTTTGAGCTTGCCTGAGTGGATGGGAGTAATGTTCTACCATGCTCAAGCTTTTATTGCTCTACCCGGTGGTTTGGAGACATTGGATGGCATTTCTAGTGTTGCATATTGCGCTAAGTTAAACTATCACAAAAAATCATTAGGATTGTTAAATGTTAATGGTTTTTATGATAATCTGTTGTCTTTATTTGATCATGCTGTGGAAACAGGATTCATACCCCAAGCGACTCGCCACTCCATAATTGCTGCACCAACTGCTGATCAGCTACTCGATCAAATGCAAACCTATGAACCTAAACCAGATCTACTCGTCAAGCAAATAGGTGGGCAATCTTCAGATAGCAGTCAGAAGCAGAACCCAGATACCACTCTTAGGTTGTAACTTTCCTTAATCTCTTGGTTTTACTTTATTGTGTGTTTATGTTAAAAAAAAACACATCCTTTAAGCTCTAAAAGACATTGGGGACAATGTCTGATTTAAGTTGGGGGAGGAGAAAAAAAAATTTGTTTTTTTTTGTTAGTTAGTAAAACCATTAGATGCATGGTGTGTGGAAAAAAATGGTAGAGTAAGGAGTTTTTCTTAACTCCTGAGACGCATTTCATTAGTTGCTTGATTTTTTTATCTTTTTCAAAAAAAAAAAAATCATCTTGTTCAAGTGCTTTGTAATGATCTTAAGAAGTATATAAGTTTTAAGTATGGATTAATTGAATTTAGAGATTTTATAGCATGAATGAACAACTGATTGTTGCAATTGGTGATAAATTTTGAGATTGAATGAACTGAGTTTAAAAATTCCTAGTTGTGAGCTTCTGAGCCTATAATGATTATTTCTCTTGTGTGTGATATTTACCTATTAAGTTGTCACTCTAGAACTTACTTTAAATTTGGTTGAAATTACATCTCACATGCACATTCAAAAATGATAAAGGCATTCATTTTCTTTAGCCAGAGCCAAATAGCCAACCTTGCAATTATACCATTAATAAGCCTCTTTGAGCCTAATTGACTGTTTCTTTGTTTTCAATCCATTAACATGTGCTTTAATGATATATCAAGTGCTTTTACCTTATTTGAAAGATTAGTGGAGCATTTAAAATTTTTATGAAATGGGCTTTTGACAAAGTGTGGGGGTGTATCTATCATCAACTTTACAGTTGCAATTCAATAAAAAAATAGAAAAAAAAGAAGAAAAAAAATTAAACAAAAAAGAAGAAAGAAAAAAAAAAGTTAAGTGTTTGAATTGTGGGTTGTTGTGATGAGATAAATTTACAAGTAGCCCATTTTTCAATTGCTCTATTTCTTTAGCCTTTCATATCATTCCTTTACCTTAACCCCATTACAACCCTTAATAAGTCCTTTTGATTTGAATTATACATGTGAATTAGGTAGTGGAGATTGAGATTTTTAGCAAGCCTATGGTAGTGCAATTTTTTCGGTTGAATTTGAGCGAAACACTTACCCTTGAACACTTGAGAGATTGAGAGAATGAGTTACAAGTACGAACTCGATTTATTCATTTTCAATTAAAGTTACCAATTTATATTTTCGGTGATTCATTATTACTATGATATCTTTATTTTTCAATTGTGTTCTTACTTATGACCTGACACTTCTGATTTTGTTGGAAGCACTTATTATTTACTTCTTGTCCGAGGACGTCCAAGAGTTAAGTGTGGGGGAATTTGATATGTAAAATATTTGCATATTTATTTTCCCTTATATGATGATTTTAAGGACGATATTTGCGTTTAATATAATAAATTTGGGTGTGATTGATAAATAAATACTATTTTTGGAATAAAAACCATATAAAAAAATAAAAAAAATAAAAGTACTGTATCAGTCGCCAGATCACTGTAGAATCTTCCAGAACACTGTAGCAGTACTGTAGCACACATTTTTTTTCACCTATAAATAGAGATCAAGGCCAAGCTCAAAGGAGGAGGGGAGGAAGAGAAGCAAAGGTTTCCTTCTCCGACAGGGATATGTCCTTCTCTGACCGGAAGAGATCTTTCTCTGACATTTCTAAGTTCATTGTATTAATTTTTAGATTTAATTTCATGCATTGCATGCCTCTATCTTGGAAGGCTTAGGATTGTATCACATTTTGCATGCTGCCTACATGGAAGGTTTTACCTCCTAAATGGACGGCTAGATTTCTTTATCTTTCATGCATCTTTTGGTTGTATATTTATGTTTGAGAATTTAATATTCAAGCTTATGCAGTATTTCATCATGTGCTTGTTCGCTACCGCAAGTGCACGGATCGCGTCAAGTAATACAGTGATAAGTGAGATCGTTCCCTCGAGAATTTGAATAACAATTTAGTCAAACAATGGGCTTGATGTGTTTGATTAAGTTGAATCAAACAAAATGTTGAGTGTGAGAAAAACATATTTAAAAGATATGCTGATAACAACTAAGAAAAATACTGAACAGAATATGCTTCTCATGAATTCAATCAAGTAAAGTGAACCTAGGATTGTTCGCTCCCTTTGTATATCATAAACTCAATATACTTCCTCTTCGATATTACTGTTTATGGAATATATATATGTCAGTCTAAGGTTTAATAGCCATTGGTTAAGCTCTCTCAAGTTATAACCAAACTTATATTCTCCATTAAAATACACAATCTCTTGCTGCATTTAAGGGAAAATAATCATTAAACAACCTCCTTACTTTGATAATGCTAGGTTAATAACTATATCTCTATGTTATTAACAAACCATCAATTTAACTCTTTAAACTTCAAGTCTAGCATAACTCTACCCACGTTCTTCAATTAGATTAACTCTCTCAAGCTTAATCTAGTTGAACATGCTACTCATAGTGCTAGCAATTCATGAATATCAGTGAAAACAGAGAAGAATTAACACATATATACCATTAGCTAACGAAGAGGAAGAAGGATTCGAGTTTAATCCATACAAAAGTGTTGAACAATCCTAGGATGAAAAACCTAGCTACTCATGTTCAAAAACAGATTACAAATAACAGGATTAAATGTAGCCATAACAGAATCACAGTGGGGAAAGGGAATAAATACAGAAGGATCAAGAAAACTGGAGTGAAATCTCTTCCAATCCTAAAGCCCACTTGATTCTCCTTGATTTCTAGCAGATCGCAGCTCTCAGCACCTCTCTAGCCGCCTCTGTCGGTCTTTCCAAATTGGGAACCCCTTCCTCAAAACCCTGGGTTTGCCTTTTATACCTTCTCAGATGTCAGAACGCGCAGCTTCATTTGCGGGGTTGGGCCGCGGCCCGCCACTCTGTGGGCCGCGGCCCAAGAGCATTTGACCTCATGTTGTTCTTTTAGGCCGTAGCCCATGAGATGGTGGGCCGCGGCCCAATCCTTTCTGTGCTCATGTTGATCCTCTGGGCCGCGGCCAATGAGATGGTTGGCCGCGGCCCAAGACTTTGCCAGAGTCATCTTCTCTTCTTTTCTGCTCTGTACTCCTCTCAGCTTGCCTTTCCTTCAAATGGTTGTTAGCTTCAACTTCCTTCACCTCCTTCTCACTGCATGTAGCTTCCTCTGGGCTAGCTATGACCGAATCTGTACCAGTTTACACAAAGAACTTGCACACATGGTTAAACATTCATAGTAGTTAGTGAGTAATGTCCTCCATAATTTCATTCTGCTGTGCATAGCATGAGAAGAACACAATTCATCACTTTAACCCTTTCAAATGCCCACTTATGCACCCAAAGTGAAGTAAAACAGGATGAAATATGAAATTCTAATAAGAATTTCCTGAAGTTAACAGTGCTAAACTTTCATTTTCCTAGGGTGATGACGTAGCTTACTAATGACGGATTGAATCTAAATTATTAAATCTAGTTTGAATTTCTCCTTCATGATTGAGTTTTAATTATTATTCTTAATGCTTTTGATTGACTGACCATCTTTTGAATTATTTCAATATGTATGTTGAGACCGGAAGGAGATACATGTGTGTAAACCCTATAATTAAAACCATAACTTGCATATGAAATAGGAATATATTCATATGAGTTGTGTAGTCTTACTGAGTTCCATGAATCTTAATGCATAATTAATTGCTTAAATTCATATAGGAATATATTGGATTAGCAATTGATTATAGAATTGCTTGACCTTGAAAGAGGCTAGTAATTAAATTAGGGAAACTCGACTATCAATCATGTGGAATAAATTGGGCTAGAATAGATAAGTGATTCAATCCGGAATTTGTAAAGAGAAATCTAATCCCTAGGGCTTTTTCTCATATTTGCTTTCATATCATCTGCATTCATATTTAATTGTCTTTCTTTTATTTTGTACTCTCAATCACCAACTAATCGATCAACTAACACTACTACAAAAAAGTAAAGCAGTGGCGCTTATAATTGCATTAACTGTGGCGCTAGAGAAGTGCCACATATCTGGACGCTACTAAAAAAAGCTGTGGCGCTTGGAAGCGCCACAACATTTTAAAACTTTTTTTTTAAAAAAATACCCTCCTGTAGCTCTTGTTTGAGGAAGTGCCACAGGAGGGGGGACGCAAGCGCCACAGCAGGGGTGTCCTGTGGCACTTCCTCAAACAAGCACCACAGGAGGGTCCCTTTTTTTATTTTTTTTTCTTTTTTCTTCTTCTTCTTCTTCTTTTTTTTCTGTGGCCCTTTTTTATGCTTCCTGATTGTGAAGCTTTATATACAATGAGTGGCTTTCGTGTTTTTCATCTCCACAAATTGTCAATCTTTCTATTTTATATTTCAACCTATTATATATATATATATATAATTTTCACATTTAAAATTCAAGTTCCCCAACAATAATGTTCTTACATTAATACTCTCCAAAGATAACATAAAAAATATCACAATACAAGAACTTGATATGTGAACACAGTACATCAACAACTAATCAAGTAAATTAAAAGATTACTAAAAAATACAAGCTTGTCGGCAAAAAATTTAAACAAAGCAAAAAGGCAAACGAAACAAGCTAGGTTTTCACTCTTTCCTATTAAATTAGGAACAAAAAGGCAAACATTATATTACGGTTTATCTTGACTAAAAAAAAAAATTTAAACAAAGCAAGCTAGAATGAAACAGTCTTCTTCTTACAAATCTATTAATTGACCAGTGCAGGGAGTGGAAGATCACGTTGGTGATGCTAGCTTGAGTGACGAGTGAGCGTGTGGGTGTGTTTTTTAGTGTGAAGATGATAGGAAATGGAGGGAGGGGGCCACAGATCCATTAAGAAGATGAGAAAGGGAAAGTAGTTTAATGGAGGAGAGAGTAGTTAAATAATTAAAGTGGAGTAGTAGTTAAAAAGAGAAGGAATAGGGGGCGGACACAGGACCACTACGCGGGAAATGAAATAATTAAGAGATACACTATCCATTTGATTTTTTTTTTAAAAAAAAATGGGCAAGTGTGGCGCCTAAATAGTTAGGCGCCACACATTGCCTCTCATCAGCTGTGGTGCCTAATGCTTAGGCACCATAGATGATATAGAATTTATCATGTGTGGCGCCTATTTATTTAGGTGCCACACATGATCTTTGCTGCAGCTGTGGCGCCTGGTGGGTCAGGTGCCACAGCTGCTTGCATGGCCCCAAGTGTGGCGCCAGCGTAGGCAGGCGCCACACTAGGCCTCTTCAATTGTGGCACTTAATCTATTAGGCGCCACAGTTGGTACCCAAAATTAAAAAAAAAATTATAGAGGTTAAAAAAAAAGAAAAAGAGAAGCTGTGACACTTGTTTAAAGAAGTGCCACAAAATGTGCGCCACCTTTTACCCTTTTTGTAGTAGTGTAAATAGAGTTAAAATTACCTATTTTGGTACTTAGTGCTCAATCCTCATGGGAACGATACTCTACTTACTTCTATATTACTTGATTACGACAGTGTACACTTGCACTATTTAATACATCATCTACACACGTATCATCTTCTTTCAATTTCCATGGCAATTTTAGTTCGGTATCTGATGCAAGCGATGACATTGGTTATGGGTGACTAATTTTTCATCTAGTCTTGGTGGTAGAAGAGGTGGCTTGAGCTTCAATGTGGAGTTTATTTAGTTTTTTATTAGCTCATTAAATGCATTAACTGAAATCTGTTTGGTTTGATTTTATATTGATACATATTTGTGAGACTTGAATGAGTGTTCATTTATCCTTGTTGGTTAACATTTGTGTTGGATTTTGCTTTGATGCTCTTGGATAATGTAGTGAATTTATTTCCTTATGTTTTAATGAGATTATACAATATATATGATTACTATGGTGTATAATTGAGTTAATTCATATTGAGTGTTGCATTTGTACTCTCATTTAAAAGGAAACAAGTGCATTAAAATAATTTTCGAACACACATCAAGTGGCTTTTAGCAATTTATCTAAGAGATGACTATGGCTGCGATTGTAGGATTAGTCATTAATTAGATAAATTAGACTCAATACTTTTGCTTGAGGTTTTCATTTTGACTTGATGATAAATTAACTCCCAAATCATTTTAAGAAGCTAGCAAAGTCATTTACTTTGCTACCAAGATTCATTTCTTCATATTCACCCCATTTTACAAAAATAGCAAAAACAAAGGTTTAGCTTTTAATAAAATTGCATCATTCTTTTAATTATTATTTTGAAAACCAAAATCCATTTCTCCTTGTTTTAATGCATTTACATGGCATTTATGTTACTTATGATTCAATAAAAGGCTTATCGAGAAGAGAGAACTATACTAGGTTTGCCTATACCCAATCCTTAATTAATTTTTTATTATGGAACCCAAGGCTAACATACGAAAAATTCATAATAAAAGAGTAGATTATATTGTACTCAAAATTATATTAGCAAAATATAAATTGCAAAATTCAAAACCAAGCTTGTCATATTAAAGTTTTCATATGTATCGTTTTTTTTTAAATTTTCATCTTAGAATATGTGGGTTTAATTATTTTTGGTTTCATTAAATTTTTTTATGCCCTTTGTAAAACGATTTCTCAAACATGTTTTGAATTACGGACAAAAATTTTCGTTACTTGAAAGAAAAAAAGGCTAGTATATATGTATAAATGAAGGGCATTTCAGTGATATGCGCCATGTGTGTGTAACCACTCTATGGGACTCGAGTTCTTAAAGGTGAACTTCTTTTCGATTTATTTTTTGGGGTGGTCGGAGGAGGAGTGTAGGGGCAAATCAATATTTTTAATTTTAGTGTATGAATGAATAGGATAAGAAATAATCAAGTTGTTAAGGACCCTAATGAATGCACTGCCAAGTGGCATCGCAAATACTTTAGTCATTGCACAGTTATATTATTATATATTATCCTAAAAAATGTATAGATATAAACATTTAGTTTAACAAAGAGATAAGGATGATACTGCTCTTGCACTTGGTGTTCCTCTGCTTATATGTTTGCTTCCTAAAGGACCATGCATAATAGAAATCTGAATTTTCATATTTATAGAAATAAGAAAATATATATGACGTGATTTTAAAAAGATGAAAAATAATAGTATTAAAATAAAATAATTATATGAATATTTCAATATAGAAAAATTAATACTTGACCTGATGAAGAAGAGAGCATTATATTAAAATCAAATATTATATCCCTCAAAATTAAGGAAAAAATCAGTAGAACTATCCCTTTATTGATAGTCATCGTTGTACCGTTAAGAGACCATAATTTAATTTGAAAATAGAAAGAATTACTATAAGATCTCAAAGAAGAGATGTAATAAACAAAAAAGTCTAGTAACAACTTTATAGCATATAATGATAAATTTTAGCAGAAATTCTTATGTGAATATGGTTTGCCATGTCATTTGTGGTCTAACCAATTGAAATATAACAACTGATGAGTTGATTTGGCATACTTCTTAAATATTAGTTGGCACTTTAATAAAATTAAAAGATTTCACAAGATTTACTTTTTCATTACTTGTGAAATCTTAATTAAGAGATTTATTTTTTTTAAGATAATAAATAATGTAAAACACATGAGTAGTCAACTAGGATTAATATTAATTGAGTTGTTGTGTTTTAATTGGTTAAGCCACAAATGATGCAGTAAACCAAATTCACACAAAAAATTCTCAAATTTCAGTATATAAGGTATAGCAATATGTTTCTAATTTTCACTTGTCATTAACACCTTTTTTATATTTTTTAATGATACACCGTCATTACCACCTTTTTGTGATTGTATTCCTTTATGATGTCACAGTAATTCTGTTTTAAATATATCAATTGATGATGTGAGAAGCAAGAATTAAATGCCACGGATATGAGATCTAAGGATAATAATGATAAACTAATTAATCAAAATAAATTAAATTAATCAAAGAAGCATGCATTTATCACGTTTGAACTTCTAGCATTCCATGATCCAAAATCAACAGTCAGCAATTGTGTCGTTTTCTTTATTTTATTATTATTATTATTATTATTATTATTATTATTATTATTATTTTGGCCTGATTCTTTATTTTCTTTCTTAGACATAGAAAATTGCAATGTCAACTTCGAAACTTTTAATTAAATAATACATTCATTACGAACTATGTGTGCCAATGACTAAGGATAAATTGGTTCTAATGCTTGTCTCATCCCTTAACAAGTACGGCAATTTTTTTTTTAAATATGTGATCACGATCTGGATTATGTATAAAACTTCCTCTCTCCCTGAATATAATACTACCTCCAGTTGCACCACAAACTAGATTCCGTATTTAGTACTGTACAAGTATGTAATCGTCAAAATTGTACCACAATGATAAGAACAAGCCTTATCTCAGTAAGTGGGGACCGATTACATAAATCACATATTGCTATTGTGCTCTATCAATAACCAAATCTTCAGATATATTGTTAACTGTATATAAAATCTCACTCAATAACTTCATTGTGTGTTCTTTTCAGTCTTCTTCCTCTAGTCCTTTTTAAAAGACTCTATAATGCTTGATCAACCCTTCTTACTGTTGCACCCAATGCCCTTTTTTGAATATGTTCAAACCACCTCAAACGATTTTCTATCATTTTCTCATTAATAGATGCCACTCCAACTCTTCTAGGAATATATTCACTGTGGACTTTATCCTTTTTTGTATGGACACACATTCATCTCAGTATTATTATCTCAGGTACCCTCACTTTATGCATATATATGTTATCCCTTCAAAGGCCAACATTTACTATGAAAAATTATTGATGGACTTATAATAATGCTATAAAACCAAAAATATGTACTATTATTCAAAGACCAAAAAACATTTGTTTGTGTCTTCGTTGTTCTTTTCAGATCTGTTTCCAATTGAATCGGGATGTTTTTTTATAAGAGATCTTTAAAATATCATAATTTTAAAATATGCACTACCTCAGTTCCTTAATATAATATCTTGTTTGTAGTGTAAATTATACTACGAACAAGATATTACAAGAGGAAGTATAATAAAAATACACTACTAACACATGATTAGTTTAGTGGTGTAAGACTCCGTTAGATCCCTTTGGGTCTTGAATTCAAGTTCTGTAGGAGACACATGTGGTGGGAGGGACAACCATGATGTAATATCCTAAGATGTACTCAAGGGCTAAATGTACAAAATAGATGGTGGAATTAATTACATAATTACCTCTTGAAAATTTTGTTATGACTTTAGTCAAGTTTCATATGCAAAATTGACAATTTTAATATTATATTGCAAGATGATATTTTACAAGATCATCTTCTTCTTTAAAAGGGCCATGACTTACTTATGACAAGAGGAAAAGTAAGAGTTAATATATATTGGCTACTAAATATGACCAATTAAAAGGAGAAGACTTAGTCAACAATTTCAACTAAAAAGCAACATATGTGAGGAGGTAAACTAAGATAATTGAAAAAGGGTTTTTTTTTAGCTCCTTTTGGTCATTATTTTTGGTCAACAATTGTAGGCCAAATAAAAGATGATAACTTGAATGAAAAGGGGCCACATATTCGTATGTCATCAAGAAAGAAAGAGAAAAGATGAAGCAAAGATTTCTTGGCACATTTTGGACGTCCAATACATAAGCAAAGAAAAGACTTGATGAAAGGGGAAAAAAAACTCAAGTTGAATTGTTACAAGTATTTAACCAAGGTGAATCAATTTTGACCACAACTTTTTACCACCTTTGGACCACAATTTTGGCTGCCTCTTTAAGTGATAAGGGAAAGGAAAATCTGATCATTTATCACTCTCTCTCTCCATCTTCAAGTTGGTTTGTAGAAGCCCAAAATGTGGAGGAAGAAAAGCAAGGTTTCAAGGTGAGTTTAATCTTGATTTTTCACCTCCTTAACCTCATCTATGGCTCAAGTGTCCTTCATAAACATTGTTCCTCTTGATGAGGGCTTCATTTCTATGGTTTTAGAATTTCAAGAGGAGGTGTTCTGTGCCATCATCCAAGAACAAAAGCTGAAAAACCAAAGAAAGGAGCTAAGGAGAAGCAAGAGGTGAGTATTAGCATCAATTTGAGCTACTGGTTGTGTTGGTTGAATGAGAATTTTGGCATGTGTAAATCTGTCCTGATTTTGGCCAAACAAGGATTTGGGTAATTGATGATGTTTTGGTTATGTTATTGGTGGTTTATGATGATTGGAAACCATTTGACATAAGTTTGATGCTGAAATTCGAAGTTGGTAATTGTTGGAATTTATTTTGAATTTTCTGCCAAAACAGGACATGGATAACAAGTGGGAATTTTTTAATTTTGATGTTACCATTGTGTTCTACACAAAAAATTATGTGGGAATAGCCCCGGGTTGTGAATTTTGGGTCATTGAAACTCAAAATGTAAATCTGGGTTTTCAGCCTGAATAGAATTCCAGCGAGATACCCTATTTGTGTTGTGTTTTTGGATAATCAAATGATCTCTAAAAATTATGAAACTTTCCAGTTTTAAACTTCACATTCCAAGCTTTAAAATAGACATATAATTTGTGTCATTTCGTTTTTTGAGCTGAGAGTTCTGGTTGCCCAAAGTTTGATGTCGAAACTGGACTTAATTCTGGAGCAGTGTGGGATTTTGAGTAATTCTGGAATTGTGTGGTGATTTCTGGTAATGATTCATATTTTTCCTATGAAGAGGACTTTAATAGCTTTCCATAGGACTTGGGATCACCTCATTTCGAATTTTGTATAATTAGTTATGATTTTTCAAAATCTGGAGAAAATTCTGGCAGATTTGATCCCTTATGCGAAAATTGAAGATGTAATGGCATAATGTAGTATTGTTGAATTTTGAGGTTAGGAATTGGTATTTTAGGTAAATGAACCACTTTAACTCCTTAGTTGATTTGATTAAATGTCCCTAATGATAACCAACTGCAGTGTTTGAATTAAAGAATTGGATTAAGTAATAACTTATTGTTGAAATTCTAATTATAGGATTTGATATTTGCCCTGCACGTGATAAACTAGTGATAGTGCACGAGCAGAAAGAACAAGGTAGTGACTCTCTCTCTTATTCTGTGTATGATGCCTTGCATGTATGTCATTTCATTGAATATGCCGTGATGTAATATTGCCGTTGTGAAATGCCAATGTTGTGCTGTTGTGAAACATGCCGTTGTGAATGCAGCAAAAGCTGTCGCAAAAATGCCGTTGTGTTGTTGTTGTTGTGATTTGCTTATATGCTCTGTGATTGTACGTGTTATAAGTGAATTGTTACTACTGGGATTCTTTTGAATCTCATTCTTTCCAATGACTAACCTACAGCAAGGGCAAGCGGTTTAAAGAAAAAGCAAGTGATGAAGGGCGGTTATAGCTCCTAGCTAGGAGTTTTAAATTTGGTAGTTGGTTGTCATATTTTGTTGGGGATTAGTTGCACATGTTGTATATGCTGAATAATGTTGTGTAATCTCCTGTATGGGAAACTAAGTGTTGTAAACCCTTTATTAAGTAACAAAACATGAGCGTTGGCGGGAATTTTTGGTTGCACTCTGATATGTATGAATGAAACCGAACTGGAAAGACCAATTATATTCGAGATGTGAACGTGAGATGTACTAAACAAGTTTTGGAAAAGTTTTAAATTAACCGCTGGTCTTTATTTCAACTTAATGACGCATTCTCGAACTAGAAATTTGGCTATTAAGGTAGGTGGTTACACATGAACCCCAAATCGGATACCGGATGACAATATCAAACAAAGTATAATTAAAATACACTAGAAAATACTATGTAATACATTTAAAGGGGGAGTAATTAAGGACCATAAAATCAAAGATGGACGATGGGGATTGGTGGTTCCCTAGCTTGCATGGTCCTAGAAAGCAGTGCTATACAAAATTTAACATTCATATATAACACGCGCTACGTAAAAATCTTATTCTATAGGGAATAGGATATCAAGTTAATTTAATAGTAACTCATTTTCGTGCATCAACAAGAGTTAATACAAATAATAGGATTTGACACTAATGACCCTAACCTTAGCCCATTATAAATTGGTCGTAACTGTTGCTCCTCCAAAAGCAAGAAAGCAAATATTGTCTTTGCTTAGCTTCTCTGAATAACCTCTAGTTTCATGGCTTCCAAAACACAAGCTTTGATGCTCCTCCTTTTGCCCTTGTTACTGCTCTCTCACTTGAGCTCATCCCAAGCTGCACTTAGCTGCCCAATTGTCACATACTGGGGACAGCACCGGGATGAAGGAGAGTTGCAAGGAGCATGTGACCACGGATACGAGATCATCAACATAGCATTCATCGAGCAAATCGGCCATGGATTGCCTACTCCAAAACTAGACATCACAGGACATTGTAATTGGATTACGGCTGTCCCTGATTGCACTGGATATGCCTCCCAACTAGCCTATTGCCAAAACAAAGGTGTCAAAATCTTCGTTTCTCTCGGAGGAGCCAGTGGTCAATATACCCTTTCTTCAGAGGATGAGGCCAAGAAGCTTGCACTACACCTCTGGAACTACTACCTCCGTGGCGACAAGGATTCTCCTTGCACAAGTCCAATTGGACGCGTGGTCTTAGATGGCGTTGATTTTGACATCGAACAAGCTGGTGGAACCAAGTACTGGGATGTTGTTGCGAAAGAGCTTGACTTCTACCGCAAAAAAGGGACGACGAAGACGTTTTACTTATCAGCACCCCAGATCTCTACTTAGACGCGGCCAAACTGAGCTGTTTGACTACATCTGGATTCAGTTCTACAACAACCGTGACTGCGGATACGACTATGACGACGCAAATCATGCTCGGAAACTTATAGATTCGTGGGCCTATTGGACCAAGAACTTCAAGGCCGCCAAGTTCTATGACGGCCTCCCGGCGTCACTTGCTGCAAACGGTAGTCATGGTGGTTATGTCCCAGTCGATAAGCTCAACAGTGAAATTATTCCAACAGTGCAAACCTCTCCCAAGTTTGGAGGGGTTATGTTATGGAATAAGCACCAAGATTCTCTGTATGGTTACAGCGATCACATCAAATGCACTCCCCCTAGAGATTTTAACGTTGTACGTGAGCCCCTGGTTGCCCTGATGAAATCTGCCTCTGTGGTTCTGTATCGGCTTTTATCGCAGTTCTAGACTGTGACTACTGCAACTTCTGTGGCCACTACTACTACTATCATAATGTATGAAATATGGTATAGGAAGCTAGTGCCATCCAACATTAATAAATAAAGACTTTGATAATTCAGTACGTGTGATGCTGTTCTTTTACGGTTTTACTTTTAGTTTCTTGTTCATTTTGGATGTTATTTGCCGTTGTACGTGGCTATCAAACTGTGGACCCATAGCTCAACGCCGACGTACGTTATATTATTTATTTATGCCCCAGCTGCTTCTAACATTCTAGTTCTAGTTCAAGGTTATTAAACCGGAACCGGTCAGTGAACTGGTCGGGATACTGGGTCAAAGGTCAGTGGGTTAGATTGGAGTTAAACCGGAGCTAACCCGGAACCAAACTAGTGAGAGAGTGAAAATTTTAGGCTTATTAATATGAAATTACAAAGAAATTAAAAAAAAAGATTTAAAAAAAAAATAAAAAAAATACCGAATCTGTTCAGTTCATAAACCGGACCGGTTTTCTCACCGGGTCACCGGATCCTGGGCCGGACCGGCCAGTCCGGTCTGGGTTTAATAACACTGAATATACTAGATTGTACTGTCAATCAGGAATACAAGATAATAAAATACAAGCCAAGCATGCCTATTTGGACCTTAATGAAGATGGTAGAATAAATCTGCAGGTTGTTGATTAAATAATTTATACGCAACTCTAAGAAAATAATATCACCAGCAATAATAGACTGAAGATATATAATATGGATCCAACCTAGCTAACAAGATAATACTCTTTTGACCTCGTGGAAAATGTTGACGTTAATGCGACCCTATAGTTAATTAAGTTATGCTCCTTCTGTCTTTCTCAGCTCATGAACTTTTCTTAAAAAATTTTCCAGTCATCTATAATGATTGTGTTTCGTTGATCTCCATAATTATTTATTAATAATGCAAAACATATATTTCATACTTGTACTTCATAGTATTTATCTATATTTATTTGGATCAAAATATTTTAAGTTTGTCTTTAAAAATGCTTGATGATCATATCTTGAAAGGACAACATAAAACAGTTTTCTTTTTTAGTAGAACTTGGTTAATGTTTTTTTGGGGGTTAATGTCCATAATTTTTTTTGCTGATATATGGACAAATATTTCATATTTTTAGTTCTTTCAAATTATTTTTAATATTTTAAAGTTACCTTTAAAAACTGTTCGACATGAAAAACTCAACCGGTTTTTTATTGGTTTTTTATGACTTTTTAAATTATCACATACACACAATTTACTCATTTAAACGAGCTATACAAAAATTAAAATTCCATTTGGCTAAAGTATATTTTTAGTTATTTAAGTTTATATGAGGCATACTTTTAATCCCTTAACTTTATAAGGTATACTTTTGGTGCTATAATTTTAATACTATTAATGTTGCTAACAGAAACAATTGTCGATATGAACTTAAGTGATAACAGTGTAAACAAATACTATAATCTTAAATTTAAAGTATGTGTAAATTGAAAAATATCTAAACACCTAATAAAATATTCATTATCAAAACCTTGATTGTATTAAAAAAATTTAGTTTAATAATTTAAATATGAAAACCTCGATTTCATTTGTAGGATTTGTTGGTTTATTTTAGTTTAATAGTCTAAATATATTATATTAAAACATTAAAACTTAAATATGCTTTGTCAACTGTATAGTCACCACTTGAGTTTGTTGTATCAGCATTTTCTATTAGTAACAATTACGGTGTTAAAAATATAGAACCAAAAGTATACTTCACAAATTAAGGGACTAAAAGTATATATTATGTAAAACTTAAAGAACTAAAAGTATACTTTAGCTTATTCCATTACTTCACCTTTTCTTCTTGGTTTAAGATATAGACATGTTTGTTTTGACATTAAGATTGCTTATAAACTGCTTTTCACGTAAATTGAGACAAAACTCCTATCACATATTTACCTCCTATGCCGTAAATTACGATTGAAAAGCTGTTTTTAAGCATTTCAATCGCTGTTCCAAATAAGCACAACCAGGTTTTACATGTACCAACGTGGTCTTAAGAAAAAGTAGTTTCAGACACTAATATACGTGTTCCTTATTACACATACAGGCTGGCATACATATTCTAGAGGACATGATGCATCTTTACAATGCCTTGAGATACAATATCATGTAGTGCTAGTTATCAGTTACAATATTTTGCAGTTTTATATTAAAAAAAATCATAGCCGATCTTTTGTCATGCATTGTTTTTATTCTTGTTGGCTAGAGACAAGAATAAATTATTGAGATAACTATAACTTCAATTAATATATATATATATATATATATAAGTTTTGAGTACGTCTTCACTCGTCCAAGTGTGAAAAAGGAAAAGGAAAAAAGAAATTTGACGTTAATGACCTTAGCCCTAGTCCATTTTTTTTCAGATGTGTGATACTTCTCATTATATTTTAATACTATTCCAAGATGCTTCCGAAAAAATGATCAATTTTTTTCTGCACTAAGTTCCATCGTTTCAGGCTATACATAGAGGTAATAGACTCTTTTAAAAAAGGAGTTATTATTATTAAGTAGAAACAACCAAATCACGTCCGAGGGGAAGTCAAAATTTCACGTACGATCCACGATTCTGTTCACTAGTTGCTCCTAGCATGGTTCCAGGATCAGTGCTATAAAGCTTCACATTTAAAAGTTTAATCTAATTAAAAACTTAATTGCTTAATGACATCGATCCATTTGCAGGCATTCCAGGAACTATCCCTATTGGCAATCTCAACCAGGAGGTTATTCCATTCCTTAAAGCAACTCCTAAGGTTGATGGTATCCAACAGGCCCGATGATGTTCAAGCTGGTCGTAACACTGATCAGATCATATTTGATCTTAATACCCTTACCACACCAAGGGTTAACATGATGCAGTCTGCCTAGGCAACAATATGTATCGTACGTACCTTAGTGTCTGTCCTTCTAATTCTGTAAAAAATATGTATCTTGAGGTGGAGTACCTACTTAATCTCCATCTCTACTATCATGTATGGAATGAGTGGCAACTTGAAATATCGAGTTATCACTTAATAAATAAATCTTTCTTCATATATATGAAGCTCAGCACACAGGATTCTATTTATTTTGAGCCACGCCAAATTTTTTGTTATGAATAATATGCCTTTCGGTCGGTGATCTGTATTTTGGCTTGTTAATTTTAATCTGCAACCAATGAAATCTCCCCCCCCCCCCCTTTTTGGGTGAAACGAGAGGGCAAAGGCCAACAGTTACATTATATAAAAAATTATTTACGTGGCTTCTTTAGTTTGTAGGGCTAAATCGATCTGTTGGAATAAAATTGAATTACAAAAAGACATTATCACTTAATATTTTTGGACATTTATAGATTTTATCTTAAGAATGCACGCATGATATACGAACATATTTTTTTCCCTTACTTGTCCCATTTTTGAATTTTATCGTCAGCCAGGATTTACAAGTTCCGACATGGTATCGTGCATAAATAACATATTTTCAGACACTAATGCTTGCATGTGCTCCTTATCTTTACCGGAATAATCCAGAGGACATAAATTAGGGATCTTTTACAATGCTTGATATACAATGTGCGATAGTTGTTTTTGTTTTCACCGGAATGTGCGATAGTTGGTGATACTTATAATAAATTTAAGTTTTGTATTAAAGAGAAAAAATCATCAACAAATTATGGTGTCATTTTTTTATTACTTCTTAATCTTAATTAGTTAGAGATATGTAAGAAATTGATTGTTTTTTGCTCCTCCTAAAACAAAAAAAGCATTGACTTAGCTTCTCTGAACCTCTACTTTCATGGCTTTCGAAACACAAGCCTCGAAATTGATAAGAAACTGATTATTTTTGTTGCTTCTCATTTTACCCTTCTTATACCGTGTCTCTGTACTTCAGCTATTCACATGGCTATGGAATTGTCATGTCACCTACTGGATCCAAAAATGTATCCAAAAAAACAATTTGTTGTTAATTTTTTGCAACTTTTATTCTAATTTTTTAACTGAATTTCTGTCGCAAACCTTTTAATTATATTGTATTTTATTATATATTTATACATAATCTATTATTATATTATAATTTATATAATTATTTAAGTAGTATTCACATAAGAAATATATGTTAATATAAGACAATTTAAGATTTTGATTTAACCGTGTCTTTGCACCTTGGGGTCAAATACAAAATATTTATAACCAAGAATTACAGTACAATGCAACACTCGGGTCGTTCTCTTGAGGAGCCTTTATTGAACTACCTAAATAATCTAATTGTCATGTAAGTGCAATTAAAACAAGGGAAAACGATTTTGGTTTTTGAAATTAATGAATAAAAGAAAGATGCAAATTAATTAAATGTTAAACTATTGTTTTTGATATTTTTCTTATAAAAATGGGATGGATAAGATTGAATGGAATGGTATGAAGTGGAAAATATCAATAAAGAATGCTCATAGTAATGAAGAAATGACAATCCTTGCTCAAAAAGATTATGGAAGTTAAGAATTCATTAAGTCTTAAAAGCAACCTCAAAATAATACTTGAGTCCAATAATCCCAATTAATAGTAGCTCCTACAATAGCTAACTACTACCTCTTGAGATATTGTTAAAAACCACTTAATGTGCAATTAAAATGAAAAACTATAACTTGTTTCCTCTTAATATGAATGCGATAACAGGGCATTCAATTGATCCAATCTAACAATAACACGTAGAAAGCACAATATCTTTGAATCAATAAGGAAATGTATATATAAAAATCCCACAAGCTATAAAAATCCAATCCAATCACGAATATCAAACCAACAGAGACAATTAACATCAATCTCAGTTCCAGAATCATATACAATAATTTCTAAAACTAGGCAATTAAATATATAATTCTAAACTAATGGAATGATAGAAAAGAACTCCCCTATATATTTCATTTAGCTCAAGCAAACATCTTCATCACCAATATGCAAAGAAATCAGCCCCTCATTGATTTGAATTAATCACTGTTTGTTCAAGACTTGGACCCATAGAAATTGAAGTAAAGACAGAGGTGACTGCCGGTGGTTGGAGAAGGACGATGGTGTCTGGAAGTGGAGAAGAATTCAATGGGTTGGTAATTGATGGAGGTGATGAACAGAGGAGATAGTGAAATGGTGAAGAGGAACGGTGGTGGTTGATGGAGTTTGAAGGTGATGTTGGAATGGTGGAGAAGTGACGGTGGTAGTGATTTCAACCGGTGGAGGTGACTGACGGAAATGAAGGAAGTGCTGTGATGATGATGACGGTGGTGATGGTTGGTCAGTGACGGTGAAGTAGAGTAAAGGAAAAACAGAGGAGCAGTGACGGTGGTGGTGTTTGAAGATGAGAGAGGCCGACGGTGGGACGTCGTCGATGGTGTGGTGCTCTGTCTCCTTCCCTTCACCTCTCCAGCTCTCTCACTAGCTCCCCTCGAAGACCCAAGCTTGCAGCCTCAACTCTTTCAAACTCTCAGCTCCTCCTCTACGGTTCACGGCTGTGGGTGACTATGGAGGAGGTCGCCGGCGATGATGGAGGGGATGAGATCGCCAGCGACCAAGAAGGAAGGAAGGAAGGAAGAAGTGCTCGTGAAGATCCTCCTCCGCGGCGCTCACTCAGATTTCTCTATATCACTCTAGGTTCTGCGTTTTTTTTCCGGATTGGGCTGCATGTCCATTTCCCATATCCATCAAGTCCGGGTCCAAGTTATCGGATCCCTTGGTCAAAATGAGAACTTTGAAAACTTTCGTTGAGGGACTTCCATGAACATTTTGGAAATGTTTTAGGGTTCTACCAAATTTCTCAAAATTCTGGGTTTTTATCTGTAATTTTCCCTAGTCTCTTTCTCTCACTCACTTGTAATTTCCAGCAATTTTAGGGCTTTTTCTGTAATTTTTCCCAGATCTGGAAATATTAATTCTGACCCTCCAAAATCTCAAACTTTCTTCCAAAACACCTACAATATAAATTAAGCATAAGGTAGCATCAAAAATTCAAGCGATCATTTGTATGAATAATTAAACAATTATGACTATTTTGCCCCTATTTACAATTCATTCAATATAAATGCCCCTAATTAAAATTTGTGCTTAATCATGTAATAATGTCCAGGAAAATGCATCAAAATCTCAAATTATATTTATAAGTGTACATATCACTGCGTTATGTGATGTGAGAATAAATTATGAATTGTAACCATTCAAAGAGAAAAAGACAGAAAAAGAACTTTGAAATTGCAATATTCTAAATCAAGTTTGTTACCAAAAGTTGACAACGGAATGACAACACTTAATAATCAATTCACAACTTATTTTTTAGGAAATTCCTGATTTGGAATTTTGCAAATTCCTGATTTGGAATTTTGCAAATTCAAAATTCTTTTGCTGTCTTTCCCCCACTCAAATCAGTAGAAAATCACTTGTGAATGAAATCATCACTGGACACCAGATTCTCGTTGCATGCATTAATTTTCAGAAAATTTTGAAATCGGTCGAATGAATCCCGCTAGTCTCCATCATGTGAATTACACAAGGCTTCATTTTGGTGTTAATAATTTTTTTTTTTTTAAAAAAAAGCATATACCCCGATGTTTATATATAACCCTTTAAGCATATTTGAAAGCTTAGCTAGCTACGTTATGTCCTTTAGCCTATGATTCTAGCTTACCGTAATATAAGAGTTTAGCAAGAAAAAGAAAAGAATGTTTAGTGCACCGGCTGTCCAAACAAATAGGAAATAAGAAAAACCAATTATTTGTTGACTAAAGAGATATCATTTTTTTAAATATCAACCAAGCACAAGTGTCATGTAAAACTGGATTTTACCTCTTATTTTTCTGCAAAAACTGAGACAAACTCCTCCTACTTGATTATGTTCTTTCATTTAATCATCGGTAAAATAAACTTACAAACACTTGGACGATGCCATGAAAACCGGGGTATTCGACAACGTTTACGTGTTCTTGGACATCAGCCTTAAGTTCCAATTTATTTATACCGATGTTTGGAGATTTATAAGTGCAGTGGGCCAACTGGTATCATGGTCTCCAACATGTCCGATGATGTTCAAGCTGGTGGCTACAGTGACCAAATCATATATGATGATCATGCCCTTACTTCGCCAAGGGTCAACATGATGATGCAATCTGCCAAGATAATACTCCCTCCGGTCCTAATTATAAGATAAAATTGACTTTTTTGGAGAAATTAAGGAAGCCAATTAAATCACTTTAGAATATTTATATTTTTAGTATCTTTAGATTATATATTAGTTTGTTAATCAAATTACTTAGTTTGAAGAAAAAAAATATAAATATAAATATTCTAAAGTGATTTAATTGACTTCCTTAATTTCTTCAAAAAAGTCAACTTTGTCTTATAATTAGGACCGGAGGGAGTAATATGTATGGAAAGAGTTGCAGGCTAGTCTGTATCTAAAAAAAAAAGAAAGAAAGTTGCAGGGTAGTGCAGGCTTGAGTGACAACTTGAATTATCGGGTTATCATTCAATAATTCAGCCTTTCCCCATATAGGGAGCCCAAAACCCAACAAATTATCACCTATTGGAGCCATAAATGTTTAGACGAGAGATTTTATGACTAAATTATAGAATAATTGTTTATTCCAGTTTTGTGACCTTATGATTTTATGGCTAAATTTTAGACTTTCCTAATATTCCACTTTCCTTCTCTAATATTCCTGACAAATATATTGGGCTGGTAATAAGTTTGGTGTTTATACTGTAAAAGGATGGATACTTTTTGAGTTTGATGCAGTGCTATGCTGGGGTTCATGATCCTTTTTGGAAATACTTGTGATCTATTTCTTTCCCGCCCATAGCCAAATACATTTTGTTTATTTGGAAAATATTGCACAAGTCCATGCCCTTGTGTGACATTCTAAAACATCATCATCATCTTAATGTTTTAGGGTTATGTTTATTTGGTTGTAATCAAGAGGAAACTCTGGAACTTTTATTTTATCTCTACCCATTTTCCAAAGTAGTCTGGTTTGAATGTTTCCTGATAAAATTTGACAACCTTAGCATTCCAACAATTTCATTAGTGGTTGAAGGATTCACTTATTAGCTTGTATCAAGATAATCATTTGTCTCTTTTGAAGGGCATTGTAATTCTCATCAATGTTATATGGGGGAAGAGAAACATTGCCTTACATGAGAAACATATATCAAATCCTTGAACTATTGTGCAAGAGATCAAGAGTCTTTTATCCTTCTCTGATCTAGCCTTCACTCATAATCAAGTTAATTCATTTGTGGCTTTTCATAACTTTGTGCGGCTTATGAATCTAATCTTTAATAATTCTTGTTGGACCATTATACTACATAGAGTTTAAAGCAAGTGTATTACTCTATGTTATACTTATATATGCCTTCAATGTTAACCTCTGCAACACTTTCAGTGAGTTCAAAGACAAAGGATGATAATTTATTTAATTATAAGTGTCTTCATTTCGCACTTTCATGTATTATTAAGTCCTCTTTATTATCTCATGGGACCACATCACTACAGCTTTTGGTATCAATAAAGCAATTTGTTCAAGCGGCTAGTCATAAGAAAAGAACAAGAAATACTATCTTGGAGGATATTATGTCATTTCTCTCTTTATTTGCTAGTGTAGATGTAGCAATAGTTAATCCTTCATATGTATTTTCTAACCTTCTTTCTTTGTCGCCTTTGATAATGCCTTTATGAAGTAGTTTAACTTTTGTTATTAATGTAATTTGGCCCTTTTTGTTTTAAAAAAATAACTGCTTTAAGTTACATACCTTATTTTTAACCTTTCATGAATTTGTAATATATGTGGCACTACAACAATGGCGCTTTTACGCAAAATATGTGTTCACTTAGCTTCAAAATTAATATGCACACGCGATCCTCACAAATCCGGAAGTTAAGGGTGTGTTTGGTTTGAGGGGAGGGGAGCCAAAATTTTGGCTTTAATTCCCTTCCCTCCCTTTAAACAAAACATACCCTCTCCTCCCTCTCCTCTGTTCTAACAAACCAAACAAGCTAACATCCCCTCCCCTCCCCTCCCTCCAACCAAACACACCTTAAGCATCTAGATATATACAACCCCCTATCTTGGTTCAGCTATGAAGAATAAGGCGTTGTCGGCTTTTATGCCTAATTCGATTGTACTTATTGATGAATGCGCTCCTACTTCATTGTGTGATACTTTAACTGTTGAAAATGCTTCTATTCTTAGACTAGGGATGATTGCGCTCAATTGGATGATATATCTTCATGTTCTTGTGATGAAGGTCATATTTGTGTAGATTGTTATCATGAAAAATGCCACTTACTTGTTGAGTTTCGAAAGAAAGCATTAAGCAAAGTGGTTAATTCTACCATTAATCATAATGCATCCTCTTATACTATTGATGATTGTAAGCATAACACTTGTGAACATGTGAAATCTTGTATGAATGCCACTGTGGTTGATGTGAGTGATGAAGACCATAGCCTAGACAAAGATCTTTCTCTTGATTCCAATGAATTACATGATAGTTTCATATGGGAAGATTCAAATACTTTGATTGATGATTTTACAAATGAAAATGATTCTTTCCATATGATTCTTTCTTGTGATTTGCCACCCGATATAGAACAAGAAAATGATTCTTTTGAAAGTTCAAAAGCTTTAGGTGGTAATTATTTGAACAATTCTCTTCTTTCTTCCACTCTTTTACCTTCCATCTCTTGTGATTGGAATGATGATGTGGTGTACCCCAACACTAAGTTGGATTTTGCACCTTCCACTTTGCAAACACAAGAGAATTTAACTACTTGTTTACCTCCTACTGATGGGAGTGCTATTGATTTCCTTGGATATGATAGTTACTTGGAGAGTTTAGACCTTCACATGCCTTTATTTTACTTGAAATCTCTCCATGTTTCTATTTTTGGATGGAATACTGCTCTTTGCTTGTCAACTGTGCAGACACATTCTTGGAAAGGTAACCGGAAGAGCCAACATCCACCGTACATCCTTGGACCTCTTTCGATCGATCCTGAACCACCTCCACCAAGGAAATCCAATGCGGGAGAAGTTGTTTTTCAAGTCAAGTGCATGATTCTCATCGAGGATGAGAACTTCTCCTTCAAGCGACTGAAGATTCTCTAATACAGGTTGTCTCTTTCCTCACTTGTTTTCTTCTTATTCTCTATGTTTCTTTGGGTTTAATTGTTGTATGAGGAAGATAAGTGTGGAGGAGGGACACAAATCAGTAGAAAAAGGTAGAAGTTGCTTAGTTTAATAGGTATAATAAGAACCCCCTTTATATGTTTTGCATTTGTGGCCACTACCCTTAATTACCATTGTGCCTTGAATTTCAACTTGCTAAGCATTCTCTTTAGAGTGTTTCTTCCACATTGAGGACAATGTGTTGATTAAGTGTGGGGAAGGAAAATACATTTTAAATCCTATTCATTGGTTGTTTTTAAATGAAAAATTTCCGTACATTGAATTAACTGTGTCTTTACTCCTTGGGGTCAGATGCAAAATATTTTTAATCCAAGAATTGCAGTACAATGCAACACTCGGGTCGTCTCACTTGAGGCCTTTGTTGAACTACCTAAGTAATCTATATGCCATGCAAATGCAATTAAAAACAAGGGGAAAAAAGGTTTTTAGATTTTTTTTCAAATTAATAACTAATTAGGTGAAATAAAATTAAATCCTAAGCTATAATCATTTTTTTCTCTTGGTATTTTGTTTGTGTTTTCTTTATAAAATGGATGGAGTATGGAAATGGATACGAAATGTATAATGGATGCTTTTTGAAATGGAGTAGTGGCTATTATAGTTCACTTAGATGTGAGAGTAAATTTTCACCAAGTCTTGATGAAAAACCCCAAGCAAAAACACTTAAGTCTATTGTCCTTAATTAATGATTACTCCTACTAACATAGCTAGCAATCACCTCTTAAGGCACTATTGAAGTACACTTAATGTGCGATTAGGATTAGATTAATGCAACTTGCTTTCTCTTGATATGAATGCGATAACATGATATTCAATTGATCCAATTCAATCATATTTTCTAAAAAATAACACGTAGAAAGCACAATCTCATGGAATCAATAAAGAAAATATATATATATATATATAAATTCAACAAGCTACAAAAATCTAATCTAATTACATATGTTCAATCCACAAAGTTATCCAAATGGACAAACTAAGTTTCAACAATTCAAATCATCATCCCTAAAACTAAGAAATCCGATAAAAATAGAGAAAATGGATTGAACAAAATAAACTCCCCTTTTAAGCTCTGAAACTCAAGCTACTGTCCATCCCAAGGAGTAAAGCAAGCTCAGCCACACATCACTTTAAAATAACCACAGAAAATCCATAAACATGGCAGCCACGTGGTGAAATGCAGAAGAGAAACAGTGGAGGTACGGTGGTGTTGTTGCTGTGAAGATGATGATGGAATGAAGAAAGACGATGATGGAGGTGTAGTGCAGAGGAGGTGACCACCAGAACAGAGGAAGAAATGGTGGTGACTGTATGGTGATGACAGAGTCGCCGGAAACTGGGAAGAGCTCACCGGAATCTGGGTTTTTCTCGCCGGAAGTTGCAGAAACAGGGGAGACGGCTGAGGTGGTGTTGAAACGATCTCCGGTGGTGATGAAGGAGATCGGTGAGAGTGGTAGAAGTGAAAGAAAGAAGGGATGTCGGTGCTACTTCCTCCACTCTCTGTTTTCGGATCTGTTTTAGCAGTGGCTGTCTGTAATAGTGAGGGAGATAAAGTGAAGGTGGGAATGAATATGAGTCACCGGCGACCGTGGAAGTGGGAGATGAAGAATGCAGGTGCTCCTATGATGCTAGCGTCGCTCCCACTGTCAGCTCACGTCTCAGCTCTGGTTCAAGGGCATCGCTCCCACTGTCAGCTCCGATCTCAGGTCTGTGTTCAGCTCTCAACTCTGGTTTGTTTTAACACGTCGCCGGCGGCAATGGAAGAGAAGAGAAGCTGCACCGCCAGCGACACAAGAATGGGAAAGGAGAAAGAAGATGATGATCTCGGCTGCGGCGCTCCTCTCTTCACTCTCAGCTCTTTGTCTTTTATCCAATCTCGGGTCTCACATGCAGAAAGAAGACCTAGCCCTGGTCAAAACTTGTGTCAAAACACAAGTTTTGACCAGGGACTGAAGTGAAATGTTCTGAAAGTTTCTAGAGGGACTCAAATAAAACATTTGAAATATTTATAGGTCCGAACCAAATTTCTCAAACTTTTAGGTATTTATCTGTAATTTTTTCTAGCCCCTTTCTCTCACTCACTTATAATTTTCAAAATTTCTTGGGCCCTTTTTTGTACTTTGTCCCAAGCTTAAAAATATTAATTCTAACCCTCCATATCTCCAAATTTCTTCCTTCACACCTGAAATGCAAGATTAAGCACAATTGTAGCATTAAAAGTTCAAGGGATTATTTGTATGAATAATTAAACAATTATGACTATTTTGCCCCTATTTACAATTAATTCAAAACAATTGTCTCTAACTAAAATTAGTGCTTAATCAGGAAATAATGTCCCGGGAAATGCATCAAAATCCCAATTTGATTATGAAAAAACATATAGAAAATATGGTCTAATCAATGCCTTGGTAACCTCTTCAAAAATTAAACCAAGGATTACAATATAGGGTGCAATCTCGGATCGTCTCTCGAAGAGCCTTTTATTAATTATAAGGTGCAATCTCGGATCGTCTAATCAATTCCCTCACACTTAGACCTTTGTACTCCCGAACAAAGGCAATTAAGTACAATTTTCTAAATTCAAATCACTAATGCATTTGAAAGATGAGCAATTTCATAATTAGAAAGAAATGGATCAATTAATCAGATTCTTCAAGCCAACACTAGTCATAGTTAAGCAATGTAAAGAAATTAGCTACTACACAATCCAAAATATTAGAATGAAGCAAAAGAGGCTCTCAAGGTATTAGTGTTTAACTCATCTCACCTCATTGGGATAATTTCACTCTGATTCACTTAATCAATACCTTACCATAGGCTTGTAACAATTCTAATTTCTCCACTACTAATAGCAATAAATGTAATAAATCAAGAGGACTTAAATGACTTCTAATGTTGGATAAAGGCTAGATGAAATGAATTGATTAGAAAAAGGAATAGTTGATATGCAAGTCAAAGTTAAAGAACAAGCTCATAGCATCTAAATATTTGACAAACTTTTGCCAATTGTTTTCCAAGTTCATGAACAAATGCCTTCTTTGTATTTCTTTTGTTTTGTTTTTTTTTCCTTCTCTCTCTTTTTTTTCAATTTTTTTAATTTAACTATATTCATTCTTTTCTTCTCTTTTTTTTCTTTTTCTTTTTTCTTCTTTTTTGTTTTTTTGAAAATTATACGCACTCTTTTTTTTTCAAAATTTTTTTCTTCTACTTCTATTTTCTATATACATGGCATTTCAATATATACATTGTTCAACTTTTTATTTGGAAAACTAGTTTGATTTTTGAATGCTATGAACACTATGAATAAAATGACATGCATACAACATAGGAATGACTTAAAGGGGTAAACAAATGGTGATGAATGAGGGTTTGTGTTTAGATTGAAAGGGTTTAAAATGAATGCCTCTTTCATTTCCATCACACTAATGCAAATGCCGTTTCGAAGAAGAGTTGAAACAAGTTCTAGAAGATGAAAGATTAAGTAAACATGCACACATAGAAAGAATTCAAGGCTCAATTAACCTTCCAACAAGGTTTCTCTCTAATACTCACTCCAATACAATCAATTGCATAGGAAGCTAACCACAATGCATTTACTTCACTATTCTTAATGCTAACCTTACAAACATAATCAATCAAAACATTGCAATCAATTATAAGAATGCTTAACTCTTAAAAGCATTAATGATGTGAAAACTTTGTTTATCAAAACAAGAAGTTAACAAAATCCAAAAATGTGGGTTCATTTCTCTTCCCATTCACTTGAAAAGCAAAACATGGTTTTAAAAAGTTGCCAAAACACCAGATCTCATGAAAACTCAAAGAATTTCTCACAAATCACATTTTTAAAGTGGCAAATGTGACCCTTTACCACTAAGGACATGCATCAAAGCAAGTCATTCTTGAAAAATTTTGAAAAACTTTCTAGTTTAAGGCATCTTTCATTTAAAAACAACCAATGAATATGATTTAAAATGTATTTACCTCCCCCACACTTAATCAACACATTGTCCTCAATGTGGAAGAAACACTCTAAAGAGAATGCTTAGCAAGTTGAAATTCAAGGCATAATGGTAATTAAGTAGGGTAGTGGCCACAAATGCAAAGCATACAAAGGGGGTTCTTATTATACCTATTAAACTAAGCAACTTCTACCTTTTTCTACTGGTTTGTGTCCCTCCCCTACACTTATCTTCCTCATACAACAATTAAACCTAAAGAAACATAAAGAATAGGAAGAAAACAAATGAGGAAAGAGACAACCTATGTTAGAGAATCTTCAGTCGCTTGAAGGAGAAGTTCTCATCCTTGATGAGAATCATGCACTTGACTTGAAAAACAACTTCTCCCGCATTGGATTTCCTTGATGGAGGTGGTTCAGAATCGATCGAAAGAGGTCTAAGGATGTATAGTGGATGTTGGCTCTTCCGATGACCTTTCCAAGAATGTGTCTGCACAGTTGACAAGCAAAGAGCAGTATTCCATCCAAAAATAGAAACATGGAGAGATTTCAAGTGAAATAAAGGCATGTGAAGGTCTAAACTCTCCAAGTAACTATCATATCCAAGGAAATCAATAGCACTCCCATCAGTAGGAGGTAAACAAGTAGTTAAATTCTCTTGTGTTTGCAAAGTGGAAGGTGCAGAATCCAACTTAATGTTGGGGTACACCACATCATCATTGCAATCACAAGAGATGGAAGGTAAAAGAGTGGAAGAAAGAAGAGAATTGTTCAAATAATTACCACCTAAAGCTTTTGAACTTTCAAGAGAATCATTTTCCTATTCTATATCGGGTGGCAAATCACAAGAAAGAATCATATGGAAAGAATCATTTTCATTTGTAAAATCATCAATCAAAGTATTTGAATCTTCCCATATGAAACTATCATGTAATTCATTGGAATCAAGAGAAAGATCTTTATCTAGGCTATGGTCTTCATCACTCACATCAACCACAGTGGCATTCATACAAGATTTCACATGTTCACAAGTGTTATGCTTACAATCATCAATAGTACAGAGGATGCATTATGATTAATGGTAGAATCAACCACTTTGCTTAATGCTTTCTTTCAAAACTCAACAAGCAAGTGGCATTTTAATGATAACAATCTACACAAATATGATCTTCATCACAAGAACATGAAGATATATCATCCAATTGAGCACAATCATCCCTAGTACTATAAAGAGAAGCATTTTCAACAGTTAAACCATCATACAATGAAGTAGGATCTCATTCATCAATAAGTACAATCGAATTACTACTACTTGAACCAATTGATTGAGCAATTATATTTTCAAACATTTGAGGGAATTCAACAATGATTTCCTCATCCAACTCATCATCACTCAAATCATTAATTGCTTCACGAGTTAAAGGAGTATGAGAGTTTACTTCTATAAGGATAGGATCATTACCGAATGGTAGAGAAGCCTCTTCAATGCTCTTTTGAACTTGCTCCACTTCATGTGCTTGTGTGGGAATAGGCACCAATGGTTTGAAGTCTTCCACTTGTGAAGTGGCATTTGGCTCATGAGTTTTAACTTCTTGCTCTTGAATTTCTGAGCAAAGAATATCAGGTTGCTCCAGCTTGGTTTCAATGTGAGATGACACTTCATAAGACTCCAAATTCTGAGAGGATTGGAGTTGAGTGAGCTTAAGAACATTTTCAGCATTGCCCTCCTACTTGACATGCAACTTTGAAAAGATTGGACCTCCCTCTGCACCTCTAGATTGCTCCTACCATATTATGTATGATAGCGTTGAGAGATCTACCATTTCATTGAGCTTATCTATTTTCCCCCTTAAAGTGCCAGACTCCCATGTAGCATCCAATAAGCGTTGATGTTCGATATCCAACTTGTTATTTTCTTCCCTTAAAGAATGCACTCGATAATCAACAGTTGGGATGGTAAGGATTGATTTCAAATTCAATTTAATAGCATAAGATTCAAAAACACTTTGTTCATATAAAAGGGTAGGTGGTGGGTGAGTCTCTGGTGGAGTATGGCACTTATAAGCCTTTTGTGCTTCCTTGAGCTCCTTAGTGCTTTATTGTATATGCTCCACTTCATGTGTTTGGAAGGATATGGAAAGAGGATGTTCTTGGGGATTCTTCAACACTTGTGCTTGCTAAGTGAGACGTTCAAGTTCCTTTTCCAATCTCTCACTCTCTTTCTCTTGTTGTTCCAATCTTCTGATAAGAAAGTCCATTTGTGACCGCCGCTCTTTGGTATGATCATTCATTTGAGTTTGAAACTCTTGAATCACTTCTATTTGATGAGCAAAGGTGTCCTTGTCTGACTGCTCTTCATTGATAGTTTGAGTGATTCGGTTTTGAAACTCTTGAATGACTTCACCAATGATTGGTTCTTGGTGTGGCACACATGGTTGGGAATGAGGTCCATAAGATTGTGGAAATGGTGGGTAAAAAGGCTTATAAAGTGGATGGAATGGTTGAAAAGTGGAATGGAATGAAGGAGAAGGTTCATGATATGACATGTAGTTATACGGTGGATGATTAGAATGAGGCTCATGATATGGGTTATATAGTAGAGGAGAAGGTTTATGGTATGATCTATAGGGTGGGTGTGGTGGGTAACGAGGTTGAAATGAAGGTTGTTGGTAGGGTTCATGGTATGAATGGTGGACTGGACCATGACATTCTTCACCAATTGGACTATCTTGACATCCCAAATTGGCTTGAAGAAGCTACAATATTTGTTGAATAGCATGGATGCTTTCAGAGATGGACTCTTTCCTTTCAGTCGAATCTGTTACAGAAGAGTGAGAGTGAACGGGTAAACCATGATTACCATTTAACCAAGCCATGAAAATTCAATCACAATACAATCCCAATGAATCACAAGATAACTATTTAACTAAAAAAAGCTATGAAAACTAAGAAAAAGAATCAAAGAGAATACAAATGAAAATGAAAAAGAAAAAAAAAGATTTCAAAATGACAAAAGATGAAATATGCTATGAATCAACTTGGAGACATGGTGAATTCAAATAAGTGAGCTCAAAATCATATCAAATTGAATGCAACAACACCACACAGAAGCTACCAAGTCAAAACAATGCAAGAATGCAATCAATGCTATACAAACTACCTAAATGCAAAAATCCTAAACTATATGCAAAGAAATAACAAAATATGCAAAACTAACAAGCTTCACTCGAGAAACCCCTTGTCAAAAGTGAATTTGACAATTAGATTACCTAGGGAGCCAATTACTTAGCTCCCCAGCAACGACGCCATTGATTTAACCGTGTCTTTATGCCTTAGGGTCAAATGCAAAATATTTTTAATCCAAGAATTGCAGTATAATACAACACTCAGGTCGTCTCACTTGAGAAGCCTTTATTGAACTACCTAAGTAAACTAATTATCATGTAAATGCAATTAAAATAAGGGGAAATGATTTTTGGATTTTTGAAATTAATAATTAAAAGAAAATGCAATTGTTAATTAAAAGCTAATCTAATATTTTTGGCATTTTTCTTATGAAAATGGAGAATGAGTAAAAGTGAATGGAATGGTATGGAGTGGAAAATATTAATAAAGAATGCTCTTGGTAATGAAGAAGTGACAATCCTTGCTCAAAAAGATTATGGGAGTTAATAATTCATTAAGTCTTAAGAACAACCTCAAAATAACATTTGAGTCCAATAATCCCAATTAATAGTAGCTCCTACAAACATAGCTAACTACTACTTCTTGAAATATTGTTAAAAACCACTTAATGTGCAATTAAAATTGGAATAATGCAATATGAGTCTTCTTGAATTTGAGTACTAAACAGCCCCTCAAGGATACAAATCAACCACATTAACTAGACAATAACACGCTAATTAACATAATCTCATTGCAACCATAAAGAAATTCAAACATATATAATCTTCACATTACAAAATTCAATTTCAACTACAATTATCAAACCAAAAGAGACAATTAACATTAATCTCAATTCCAGAATTACATATATGAAAATTCCTAAAACTAGGCAATCTAAAGATATATAATTCTAGACTAATGGAATAATAGCAAAACTCCCCTTTGTAATCCAATAAGCTCAAGCACAATTCATCATCACCAAGAAGCAAAGGAATCAGCCCCTTATTGCCTCAAAATAATTTCAGCTTTTAATCTCAGTGCTGGCCGGAATCTAGAAAATCTTGCCTAAAAATTCAGAACAATCGCTGGAACATGGAGATAAGCTTCAGCAAGCTCAAAGAGAGGTAGGGGTGATGTGAGGAAGTTGCAGGTTGGAGAAGAAAAGAGTGATGTTAAGGATGAAGAAACAGAGGAGGCTGCGTCGGAATCTGGGAATAAGCCACTGGAGTCAGCAAAATGTCACCGGAGGTAATGGGTGGTTGTGTTGTTGGTAGTTTAAGCTCTCTCTGATTTTGGTTCTGAGCTCTGACGTTGTAGAAGCTATCTCGGCTAAGTTATGTGGTGCTGTGATGGTGGTCTTGGCATCTCTCTCACCCTCAGCTCTCTGTCTTTTATCCAGTCTCGAGTCTCACACGTAGAAAGAAGACCTAGCCCTGGTCAAAACTTGTGTCAAAACACAAGTTTTGACCAGGGACTGAAGTGAAATGTTATGAAAGTTTCTAGAGGGACTCAAAGGAAACATTTGAAATATTTATAGGTCAGAACCAAATTTCTCAAACTTCTGGGTATTTATCTGTAATTTTTCCTAGCCCCTTTTTCTCACTCACTTGTAATTTTCAGAATTTCTTGGGCCCTTTTCTGTACTTTTTCCCAAGCTTAAAAATATTAATTATGACCCTCCATATCTCCAAATTTCTTCCTTCGCACCTGAAATGTAAGATTAAGCACAACTGTAGCATCAAAAGTTCAAGGGATTATATGTATGAATAATTAAACAATTATGACTATTTTGCCCCTATTTACAATTAATTCAAAACAATTGTCCCTAACTAAAATTAGTGCTTAATCAGGCAATAATGTCCTGGGAAATGCATCAAAATCCCAATTTGATTATGAAAAAACATATAGAAAATATGGTCTAATCAATGCCTTGGTAACCTCTTCAAAAATTAAACCAAGGATTACAATATAGGGTGCAATCTCGGATCGTCTCTCGAAGAGCCTTTTATTAATTACCTAGAAACTAAGTGCAATGATTGATATAAAATGATAACAAGAGAAAAAAATTGATCTTTTGAAACTACAACTATAAAGCAATAAAGATAAAAGTCCTAAATTATAATATTTTTGGTATTTTTAGTTATGATGGAATGGAAATAGAAATGTATGAAATGAATCTCTTGAAAATGGTTTGCAAGGGCAATCATATATCATATAATACTAATAGGAGTTCAATTTACTAGTTTATGCGAAAATGCCTAAAAGACCCTTTGAGCTTGCTTGAGTTAGATTGATTAAACACTTCCACACCGGGCAAGGCTTAACCCCTCTAACCGAAAGTTAATACAAAACACTAGTAATTAGAACCAAAGTCCCTCAAAATACCAAACCTCAAACACCGTTGAGTCTAGTGAATTAATTGATGATTATTCCTAAACCTAGAAAATAATCGCTTTTTAAAACACTATTAGAATCCACTTTGTATGCAATTTATGAAATCACAAAGTTTTCTAAAATACCAAACCCCATCAACCGATGAGTTTAACACCAAAAGAGAGGAACCCCACTCTAGAGATTCTATTAAGAGCTCTTAGTGTGTGATTATGAATTAATTGATGCAATTGGTTTCAAAGTAATCCAAAATCAACTCAATATCCAAATAATACCATGCAAGATAATAGAGAATCAGGAAAATTACAATGAAACATATATGTAACCACATATATTGATGAGTGAAAAATTTAACATTAACTAATTTAAATCACAAATTAATCCAAACTAAGTATTTAACCAAGTAGCAAAGGTCTAGTAATATAAATACAATCTCCAAGATAGAAAATCATAATTATAAAGCTAAATAAATAGATTAAAACATAAAACTCACCTTTATAGTACTTAGAACTCAAGCCCTTAGCTTCCATGATCAAGAGAATGATCCTCTAGCCACTGCAATTTATCATCACAAATACCTGAAATGTCTTCATAGCTTCAGCCATATCAATTAATGAAGAGAGGAACTGTTCAGCAAAGGATTAAAAGCAGGGAAATCAGCTGAAGGTTAGGTGAAACAGAGAGTACGAGAACAAGTGTTAGTGTCAAGATGCAAGGACGGTGAAGAGAACAAAAACTCCTAGCTCCAGAGTCTCTCTGCTACTGCAGCTCCCTCTACTCATCTCAAGCTCCTAGCTCCTCCACCTCCTTTTCCGTCTCCTCTTTACTCCTCTGGTTTGATCCCCTCCTTTTGGCCACTAGCTCCTTGCTTCTGTTCTGCCGCTGCTTTGGATGATGTTTGCCAAAAGTGATGAGGTCGGAGGAGGTTGTGCACGGTGGTGATTGTGACGGTGATGAAGGTGGAAGACTCTAGTTTCACGACCACTAAAAGCTACTATGGTGTTCACAGCTGAAGCTTGAACTCTATCACAGCGGTGAGGAAGGGATGTCCCCGGTGACTATGGGGGTGAAGGCGGAGGTTGCCGGTGACAGAAGTGAAGGACTGAAGATGAGAGCAAGATCAAGATCGATGTCCCTTTTTTTTCACCATAGCTCTGCTTCTCGTTCTCTACTGCTGTGATATTCTGACTGTGTCTAGTTCTCCAAGCTCTGTATTAATATCTCTTTTAGCTCACAGCTCAATCGTCTGACCTAGGGGTGGGCATGGGCAGGGCTGGACAGGGCGAGACCCCTGCCCGATGCCCAGCCGGAAGGATGAACAGGCTGTATTTTGCAGCCCGATGACCTACCCTGCCTGCTAAAAGCCCTAACCATTTTAGGCTGGGCAAGGGTAGGCTGGGCAGGGTGGGCTTCCCTACCCAAGTGATAATGCCTTATCTTGTCCACATATGAAAAACATAATTCCATATAAATTTTATAAATATTCCTATAGTTACAAATACCATATGTCTTAACTTCGCTCTAAGTAATATAAACTTCAAATACATTCGATGATTCCATATCTTGGGATATTTCAAAATAAGTTTACAACTTAAGTCTTGAAATTTAAAAGCTACCATATGTCTTAACAAATATCCATACTTTAAAAATTAAACAATAAGGAAACAAAACGATTATAATTAAAGCCGTGAAGTCAAAGTAGTTTGCATCAATTCAATGTCCCAAAGGTTGATCAAATGATGAAGCATCTGGAAAAAAAATAAAAAGCAACTATAATTTAATATATCTCAAAATAAAGAAGAAAGGAAGAAATCTACTTGTAAATAGTGTTTAGTGGCTAAGGCAAAAAAGAGAGGACCAGAAGAGTATTATACAATAGACAATATATATTTTAAATAAATGAAAATAATTTTCTGGGCAGGGCCAAATGGGAAGGGCAGCACCCCTTACCCGATGCCCGACCTTGCCTGGTTATTAGCCCGCCCAAAGCTGCTCAAAATTTTTTCGGGCCACTTTTTTAGGGCTGGGCTGGGCAATTTATTGCAAGGCCAGGGTGGGCGCACCGGGCCACTGGGCACCATGCTCACCCTTAGCCTGACCTAGTGCAAATGGATCAAAACGCAGTGTTTCATGAGACTATTTTGTCATTTTCTAAATTCATGGGACCAAAATGTCATTTCTAAAATTCAAAACCCCCAAATTGCCATTTTCATATTCAATCCAAATTTTCAAGTATTTTCGATTGAAAAAAATTTAATCAACCTCAAATATTCTCAGAAAAATCAATTGTCAAGAGTAACTGAAATTATTTTGACAATTTTGCCCTTTTTAGTCATAATTTAATGTATTTGCTCTCAATATCAATTTATCACAATAAAGGCATTTTGGATCAATTATTATTGCAAAAACCCCAATTAAAATATAAAATATAGAATTAAAATATGGATTTGTCAAGCTAGTTACAATAAGATGCATTTCATACCAGTATTCAGATGAATTTGTTGCGACAGATAAATGGTTTATTTTTCCCTGAACATTTGAACTAGGCTTGCATCTAAGGGGTTTTTACTCCTAGTTAATTTACATTTGAGAGTTGTGGCCGAGGTAGTAATTTGGGTCCATATTCAAGTGTCATATTGGTATTAGGGTTAGGAATCTCCCACATGTCATGGGTAACGGTTTCGTCGAATCAGACATGCTCTAAGAAGTAGTAATTTGGTTCTCACATTAATTAGCTGTGAGATTTCAATTCACAATCTTATAGATTATAAACCAATTTCTTACTAATTGGATCAATCTTTGTTTTCTTGTGTTATATATAAAGCATTACTACTCCCTCTGGTACTTAATGTAAAACTTATTTTCCTAATTTGATTAAACTAAGAAAGTTAGTTTAAGTTAGGTAATATATGGCTTTTTTTCTTCAATACCCTAATTATCTTCCTTGATTTCTTCAATCTCTCTCTTACTTGATTATTATTGAGAGAACATTAATAGTGATAAATTAGAAAAATATTGACAAATATAAGAAATAGGTCTTATCATTATCAACTTTCCAATTAAGTCGTATATTTAAAGACGGGAGGGAGAACAAGGGAATATATCTCTGCATGATGTGACATGCATGTGAGAAGCAATTATGAATTGTGACCATTCCAATTGAAAGACATTTAATAGAAGATGAATACAAATCACTTGTGAATTTTCCAGCAATTATGAATACTAGACACGAGATTCTGTGTACGCATTCATTTCTCAGAAATTTTCAAGATACGTAGTCTGTCTTCACTCTTCATCATGTGAATCATCAGAAGGCCTAGCCATGTTAGATGTGGCTCCCACGTCGCCCAGTTTCAGCAATAATTAGCTGCTTTCAAGTTTTATTCTTTCGCATGGTATAATACTTCTCTTATATATTTAACCGGATAACATAAAGTCAATCTAATCTAAATTAGTACTAATCATCTTTATGCCCATTCTTCATACAACTGGTGGCCCAGGAATAGAGCCGACTCAACTTATATTATTTATAGTAAATTAAAATTGGGATAGAAATTCTTTACTATAATGTAATTTGTGTTTGAATATAAAAGCTTCAAATTATAATTGCTGGCTATAAAAGCAAGCAGAAATTGTTAATCAAGGTTAAGTTTAAAACCGTGATTGGATATAAAACTAATTCAGACAAAAAATTACTGAAACTAGAATTTTTGAGGCTCTAACCTAGATTTGATCAGCTCAACTCTAATCAAAACAAGCGCGTCTCTCTTAAAAGTTCTGAAGAAATTTTTTCTTATTGCATAGACAGGATATATTTTTGGCGGCCCACATAACAATATTTATGCAAATTTTTTAGTTGATATATGTTTTGCAATATCAGTCTCCTTGTATATAAATCCTAGCTTTGTGCTTAATTAGCACATATCTAATATGTATCCTGAACTCCAACGTTTATGTTACTATCAAATTCTTTTTTAATTGATCAGATTCATGATATCAAGATCCACGATCCAACTAGAAGCAGTGGCTATAAAACATTATCTTAAAATTAAATGTTATATATTCCTCAAGATTAAAAAATTTGGGATAAGTGTTTCTTCACTAATACTCAGAGCTGTACCAAAGATTAATTTTTAATAGTACAAGTGTACAATATGTATAGGCTTAACACAATCTTTGCTTTCTTAAGTTTGCCCTCATTTTAGTTTTAGTTCTTCAAGTTTTAAACAATGAGTCTTGGTTCCTCAAGAGGTAAAAATAATCCTTGTTTTTATTAAATTATAGGAATTAATGTTTTAAACTGAATGAAACTTGAGGTACCAAAACCTATGGTTTGAAATTTGAGGGACTAAAACCAAAATGAGGACAAACAAGTGTTCAAAAATTGTACTAACCCTTTTAGAAAACATCACTACATGATGTTGTCATTAAAGCATGGATTAAGAAATATAATTATTTATTTAACGTACTCTTAATTTATTTTAATAATTAAAGTTTTCTTGGACTTAAAATGTTTTTAAACAATTTGAAAATGTCAAATAGATAGGCATACTTTTTTTGAGAATGACAATTAAAATAAAAGGGGGAGGGAATACAACTTTAATTATATCGGAGAAGGAATTTTTTCAGACATGGAAATCACGTTTGAACTTTTAATATTATATTCCATGATAAAAAAATCTCACTAACCATGTCTCTGGTACTATTGTGTTTGTTTAATTTCCTTTGATTGCTTCTGTCGTTTCAAAGCTTCTTTTGAAACGAGAGAACTTTTCACCATTATGTGCACAGTGTGTTTTACTGTAAACGATGATCATTCCGCCATTAATTTTCTAGTCTGTTGACAGGTAACATACATGTTACTTAATTTGAACGTGTTATATAAGGATATAATCAACCAGTCCTATCAATTTTGTATGCTTCTTAGTATAGAGATAGGTAAGAATCAATTATATGGAATTGCGACTTTGAAATAGTACATTCACTGAACCTATACATAAACTTTCTCCTCTTCTTATTTTATGACATTTTTAACTATCTCATTAAAGCTTTAATAGCATGTTGAGATTGAAGGATCACATTGAAACATAGAGAAAATAATAATATTATTGATTCTTGAGAATAAAAGAGAGTACAAGAGGCTTTTATATAAGCAAACTAATAGGCTAACCCTAACCCTAGAATCTATCTTAATCGAAATAAATCAAATCATAATATATTAAGGATATATTCCTAATATATAATATTCATATCTAATCCTAATAAATACTAAAATATATCCCTAATAATAATAATTAATTAATATTTCTAAACTTACTACACTCAACAGGGTCAATTTAAGAAAATATAATTATCTTGCTACTTATAATGAGGATAATTTCTTCCTTTTACAAGGAGTTTTATAATAAAAACCAGAAGAAGTAGAAACATATCCCATATTTGGTATCCAACAGTAATACCTAGAAAATCATATCTCTGATAAGAAGATACTTATACTTAATCAAAAAAAATATATATATATATATATATATATACATATGATGCACCCAAAATCCAGATCACTTAACAAGTAGAGTGTCGATCATAAACATTAGGAAGGAAAAAAAAACAACAGAGAAAAATCATATATTTTATAGCAGATTTAAAATTCTGATTTAGCAATTAAATGGAGGACAAATCAACACCCACGTGATTGTCAATAATAATATTAAATTATTCATTACTAAAATGTTGAATTCAATATGAAAAATATGACTGGAAGAATCACCATCCTTAGTGCAATTGAAAAGACCCATATAGTTTCCTGTTGTTGCCCTAGAGATGGCCATTACAGTTACTGGTGAGAGTACAAAAGCGAAGCCATGAGCAGTGGGAAAGTGCTTGCTGGGAGCAACGGAGAAGATGAAGGATGTTTGAAATAAGCCTTTTTGGTCGCCTTGGGGTTATTAAGAATAAAACCAAATTAATGCAATATAGTGCACAACTCGGGTTGTTTCATTTTTAGGAGCCGATTATGAAACTAATTGCTAATAAACTAAGTAATTACAATGCAAAATTGACAAGGGTAAAACATTATTGATTGATTTTCAAAACTAAGAATTGAATGCAATTAAAATAGATATTTTTGGGATTTTTAAATAAGGAAGGATGGAAATGTGTTAGAAATGCAAGTGATAAAGAAGCTTTTGGAAATTATTTTCAATGGCTATCCTTAATCAATTAAGATATTTGGGGAGTTAATACACTAAGCTTCTAATATACCAAATCTCATTAACCAATGAGTCTAGCATCATAAGAGAGGAACCCCTACTCTTGAAATGCTATTAAGTCCTCTTAGTGTAATGAGTTTCTCTAAGTTTCCTAAAATACCAAACCTCAATTACCAGTGAGTCTAATATTTAAACTCATGAACCCATTTATTTAAGCAGTATCAAAACCTCTTAGAGAGTGATTATAGAATAAGTAATTCATTTAGGTTCAACTACAATTCCAATTCAATCAAACTATCCAACAAAACCATGTTAAATAGAGAGAAATAATAGAATCATAGATAAACATATATATATAACCATATATATTGATGAGCACAAATCCTCATTACAAATTCCAAATCACAACAATTCAATCCATAGAAATCATAATTAAAATCATAGTCTCATTACATAAATGAATTCCTAAACCTAAGAAATCACAAATAAAATGAGCTATGGGTAATTTAACTTCCCTTTGAAGCACATGTGAGCTCAAGTCATCTTTAATTCATCTCCAAGAGCACAAAATTGCCTAGCCAATCATGAGAATAACTTCAAGAAACATAGCCCCATTCTGATTCAAACACCCAGACATATTAAATCATAGATTAAAATGGTAAATCCACACTGAATCAATTAAGGAAATGGGGCTGGATTTGAATCAAAGAAATAGAAGAGAGATAGCCACTGCTGGGATGATTTAAAATAGAGAAGACCGACGGTTGGGACAAGTCCAGAACAGATCCATGACCTACATGAGTGCAGAAACAGAGGCAAGCTACAGCTGAGATGATGTTGGAAATAAAGGAGGCTGCCGGCGGTGAAGAAGGAAGATGGTGATGGTGTGACGGTGGTGTGGTTGTGGGCCAGGTGGTGACGAATTGATGGTGAGGACGGAGAATAGAGGAGAGGTCGCCGGCAGTGGAGCAGCGGCAGTGATGGATGACGATTGTGGTGGATGAAAGATGAGGGCGGGGTATGGTGTTGAGCTTGCCGCTGCTCCCTCTCGATTTCGGTTCTCTCTCTCAGCCCGCCTCCTCCCTCAACTCAATTCTCTGTCTTTTTTTTCTCCAGCTCCTTTGTCTTAGCTTTTGTCCGTGTCTCCCATAAACCCTTGGTCAAAATGCATGTTTTGACTAAGGGACTAAAATGAAACATTTAAAAACCTTTCAGGAGGGAATAAACTTAACACTTGAAAACTTTGATGGGTCCAGACATGATTTTTAAAACATTTGGGTCATTTTATGATATTTTTTGAGTCCTTTCTTCCAAATGTTTGTAATTCCTAGAAATTTTGGGTTCTTTTCTGCAATTTTTTCCAAACTGATCTGCAATTAAAATAAACCCAAAATATAATACCTTATGTTCCAAAAATTAATCAATTAAGGTCAATCATAAAATATATGACATTATTGCCTTTTTCAACCTTAATTTTATTTAATCACAATTAATAACAAAAGAGACATTTTAAGCTTAATTATTATGACAAAATCCCTAAATAAAATATGAAAATATATAATAAAATAGGGATTTGTCAATGTTGAAAAGGGTGAAAGGCACATCCTATATGGAGAAGAAGCATTGGTTGGTAAGAGTGGGAATAGAGTTTTGGATGGAAGCATTGCCGGAGACGACAATGAGAACGAGGACTTAAAATGCACTTTTAAAACATAAAAGATAATTGAATTTTGATGTAAATATAAAGAAACAAATGTATAATTTAACCTATTAGTTATTAAAATGTAAGTGAATGCATCAACAAGTTGTTGGTTGAGATAGTTAATGACCTCATTTTATAAGGAGGAGAACACAAGTTTAAATCCCAAAAAGCTCACTTGCTCGGAGAGGTATTATCAAAAAATAAAATGAGCATGTATAGTTGTAGGGAATTCAAAAAAATACAAGTCATTATAACTAAATTTTTTAATCTAATAAAAAATACACGTGAGTAAATATGACACATTGTTATATGTGATTAGAGTACTTGACATATAATAAATATAAGCAACTTGGCCTAAGTTTTTTTGCAAGTGAAATTCTGCCAATTCTAAACCATAAATTAAGCTGAATTTTAGATAACTCCAAACTTTAGTATAATTCATTTAATTCCTTGCCTAATCTTACATAAAAGGTAGATATTTGACATTAATGACCCTACCTCTAGCTAGCCCATTATAAATTGGCTGGTGATCTGTTGCTCCTGCTATAAACAAGAAAGCCTTACTTTTTGCTTCTATCAACCTACTTTCATGGCTTCCAAAATACAAGCTTTAACTCTGCATCTCCTTTTGCCCTTGTTGCTGCTCTTTCACTTCAACTTTTCCTAGGCTACTGCCCAATTGTCACCTACTGGGGCCAGAATGGGGATGAAGGAGAGTTGCAAGCAGCATGCGCTACCGGAAAGTATGAGATCATCAACATAGCATTCCTCAATACCTTCGGCAATGGACAAAATCCGGGCATAAACCTTGCAGGACATTGTGAAACTGATTGCACTCGATATGCCTCCCAAATAGCCCATTGCCAAAGCCTAAGCGTCAAAATCTTCCTCTCTCTCAGAGGAGCCATTGGTTCATATAACCTTTCTTCACCTCAAGATGCCAAGAAGGTTGCAGACTACCTTTGGACCTACTATCTCAATGGCTAAAGCCCAGGTCTCTTAGGAGACGTGACATTAGATGGCATTGATTTTGCCATTATTGTTATCCATAGTGGTAGCTTGTACTGGGATGTCCTTCTTGAAGACCTTGATTCATACAAACAACAAAAGAGCTTTTACTTATCAGCATCACCACAATGTCTAATCCTTGATGACCACTTAAACACAACCATTACCACTGGCCTGTTTGACTACATTTGGGTCCAATTCTACAACAACCCTACCTGTAAATACACCGATGATGGAGATACTCAGAAACTTATAAGTTCATGGAACCAGTTGACCACCACCTTCACCACCAACAAGTTCTATGTCGGCCTCCCGGCATCTCCCGCCGTAAATGGTAGTGCTGGTGGTTATGTCCCCATCGATGTGCTCAACAGTGAGATTCTTCCAGAAGTGGAAACCTCTTCCAAGTTTGGTGGGGTTATGTTATGGAGCTATTACTATGATCAAATGTCTAGTATAGCGATAATATCACATGTACTACCCCTCAAGCTTTTAATGTCTGGGTACGTGAGCCACTAGTTGCCATGATGAAATCTGCCTGGGAGGTTTTATATCATGTATGGGATATATAAGTTGTAGGAGGCTAGTGCCTTCCATGCTTAAGTGATGAAAGCCTTATTCTAGTAAGGTTATATCATCATTAATAAATAAATAAATAAATAATTTTATATTGAGTACGTGATACTGTTCTTTATGAGATACAAATAATCTTACAAAGAAGATGAAAATAAAAGAAGCAGCCAGAACATATTAGAGGGGATCAATCAGGATGTCAGGATGGAAGATTTTGGTCCCCTAGCTAGTTGCTACTATATAGAATCTATCTACAACATCATTCATAAGTTCTTTTCTCTGTGGTTAAGTTACTGAGAACTAAAATTGCAAGATAATACTCCTTTTACCTCGTGGAAAATATTGACATGTGTTAATGTACTGACCATAGTTAAGTTATGCTCCCTTTGTCCTTCACAGCCCATAGTTAAGTTATGTGTCCTCACTCCTCACCCATCATCATATTGTGAAAAAGAAACAAGAAAATGAGAATTTGACGTTAATGACCCTAGCCATATATAGTCTAATAATTTCATGTGAGATTTCAATTATTATACTCTAATAATAATCTAAGATGCTTAAGATAAAATGAACAATATTTTCCCTGCACTGATGAGTTCCATCATTTTTTAGTTTGGTGATGGAACATAAGAAAGAGCTAATATATAATATGATTAAGTAATTTTTTTATCTTCCTTAACCTCTTCGAAAAAAATCAACTGGATCTTATAATATGGATTGGAGGAAGTACATCATTTTAGGCTCTACATAGAATTGGTTGTTTGTAAGATGCTCCCGCTAGAACAAGAAAGCATTACATTTGCTTCTCTCAAACTAGTCAATTTCACTATGGCTAGCTAGCAAAACACAACTTCAATCCTCCTCCTTTTGCCCATGTTGCCATTGTCTCAGTACAAGAAAATTTAAAAATATCACTGCATGATGAGAGAGGCAATTATTTAGGGGTTACTCCCTTCGTTTTTTGCTTAAAAAAATATTTTTAAGGTTTTAACTTTAAAGCATGGGTTAGGAAATACAATTATTTATTTAACGTATGGGTTAGAATCCATCTGCAGTGTCATTCATAAGTTCTTTTGTATGTGGTTAAGTTACTGAGAACTAAGATTTCAAGATAACTCTTTTTACCTCATGGAATTAAAATATTGACGTCTGTTAATGTGACTATAGTTAAGTTATGCTCCTTTAGTCCCTCTTAGCCTATAGTTAAGTTATGAGTCCTCACTCCTCACCCATCATTATATTGTGAAAAAAAACATAGGAAAAAGAGAAGTTGATGTTAATGACCCCAGCCATATATAGTCCATTAATTTCATATGTGAGACTTCTATTATTATACTTTAATATTATTCTAAGATGCTTCTGCCTATGTTTATAGCCGGTCCCAAGCCCGGGTAAAGGAGGAGGGTTGTGTTAGGCCCTGACAGTCGATGTAAAACCCTATTGAATCACTTATGAACATGGATTAATGAAGAAATTGTGCTAATGCTAGGTCGTTGCCTGTAAGTAATGTGTTGTATGGCTCAAGTACAGCAAGAAGTAAGCAAGAGCACTGCATTATCGCCCGGATGTAGTATTAAATAAGCAAGGGCTACCACTCTCTTCTAAACAAAGGAGGCTAAAGAAGTTAGTTCATGAGATCAAGAATAGATTTGGCACTTGGAACATTGGGACTCTGAATGACAAATCTCAAGGAGTGGTGGGCATAATGAATGATTGAAAGATTAATATCTTGTGCCTCCAGGAAACTAAATGGGCAGGAGAAAGGTCTCGGGAAATTAATGGTTTTAAGCTCTAGTATACAAGAAAGGTCAATGGAAGGAATGGTGTTGGTATCATCGCTGATAATGAATGAAGGAAGAATGTGGTAGAAGTTAATAGGGTTGAGGATAGAGTCATTTCCTTAAGAATGATTGTTGGGAAGGATACTATAAACATTATTAGTGCATATGCACCTCAAGTAAGGGTAGAAGCAAATCTTAAGGAAAAGTTCTAGGAAGATATGGAGGGGCTAATTCAGAGTATTCCACTATCCAAAAAGATTTTTGTTTGAGGAGATCTTAATGGACATGTTGGTAAGGAGGTAGGACCTCATGCAAGGGCTCTTGGTGGTTTTGGATTTGGGGTGCTCAATAATGAAGGTCAATCTATTATTGATTTCTCCCTCTTATATAACCTCAAGATTGTCAACACTTACTTTAAGAAGCGACAAGGGTGGAGGCACTAGGTCACAGATTGACTTCTTTTTGGTAAAATATCCTGATAGAAGACTTTGTACTAACTGCAAAGTGATCCCTGGGGATGGCGTGACAACACAACCTAGGGTTTTAGTCATTGATGTAAATATTAGGTGTATAAAACAAAAGCACCAGCAAGTTTTAAACCCAAGGGTTAGGTGGTGGCAATTAAAGGGGTTAAGTGAACTCTTTTGGAGGAGGGGGAGTGGGAGTTACAAAAAAGTGCTAATATCATGTGGGAGAATATGTTTAAAAGGGTCTAGAAGGTTGCTAAAGCAATTTTAGGGACAATCAAAAGGTTTTGGGTCGGCAAGATAAGGATACTTGGTGGTGGGATAAGACTGTTCAAGAGAAAGGTAAGCATAAGAAAGATTGTTTTAAAGCTATACACTTGTGTAATAATGTTGAAAAGTGGGAAAGGTATTGTTTGGCTAAAAAGGAGACTAAGAAAGCAGTGAGTAAAGCTCGTAATAAAACATATGAGGAGTTTTATAAGGAGTTAGAGACAAAGGCAGGAGAACATAAGATTTATAAGATTGCAAAGAACAAGGAGAGAAAATTGAGAGACTTAGACCAAGTAAATTGTATAAAGGACAAAGAAGGCAAAGTTTTGATTACTGATGGAGATATTAAGAATAGGTGGGAAGCTTACTTTTATAAGTTGTTCAATGATGGAGGGGGAGGGTCGCCTTGTGACTGGGAAGATTTGACAACTCAAGAAGGTAATCTTAATTTATCATTTTACTGTAGGATTCGACTTGGCGAGGTTAAGGAAGCTCTTAAGAAAATTGAAAATGGTAAAGTTGTTGGACCTGATGGTATTCCTATTGAAGTCTGGAAATGTTTGGGTGAAGAGGGTGTGTTGTGCCTTACAAAATTATTTAATGTGATTTTATGATCCAAGAAAATGCTAGATGAGTAGAGAAAAAGTACTTTGACCCCTATTTATAAGAATAAAGGGGATATTCAGAATTGAGCAAACTACAGAGGAATTAAGCTTATGAGTTATATAATGAAATTGTGGGAAAAGGTGATTAAATATAGGTTGAGGTTGGAGACTGATATTGCTAAAAACCAATTGGGATTCATGCCAGGAAGGTCTATAACAGAAGCGATTTATTTATTAAGGGGACTAATGGAAACGTATAGGAGCAAAGGAGGAGATTTGCATATTGTTTGCATTCATTTGGAAAAAGCATATGACTGTGTGTCAAGAGATGTACTTTGGAAAGCCTTGGAAAAGAAGGGGATGTGGGATGCATATATCAAAGCCATTCAGGACATTTATAAGAGGGTTACAACCAATGTTAGAACACCTAGAGGTGTTGCAAAGGATTTTCCTGTAAGGATTGACCTACATCAATGATCTACTTTGAGCCTTTATTTGTTTAATCTAGTGGTAGATGTTCTAACTGAGCCTATAATAGGGGCCTACGGCTAGCCTAGCCTATTTAGTAAATAAGCTAGGCTCAGGCTCAGGCCTATTGCTAAGCCTTTTTAAATATATAGTCTAGGCTTATTTTCATAAGGCCTAGCTTACAAGCCTATAGACCTGACCTATTTAACTTTTTTAATTTATACTATAATATAAAAATATATAATGTCATCTAAATAATTGTATAAATTATTTATAAATTTACCAACTTAACCTTAATTTTAAGTTTCACATTTCATTGTTGTTATACTCTCAACCCTTATTTTCACATTAATCATTAACCCACACCTCTCTTCTCTCCGATCGCTCGAGATGGCAATGCTAACCCACTCCCTTTCCCTTGATTTGTGCCATCCACTAAAACATAATAATTTATATGAGTTTATTTTAGTGCCAAATAAAATATTATATTCAGAGTATGAGGAGTTAGTCCCAATTTATATGGGAACAGTAAAAGAGATAAAATATAGTTTTATATGTTGCTTGTTTTGCTTGGTCAATTTTAGAAAATATATCTCATTAGGTAGCAGACATTAGTTTTTCTTATTCCTATTTGCTCAAACAATTGTTGTCACTAGAGATTCTTTCCTTTTCCTTACTAAGCCTTTATATTACAACAAGAATGTATGTTAAGCTTTTAAGACATAATGTAATATTTTAAATAAGCATGAAGTTGATTATATATGAAGTTAGATGCATATGTTTTAAAGGCTATTTAAAGGCCTATATTATAAGTAGGCTTTTAAATAGACTTCAGGCCTTGTCAGATCTTTTGAAAGCCCAAGCTTAGGCCTACAAAAAAGCCTACATGCAGGCTCAAGCTCAAGCTTAGGCTTTAAATTTCTGTTGTAGGCTCAGGCCTATTTAGTTAAAGCCTAGCCTATTTTCATCCCTAATGGATACTCTTTGAGTTTGATGCAGTGCTATGCTGGGGTTCATTATCCTTTTTGGAAATACTTGTGATCTATTTCTTTCACTCCCATAGCCAAATATGGAGTTTCTAATTCCAAGTAGGGGATTACAAACCAAATATTCACACTATTTACATTTCAAAATGTAATACAGTAATCCCTATCCAAAATGATTAACCAACAAAACCATACTAATGTCCCTAGGAAGCTCTAACCGCTCCGGGTCGCCCGCTTCTCCTTGGAGCCAGTCGCCCTGTCTGAAAGGTTAGTTCAAAGGAAAGAATGAGATTCAAAAGAATCCCAGTAGTAACTAAACAATTATACCACATATAAGCACATAGCATGTAAGCAATCAATGCACCACAGCAGCAACACATATCACACTCCACCCTCATCCCCTTTCTCCGCCGGGAAGGCACACCGCCTAACCCGAACCGTTGTTAGCTACTCAGGGACTATTGGCGTGGCAGTGCATCAACATAGCCTTATAGCACATAGCTATCCGGCTTCACAAATGGCCCGTCGGCCTCACAAATAGCCTTTCGGCTCATAATCAGCCTTTCGGCCCACATATCACATAATCACACCTCATCCTCATCCCCTTTCTCCGTCGGGAAGGCACACTGCCTAAACCCGAACCGTTGTTAGCTACTCAGGGACTATTGGACTGACGGTGCTAACACATATCCACATAATTCGCAGCATCCGAATTTATCACAAATCACTGATCATACATACATACAATGCATCATAGATGGTACGAAAGAAAAGTCACTACCTCGTTCCTTCCCGACGTTCTTCGGCGTAGTTGGCTCACGAGGGCGGCAAATATCAAAGCCTATAAACAAAATCAAGAATGGTGGATTAATTTCCTACCCCCAATTCCTACTTTCAAACACTTAAAATAGGTTCCATATGAGTCCTTTATATGGTTATAACAAACTCGAAGAGAACCTAAAAGGATTGGAGAATTCTAGGTTGGAAATTGCTTTGCAAACTCACAAAGTGCTAAAAATTGGGTTCTGGCTGCAGCCAGGAATTCTCTGGCTGCGGCCAAAAACAGCACAGAAGTATTTTGGCTGCAGCCAGGACTCCTCTGGCTGCGGCCAACACGTGCGCAGAAAGTTTTGTGCTGCAGCCAGAAATTTCTGGCTGCGGCCAAAACGTGCACAGAAAGTTTTGTGCTGGAGCCAGAATTTTCTGCTGCAGCCAAGGAACTTCAAAAATTCATAACTAATTCTAGAAAAATCAAAATGAGGTGATCCCAAAGCCAAATGAAAGCTCTTTAAGTCCTCTTCCTAGGAAAAATATTGGCCATTACTGGGAATCACCACAGAAGTACAGAATTACACGAAATTCATCACCACTCCAAAACAGGTTCCAGTTTTGATGCCGAACTTTGGACAGTTCAAACTCCCAGCTCAAAAAGCGAAATGACACAAAGTTTATGTCCATTTTGAAGCTTCAGATGTGAACTTTAAGACTGGAAAGTTTCATAATTTTTCAACATCATTTCCCCAGTCAAATCGTCCACACCATCTGACTGTCCAGAACAGACTTACATTGGTCAACATTTCCATTTTTGCACCAATGCTTCCAATGGTTCCCAAATTTCAAATCACATACTATTTCCACACCATTTGGCTCAAGGAACACATTGGAACCATCAAAATGACCAAATTCAACTTCCATTGACATATTACACAACAACCACAACATATCTCACAATGTCTCAACACAATTCACACATTGCCACATTTTATCAAACTTCCTCTTTTCAAAACTACACCAAAACTATTAACTTCTATACCTCATTTGGCATCTATCCCACTATCAAACTCTATCCAATTCACATCTTTTAACATCACACAAGATCAAGCCAGAAATCCAGAATTCACCAAAATTAAACCAAAAATCATAACAATTATATCATTCTTCATCAAAAACTCACCTCTTGAACTTGCTAAAATCAGAACTTGGATTCCTCAACTTTCAATTTCCCTCAAGTTGCACCACACCACAAATCCAAAGTCTGAAAACATGGAAATGAAGCTCTTGATCTCTTACACAATTTTAATAAAAGACACTTGAGCATACAAGAGCATCTACTTACCAATACTTAAGCTTTTCTCTTCCTCTTTCTTGCTACACTTGCACCGAAAATGGAGAGAATAGAGAGAGAAAGTGAGATATTGATGAAGATGATCTAATCCCATTTCTCCATGCACATAACCGACTTGCAAGGGAGAGAAAATGAGTTTGACAACTTTGACCTCATCCATGGTCCACATCTTGACACTTGGCATGATCTCCCTTCACCCTTACATGATCTCACATGTTCTCCAACACACTTGATTCCACCTCTTGATCTTTCAATCTTAGCCATTGATCTTGATTACCAAATAGTTTTTTCTTCGGTAACTGACCAATCGGTTGGTAAATTTACCGTTTTACCCCTGATTATCATAATGCTCATTAAACCCTTACTAACCACCTTCACTTCACATTACACAACATATACTTCAAAAGTGCTTTATTAATATTAATTACATCACTTTGAAGTTATTAATCCTTAATTACAATTTGGGATATTACACCGTAGCTAGAGAATGGAAATTGATGGTGATGATTCCAGCACCAATTCAAGCGGCAGTGTGGTGTCTTCAGCGTCCTCCCCTGTCTGGGCGTGCGTCTCAGCCTCTTCTTTTCTTTTGTGGTGGCTAGGTTAACTTTTAAGAAAGGAGGGGAGAGTTTTGGATACCAACTTGAGCCCACCAAAATTTAAGAAGCCCAAATAAAATTCTACCATTAGATTCTCTTTTAGCTTTGTAGAAAATTTCTGCATCATAGGATCTTCTAATATGCTTTTTCTTATCCTGCTAGAATTAAATAAAATCTTGATCTATCATATATTTAAAAATATTATCCAATAACAAGATAGCAATCAGAATATTAACAATTTAAGCTCAATAATATCATAATCAATTCATATTTATATTATTTCCTAAAATTGGCTAACAACCCAAATATTATCTAATAAATCCAAATTAGCCTAAAATAGTCCCCAAACTAAATGAACAAGGTGGGATAAAATATGTTAAATTTGGGACTTATCAATTATTAAATCCTCTTATTATCTCATGAGACCACATCACTATAGCTTTTGGTATCAATCAAGCAATTTGTTCAAGCGGCTAGTCATAAGAAAAGAACAAGAAATACTATCTTGGAGGATATTATGTCATTTCTCTCTTTATTTACTAGTTTAGATGTAGCAATAGTTAATCCTTTATATGTATTTTCTAACCTACTTTCTTTGTCGCCTTTGATAATGCGTTCATGAAGTAGTTTAACTTTTGTTGTTAATGTAATTTGGCCATTTTATTTAAAAAAATTAACTGCTTTAAGTTACATACCTTAATTTTAACCTTTCATGAATTTGTAATATGTGTGGTACTGCGTACAGCAATGGCGCTTTTACGCAAAATATGTGTTCGCTTAGCTTCAAAATTAATATGCATACGCGATCCTCACAAATTCGGAAGTTAAGCGTCTAGATATATACAACTCCCTATCTCGGTCCAGCTAGCTACAATAAGATGCATTTCATACCAGTATTCAGATGAATAATTTGTTATGACAGATTAATGGTTTATTTTTCCCTGAATAGGCCTGCGTCGAAGGGGTTTTCACTCCTAGTTAATTTATACTTGAGAGTTGAGGCAAAGTTAGTAATTTGGGTCCATATTCAAGTGTCATGTTAGTATTAAAGTTAGGGATCTCCCACATGTCATGGGTAACGGGTTCGTCCAATCAGACATACTCTAAGAGGTAGTAATTTGGTCTTCACATTAATTAGCAGTGAGATTTCAATTCACAATCTTATAGATTATAAACCAACTCTTTATTAATTAGATCAATCTTTGTTTGCTTGTGTTATATATAAAGCATTACTACTCCCTCTGGTACTTAATGTTAATGTAAGACTTATTTCGCTAATTTGATTAAACTAAGAAAGTTAGTTTAAGTTAGGTAATATATATGCCCTTTTTTCTTCAATATCATAATTATCTTCCTTAATTTCTTTAATCTCTCATTTACTTGATTATTATTGAGAGAACATTAATAATAATAAATTAGAAAATAATTGACAAATATAAGGGATAGGTGTTATCAAAGATCAATTTTCCAATTAAGTCATTCATTTAAAGACTGGATGGGGTAAAAGGGAATATATCTCTGCATGATGTGACATGCATGTGAGAAGCAATCATGAATTGTAACCCTTCCAATCGGAAGAAATTAATAGAAGATTAATACAAATCACTTGTGAATTTTCCATGATCAATAATCATCACGAGACATGAGATTCTGTTTACACATTCATTTCTCAGAAATTTTCAAAACACGTAATCAGTAGTCTCCACTCTTCATCATGTGAATCAACAGAAGCCTTAGCTATGTGAGACGTGACTCCCACATCGCCCAGATTCAGCAATAATTATCTGCTTTCAATTTTTATGCTTTCGCATGGTATAATACTTCTCTTATATATTTAACCTGATAACATAAAGTCAATCTAATCTAAATTAGTACTAAATCATCTTTATGCCCATGTACGACTGGGGTCCCCGGAATAGAACCGACTCGACTTATATTATTTACAGTAAATTAAAATTGGGATAAAAACTCTTTACTATAATGTAATTTGTGTTTGAATATGAAAGCTTCAAATTATAATTGGTGGCTATAAAAGCAAGCAGAAGTTGTTAATCGAGGTTAACTCTAAAACCGTGATTGGATATAAAACTAATTCTGACAAAAAAATTATTGAAACTAGAATTTTTGAGGCTCTAACCTAGATTTGATCAGCTCAACTCTAATCAAAACAAGCGCGTCTCTTTTAAAAGTTCTGAAGAAATTTTGTGGTATGGCACAGATAGGATATAGGGAAAATCCCATATAAAGCTATTTAAAATAGGATAATTTTAAATCAGTTTGGTAAATTTAACAAATCCCTAAATGAGTCATCAACCTAATTTAGGATTTTAAAATGTGGATAAAATGACTTTAATGTCCTCTTCTCTCTCCTCTTTAAAGAGTTTCATTATATTGTAACTTATATTTTTCTATATATATATATATATATATCAACATTAATATTTAATAAAACAAAATATGATTCATCTATAGTTTAAATATATTAATTATCATCTTAAAAACAAAAGCTTACAATATTTTTAAGCAAGGAGTTCATTTTATTAACACGAACAAAATTTTCAAAAAAAAAAAAAAGAATATATATCACAATAAAAAATTATTTTTTAAATAAATATATTAATTATAAATTTTACTCTATTTATTTCATATATAAAGTTTTTCTTGGAAAGTTCTACATTTTAATAAGCATTTTATGAAATTTTAAGTGCATTTAATATTTTTATATAAAATAGCCTTAGAAGTATATATCAAAGTTTTTCACCTTTCTAATAGAAATGAATAATTCATATTAATAATTTAAATTAAAAAATTGAAATCTTAACTAAATTATTTTTAAGAAATTCACATTTATACATTTGGAAAAATTATTTAGAGTTTGTTTATATTACTATTAGTAAAAGTAATTTTTATTTTAATTGATTTTTGCAAATTGAAGTTGATAAGTATTATCCTTTTCTTTTTCTTTTTTCTCACTAGATAAAAATAAATACATTATTTTTTTAAGAAAACTCAATTTTTTATTTTATTTTTAATATCAATTGAATAATTTTTAGTTGGTATGTATTATGGTTCCTTTTTTTTTTTTTTGCTTGAATTATTTTTTATAATCCTTTTAGGGCATAAAAAATTCCTTTGATTTAGAAAAGTTATATTTTGTTTGATTATATATTAATATTGATATATATATATATAACAATAAAGTCATATAGCAATAAAACTTTTTAAGAGTGGAGAGAAGAAAGAGGAAGGCATTAAAGTTATTTTATACATATTTTAATATCCTAAATTGGGTTAATGACTTAATTAAGGATTTGTTGAATTCACTAACCTAATCTAGAATTTTCCTATTTTAAGTAGCTTTATATGTGATTTTCCCTAGGATATATTTTTGGCCCACTTAACAATATTTATGCAAAATTTTTAGTTGATATATGTTTTTCAATATCAGTCTCCTTGTATGTAAATCCTAGCTTTGTGCTTAACTAGTACATATATAATATGTGATAAATTCCTATATTATTATATATTCTCATATTTTATTTAAGGATTTTGTCATAAAAACTGAGCTTAAAATGCCTTATTTGTGTTTAATTGAGATTAAGAGTAAATATATCAAATTATGACTTAAAAGGGTTAAATTGTCAAAATAATTGTAATACTCTTAATCATTGATTTTTTTAGAATATTTGATATTGGTTTAATTGATTTTTAATTATAAGTGCTTGAAAAATTAGATTAAGATTGAAAATGACAGTTTGGGATTCAAATTTCAAGAATGACAGTTTAGACCACGAATTTAGAAAATGACAGCTTAGTACATTCAAAACTGCAGCGTTTTGCAGCGGCATTTAGGTCTGATTTTTTAGTCCTTCTTCTGCAGCTTCCACGAATGGAAAAGGAAAACAAACGATAGCCGCAACAAACACAGAGACCTTAGCTCTTCAATCCTCTTCCATCTCCACCTTCGGCCTTCTCTGTCGCCGGCGACTGTCGCCTCTTCATTCACCGTCACCGGCAACCACCACTCCATCTTCACCACCACAGAAACTGCCGTGAACCAGAACAGAGCTCCGTAGTTTCAGAGCAGAACAGAGGCGCTGCAAGATTTCAAAGAAGACAATCGATTTCTCCACTTTCACACTCGCATTGTCACATTCCATTACCTTCTTCAATGCTGTCACGCTTCCTCTTCATTCAACCACGTTTCAGCTTCTTTTGTTTTCTTCTTCCATTGTCATTTGCCACTCATCCATTTCCATCATTAATTTCAATTGTCGGGTGGTGTTTGATGGCTTTGATTTTGCTTCTTGGGGCTGGTTCTATGGTAGTTTGTGGCTGAGTTTATCTTCTCCCAAGATAAAGATAAGGGATTGAGTCTTAATGCTTGTAGTTAAAACTAATATTTGTGGTTTAACTTTTGATTGAACTAACTGATGATTTGAATTAGTTGATGATAAATTTTATGCTCATCAATATACGCGGTTACATATATATTTCATGGTAATTTCTTAATTCTCTGTTATCTTGTATGATATTGTTTGGATATTGAGTTGATTTTAGCTTACTTTAGAACCAATTGCATTAATTAATTCACAATCACACACTAAAAATGTTTAATAGCATATCTAGAGTAGGGGTTCCTCTCTTTGAATGTTAGACTCATCAGTTGATGAGTTTTGGTATTTTAGAAACTTAGTGATTTTATAAATTGTATACAAAGGGATTTCTAATAGTGTTTTAAGAAGTGATTATTTTCTAGGTCTAGGAATAATTACTGATTAATGCACTAGACTCAAAGGTGTTTGAGATTTGGTATTTTGAGGGACTTTGATTGCAATTGCTAGTGTTTTGTATTGAGTTTCGGTTAGAGGGATTAAGTCTTGCCCAGTGTAAGAGATTTAATTCACCTAACCCAAGTTAGCTCAAAGAGTCTTTTGGGTATTTTTGTCAAACTAGCACACTCCTAAAAATATTTTGAAACAAATGATAGATGAAATTCATTGTTCTAGAAAGCTTTATCATACTCTTCAAAACCAACTTGCATTCCATTCCACTTTTATTCCAAAAAATTCAAAAATATCTATTTTAATTGCATTTAATTTATAGTTTTGAAAATCAATCAATCATATTTTATCCTTGTCAAATTTGTATTGTAATTACTTAGTTTATTAAGAATTAGTTTCATAATCGGCTCCTCAAAGTGAAACGATCCGAATTGTACACTATATTGCACTAATTCAGTTTTATTCTTGATAATCCCGAGGCGACTAAAAAGCTATTTCAATATGTATCGTGAAGTCTAATGTTTATGTTACTATCAAATTCTTTTTTAATTGATCAGATTCATGATATCAAGATCCACGATCCAACTAGAAGCAGTGGCTATAAAACATTATCTTAAAATTAAATGTTATATATTCCTCAAGATTAAAAAGTTTGGGATAAGTGTTCCTTCACTAATACTCAGAGCTGTACCAAAGATTAATTTTTAATAGTAGTACAAGTGTACAACATATATAGGCTTAACACAATCTTCGCTTTCTTAAGTTTGCCTTTATTTTGATTTTAGTTCCTCAAGTTTTAAACTATGAGTTTTGGTTCCTCAAAAGGCAAAATAGTCCATATTATTATTAAATTATAGGAACTAATGTTTTAAGCGGAATAAAACTTGAGGGGCCAAAACCTATGGTTTGAAATTTGAGGGACCAAAATCAAAATGAGAACAAAAAAATGTCCAAAAATTGCACTAACCCTTGTTGAAAGCATCACTACGTGAAGTTGTCATTAAAGCATGGATTAAGAAATATAATTATTTATTTAACGTACTCTTATTTTATTTTAATAATTAAAGTTGTCTTGGACTTAAAATGTTTTAAAACAATTTTAAAATGACAAATAGATATATAGTCATAATATTTTTGAGAATGACAACTAGAATAAAAGGGGGAGGGAATACAACTTCAATTATCGAAGAAGGAATTTTTTCGGACATGGAAATCACGTTTGAACTTTTAATATTATATTCCACGATAAGAAAATCTCACCAACCATATCTCTGGTACTATTGTGTTTGTTTAATTTCCTTTGATTGCTTCGGTTTCAAAGCTTATTTTGAAACGAGAGAACTTTTCACCATTATGCGCACAGTGTGTTTTACTGTAAACGATGATCATTCTACCATTAATTTTCTAGTGTGTTGACAGGTAACATACATGTTACTTAATTTAAACGTGTCATATAAAGATATAATCAACCAATCCTATCAATTTTGTATGCTTAGTTCTTAGAGATATGTAAGAATCAATTATATGGAATTGCGACTTTGAAATAGTACATTCACCGAACCCATACATATACTTTCTTCTCTTCTTATTAATTGACATTTTTAACTATCTCATTAAAACTTAAAAAATTTAGTCAAGTCATTAATTTGGTTTGAAAATGATATAAGTTCCGAAGTTTTTTAATACAGAGGTTAATTATTTGTTTTTAATTTTTGGATTAAGGGACAAAAATACTCATAAATTTTTTTCAAAAGTGCATCCACCTCTATAAACGTTTTTTTAAGTAAAAGTAACCATGAACTTTCAAAAGGGGAGCAAAGGTAACACATCCATTAAAACTAACTAATGGCTGTCAATTCTAGTGCAAAATTACCAAAATACCCCTATCTAAAAAAAAGTTAGGGGCAAAAATACCTATAAACTTTTTTCAAAAGTGCGTCCACCATAATTTTTTTTTAAGATAGAGCTATTTTGGTACTTCTGCACTGGAGTTAACAGCCGTTAGTTAGTTTTAATGAATGTGACACTTTTGCCCCCTTTTAAAAGTTCATGATTACTTTTGCACCCAAAAAAAGTTTATGATGGTGAATGCACGTTTGAGAAAATTTTATGGGTATTTTTGCCCCTTAACTCTTAATATTTCCTTTTTAATATCATGAATTATATCTAAGAAGTTATTGAAGGCGGAATTAATGAGATTTTTAAATAGAGATAATTTAAGAAAATATAATTAATATATTATCTAGCGGCTTATAATGAGGACAATTTATTCCTTCTGAAAGGAGTTTTATAATAAAAATCAGAAGAAGTAGAAACATATCCCACATTTTGTATCCAGCATTAGGACGTTGAATAATATTATTTTTGATGAGAGGATACAAGTGCTCAACAAAAAAGAAAAAACATATTGATGAACCCAAAATCCACATCACTTAACAAGTAGAGAGTTGATCATAAACATTAGGAAGAAAAAAAAAAACAGAGAAAAATCATATATTTTATAGCAAATTTAAAATGCTGACTTAGCAATTAAATGGAGGACAAATCAACACCCACGTGATTATCATTAATATATTACTGAATTCTTCGTTACTAAAATATTAAATTCAATATGAAAAATATTATTGGAAGAATCACCATCATTGGTGCAGTTGAAAAGACACATAGAGTTTCCTGTTGTTGCCCTAGAGATGCCCATTACAGTTACTGGTGAGAGCACAAAAGCCGAAGCCATGAGCAGTGGTAAAGTCCTTACAGGGAGCAACGGAGAAGATGAAGGACGTTGCAAAGGGTAAAAGGCACATCCTATATGGAGAAGAAGCTTTGGTTGGTAAGAATGGGACCGGAGTTTTGGATGGAAGCATTGCCGGAGACGAGGAGGAGGAGGATGGTGGTGGAATTCATAATTGAATTCAACAAGTAGCCGGAGGCAAACTAAAAATGTTGAAGTCTACAATATTCAATATTCGTAATTGAATCTTTTATGCCTTCCTTAATATCAAATTTTTCATTGGGTCCATTGAATTAAAATTAGATATATGCTTTGTTAGCATTTAATTAGTAAGTAATCGTTTTAAATTCATTGAGTCGGTACTTTCCGTTAGTGAGGTAAGTAGTCTTTAGTTACAGGATTTAAAATACGCTTTTTAAATAAAAGGGACAATTGAATTTCAATGTAAATATAAATGAACAAATATAAAATTCAACTTGTTATTAAAATGTACGTGAATATATTAATAAATTATTGGTTGAGGTTGTAAGTGATTTCACCCCATGGAAGAAGATAACACAAACTCAAATCCCAAAAAGCTCACTTGTTCAGAGTGGTATTATAAAAAAAATAAAAAAGTGCATGTATGCTTGTAGGGTATTCTAAAAAATACATATCGTAATAACTAATTTCGTGAATCTAATTAAATATACACATGAATAAATATGACACATTACCATATGTGATTGGAATACTTGATATAATAAATATAAGCAGCCGGACCTAAACTTTTTCGTAAGTGAAATTCTCCCAATGTTAAACCATAAATTAAGCTGAATTGTAGATAACTCCAAACTTTAATATAATTAGTTTAATTCCTAGGCCAATCATACATAAAAGGCAGGTATTTGACGTTAATGACCCTGACCTTAGCTAGCCAATTATAAATTGGCTGCTGATAAGTTGCTCCTGCTGTAAACAAGAAAGCTTTACCTTTTGCTTCTATCAACCTACTTTCATGGCTTCCAAAACACAAGCTTTAACTCTGCACCTCCTTTTGCCCTTGCTGCTCTTTCACTTCAAATCTTCCCTGGGCTGCCCAATTGTCACCTACTGGGGCCAGAATGGGTATGAAGGAGAGTTGCAAGTAGCATGCGATACCGGAAAGTACGAGATCATCAACATAGCATTCCTCAATACCTTCGGCAACGGACAAACTCCGGGCATAAACCTTGCCGGACATTGTGACACTGATTGCACTGGATATGCCTACCAAATAGCCCATTGCCAAAGCCTAGGCGTCAAAATCTTCCTCTCTCTTGGAGGAGGCGTTGGTTCATATAGCCTTTCTTCACCTGAAGACGCCAAGGAGGTTGCAGACTACCTCTGGACCTACTATCTCAGTGGTCAAAGCCCAGGTCTCTTAGGACACGTGACATTAGATGGCATTGATTTTGCCATCGTTGCCATCAATAGTGGTAGCTTGTACTGGGATGTCCTTCTTGAAGAACTTTATTCATACAAACAACAAAAGAGCTTTTACTTATCAGCAGCACCACAATGTCTAATCCCTGATGACCACTTAAACAAAGCCATTACCACTGGCCTGTTTGACTACATTTGGGTCCAGTTCTACAACAACCCTCCCTGCCAATACACCGATGATGGAGATACTCAGAAACTTATAAGTTCATGGAACGACTGGACCACCACCTTCACCGCGAACAAGTTCTATGTCGGCCTCCCGGCGTCTCGCGCCGCAAATTATAGCACTGGTGGTTATGTCCCCATTGATGTGCTCAACAGTGAGATTCTTCCAGAAGTGGAAACCTCTTCCAAGTTTGGTGGGGTTATGTTATGGAACTATTACTATGATAAAATATCTCGGTATAGCGATCATATCATATGTACTGGTGACCCTCCAGCTTTTAATGTCTGGGTACGTGAGCCACTAGTAGCCATGATGAAATCTGCCTCGGAGGTTCTGTATCATGTAAGGGATATATAAGTTGTAGGAGGCTAGTGCCTTCCATGCTTAAGTGATGAAAGCCTTGTTCTAGTAAGGTTATATCATCATTAATAAATAAATTTTATATTGAGTATGTGATACTGTTTTCTATGAGATACGAATAATCTTATAAAGCAGAGAAAAATAAAAGAAACAGCCAGAACATATTAGAGGGGATCAATCGGAATCAGGATGGAAGATTTTGGTCCCCTAGCTAGTTGCTGCTATATAGAATCTATCTACAGCGTCATTCATAACTTCTTTTGTCCGTGGTTAAGTTACTGAGAACTAAAATTTCAAGATAATACTCGTTTTGCCTCATGGAAAATATTAACGTGCATTAATGTACTGACTATAAGTAGGTTATGCTCCTCTTGTTCTTCTCAACTCATAGTTAAGTTATGTACCCTCACTCCTCAACCATCATCATATTATGAAAAAGAAACAGGAAAAAGAGAATTTGATGTTAATAACGCTAGCCATATATAGTCCAATAATTTCATATGTGAGATTTCAATTATTATACTCTAATAATATTCTAAGATGCTTAAGATAAGATAACCATTTAACTGGTTAACATGCAAAAATACTCATGAATTTTTAGTGTGTGTTTGGATTAGCTTTTGAGAATAGTTTTTACGATTTACGAGGTAAGTATGTGAAAGGAGTTTTGTCTCGGATTTCCCAAACCTAAGTTTAGAAGAAACCCAAACACTCACTTAAAGTACGCCAGCACTATATACTTCTCGAAGGTGCAAAAATGCCATAACCATTAGACTCCCTTAGCAGACGTTACTTATGGTAGGAAAATACCAAAATGCCCATCACAACAACAACAAAAAAAAAAAACAACACTCTCCCCCAAACCTCTCTATTCATCCTCAGTTCCCGACGTGCAGAAAACTATTGATGACTAGCTATGCCCACTGTTTTGCTCTAAATCCTATCAATTTCTCAGATCTTCAATTTTCATCATTATAAGCACTAGCCATACAGCACTGAACTTACCTGCTTCTCCCTTCCTCTCTTCACCATCCCTTCATCACTCATTGGACGCTCTCCCTCCCATCTTCAATCAGAAATCCCAGCAACAAAAAAAGTATAGACAGAATAAAAGAACCAAAAGAAGAATTTTAGAAACAAAATATTTATTAAGATAACGAAGTCTGCAACTTTTGGTCTTCCTTCCAGATCTGCAATGTTGAAAGATCCGACGAAAAGAAAACCATGGAGGAGTGATGTGATTTATGGGGAGGATGAATCGTGAAGAGGAGGCTGAAACAACCAGCAAATTTCCTCAATCCATCATAGAAAACCATTAGAGGAAGAACTTACCAACATGAGGAACCAAGCCATATGAACGCAGGCAAACGGGTTGAGGGAGAGAGGGAGTAGAGACTCGGTTGAGAGAGACAGGGCTTGAAGTCGGCACTTGGCAGAGGCAGAGCAATGGCGACAACGATGACCATGAGTGAAACCGACTGAGATTGAGAGAGGATGCTGATGAAAAGTGGAAAGAAAAAAAAAAGCCGACGCCGTTGAGAAATGCCGATGAAATAGTTGACTCAGATATGGAAAGTGGAAAGAAAAGAAAAGGCTAGTGGAGGATGCTTGTAAAGAATCACCGATGCCATTGGGGAGGTGGACGCCGCCGCCATCGGCGTCTGAGAAAAAAATGAGGAGATGAAGGATGAAGGGAGAGAGCGATAGTTCAAATAGAAGCGGAGGGGCAGTAAGTGTGTGTTCGGCCACCCCAAAAACCATGGTTTCAGAATCCCGTTTCCGCAAATCGAGACAAAACTCCTCTCACATACTTACCTCGTAAATTGTAAAAGCTATTCTCCAAAAGCTAATCTGAACACACACTAAAGAAAAGTAGAAAACATAGGTGTTTTTATTTTTTTTAATAGTGTGGGTGCCACTGTGAAAAGTATCGTCTGTTAGAGCAATTTAATGCTGATGGTATTTGTATTTTCATTTTGAAAGTTCAAGGGTACTTTTACCTTCCAAAAAAGTATATTGGATGGGATTTGAGTAAAAATTTATGGGTATTTTTACACCTTAATCTTTTTTTATTTTGGTGATGAGTTACTCCTCCGATCTTTAATATAAGAGCTAATATATAATATAATAATATGTAGCATATGCTATCATTAAATAATTTGTTTAAATTCCTTAATCTCTTCAGAAAAATCAATCGACTCTTACAATAAAGATTGGAGGTAATACATCATTTTAGGCTCTACATAGAATTGGTTGTATGTAAGATGCTCCTATATTAGAACAAGAAAGCATTACATTTGCTTCTCTCAAACTAGTCAATTTCACTTGGCAAGCTAGCAAATAAGAGCTTCGATCCTCCTCGTTTTGCCCTTGTTGCCATTGTCTCAGTACAACAAAATTTAAAAATATCACAGCATGATGTGAGAGACAATTATTTAGGGGTTACTTCCTTCATTTTTTGCTTAAAAAAATATTTTTAAGGTTTTAACTTTTAATGGAAATACAATTATTTATTTAACGCATGGGTTAGAATCTATCTACAATGTCATTCATAAGTTCTTTTGTATGTGGTTAGTTACTGAGAACTAAAATTTCAAAATAATACTCCTATTACCTCGTGAGATTAAAATATTGACGTGCGTTAATGTGACCATAGTTAAGTTATGCTCCTTTAGTCCTTCTCAGCCCATAGTTAAGTTATGAGTCCTCACTCCTCACACATCATCATATTGTGAAAAAAAAAAACACAGGAAAAAGAGAATTTGACGTTAATGACCCTAACCATATATAGTCCATTGATTTCATGTGTGAGACTTCCATGATTATACTTTAATATTATTCTAAGTTGCTTCCGAGAAAATGACCAATTTTTTTCCTGCACTAATGAGTTCCCTCATTTTTTTTTCGGTGATGAGTTACTCCCTCCAGTTCTTAATATAAGAATCGATACATAATTTAATGATACATAACATATACTATGAGTAAGTAATTTGATTAGTTTCCTAAGTCTCTCCAAAAAAAAAGAAAAGTCGATCAACTTTTATAATAAAGATTGGAGGTAATACATAATTTTATGCTCTACATAGAATTGGTTGCTTGTGAGATGCTCCAGATAGAATCGGAAAGCATTACATTTGCTTCTCTCAAACCAGTCAATTTCATTATGGCTTGCTAGCAAAGCACAAGCTTCCATCCTCCTCCTTTTGCCCTTGTTGCCGCTGTCTCAGAACAACAAAATTTAAAAATATCACTGCATGATGTGAGAAGCAATTATTTCCGGGTTACTCCCTTCGTTTTTTGCTTTAAAAAAATATTCTTTTAGGGTTTTAACTTTTAACACATGGATTAGGAAAAGGAAAATATCTTTAAAAGATATTTGAATTATTCAAATTTTAAACTGAGACATTAAATTTAATAAATTCTAAATCAGGTTATATATGTCCTAAAATAAAGTTTTGAGAATTCGATAATTCACCTGACTACCCTAATTTGATTCAAACTCGTTAAAAAATAATCCTATGTATCCACCTACGTGTCAATCATCCATCTTCAATCTTGGTCAACGTTGCAGCAAAGGAAGAGCAGGATAGATCAATCAGATGCTAATGATTATTCATACTAAAACTGCGGGGAAAAAAATCAGTCTAAAACTAAACAAAACAATTTTACCGAGGCCTTTTTCTCTGGTGTAACCAAGTTCAGATAATTTTTTTGAAATCTTTAAAATCCCCAGATCCTTCAAAGCAAAAGTAAGATTATGTAAATTAAAGAAGAATTACCAAAGGAAAGCAACAGGGCAATATAATATTGGTTGTTAAAAGAAGAATTCAGGATTGAAACGAAAGAAAGGACAGAGAGTTGGATGATGATTAAAAGGAGGAGAATGGCCAGATTTTGTTTTACAATAAAACTGTGCATTTTGACTAAATGGAGAGAAGTTTTAATGAAAAGACCCCACGCTGCAAGAACAGAGCTTTGATCCGCTAAACGAAACCCTCACCTCCTCCTCCATTGAAAGCAACCACATGTTGGTGAAAACTAGTTTAACTGAAGCCCATCCCCATTCTTATCAAGCCCTTCCGGATTTGGACATGGGGAAGCGCTCCTTCTTGGAGTGGAAAAGACGTTTTAGGGTTCATAAAGGTGAGCTTCAATGAGAAGTATGAAAGATTCTGATGATAATGAAGAAGAAGGAGAAGCGTAAGGCGGTTGAGGAATGAGGAAACTGAGTTAGAATGAAACGAGGATAGTAAGTTAAAATTATCCAATTTTGAAATCTTATTTTAAGATCTATGACTTGAGTTAAAATTTGTTAAATTTAATGGTCCAATTTAAAATATGAATAATTCACCTGTCTTTTAAAGAATTTTCCCTTAAGAAATACAAGTATTTATTTAATGCACTCTTAATTTACTTTAATAATTAATGTTGTCTTCGACTTAAAGTTAATGAGAACGAAATTAGAATTAAAAATAGTAATTATTTCTGTTTTAAAAAATTTTAAAATGAAAAATAAATAGTAATAATTTTTTGAAAGTGACAATTAAAATAAAAGAGGATATGGTTTAATTACATCAAAGAGGAATCAATTTGGGATGATGACCACCCAAACCTCATCAGATCTGATCGGTCTAAATTTGATCCTTTGTCTTCATTTCCTTTGTTTTGATGAATTCATAATCTAAAATAAAGATAATCTCTTAAATATCATTTTTAAAGTGATTTTTATTTAAAATTATCAATTAAAAATCATCAAATTTGGATCATCCAAATATGATCTAGATGATTTAAATCTGATAAGGTTTGGGCCATCATCACTTTAATGAGCGCCTATACTAGATTTGAAAACCAGAATAATAGTTTAAGAATAATATTACAAATAGGCAAAGCAGTCCAAACGTGCCAAAAAATATTACCCCTTCCTTCCAAATCCTCAATTTTGAAGGGGTGGGAAAGGGAGGAAATTTTACCAATGCACCAAAATCCCTTGCCTCCCCTTCAAATCTTGAGCCAAAAAACGCACCCTAATGGATCCATGCATTCGCATTATTCAGTATATTTTATCTGGTCCTTAATATAATAAATATTTACCTATTTTAATTACATTAAGAAATTTAGTTAATATGACATGTATTTTCTAAAACACCCAATTATCTTTCTTGATTCCTTCATCCTCATTTCATCTCCTCCTTGATTATTATTGAAAGAATATTAATAGGGATAAATTAGAAAAATATTGTCAAATATAAAAAATATATCTTATATTTAGGATCAAGATCTACGCTTTATGTATTCAGGGCATGAGGAATATCTACCAACTTGCAAATCTCAAATGGGTAACTTCGACTCCAAAAGTTTCCAAGCCGTCCATATTGGGTTCAACAAACCGACTGGTCAAATCGGCGCTCCAATGAACCCGTACCTACTTTGATCTGGTTTATATTCCTCATAACTAATTTAATTGTTTTATAGATCTTAAGTTAAATAATACATTCCATATTATATATACAGGTTGACCAGGCCAACGTTGACATTTTTTTCCGATAGACACGAAGCATCTATTAATCCTTTGAAGCAAGAAATTGTAGTTTGACATTTTTAGAGAACAAAATATGATTCCCATGTCATTGACTTCCATGTCATTATGTTATCTTCTCTATCTTTATAATTAACGAGTCTACAAATTCGACTAAACTTTAGACTTTTGATGTCTTCAAGATCTTTACATTATCATTATCAAATCCCTTTCTTGGTCAACGCTTGGATTATCAAATGGAAGCCCACTCCCTATGCATGGCAATATCGTATAGAGGCCTATATTTTTTTTTAATAGTGAAATAAATTAAATAATAATAACTGAACTTTGTCTGGAGACCAATTTCATTAAATTTGTAGAAAATGCTTTCATTCAACTTGATCTTTTAGTTAACAACTTATCTAAGAATTTAAGTATTGATAGAGAGTAATGCCATCATATAATCCATATAGTTGACCCCACTTAATAAGATAAGACATGTTATTGTTGTTTCCGCAGATAATGCTTCCATGTAGAAGGGATAAGATTGACTTTATCATCAAATTATTAGGCTATGAAATTCAGACAATTAACAATTCTTTGTGTTTTATTTTGTTCTTCATTGCCCAACTCATATACTCCCTTCAGTCATTAATATAATGATACATAACATATACAATGATTAAGTATTATATTTAGCTTCATTAATCTCTCAAACAAAGTCAACTGCCTCTTATATTAAGGATTGAATGTAGTATTATTTTACAAAGAAAATCTTCTATATTGAGTTTTATTAATGTTTTTTTTTTTGGGACCAACTAAAGGCGAGGCACTAAATAATGAACTATATAAGTACAGAAATTACCTGTTGTTGTCAAAGCATTCTTTGTTGGAACCATTACTCTTTTTTTTTTTTGATGGTTAAAATACAAAACAAAACCAGATCAGACAATCTCCGGCACATCTAAGCTAAGTGCTCGATTTTGAAAAGTAAGAGCAACAGTGAATGTCACGATTCCTCCGCCCATTTGCATGGCTTCCTTTGCCAAACGATCCGCAACAGCATTTGATTCCCTCGGGCACCATTCTAGTGTAGCTTCCCAATCACTATTCAACCAGCTTCGAATTTGCTGCAACAACACCCCTTTTACATGGTCATCTTCCCAGCCACCAGATATAAGTTCTACAAGTTCAAGACAATCTGTTTCCACCACGAGCCTTTGCCATCCACAGTCCTATGCCCTTTCAAAACCCCAAATCGCAGCCCAGACTTCAGCGTGAAGGCAATTACCTCTCTCCATATTCACCATAAATCCTCCCATCACTTGCCCCGTTGAGTCCCTTGCGATACCTCCACAACCAGCCGCCATCCCCTGAATGCAACTGGCACCATCGATGTTAAACTTAACTTGTCCTGGGTTTGGTAACAACCACCTCTTCTCTAAACTCGCCCCTTCTTGACTGACCATAATGTCTCTGCCGGACCAGCGGACTATCGCACGTGTCTTTGCAACAATGTGCTGGTAATTCTGATCTTGTTGGTTGAACACTCAATTGTTTCCATGAAGCCATATTTCTCGACAAGCAATAGCAAACCAAGTTGACCACTTAACCCCCAAAACCTCATATTTCTGGATAATATTCCAAGTCACCCACTGTCGTACTCCCTTTGTAGAATAAAAGGTGGCAATCAACTGAACGGGTAACAACACAGTCCAACAAGCAGTCACCACTTTGCAGTCCCTCAATACATTGAGGATTTCTTCGTTCTCATTTGGACAGATAGAAAGTGTTGGACTTTGGGTCCAAGTCCGCCCTTGATGGGCCGGACTATTTGATTAGGGGCATAAGTTGCCTTACCAAATTAATCAATCAACATAAGATTGTTGCTTGGTGAATAAGTTGGGAATTAATTGAGAGATCATGATTAAGAAACAAATCTCTATGATTGAGGAATTGATTTAGAATCAATTGAATTAATTCACCAACTTGGAGAGCAAGAAAGGAGTGCACACACTGCCTAATTAGTGGTCACTCTGATCACTATAAATAGGGTGTGCCTCCAGCATTGCAAACCACCCCTGCCATTGAGCTTTCTAGCAATCTCCTCTTATCTACCATCTTGCTTGTTCTGGTACACTGCTGTGCAAACCCTGATTAGGCTCTTGTAGTCTAATCCTTGCATGGGCCCCAAACCCGAATCCGACTTTACCGGTACGCGCTTCTACTCTAATCTGGTTTATATTTCCTTCATTGGCATCAGAGCCTGCTTGTTCTTGTGGCTGTATTCAACATGTGTTCTGCCATTTTTAAATATATACGTGTATATATATGTCTGAAGAAACAAAAATATATATATATCAACGCCTGCGTATATGTATATATAAATTTTCACATGCTCATATATCTTTCTTTATTCCGCTGCTACTCTGTGTATCTGCATGTCCGTGATGCATGCATTTGTATAGATGAACATGTGCTCTGTCTCTCTCTTCATCTTCGTCTCTCTTCGTCTCTCTCTCCTCTGCAAATTTTTTTTTGAAATTCACATGTACTCACATGATCAATTACGTTTTCGCTTCTGTTTAATGACCAATATCTTGAAGCATGTCTTTTTTTTTCATTTTTCCAAAGATCAAAATTGTCACATGCTCTCTCTCTTCTTGTTTTCTCTATGAATTTCGTTTTTTGATTCTGGTATATATATGAGTTCAAAAACAGAAACTTGAACATATAAATAAATGCATGAGATCATAAAACGTAAGAAGAAAGAGAAGCACCGTGTTTTCTGTGTGAATCCACGGTCACCGACAAGCTTCGAGAAATTGGGTCTTCGAAAACGTGAGCCTCTATGTGTGAAAAGAGGTTATGAACGTGAAGTACTCGAGGAGACGGTTCCAATGGCACCAGAATCGCGTTGAACGAAGGTCAGATGAGGGAGAAAAAGGGAAACGAAACAGGCGGGTCGCGACAGACCCGCCTGAGCTCCGTCCGGGTCACGTCGACCCGGCTGGAGGTTGAAGAAGGAGGGAGGGGGGCCAAAACGGCCTCGTTTTGGCCAGAACCCCAAAACAGTGAAATGGCGCCGTTTAACACTGGCCAAAACGGCGTCGTTTCGGCCAGTGGGGGCTGCGTTTCAAATCACTGAAACACAGTGTTTCGGGTCAGGCAACCCAAAACCCGATTCAAAGGCCATTGGGCCGGTTCAACCAACCCAGACTGGCCCAAACCGATTTCCAAAAAAAAAACTTTTTTTTATTTTAAAAAAAAATTTCTCTCCCTTGACAGTGCGCTTATGTGGCGCATGAGACCCACCCCAAGGCCAAATGGGCCAATATAGGACATCATCGGACTCCGTAAACCGAGACAAGTCCATTGGTTTTGACACCGTGTCAAAATAAGGTCTCTAGGGCGACGCGTGAGTGACACGCGCCACCCCCCGAGAGTGGAACTTCCCAGTTTTTTTTAAATGATTTTTTTTAAAACCAGAAAGCTTCTGGTGGCGCGTGGGGGCGCGTGCATGGGCATTTTTGGAATGTTTTTTACCCTAAAAATTTGTAAATTCATGTTCTTCACATTGATATATTATTTTTCTATTTTTGGAAATTATTTAGAATATTTTATATACGTTTTTGAGTGTTTTTTGACCCTAAACTATTTAAAATAAGTTCTGAAAATTGTTTTTCTTTGTGATGAACGATTATTGGTCAGATATGGCTAGTATACACACTGACCAATCCTTTGATGAGACTCCCCCTGAATATTCTCCGGCTTCTGATAATGAACAAGAGGAAAAGACCTCAAGTGGAGTTGGTAGCACCAACAAGAAGGGTTCCCCTTTGTCACTACAAGACTCCAACACACCTGACGAGGTGCAGCAAGAAGAGAAAGCAAAGTTCAAATTCGATAAGTTCGAAGAGGAGGAGGTCGATAGACCAAGAACTAGTGCTCTAATCAAATCTCTTGTTGAAAAAGATGTTGATAGATATGTTCAAATCAAAAGCGTCTATGGGGTTATTTGTGGATATGGTACACAAGTCACTAATGCTAGTGACACTGAGTTCTACATAAAAGCTATGCTGCAATACCGTGAGCAAGTGACAAAGAGGGGTCATCTCCATGGCCAAGGATTTTGGAAAGACGTTTTCAAGAGAGGCATAGACAACATGGATAAAGGAGCTCATAGAGAGAAGGCTAGGAAAATCTTTCTAGATTTTGGCATTGATGTACCTCGTTATTGAAACTTGATTATCCATGTTTTAGTTTGCTTGTTTTTGAATTTGTTTTCATTGCAACTTATATGAACCTTTCATGGAATTATTGCTTAATGAATAAATTGTTTTTGGAATTATTTATTCTACTTCCTTATGATGTTTTATTTGAGAGGGAGCATATTTTTTTTTCCTGGAATTGTTTTTTTTGAAAAAAAAACAGGGGGATATGTTTAAATAAGAATATAAATTAAGAAAAATGAGCGGTAAACTAGAGTGAGTGGGATGGGGGTCAACCTAGTTGATTCCTGAACACGAAGCTAGCAAACCCTTATTCTATTAATTTCTACTCTTACTTAAACAAAGAAATAGTGTCTCAAAGAATAAAAAAATTGCATACCTAATGAAAATGCATGTCTATGTGACAAAAAAATGGCTCAAATGATAAGCAAGACTTTTGTTGCTGATCTCATTAGAGGAGACAAGCTGCATGGTGAGAACTTCGGCATGTGGCGCCGTAAGATCTCGTACGTCTTGGAGGAACAAGATGTTATGGACGTCTTGACCAATGTGCTTCCGCAACCCGATGCTAATGCACCACGAAGGGAACAGGATACTTTTGCAACCTGGAAAAGAAAGGATACTATCGCTCGGATCACCTCCTCCTCCATTGAAAGCAACCACATGTTGGTGAAAACTAGTTTAACTGAAGCCCATCCCCATTCTTATCAAGCCCTTCCGGATTTGGACATGGGGAAGCGCTCCTTCTTGGAGTGGAAAAGACGTTTTAGGGTTCATAAAGGTGAGCTTCAATGAGAAGTATGAAAGATTCTGATGATAATGAAGAAGAAGGAGAAGCGTAAGGCGGTTGAGGAATGAGGAAACTGAGTTAGAATGAAACGAGGATAGTAAGTTAAAATTATCCAATTTTGAAATCTTATTTTAAGATCTATGACTTGAGTTAAAATTTGTTAAATTTAATGGTCCAATTTAAAATATGAATAATTCACCTGTCTTTTAAAGAATTTTCCCTTAAGAAATACAAGTATTTATTTAATGCACTCTTAATTTACTTTAATAATTAATGTTGTCTTCGACTTAAAGTTAATGAGAACGAAATTAGAATTAAAAATAGTAATTATTTCTGTTTTAAAAAATTTTAAAATGAAAAATAAATAGTAATAAATTTTTGAAAGTGACAATTAAAATAAAAGAGGATATGGTTTAATTACATCAAAGAGGAATCAATTTGGGATGATGACCACCCAAACCTCATCAGATCTGATCGGTCTAAATTTGATCCTTTGTCTTCATTTCCTTTGTTTTGATGAATTCATAATCTAAAATAAAGATAATCTCTTAAATATCATTTTTAAAGTGATTTTTATTTAAAATTATCAATTAAAAATCATCAAATTTGGATCATCCAAATATGATCTAGATGATTTAAATCTGATAAGGTTTGGGCCATCATCACTTTAATGAGCGCCTATACTAGATTTGAAAACCAGAATAATAGTTTAAGAATAATATTACAAATAGGCAAAGCAGTCCAAACGTGCCAAAAAATATTACCCCTTCCTTCCAAATCCTCAATTTTGAAGGGGTGGGAAAGGGAGGAAATTTTACCAATGCACCAAAATCCCTTGCCTCCCCTTCAAATCTTGAGCCAAAAAACGCACCCTAATGGATCCATGCATTCGCATTATTCAGTATATTTTATCTGGTCCTTAATATAATAAATATTTACCTATTTTAATTACATTAAGAAATTTAGTTAATATGACATGTATTTTCTAAAACACCCAATTATCTTTCTTGATTCCTTCATCCTCATTTCATCTCCTCCTTGATTATTATTGAAAGAATATTAATAGGGATAAATTAGAAAAATATTGTCAAATATAAAAAATATATCTTATATTTAGGATCAAGATCTACGCTTTATGTATTCAGGGCATGAGGAATATCTACCAACTTGCAAATCTCAAATGGGTAACTTCGACTCCAAAAGTTTCCAAGCCGTCCATATTGGGTTCAACAAACCGACTGGTCAAATCGGCGCTCCAATGAACCCGTACCTACTTTGATCTGGTTTATATTCCTCATAACTAATTTAATTGTTTTATAGATCTTAAGTTAAATAATACATTCCATATTATATATACAGGTTGACCAGGCCAACGTTGACATTTTTTTCCGATAGACACGAAGCATCTATTAATCCTTTGAAGCAAGAAATTGTAGTTTGACATTTTTAGAGAACAAAATATGATTCCCATGTCATTGACTTCCATGTCATTATGTTATCTTCTCTATCTTTATAATTAACGAGTCTACAAATTCGACTAAACTTTAGACTTTTGATGTCTTCAAGATCTTTACATTATCATTATCAAATCCCTTTCTTGGTCAACGCTTGGATTATCAAATGGAAGCCCACTCCCTATGCATGGCAATATCGTATAGAGGCCTATATTTTTTTTTAATAGTGAAATAAATTAAATAATAATAACTGAACTTTGTCTGGAGACCAATTTCATTAAATTTGTAGAAAATGCTTTCATTCAACTTGATCTTTTAGTTAACAACTTATCTAAGAATTTAAGTATTGATAGAGAGTAATGCCATCATATAATCCATATAGTTGACCCCACTTAATAAGATAAGACATGTTATTGTTGTTTCCGCAGATAATGCTTCCATGTAGAAGGGATAAGATTGACTTTATCATCAAATTATTAGGCTATGAAATTCAGACAATTAACAATTCTTTGTGTTTTATTTTGTTCTTCATTGCCCAACTCATATACTCCCTTCAGTCATTAATATAATGATACATAACATATACAATGATTAAGTATTATATTTAGCTTCATTAATCTCTCAAACAAAGTCAACTGCCTCTTATATTAAGGATTGAATGTAGTATTATTTTACAAAGAAAATCTTCTATATTGAGTTTTATTAATGTTTTTTTTTTTGGGACCAACTAAAGGCGAGGCACTAAATAATGAACTATATAAGTACAGAAATTACCTGTTGTTGTCAAAGCATTCTTTGTTGGAACCATTACTCTTTTTTTTTTTTGATGGTTAAAATACAAAACAAAACCAGATCAGACAATCTCCGGCACATCTAAGCTAAGTGCTCGATTTTGAAAAGTAAGAGCAACAGTGAATGTCACGATTCCTCCGCCCATTTGCATGGCTTCCTTTGCCAAACGATCCGCAACAGCATTTGATTCCCTCGGGCACCATTCTAGTGTAGCTTCCCAATCACTATTCAACCAGCTTCGAATTTGCTGCAACAACACCCCTTTTACATGGTCATCTTCCCAGCCACCAGATATAAGTTCTACAAGTTCAAGACAATCTGTTTCCACCACGAGCCTTTGCCATCCACAGTCCTATGCCCTTTCAAAACCCCAAATCGCAGCCCAGACTTCAGCGTGAAGGCAATTACCTCTCTCCATATTCACCATAAATCCTCCCATCACTTGCCCCGTTGAGTCCCTTGCGATACCTCCACAACCAGCCGCCATCCCCTGAATGCAACTGGCACCATCGATGTTAAACTTAACCTGTCCTGGGTTTGGTAACAACCACCTCTTCTCTAAACTCGCCCCTTCTTGACTGACCATAATGTCTCTGCCGGACCAGCGGACTATCGCACGTGTCTTTGCAACAATGTGCTGGTAATTCTGATCTTGTTGGTTGAACACTCAATTGTTTCCATGAAGCCATATTTCTCGACAAGCAATAGCAAACCAAGTTGACCACTTAACCCCCAAAACCTCATATTTCTGGATAATATTCCAAGTCACCCACTGTCGTACTCCCTTTGTAGAATAAAAGGTGGCAATCAACTGAACGGGTAACAACACAGTCCAACAAGCAGTCACCACTTTGCAGTCCCTCAATACATTGAGGATTTCTTCGTTCTCATTTGGACAGATAGAAAGTGTTGGACTTTGGGTCCAAGTCCGCCCTTGATGGGCCGGACTATTTGATTAGGGGCATAAGTTGCCTTACCAAATTAATCAATCAACATAAGATTGTTGCTTGGTGAATAAGTTGGGAATTAATTGAGAGATCATGATTAAGAAACAAATCTCTATGATTGAGGAATTGATTTAGAATCAATTGAATTAATTCACCAACTTGGAGAGCAAGAAAGGAGTGCACACACTGCCTAATTAGTGGTCACTCTGATCACTATAAATAGGGTGTGCCTCCAGCATTGCAAACCACCCCTGCCATTGAGCTTTCTAGCAATCTCCTCTTATCTACCATCTTGCTTGTTCTGGTACACTGCTGTGCAAACCCTGATTAGGCTCTTGTAGTCTAATCCTTGCATGGGCCCCAAACCCGAATCCGACTTTACCGGTACGCGCTTCTACTCTAATCTGGTTTATATTTCCTTCATTGGCATCAGAGCCTGCTTGTTCTTGTGGCTGTATTCAACATGTGTTCTGCCATTTTTAAATATATACGTGTATATATATGTCTGAAGAAACAAAAATATATATATATCAACGCCTGCGTATATGTATATATAAATTTTCACATGCTCATATATCTTTCTTTATTCCGCTGCTACTCTGTGTATCTGCATGTCCGTGATGCATGCATTTGTATAGATGAACATGTGCTCTGTCTCTCTCTTCATCTTCGTCTCTCTTCGTCTCTCTCTCCTCTGCAAATTTTTTTTTGAAATTCACATGTACTCACATGATCAATTACGTTTTCGCTTCTGTTTAATGACCAATATCTTGAAGCATGTCTTTTTTTTTCATTTTTCCAAAGATCAAAATTGTCACATGCTCTCTCTCTTCTTGTTTTCTCTATGAATTTCGTTTTTTGATTCTGGTATATATATGAGTTCAAAAACAGAAACTTGAACATATAAATAAATGCATGAGATCATAAAACGTAAGAAGAAAGAGAAGCACCGTGTTTTCTGTGTGAATCCACGGTCACCGACAAGCTTCGAGAAATTGGGTCTTCGAAAACGTGAGCCTCTATGTGTGAAAAGAGGTTATGAACGTGAAGTACTCGAGGAGACGGTTCCAATGGCACCAGAATCGCGTTGAACGAAGGTCAGATGAGGGAGAAAAAGGGAAACGAAACAGGCGGGTCGCGACAGACCCGCCTGAGCTCCGTCCGGGTCACGTCGACCCGGCTGGAGGTTGAAGAAGGAGGGAGGGGGGCCAAAACGGCCTCGTTTTGGCCAGAACCCCAAAACAGTGAAATGGCGCCGTTTAACACTGGCCAAAACGGCGTCGTTTCGGCCAGTGGGGGCTGCGTTTCAAATCACTGAAACACAGTGTTTCGGGTCAGGCAACCCAAAACCCGATTCAAAGGCCATTGGGCCGGTTCAACCAACCCAGACTGGCCCAAACCGATTTCCAAAAAAAAAACTTTTTTTTATTTTAAAAAAAAATTTCTCTCCCTTGACAGTGCGCTTATGTGGCGCATGAGACCCACCCCAAGGCCAAATGGGCCAATATAGGACATCATCGGACTCCGTAAACCGAGACAAGTCCATTGGTTTTGACACCGTGTCAAAATAAGGTCTCTAGGGCGACGCGTGAGTGACACGCGCCACCCCCCGAGAGTGGAACTTCCCAGTTTTTTTTAAATGATTTTTTTTAAAACCAGAAAGCTTCTGGTGGCGCGTGGGGGCGCGTGCATGGGCATTTTTGGAATGTTTTTTACCCTAAAAATTTGTAAATTCATGTTCTTCACATTGATATATTATTTTTCTATTTTTGGAAATTATTTAGAATATTTTATATACGTTTTTGAGTGTTTTTTGACCCTAAACTATTTAAAATAAGTTCTGAAAATTGTTTTTCTTTGTGATGAACGATTATTGGTCAGATATGGCTAGTATACACACTGACCAATCCTTTGATGAGACTCCCCCTGAATATTCTCCGGCTTCTGATAATGAACAAGAGGAAAAGACCTCAAGTGGAGTTGGTAGCACCAACAAGAAGGGTTCCCCTTTGTCACTACAAGACTCCAACACACCTGACGAGGTGCAGCAAGAAGAGAAAGCAAAGTTCAAATTCGATAAGTTCGAAGAGGAGGAGGTCGATAGACCAAGAACTAGTGCTCTAATCAAATCTCTTGTTGAAAAAGATGTTGATAGATATGTTCAAATCAAAAGCGTCTATGGGGTTATTTGTGGATATGGTACACAAGTCACTAATGCTAGTGACACTGAGTTCTACATAAAAGCTATGCTGCAATACCGTGAGCAAGTGACAAAGAGGGGTCATCTCCATGGCCAAGGATTTTGGAAAGACGTTTTCAAGAGAGGCATAGACAACATGGATAAAGGAGCTCATAGAGAGAAGGCTAGGAAAATCTTTCTAGATTTTGGCATTGATGTACCTCGTTATTGAAACTTGATTATCCATGTTTTAGTTTGCTTGTTTTTGAATTTGTTTTCATTGCAACTTATATGAACCTTTCATGGAATTATTGCTTAATGAATAAATTGTTTTTGGAATTATTTATTCTACTTCCTTATGATGTTTTATTTGAGAGGGAGCATATTTTTTTTTCCTGGAATTGTTTTTTTTGAAAAAAAAACATGGGGATATGTTTAAATAAGAATATAAATTAAGAAAAATGAGCGGTAAACTAGAGTGAGTGGGATGGGGGTCAACCTAGTTGATTCCTGAACACGAAGCTAGCAAACCCTTATTCTATTAATTTCTACTCTTACTTAAACAAAGAAATAGTGTCTCAAAGAATAAAAAAATTGCATACCTAATGAAAATGCATGTCTATGTGACAAAAAAATGGCTCAAATGATAAGCAAGACTTTTGTTGCTGATCTCATTAGAGGAGACAAGCTGCATGGTGAGAACTTCGGCATGTGGCGCCGTAAGATCTCGTACGTCTTGGAGGAACAAGATGTTATGGACGTCTTGACCAATGTGCTTCCGCAACCCGATGCTAATGCACCACGAAGGGAACAGGATACTTTTGCAACCTGGAAAAGAAAGGATACTATCGCTCGGATCACAATGCTTGCGGCAATGACCAACGATGTGATATGTCAATTTGAAGGACATGTCACTGCCTCTGCCATGTGGACAGCGCTGAAAGAAGAGTTTGATGGTACTTCTTATACAAGACTCAGGAGAATCACTGTCTAGCTTGACAATTATAAGTTGGGTCCAAACACTACCATAAGGCAGCATTTGAGGAAAATGCAGAATATGATAAGGGAACTTATCAATGCAGGAGGAACCCTTTTTGAAGCACAGCAAGTACAAGCTGTTGTGAGTTTGCTCCCTGCAAGCTGGGATCACATGAAGCACACCATAACTCATAACAACACCATCAAGACTTTTGCTGACGTTGCTCGTCACATCCAATTGGAGGATGACCGTATGTACGGTGCAAAGACTAATGGTCAAGTACTCTTAACTGAAGAAAAAGGAGCTTTATCCCAGAAGCGAAAGCCCAATATAGGCAAGGGACCCCAAAAGAGGAAGGGGAACCTAGGGGCAAAGAAGGATAAGAATGCCTTCAAGAAGAACAAGAAACCTGCAAAGAAGCGAGACCTTTCCAAGGTCAAGTGCTACTCTTGCGAAAAGAAAGGCCATTTTGCAAAAGATTGCCCTGAGAAGAATAAGGTACTATGTGATAACCCTTCTCATTTTTCTTTTGTTTCTAGTACTGCCTTTATAGCTGAGGCTAATCCTGTGTGGGTTGTAGACTCAGGGGCCACAGACCATGTGAGTAGAGATCGTGGGAACTTCACGGAGTTTCACAGGCTACCAGCTAGAAGCAGAAGTCTTTACGTTGGGAACAATGCGATGGTAGAAGTCAAAGGGATCGGCACCTGTAAATTGACTTTACAAGGCGAGCGAACCCTAATTTTGCAAGATGTCCTCTACACTCCGGAGATCCGATGAAACCTAGTGTCTGTTATTTCTTTAGTTAAATTCAGTTTTAATGTTAACTTTCATGATCAAGTTGTTGACATTTCAATTGGGACCAATTATTTCTGATTTGGTTGTATTTCGGATGATTTCTTTGTTTTGATGAATTATGATTTTGATTCTAGTTAATGCAATGTGATTTCATCTAATGATAATTACGATACATGGCACGCCAGATTAGGACACATTGGTCAAGAACGCATGACCAAACTAGCAAATGAAGGATTGCTAGGAGAAGTGTCGAAAAGGGAAATGTCTCTATGTGAGCATTGCCTTGCTGGCAAAAGCACGAGGAAACCCTTTGGAAAGGCAACCAGAGCAGAACATCCTCTTAAACTGATACACTCGGATATCTGCGGACCTATGAGTATGAGGGCATGACATGGAGCGTGGTACTTCATTACATTTATCGACGATTTTTCACAATATAGACATGTATGCTTGATCTCTTACAAGTCTGAAGCTTTAGAATGCTTCAGGAAGTACCTTAATCTAGTTGAGAATCAACTAAATTGTAAGGTTAAAGCCTTGAGAACTGGTAGAGGTCAAGAGTATCTCTCAGAACAGTTCAAAACGCTCTATGATGAAAAAGGAATTATCAGACAATTGACCATCCCTAGCACTCCTCAACAAAATGGGGTCGTCGACTGTTGACTGCGACATTTATACTACGCCTTATGGGGTGATGCACTGTTGACTGCGATATTTATACTTAACCGAGTGCCTTCCAAATCAGTCACTACTACGCCTTATGAGCTGTGGACAGGCCGTAAGCCAGATCTAAATGTCTTACGACTATGGGGATTGGCGGCCTATATACACAACTCGTCTCACAAACATGGAAAGTTGGGACCTCAAGGCAAGAAATGTATCTTTATAAGATACTCTAAGTAATCAAAAGGATATGTCTTCATTGGTGAAAATGAGGACGGCTCAATGACTGAGGTCGAGTCAAGGGATGCAGTATTCCTAGAATCAGATTTTCCTAGCAGAGGAAGCCTTACCCAAACAGAAACTCTATATGAGAGTGAGGAAGTTGAAGGCATCCCTCAGATCACTGACCCGAGTGGGAGAAATGAGTCATTTTCACCACACTGAAATGATAATCAAGCACAGGAAGAGAATCCTATGCAACTCCCACCCCGGAGAAGCCAAAGGGATAGAATCCCTAAAAGACGCTTCTCCGTTGAAGGGGAAGTACTTATTGTCAATCTGGAAGACAATGAGGAAGATCCAAGAAGCGTTAAAGAAGCACTAACTGGACCCGCTAAGGAAATATGGCAAAAGGCTTTAGAAGAGAAGATGAATTCCATGAAAGCTAACCAAGTTTGGGAATTGGTTGACCTGCCACTAGGCCAAAAGGCAATTTGGAACAAATGGGTTCTCAAATATAAACGAAAGGCAGATGGATCAATTGATAAACCCAAAGCACGCTTGGTAGCTAAGGGGTACACCCAACGAGAAGGGATAGATTATGAAGATACCTTCTCGCCAGTGGTGCGTTTTAACTCAATAAGACTCATACTCGCCATAATGGCAAGTATGGACTTGGAGTTACATCAAATGGATGTAAAAACCACATTCCTTAATGGAAAACTAGATGAAGAGATATATATGGAGCAGCCTGAGGGCTTTATAGAAAAGGGAAGTGAACAAAAGGTTTACAAACTCCTAAGGTCCATTTACGGACTGAAACAATCATCTAGACAGTGGTATCTAAGATTTCAAGAGGCAGTGACCTCATTCAACTTCGAGATGATCGAAGAAGACCACTGTGTCTACATAAAGCGGTTTGGAGATGATTTTGTGATTTTGTCTCTTTATGTAGATGATGTACTCCTGGCCAGAACGAGTCTTAAGGTAGTCAAAACAATCAAGGATTGGTTATCCTTGAATTTTGAAATGAAAGACATGGGCGAAGTAGAATATATCTTGGGAGTCAAGATAAAGAGGAATCATTCAAAAAGATTGCTATCCTTGTCACAAAAGGCATACATAGCAAAGATCTTAGAACGATTCAATATGAGAAACTGCAAGCCTATGGATACCCCTGTGGTTAAAGGACACCACCTCAGCACAGACATGTGTCCCATGGAAGAATCCAAAATAAAGCGCATGAAAAGAGTCTCGTACTCAAGTGCAGTTGGAAGCTTGATGTATGCTATGCTCTGTACTAGACCAGATATATGCTTCGCAGTCGGACTTGTGAGCCGGTTTCAATCCAACCTTGGAATAAAGCATTGGGAAGCTGTGAAAAGAATCATGAGGTACCTGAAGGGAACCATGGATTACGAGCTATGTTACTAAGGTAGAGATATGCATATAATAGGATACTCTGACGCCGACTGGGCAGGAGATATAGATGAACGATACTCCACCTCAGGATACGCGTACCTCCTAAACAATGGAGCAATTTCCTGGAGCAGCAAGAAACAGACCTGTGTGGCTCTGTCATCCATGGAATCTGAATACATAGCTTGTTCTGCCGCTGTTCAAGAAGCTGTATGGCTTAAGAGATTTCTAGAACGTCTAGGAATGAAAGGCAGAAAGGAGGGTCCTATTCTGATACATTGCGATAGTCAAGCAGCAATAGCCTATGCTAAGGACCCTAAGGATCACAGTAGGACAAAGCACATAGACATTAAATATCATTTTGTAAGAGACATGATCACTAAGAAACAAGTGACCGTTCAATACCTTTCTACTCATAAGATGTTAGCTGATCCCCTTACAAAGCCCATTGCTAGAAACCCTTTTGTTAAACATGTAAATGCTTTGGGCATGCGTAGAATGTAATGTATTGAACGTTGCAATAAAATGATGCATTTTTAGTTTTTTCAAATATATTGTGTATATATTAATGCATAGACATGAGGTATGCAATTCCGTATGTCGTACAGGTCAGGAAGGTTGGTTTGCTCACACGAACAACCGTCTTCCCACGATTTGTAGGGGCGTGGGATGATAAGACGAGCAAATGATCACCATGAGATGGGTAAGGAAGATCTTTGCGCTTGAGTCACCTGAGTTGAACTGAGATGAGATCCGCACGTATAAATACGTCATGGATCGAGGCATGATTACAAAGGATGTATCATCAGACCTGTAGCCAGGCAAATGACTCTCTTTTACAAATGAGGTTCCAAAAAGGGGAATAATTGTAAAAGGGAAGTTCTGGTTCCAATGTTGAGTACATTTGAACTAAAGTCTGTACGGTTAAAGATAAAGGTAAAATCAACATACACTATTGCAATATCACCGTAGCATGCAATTCATACTGCATGTTCTTGAGAGAATAACTACAATATGGGACGTAGGTGAAAGATCCCTGGTTCACTACGGTGTGAGTCTCGGGAAGGAGAAATCATTCAAACGATGCCCTCAGGACTTAGGCAGGCATCCTGAAAGCCTAACTTGGGGCCAGCTACTTTGGCTAAAGCTTTATGATCACGTACGATTCGATCAGACAACTAAAAGCTAGGAAAGCGACCAAGTCGGGAAAGATCGATGTTTCTAGTCAAAAAGGAAGGTCTATCTTGAAGTACACTTTTTGCGGTGGCATATGTGACATGTCCCTTACAGGTTATGAGAAAAACCAATAAGTGTGGATACCACACGCATAGTAGGCAATCTGAGTCAAGTTCAGAAAATAAGAGAAGCTATGACTCAAGAGGGATCAATATGCCATGAGTTGAGTGTATGGACAGACCTAGGGCATATGAGGCAACAATTTACAGGTTCATAAAGGGTGTCCTTGGATGCTAATCCGATATCAAGGATTTCTAGTGTCACAAGCACTAAAGGTTCTGAAGATGTTGTGCCCACGCAGTCACGACAGACACCAAGTATGAAACAAGAAGAAGATGTAGTCGCATGATGGGTGGCCCATCAAGTGCGAGTGGGAGATGTTGGACTTTGGGTCCAAGTCCGCCCTTGATGGGCCGGACTATTTGATTAGGGGCATAAGTTGCCTTATCAAATTAATCAATCAACATAAGATTGTTGCTTGGTGAATAAGTTGGGAATTAATTGAGAGATCATGATTAAGAAACAAATCTCCATGATTGAGGAATTGATTTAGAATCAATTGAATTAATTCACCAACTTGGAGAGCAAGAAAGGAGTGCACACACTACCTAATTAGTGGTCACTCTGATCACTATAAATAGGGTGTGCCTCCAGCATTGCAAACCACTCCTGCCATTGAGCTTTCTAGCAATCTCCTTTTATCTACCATCTTGCTTGTTCTAGTGCACTGCTGTGCAAACCCTGATTAGGCTCTTGTAGTCTAATCCTTGCGTGGGCCCCAAACCCGGATCCAACTTTACCGGTACGCGCTTCTACTCTAATCTGGTTTATATTTCCTTCAAAAAGAAAGGACAATGCAAGAAATGAATAGTACTGAGGTGAATTTTCCTCAGGCCTTTACTGGTATATATATAGCACATGGCTCTAATAGAATTTGTTACAGAAATGATCTAACCCTACAAGTATTACATGAAAGATATGCTACAGATATTACAGCTGTAAATATTACACCTATACACAAATGCTAATTATGCTTTACACTAACATTCCCCCTCAAACGAAGGGGTGTAGGACACAGACCAATTTTTCCTCTCATGTGTATGAAATGCGAATGTGACAATGCTTTTGTCAAGCCATCTGCAATCTAATGTGATGAAGTAACATAATGAACATCTAGCTGTCCAAATAACACTTGATCCCTAACAAAATGCAAATCTATTTCTATTTGCTTGCTACGAGCATGATGAACAGGATTTGCTGCTAAAGCACTTGCACTTAAGTTGTCACACCAAATAACAGAGGGTCTTTTGAGGAATAAACCCAATTCAGTTATAAGAGAACATAACCAATTTATTTCTGCTGCTCCATTAGATAAAGAACGATACTCAGATTTAGCACTAGATTTTGAAACAACTCTTTGTTTCCTAGAAGACCAGGAGATAAGAGTACCTCCTAAATAGATACAAAAACCTCCAACAGACTTTCTATCATCTATATCAGTTGCCCAATCTGCATCTGTCAATCCCATTAACTGAAGAGATTTAAATGGCTTAATATGTAGACCATAATGATAGGTGCCCTTTAGGTATCTTAAAATTTGTTTTACCCCTTGAAAATGAACACTTGTAGGTCTAGACAGAAACTGGTTAAGTTTGTTCACATAATTAGCTATATCAGGTCTGGTTGTCGTTAGATGCTATAATGATCCTTTAGCTCTCCTATAGTTAGAGGGATTAGCCATAACTTGACCATCCAAAGCAGACAACTGTCTTCCAGTTACCATAGGAGTAGGTACAGGGGAGCAATCAAACATGTTAAATCGATTTAGCAGATCCAAAGTATATTTTGCTTGATTTACATATATACTAGTGTGATCACGATGAACTTCCAATCCAGGAAAGTAATATAAGGAACCTAAGTCCTTTAAAGCAAAGATAACATTTAATTTAGCAATGAAAGGTCGAATAAAATCTGATTTGTTTCCTGTTATGAGGAATATCAACAATATAGACAAGATTAAATACCAGCAAATTTTGTTTTATGAGAAAGAAAAGTGAGACATCAATTCGGGAGTTTTTGAATCCCCATTCCAACAGAGTGCATCGCAAACGATCAAACCAGGCTCGAGGTACCTATTTAAGGCCATAAATGGCTTTAACAAGCTGGCAAACATGAGTAGGCTGCCGTGAATCTTCAAAACCTTCAAGCTGGCGTATAAACATATTTTCTCGCAAATGACCATTTAAGAATGCGTTATTGACATCTAACTATCTGATTTCCCAATAGTAAATGACGAAAATCGTCATGATCAATCGAATAATGGTGGGCTTCACTATCGGGCTAAATGTTTCTCCATAATCAACACCAGTTGCTTGTTGAAAACCTTTTGTTACAAGACGAGCCTTGTGTTTAAGAAAGGAGCCATTAGTTTTGAACTTAGTCTTGAAGACCCACTTACAATCCACCAATTTCTGACCTCTGTAAAGAACTAAAAACCATGTTTGGTTTCTTTAGAGAGCTTCAAATTCAGTTTGCATCGCTTTGCGCCAGTGAGGAGAGGTGAGAGCTTCTGAGATCATTCGCGACTCTGTAATCTGAGCTAATGAAATAGGGTTTTCAGATTTCAGCAACTCGACAAAAGGATACTTGGGTTTGGTAATCATATGATGCGTATTTTGAGCTGGACTGACAACCTGGGGCTCATGCTGGGCCGATAAAGGATCTTTAACATGAACAACTTCAGGAGATGATAAAATTGGACTAGAAGTGGGAGCCAGACCCAGAAAAACACATTTCTGGCTATGAAAGGCAAATTTGTTAGCATTGTATGGTTTTAAGCAAGGATAAGCCAAATGGTTTCAAACTCTGATAATCAAGTTATGTGTTATACAAGCGAAATAGAGGTGACATTCCATTGAGTACAGGTGTTAAAAGTCGATTAATCAAATGAACAACCATTTAAAATGCTTCAGTCCAGTGAGCTAAAGGCATTTTCGCCTATACTAAGAGAGTCCATCCCATTTCAGTTATATGTCTGTGTTTCCATTTTGCCCTGCCATTTTGTTGAGACGTGTATGGACATGTCAAGCGCAACTGTATACCAGCTTTCATAATGAAGGAAATGCATGGCTTATATTCAGTGCCATTATCAGACTGAAATGCTTTAATTTTAGAGGAAAATTGATTTTCAACCATAGTGCAAAAATGAGTAAATGCTATAACTCCTTCTCCTTTGTGCTTAAGTGGATATAACCAGGTAAACTGACTGTAGTCATCGACAAAATGAATGTAATAACGATAACCATGGACAGATTGAACAGGTGAAGGCCCCCATAGCTCAGAATGTATAAGCTCTAACGGAGAAGAGGCATGAGATTTAGAATTGGAAAATGGTAAACATTTTGATTTTCCATATTGACAGGCTTCACATACAAAATTGTCATTGATTTTGACTTTAACATTACAATTATTTAAAACTTTTTTTAAAATCCTATTGTTCGGGTGATGGAGGTTGTAATGCCAAGTGATAAAATCATCATCTGTTGAAGTAACTGCAACATGTGCTTGAGCCTGAGAGAGCACATTACTCATCGGATACAGCCCCTGTTTTGGTGTTCCTCTCAGCAGAAGATGGCCTAAGGCTTTGTCCTTCACAGTACAACCACTATTAGTAAGAGTAACCACAACATGATTGTCCTCAACTAGTCTATTAACACTTAAGAGATTCTTAGTAGCATGAGGCACAATCAAAACATTCTTAAGCTCAAGATTAAAGTCAGAATAAGGAATAGAAGTAGATCCAATACCATCAATCCGTGTCTTATCACCAGTGTAGGTATATAAATGTGACTTACCAACTGAATTCACATTATCAAGTTGAGTAGCATTAGGAGTGACATAATGATTGGCACCGCTATCCATATACCAGTCAGGATTAGCGACAACATCAGAATCTACATAGTAGGCCTGAGGTGAGTAGAGAGAAGATAAAGGAGATTACAGTAGCATTAGGAGTGACATAATGATTGGCACCGCTATCCATATACCAGTCAGGATTAAAGCAATTGACCACGGTATGGCCAGAACATTCACAGAGATCACAGTAAGGAAGACCTCATCCCCTGTTGTTCCTATTATAGGCAGGGTGGCAACCTCATGACCGATGACCACCACGAGATCCACGATTACCACGCCAGGAACCACGGGACTATGAATAGTTAGCATCTCAAGTAGCTATATTAGCTGAAGGTTGCAAAGCTAGAGAAGAGAATTGATTCAGTTGATCAAGATGACTCTTAAAAGCAAGCAAAGCAGATTGAGCCTCTACCCAAGTAAGTCCAGGTTTATCAATAAGTTTAACAACAATGGCATTATAATCAGCATCCAAATTGTTTAGAGTGTGAAGAATAAGCTCATCTATAGTAATCGGAGCTCCGAAGAGAGCCAATTGATCTGTGACAGTTTTCATCCAAGCTAAATACTCCTCCATTTTGAGAGCATTCTTCCTAATCTGATGAAGCTCAGACTTGAACACCATGATACGTAACTTAGAAACTGCTGAGGTCAAAGATCTAGCACCAGTCCAGAGATCAAATGCCGTATGACAATGAAGCAATTGAGCGTCGATGTCCTGCGTCATAGTATTCCTAAGCCATCCCACAAGCATTCTATCAACAGCAAACCAATCCTTGAATTCAGGATTGGGAACAACCTCTTGGGTGCCTGGAATCATACGAGTAGGAGATGGAACAGAGCATGTGCCGTCGATATGCGACTGCAACTGATTTCCTTCTATCAGTGGTAAGATGACAGATTCCCAGACCAAAAAGTTAGTCCGATCCAACTTGATGGACGTGGTTTGGCTAGAAGAATTAAACAATGAATATGATCTGGTGCTGTACCCAAAGTTGGCATCATCAGTAGTATGAGAGGAGAGCGACATTGCAAAAGCGAGCTAACGAATGCTCTGATACCAAGAAAGAAAGGACAGTACAAGAAATGAATAGTGCTTAGGTGAATTATCCTCAGGCCTTTACTGGTATATATATAGCACATGGCTCTAACAGAATTTGTTACAGAAATGATCTACACCCTACACATATTACATGAAAGATATGCTACAGATATTACAGTTGTAAATATTACACCTATACACAAACACTAATTATGCTTTACACTAACACAGATGTCACATAGCACCCCATTTTGCATTCTTCGGGAAGTTCTGGCCATGTTAGTCAATAACCTTTCTCATAGTAAGCCAGAGAAGGTTTTGTAACTTTGAGGCACTATTAACCTCTAAATTCTTTGCCACGCTTGTTTTAAAGTATGTGGTGCTCAAGTGCAAATACTTCTGTAAGCTGACTTCACAAAGAAAGTCCCATTGTTAGACAGTGTTTATCGGGGGGTGTCCTCTAATCTTATTTGAAGACTAGGATAATACCGAACCATAACATCTCTTAAACCCCTCAAAAGGTAGGGATGAAGCAAACTCCAATTCCAATCACCTACAACTGTAGTAAAAGTTGCTATAGGCACCTCCTGTAAATCTTCCAGAACACTTATAATGCTATGATCCAACAGCCTCTCATATGCTGGCAACCACAAATCTAACCAAAACTGCACCCTCTTACCATTTCCCATACGACAACCAATACCTTGCTTGGTCTTTTCCCAAGCACTGCAAACTCCCTTCCATACCAAGGATGAACATCTCCTAGACTCAACAACAGGGATGACGTCTTTTCACACCAAGTACTGCAACCAATACCTTGCTTGGTCTTTTCCCAAGTACTGCAAACTCCCTTCTACACCAAGGATGAACATCTCCTAGACTCAACAACAGGGATGACGTCTTCTCCACACTTATACTTCCCCCGCATAAATTTCACACACAAAGTATCCCAGTGGTTTATTAGTCCCCATCCCAATTTCATCATAAAAACTGTATCCTGATTTTTCACACTTCTCAATCCAAGACCCCCCTCTTCCTTTCTTCGACACACATCTTCCCACACTACTAGGTGAACCTTTTTTGAAGATCCTCTACTACCCCACAAAAAACCATGGCACCTCTTATCAGTCTCCTCCCAGACACTCGATGGTAACCACGATGATTGCATTAAGTAAGATGAGACTATTGCTACCATAGAAGATACTAAGGTATGTCTTGCTGCCATTGACAAGGTATTAGTCTTCCACCCTACTAGACAACTATCTATTTTATCCAAAATATACTTATATGATTTCTCGGTGGCCCATTTAGAATGTAACGGCACTCCAAGGTACTTACCCAGGTCGGCAGTCACCGTAAATTCCATGAATGAGCTAATTTTCTATCTTCTAGCAGGAGAAATATTGTTGGAAAAGAAGATTTGGGATTTGGTGTTGTTAACCTTTACCCCGGAACTGCACAAAAATTGTCCAAGCAAGCCTTCACTATTGCTGCTTGGTCCATGCAGGCCTCTACAAACAAAAACAAATCGTCCAAAAAAAATAGATGAGAAACCGGTGTCCCATTCCTCTTAAGCCTGAAAGGTAGCCAGTTCCCCTGCAGTACATCATTCTGTATAAGATGGGCAAATCTCTCCATTACCAAGACAAACAATAAGGTGATAGAGGGTCTCCCTGCCTAACCCCACATGATAGATTAAAGGATGGTCCAGGATCTTTGTTCCAACACACCTGTATTTGAGATGAGGATAAACAAACGTTCACCAAATTGGTAAAGCTATCTAGAGATCCAAGTTCTTTCAGGAAATATGTTACAAAATCCCAACAAACTCGATCATATGCTTTTTCTAAGAGTCTGAAGGTAATGTTTCGAGTATTACTCATTGCCTGCTTTTGGTTATTGGGTCATGAAAAAATTAGTTAATTAATATAAAACCTTTTCATCATACATGGTTTATATCCCGGGTTCATCACTATATAACGGATTCGGATTGAATAGAAGAAAGGCGGATTGGGATTGATTTGGACATTATTCTACAATAGAAGCAATACATTTATATATATTAAATTAAACCAAACTAATATTTCAATAAAGAGTTCAAATACTAATTCTTTTATCCTAGCGAGACATTTCTCCTTATATGTGTGTGTGTGTGTGTGTGTGTGTGTGTGTGTGTAGGACTAACTGAAAATAAATTTCTCAATTAAATATAAACAAACAGTAAAAATTAATTGACATAAGAGTTGTTAATTAATTGGCTCCGTGGGGAATTATATTGACTAAAATATCTCAGAATAAACTTTAGTTAATGAGAAATGGTCCATTCATAATGCCACCATGTTCCATGAATCTCACCAGACACCGTCCAATACGCATTCTCAAATGTCAAACTTTGAGGCTTGTGACAACCAACGAGCTGGCCATACAAGGAAATATTCTGACTACTATATACATAGCTTCACCAGTATACCACAAATCAAACAACTTATTATACGATTATAGCTAAGTCCTCTCAAGCTTTCCCATTTCTCCTCTTCTCCTTAGATTCTCCCATGCTTCACAAGGCGGCATCACCATCTATTGGGGCCAAAATGGCAATGAGGGAACCCTATCGGAGACTTGTGTCACCGGCAAATACGCCTACATCAATGTAGCTTTTCTCAACTAGTTCGGCAATGGCCAAAACCTACAGATGAATATCGCAGGTCACTGTAACCCCGCAATTGCCGGCTCATGCACCAAATTTATCTCGGAGATCAAAGTCTGTCAGGCCAAAGGGATCAAAGTGTTGCTCTCTATTGGCGGAGGCATCGGCAGCTACTCTCTCTCCTCCGTTCAGGATGCCAAAAATGTTTCCAGGTACTTGTGGGATACTTTCTTAGGAGGCAACTCATCGTCAAGGCCTCTAGGCGACGCGGTTTTGGATGGAGTAGACTTTGACATTGAGTTTAGAACAATGCAGTACTATGATTATCTTGCTCGCTTCTTGAAGAACTATAGTAAGGTAGGTGAAAGGATGGGGTAAATAAGCGAGGCCCCACAGTGCCCTTTCCCTGATAGAATTTTGGGCACTGCCCTAAACACCAGCCTCTTTGACTTTGTTTGGGTACAGTTCTATAATAATCCTCTATGTCAGTATGCTAATGGGAACAGCACTAACCTTGTGAATTTGTGGAACACATGAACAAGTTCGGTGCCGGCGGGGTGGATATTTTTGGGGTTGTCGGCAGCTTCGGCAGCAGACGGAAATGGGTTTATTTTGGCCGATGTGTTGATGTCAAAAATCCTTCCGATGATCAAGAAGTAGCCCAAGTACGATGGAGTGATGTTTTGGTCGAGGTTTCATGATAAACAAAGTAGATACACTGATTTCTGTGGAAAATAGTTTGTGTAAAAAATAGTGAACTTATGTAAATATGTAATTATGATTAGAATAGTTTGGTTAGTTTCGGTTGGGCCTTAATGGTCTTTAAAGCCCATTAGAGTATATGTATAAAACAGGTCCAGTGAGACAATAGAGGATGTATGAACTATTTTTTATGATTCATTGATTAATAATACATATTCTTCTGGGCCACCCGGTTTGTCAATTTGGCATCAGAGCCAAGGGTTATCGGATATTCAAGATTCATATCCAATTTCTCCTAATTTGGGTCAATTCTCAAGATCCATTAGATTGAGACCCAATCTTACAGATGCGTCTCTTCGTGACAATGCAAGATCGATGACTTGCCAAGATCAGATACTCCAACAAAGTAACGATGGCCGTGGCGGACCTAAAGAGGATCGCAACATCACCAGTTAATTGTCATCCGCTGGATTAAACCTTCATGCCCTATCGTTTCTCTCTCCTTGTAATCTCAAAATCGACGTTCTAGATCGGTAAGTGAACCCAGCAACCGGAAATCTCCATGGCAGATCCAAAAGGGAGTGTAGCATCACTGGTGACCACGTCGATTTCACTCACCCTCTGTATCTCCATCCGTCAGACACTCAAGGTGCGACGATTATACTGCTGATACTCATCAGCAACGACAACTATTCTGTTTGGAGCAAGGCAATGAAAATCGCTCTCCGAGGTAAGCACAAACTCGGTTTTGTCGACGGATCTTGTAAGAGGGAGAGGTATGGTAAAGAATTAGAAGACCAGTGGGAGCGTTGCAACGCCGTAGTTTTATCCTGGATTCTGAATTCTTTGTCGCGAGAACTGGCAAACGGAATGGTATATCTTAGTGATGCACACATGGTGTGGAACGATTTGAAAGAAAGATTTGATAAGGTCACAGGATCTCGCATATTTGCAATCCATCAGGAGTTGAATTCACTGCAGTAAGGAGAATCGTCGATAGCAGTGTATTACTCACACTTGAAAGAGTTATGGGAAGAACAGTCCTCTCTTATGGCAGTAGGACCCGCCAGCAATTGTTGCCAATGTGGAGCATCCAAGATTCAAGGTGATTTGGTGCAGCAACAAAAGCTCCTCTAATTCTTGATGGGTTTAAACGAGACCTACCATATTGCAAGGAGTCAGATATTGTTGATGTCTCCCCTCCCCACTGTCAATCAGGCTTTTGCAATGGTTGCAGAAGATGAGGCACAGAGAGGTCTTATAGGATCAGGCCAAATAACCCCCACTGAAGGTATAGCCATAGCAACCAGGGGGAGAGGGAAAGGAAGAGGAAGAGAAAGAAATAACTCCTCACTGAATTGCACCCATTGTAAGAAGAATGGGCACACTAAGGAGAATTGCTACCAGCTTATAGGCTACCCTCCTGACTTCAAAGGGGCAAGAGGAAGACAGAATCAAGAAACCAATCAGCAGGGTACTGAGAGCACAAAGGACACAGAAAAGGCTATGCATTCATCAAGCATGATCTTGCCATCTCTCACACAGGAGCAATACGACAGATTGCTTGAGCTCTTGAAGAGGGATCCAGATGAGAGTGTGTATGCTCTTACGGGTACAGGTTTGACTAATTCTACCTTCCATAAAAATATATATGTAACTTGGGTTATTGATTCTGGAGCAACCACACATCTAGTCAGTGACTTATCATTGATAGATAATTATAGCACTTATTCAGGGAATTAGGACTGTTAAAATTCCTAATGGAGATAGGGTTTACATAACTCACATAGGAAATGTTAGATTCTCCAATGGTATAACCTTAAGCAGCGTTTTATATACTCCTATGCTGAAATTTAACTTAATTTCAGTGTCAAAATTAACTGAGGAACAGAGATGTGTAGTAGCTTTCTTTCCTAATGTTTGTTTGATACAGGTCCTTCAGGGTGGCAAGTTGAAGGGGACTGGTAAGCTGATTGAAAGACTATATGTTTTGCAATGTAACCAAGATGATATAGTGAATATAGCTAGTATTTGTTCCAAAGAAAGTAAACATGTTGATGTATCTTTGTTACATAAAATACTTGGTCATGCTCCTATTTCTGTATTGCGGCATTTGGACTTGATAAATGACAAAACTGTTGCTTTGAATAAAAATTGTGATGTTTGTTTCCAATCTAAACAGACAAAACTTCCTTTTACATCCAGTTGCATTAAGTCCAAAAGGATACTTGAGCTCTTGCACCTGGACGTGTGGGGACCATATCGGACCCCTACACATTCTGGTTTTAGATATTTTCTTATGATAGTTGATGATTTCTCACATGCAACTTGGGTATTCATGATGAGACACAAATCTGAAATAGTGGTACATATTCAGAATTTTACTGCCTATATTGAAAATCAATTTGCTGTTACTATTAAAAGGGTTCATAGTGACAATGGTTCAGAATTTGTTATCCATACACTTAGAGATTTCCTTCTTAGAAAGGGGATCCATCATGAAACATCATGTGCATATACCCCGGAACAAAATGGTATAGTTGAGAGGAAACACAGGACTTTAATGCAAGTTTCACGTAGCCTAATGATTCAATCACAAGTACCAATTAGATATTGGGGTGAATGTGTAAAAACTATAGCTCACTTGATTAATAGGATTCCTTCTAGAATTCTAGGATTTAGAATGCCATATGAAATTGTTTATGGGACCATGGCTGATTACTCATATCTTAAGGTCTTTGGTTGTCTTGCATATGCAACAAATCTAGCTAATAATGATAAATTTCAACCAAGATCTACTGCTTGTGTGTTTTTAGGCTATCCATCCAATCAAAAGGGTTTTATACTCTGTAACATTAAAAGCAAAGAGATATTTGTTAGTAGACATGTAAGGTTTATTGAGAACAGGTTCCCCTTCATGGAAGAAAAGGGTTCTCAGCAAGGGGGAGCAAATCAAGGGGCTGCAACTGATCTGTTCTGGTTTGACAGTGAATAGCGCCAGCACCAACTTGAATGTCATAGTGAAGATGCAGCACATGAAAACACACCAGAAAATCAAGGTAATAATGATAATGAGTCTGTTTTTGAATCTGAACCAGAAATGAACTCAGTAAGGTCAGCAAGAGAAAGGAGACAACCTATTTGGTCTCATGACTACATATGCAATCTGATTTCACAAGGAAATATAGGTAAATCTGAATTACACTTGAATAAACAATTGGAAAATTGTTGTAAGTATCCTATTGTAGATTATATGTCTTATAAAGTTGTGTCCCCATCTCATTTATGCTTCTTATGCACAATAGACTCTAGTGTTGAACCTACTTCTTATGATGAGGCTATAAAGGACACTAAGTGGATTAAAGCCATGAACTTAGAGATAAATTGTGCCTCTTCCCAAGGGAAATAAGGCAATTGGTTGTAAATAGGTATATAAAATTAAATATAATTCTGATGGGTCTGTTGATAAATATAAAGCTAGGCTTGTAGCCAAGGGCTACACCCAACAAGAAGGCATAGACTTTCATGAGACATTTTCCCTTGTGATTAAGATGATTTCTGTTAGAATTGTCCTAAAGATAGCTGCTGTATTAGGATGGAACTTGTACCAAATGGATATGCATAATGCTTTCTTACAGGGAGATTTAGATGAGGAAGTGTACATGTGTGTTCCACAAGGTTTTGAAAAGGTAGGAAAGGGAATGGTGTGCAAATTAACAAAGTCCTTGTATGGGCTTAAGCAAGCTTCACGACAATGGAATTATAAATTGACCACAGCCTTATTGAGTGGTGGATTTAGACAAAGTAAACATGACTATTCTTTATTCATTAAGGAATGTGATGGTAGTTGTGTTTTGATTCTTGTCTATGTAGATGATCTAATTATTATAGGTAGTTCAACAAGCAAAATAGCTGAGGTGAAAGAATTTCTTCATAAACAATTCAAAATAAAAGATTTGGGTGAGATGAAATACTTCTTAGGAATAGAAGTAGCGAGATCCTATAAGGGGATTATTCTTTCACAACGTAAGTATATTTTGGATTTGCTTTCGGATATGGGAATGAGTGGATGTAAACCTTTATTGGTACCAATGAAGGCAAACCTGAAGCTTTTAGCTTATGAAGAAGGTCGAGATCGAAAGGAAGACTTATTGAGCAACCCTGAACGTTATAGAAGGTTGGTTGGGAGGTTGATTTATTTAACTAACACTCGTCCTGACATCTCATTTCCTGTGCAGGTTGTAAGCCAGTTCATGCAGAGGCCTACCAAGACACATATGGCGGCAGCAAGGGACATTGTTAGATACCTGAAACAAAGCGTTGGGGTTGGAGTGCTGCTGAGTTCAGAACAGGATCTCACATTGTCATGCTTCACTGATGCAGATTGGGGAGCATGTGAAACCACCAGGTGATCAGTCACGGGGTACCTGCTCAAACTTGGAGATTCTCTCATTAAATGGAAAAGTAAGAAGCAGGAGACCGTGTCACGATCATCGGCTGAGGCAAAGTATAGAGCGTTGGGATCTGGAGTTGCAGAAGTGGTTTGGGCCATTGGAGTGCTTAAAGATTTGAAAGTTCCAGCCAAGGGTCCGATTAGTGTTTATTGCGATAGCAAGGCAGCAATGTATATTGCCTCCAATCCTATATTCCATGAATGCACCAAGCACATTGAAATCGATCTACATTTTGTAAGAGAAAAGGTTCAAGCTGGTCTGATTGATTTGAAGCATGTCCGTTCACCCGATCAAGAGGCTGACATATTTACTAAAGCTTTGGGAAAAGAAGCTCACAGTAGGTTGCTAAGCAAATTAGGTACTGTCAATGTGTTTCCTGCCCCTAATTTGAGGGGGAGTGTGGAAAATAATGTGTGTAAAAAATAGTGAACTTATGTAAATATGTAATTATGATTAGAATAGTTTGGTTAGTTTCGGTTAGGCCTTAATGCTCTTTAAAGCCCATTAGAGTAGATGTATAAAACAAGTCCAGTGAGACAATAGAGGATGTATGAACTATTTTTTTATTTTTTTATGATTCATTGATTAATAATACAGATTCTTCTGGGCCACCCGGTTTGTCAATAATTTCATTATTGGTAGCGTGTGAAGAGCTGTAGCAATAACTGTTTTCGCATCAAGTTGTTTGTGACTCTGTGTAATTTCCATTTGCCTTATTAATAAAGCAAAAAGGCAAGTTTCTTTGTTATTACAGTACCATTGTTTTTTTCGTTCTTGTGCCTAATTGAGCACGAATTTATTATTACTTTTTTAAAGGAAGGAAAACGTAGCGGGGAATTTTTCAAGTTATATGCGAATTGTTGGAGTTAAAGTGTATTTATCAAATTTTTTTTTTAAAAAAAACCTTCCTTCCGTTTATTATTGTAAGACTTATTTTGAAGTTTTTGATAATCGATTTTTTTTTTTTAACTCAGCATATTATTGAAAGTTTTATATTTTATTTTATAACGCATTTTTGTAAAATGTTAAGAGTTGTTCATGTACATCAACCATATACTTTATAAATAGTGTATTTGAAAATATCAAAATATTTTAGACATTAATCGCATTGGTTTTTGTAAAATAAAAATGGCTTATTATAGTAATAAAAGAAAGAAGTAAATAACAAGACTTTGCTAGGGGCATAAATATCCGGCGGGAGCCAACGTACCTTTTTTTTCCATTTTAATGGAATAAAATTGGTCTTTTAATTTTTATCACCAAAAAGATTAAAAAAAAAGTGAGTAAACGTAAATAACTTCTGGGAAGCTTGTTGAAAGAGCAAATTTATTTAAAGAGAAATGCTTTGTGGTCTGAGTGTCACATTATCTGAACTATATCTAATAAAAACACAACTAATAGCAATTTAATCATAGTTTGATTGATGACTCTTTTGAAAGCATTCACATTTTATTTTCTTTTTTAAGAAAAATAAACCTCTTAATCCTAATTGACTGCACTTTTATTTCTTTTCAAATTAAGGTTTATTTTTTAAAAAAATAAAAATAAAATATGAATTGTATCGGATAAGTCATCAGTCAATTAGGATTAAAATGATCTGAATTATCTATTCATATGATGGATATCAATATTTTTAAGAGCATATCATCATTTTATATGCAAATGAGACAATTTCCATTCATTTTGTCTTTTGCAATGATAATTAATAACAGTCAAGGTCAATCATTACATAATATTGAGTTATATTTGTCAAAACCAGTATTCAAACATGGGCAACCATATATTTCATTGTCATGAGTCAAATGTATGGATGAATAGGATAGAAAGCAGTGGTTTCAAATATTGTATAGAAAAATTTTTCCAAAATTTGGGATGAGGAATGTAATTGTTGGTAGATTAGTTTATTAGTTGTTTTTACTTTATGAATTAATATATTTGAAGTAGGAAACATTAAATGTAATAATTTTGGGGTATTTGTTGCACCCCGCACGATATTCTCGTGTTTTTAAAACAAATGAGACACCGAGGGGACCGTAGACAGAAAGGGACTCGACTAAACACAATTAGGACCTCTTCAATTTCCAAAAGAGACATTGCATTCAAGTTTTTGACACCTATAATAAACAAATAAATAAATAAAATTCACTGCTCCCTAAATGTATTACATCCATTCAAATATTATTGATAGCTTTCTTACAGCGATCAAGTCTGGAAAAATACAACAGCATATAACAATCCCATGCCCAGTCTGTGGACGAAGGAAGAAACTGCTGTCCTTTCCAATTTCTAACAAAATTCAACCCCACATACTACAACCTAGATAGTATTTTGAAAACCACAACAAAATAAATACAAACTCATGTAATAAAACAATTAATAAAGAAACAATCTGAGCCAAACAAGCAATCAATTCTGACATCAAACCACCAAAGAGGCGACGAGGTAACGTAATGCTACTCTATAGACTAGATGATAATCCTGTTGTGTATGGGTTCAAAACTTAACCAGTGGTTTGTACCCATCTTTTGTTGCTGTTTACACTTGCCGGACCTGGATGTTGTGAGTGGACTGGGACCTCCATATGGGCTGTCTCCCACTCTGTACAATGGCCACCTCTTCTCCTTCCTTTACCATTCCTTGCTTCTGAAGGTAGAAACCATGAAATATATTATAATTATCATAAGTGCTCACAAAAGAACAAACAGAACAAGAGTAAAACAAGCACTGTATAAGCAGTCATTTAAGAGAAAATTCAACCATTGCCTCACTTTCATTGTTGGCAAGAAGACATAATACATGTTAGATGTAAGCATTGCTTAACATGCCTTCAAAATTTTCAGTTTACAATATCAACTTACATCTCAATAATAACGCTTATATACGAGGAGTACAAAACACAAATGCTTCAAAAATCAATACCTGGAGTAAACCTAGCGCTTTAGCGAAAGTCTCCTCCGCATCATCAGAAAATTCCATAAAAATGGGGCACACCCCTTGATACAAAGCCATCCGCTGTTGTGTCCTCTTACTGCGTGGGCAGAAAAAATTCAGTTTTCAGATTATAAGGCTTTCGCAAATATACGATGTATAATAAAAACAGTAAGATGTAGGAATCTAGATTTTAAAGACATAATGCACACATCTCCAGGGAGAGAATGGAATGAACTCCAAGGTATCTATCCATCAGACGTATCAGTTAAATGCTAGAGGATTAGGGAATTTGTAACATAGTAAATGTAATGACCCAAAAATGGGATTGAGGGCTAATGACTTCAAAAGTGAATATAATTATTGTTGAATAAATAATTTTGGAGAATGTGTGATGGAAATTTTGTTGTTTTAGTAATTCCAATGGTTTCCTTGTGAAAAAATTGTGTGAGAATAGGTTTGATTGTTGATTTTGGAGCCATTGGACACATTGGTTGAAAATTGGAAAAACTGTCAAGTGTAATTCTGTGCAGGGCAGTCGGTTTGTATGTACATTTTGAATGGGCAAATGGTGTCTACAAATTATAAAACTTTTCAGTCTTAAAGTTCACATGTCAAGCTTTAAAATAGACATATAATTTATGTCATTTCGATTTGTGAGCTAAGAGTTATGAATTTTTGAAGTTTGCCCAGCGAAATTGATTATTTTATGGAGCAGCAGTCAAAGAAATAAAATCTGGAAATGATATGCTTTCATCTAGTAAAAGGCTATATTTTTCCTTAAAACTAGATTCAATAAGGGTTCTATAGCCTTTGGAATCACTTCATTTGATTTTTCTAGAATTAGTTATGATTTTTCAAAGTTTGAGCAGAGAATCTGCCAGAAAATCCGAAAATTGAATAAAAATGTGATGGCAATTTTGTAAATATGAGATAAATGGAGAAAATCTAATTGGGCTAATTGAAGGACTCTTAGGCGTCCTTATGGACTAACTGGTAGAGAGAAAAATTAGTTTCATTTTAGTTAGGCTTCATGACACATGTCACCCTCACACTTCATGTTCACATATGTAATATTGAGTTGATATTTTCTCTTCCCTTTTACTTACATATTTCGGCTAGAAATAAAGGGCAAGAGAGGAGAGAGTTTCTTTGACATGCTCTTTCCCTTGAAGTCAACAAAATCGGCTAAGCATAAGAGAAGGAGAGCAGGAATTGAATTAAGATATACTCCTCACCTTTTGGCTCAATAAAGACAATTGGGACAAGGAAAGAAGGAGCAATTGCCTCAAATGTTCAACATACCTTTACATTGGGACACATTGGCTACTTTTTACCCATACACTCATTCACACACGTAATTAAATAAGTCCCAATATTCATTCACTCTCCAAAGTCGGTTAAGAGGCTAAGGAAGAGAGAACATATGTTTAAGTGGCATTCCTTCTCACTCCCATTCATTTCAAGTCGGCCAAAGGAAAAAAGAGAGAGAGAAAGAGAAAGGGACGAAAGTAGGAAGAGCAAAGAAGCAAGAGGTGAAGGCATATGTTCTTGTATCATTTTATCTATTAAGACTCCATTTCTAGCTCTTGAGGCCTTCATCAAAATTGTTCCTCTCATTAAGAGCTTCATTTCTATGGTTGTAGTTTCTTGAAAGGAGGAGTTTTGTGCCATCTAAGTTGTGTTGAAGTGGGAGGATTCAAGAAAGGGCTATAGCCAAGCAAAGATGTAAGCACAAGCTTTATTTTGACCCAAGTGTCTTGAAATTTGGTTGAATTAATGAGGTAATATTATGCTGCCCTGTTTTTACTGAATAGTAACCTTAGGGTTTTAGTGATTTTGGGCATGAATTTAATCCTCTTGTGCTATATGATGATGTTGTAGTGGTTGTTGTTGAATTTGGGTTGGTTTTGCTTGATTTTGGTGAAAATGAATTATGAAACCCTAAGGAGAAATGCTGCCAAATTCACTCTAATCATATAAATTAGTGTTTAAATAGTTAAACATGTGATTAGAAGTGTATACAAGGTGTTTAATGGATTGAAATCAAGAGAACTCAATCTCCCTAAAATTTTCCAGATTTGGGCAGGGGTATTTTCGTCCATTAAGTGCTGGAATTTCATCAATTTGATGGTTCCATTGTGTTCAAGAGAGAAAATTGTGTAGAGTTGATGTTGACCACTTTGAGAGAAAAGCCCTGAATGTGAAATTACAAAAATAGCCCTGAAACCTTTAAATAGTAGCTGTCAAGGGCAATTTTGTCTTTTGGCAGTGAATTTGGTAATTGCGAGTCCAAAAATGGATTCCTTGGGCAAAAATATGTCAAAATAGCCCATGTCAAAATTTCGAGAAAAATATAGTTGGATCGGGTATTGCGGGCTCGGGCCGGGTCCTCGGGGGCATTTTTATAAATTTTCATTATAGACTCATATAACCCCTAGAAATACTATGGAAGTGTCTAAATGGTGTATTGGAATTGTAGGATTTGACATTTGCCCTGATCGTGAACGATTTGTGCCAGAGCACGTTTGGAAAGAACCAGGTAGTGACTCTTTCTCTTATACTATGTGTAATGCATTGTATGTGTGTTGTATCACTATTTTGTGATGATTTATGATGCTGCTACAGTTACAGCTAGTGATAGTTGTCATTTACAGCGCAAGCTGTCGTTATTATAATTACAGCGAAAGCTGTCACATTGTGTATACAGCCGCGAGTGCTGTCGTTTGTGATGAAAGCCATGTATCTTTGTGCTGCTACTGCTGTTGCTATTGTGATTTACTTACATATTGTGTGCTTATATATTGTATGAGTGGAATGTTACTACTGAGATTCTTTTGAATCTCATTCTTTCCTTTAACTGACCTATAGACAAGGCAAGTGACTCTAAAGGGAAGCGGACAACCAAGAGCGGCTAGGACTCCTTAGAGATCTTTGATGTTGGTTTTTGGTTATCCATTTTGATTTAGGATTACTATATATATGTGGAATGATTTTGTGTAATCCCCTATTCAGGAAACTGTAAGCCTTAGTGTATATAGATATATCTGAAACCCGAGGGTTGTCAGGATTTTGTTGTACACTATGATATGTATGAATGCGATTGAACTGCGTAGAGTAATTAGATTCGGAAGATGAATCTGAGACCATGTTGAAGAATTTTAGAAAAGAAATTTGAGAAAAACGTATCTGTCGGTCTCTAATTTATTTAAATTACGCATTTTTGAATCTTAATTACGGTTATCAAGGGAGGGGTTATAGTAAATGTAAATATTCACCAATCAAGCATCTTTACATGTAAAGACAATCAACAAAGATGAGACCAATTAAGCCAAAAAAGGTATCAATACAACATAACTAAATACATCCAAAAAAATCTTTCAGAGGGGGGGAAAAGGCGTTGAACATTTCTGAAGGCCAAATTTTCCAAAAGTTTCCTGATAATAAATGAGAGGTTTTCTTGATAATAATGAGGATAAAGTACTTACTAGTCAGTGAAAGCAAATATAGTGCCAGAAGGTCGATAGTGGCTCAGTAGGATAGCCATAAAACCTGATCTAGTGAAGACTACAGTAGAGGTTCCAAGGGTATTAGACATCATTGTCGCATGGTATGCAAACATCTCACTCATGTGGTTCTGCAGAGGTCCAAAAATAAAGAAACAATATATCAGCTCTGATAGTCAAATATAGCAAGAGTTTGTAGTGGATGAAAAAATTTAGCACGGCTACAGAGCATTGTAACTTCAGACCTTGAACACTTGGCCAAGATTAGGTGGCATTTGACCACCTGGAATAGTTGCTTCTGTTCGTAATGCTACTGTGTGCATTACTTTCACAGCTTTCAGTGGGAACCTGCATGATAATAATATAATTATTCCCTTTTTTAGGGAGTGATAATAAGCATACTAATTGAAAACATTCACAAATAATGGACTCCACACACCCTGTTTCTATCTCTCAAAATTTGACCATCCACTTTTCCACTTTGAGATATGAAGTCCTGGAAGCTAGTTACTCACTTTCCATGAGCAGTTTCTCCAGAAAGCATGATTCCATCAGAACCTTCACGAACAGCAATTGCAATATCTGATACTTCTGCCCTGGTTGGTGTAGGGTGTACAATCATGCTTTCCAGCATATTAGTTGCTACAATAACGGCCTTCCCCATGCTACGACAAATATTGATTATCTCTTCCTGTAGTTTGACATTATCCGTCATAATGGATGTTAAGACATGCTCAAATCAATGTCAAATACTGGAAGTTCAATCCAACAGGACAATATTTGTATAGTTGCTTTCTATTAGAAATGACATTACCTGTAAAAGTAGAACCTCCTCAATAGGAAGTCTGCCCCGAGGTCTCTTGCAACCATTGCCTAAAACAGGATTTTAAAAATAGACGGATCAACATCAACAGAACTATTCACAATCACTGTATTTACAGTATAAGTGTAGAGCAACCCCAATGTAACGCAGCAATATAAAGAAATAAAGCAAGGATTAGATCAAAACCCCATCAGAAGCTGTAATGATTGAGTGCAAGTTTGGTATAGAGTCTGCACTTTCAATCTTCACAATGACATGTATATCAGCACCACAGCCTGATGTATCGAACGGAAATTTATTATGTACAATTATAACCACTCTGATAACTGATTATATTTACACTTCATTTAATTTCTTACTTTTCAAATAATTCTTCAATTCGTGAACCACTTGAGCATCCTTAGCAAATGAAACGGCATAAAAGTCCACTTGGTTATCTACTCCTAATTTGATGTCATCCCAGTCCTCCTCTGCATCAAATCAATGTGGAATTCTTGTTCATGAGGAACCAGCATAATATCAAATCATAAATTTAGACATACAGAGGAAGATAGGACATCAAGTATCAAAAAAAGAAAGAAAGCAGGATTAGTAAGAGACCAACCAGTAAGGGAAGGCAGTGTTGCACTTTTTCCTCGAACATTCAAATGCCGCCTTGATTTGAGCTCTCCTCCATCAACAAATTCACATTTTAAAGAATCAGCTGTCTTTGATTTAACCAGCAATGACATCATACCACTTATATCATAAATCAAAAGTCATTATTCCATCAAAATATGTTTCAGTATTTTAGTTTACTTGATGTATTGGCTGCACAGTTTGGGAGTCAATGATAGTTGATAAGTTCAAGACTATTTGTATTCAAAAGCAAGACCAACAATTTGTGATTGGAATTATTATCTACAAGACTTTAATTTAACATCCTCATCCCTTCACGTGAAAGGCCTTTGGGCTTGAGGAGGCGGCAAAACGCAAGTCCACTATATGTTGCACAAAACTTTTACACAAGATAAGTGATGACTATTGAACTCCCAACCACTCGGTTATTAAAATCATATTCCAAGTAAAAGACCATTTTAACTAGGAAAACTGAATTATTAGGGCCCTTTGATAGCTTTATTAATACATTTAACAATATAACATTTTTTAGCTGTAATAGCATGTCCTAATACATTATCCATATAAACAAGGTCAAAAGCCAGGTGGTAGGCTCTAAAATCTAAAGGGAGAGAGGGCGTTTCACTAGTACAGAAAAGGGCCTTGAGAAAAAAAAGGCCAGTATATATGTATAAATGAAGGGCATTTCAGTGATATGCGCCATGTGTGTACACCACTCTATGGGACTCGAGTTCTTAATGGTGAACATCTTTTCGATTTATTTTTTGGGGTGGTCGGAGGAGGAGTGTACGGGGAAATCAATATTTTTAATTTTAGTGTATGAATGAATAGGATAAGAAAGAATCAAGTTGTTAAGGACCTTAATGAATGCACTTCCAAGTGGCATCTCAAATAATTTAGTCATTGCACAGTTATGTTGTTATATATTATCCTAATAAATGTATAGATATAAAAATTTAATTTAACAAAGAGATAAGGATGATACTGCTCTTGCACTTGGTGTTCCTCTGCTTGTATGTTTGCTTCCTAAAGGACCATGCATAATAGAAATCTGAATTTTCATATTTATAGAAATAAGAAAATATACATGACATTTATTTAAAAAGATGAACAATAATAATATTAAAATAAAATAATTATATGAATATTTCAATATAGAAAAATTAATACTTGACCTGATGAAGAAGAGAACATTATATTAAAATCAAATATTATATCCCTCAAAATTAAGGAAAAAATCAGTAGAACTATCCCTTTATTGATAGTCATCGTTGTACCGTTAAGAGATCATAATTTAATTTGAAAATAAGGAGAATTACTATAAGATCTCAAAGAAGAGATGTAATAAACAAAAAAGTCTAGTAACAAATTTATAGCATATAATGATAGATTTTAGAAGAAATTCTTGTGTGAATCTAATTTGCCATGTCATTTGGGGCTCAACCAATTGAAATACAATAACTCATAAGCTGATTTGACATACCTCTTAAATATTAGTTGGCATTTTAATAAAATTAAAATATTTCACAAGATTTACTTTTTCATAACTTGTGAAATCTTAATTAAGAGATTTATTTTTTTAAGCTAATAAAAAATGCAAAACACATGAACAGTCAACTAAGATTAATATTTGTTGAGTTGTTATATTTTAATTAGCTAAATCAAACCAAGTTCACACAAAAAAATTCTCAAATTTCAGTATATAAGATATAGCAATATGTTTCCAATGTTCACTTGTGATTAACCCCCCCCCCTTTTTTTACGATACACCGTCATTAACACCTTTTTGTGATTGTATTCCTTTATGGGATGTGACAGTAATTCTCTCTTAAATATATCAATTGATGATGTGAGAAGCAAGAATTAAATGCCACGGATATGAGATCTAAGGATAATAAGGATAACTTAATTAATCAAAATAAATTAAATTAATCAAAGAAGCATGCATTTATCACGTTTGAACTTCTAGCATTCCATGATCAATAATCAACATCCGGCAATTGTGTCGTTTTCTTTATTTTCCTCTTTTTTTGGGCCTGATTCTTTATTTTCTTTCTTAGAAATAGAAAATTGCAATGTCAACTTCCAAACTTTTAACTAAATGGGGTTAAAGGTCATTTTTATCTTAGAAGTATCGGCTCAGGGGCAATTTTGTCCCGGAAGTCTCATCTGAGGCAATTTTGCCCTGAAAGTTTTAAATGTGGGGCAATTTCACCCTTATCGTTATCCCAATCAAGTTTGATCATTAGTTGACCGAATTTTGGGCAAATTTACTCCTAAGTGAAAACTTCCAGGGCAAATTTGCTCCGAAGTTGAAACTTTCAAGACAATTTTGTCATTATTTCAAAGGTAAATTTACCCTGAAAGTTCTCACTTTGAAGCAAATTTGCCCCTAAATTTTGTCAACTAATGGTCAACTTAACTGCTATAACAGTCAGAGTGAAATTGCCCCACATTTAAGACTTTCGGGATAAAATTGTCTCAAATAAAACTTCTAAGACAAAAATGTTCCTGGGGCAATACTTCCCGGGCAAAAAAAACCTTAAACCCAATTAAATAATACATTCATCACGAACCATGTGTATCAATGACTAAGCACAAATTGGTTCTAATACTTGTCACATCCCTTAACAAGTACGGCAAAACATTTTCTTTATAAAAAAAATGTGATCACCATCTGAAAAAAAAAAATGTTGCACTACAAACGAGATTCCGCATTTAGGACTGTAGAAGTTTATAATCATCAAAATTGTACCACAACGATGAGAACAAAGCCTTATCTCACTAAGTAGGGCATAAATTACACGTTATCAATAACTAAATATTTGGATATATTGTTAACCATATATAAAATATTGCTCAATAACTTCATTGTGTATTCCTTTCAATCTTCTTCCTCTATTCCTTTTTAAAAGACTCTATACTGCTTGATTAACCCTCCTTACTATCGCATCCAATACCCTTTTTTGAATATGTCCAAATCACTAAAATGATTTTCTACCATTTTCTCATTAATAGATGCCACTCCAACTCTTCTGAGAATATATTCATTGTGGACTTTATCCTTTCTTGTTTGGACAGATATCCATCTCAGTATTACTCCCTCCGGTCCTAAATATAGGACAAAGTTTGTAGTGCAAATTGCACTAAAAATTTTATCCTATATTTAGGACCGGAGGTAGTATTATCTTAGGTACCCTCACATATATATATTATGCCCTCAAAGTCCAACATTCACTATCATAAAATATTGATGGACTTATAATAATGTGATAAAACCAAAAACATGTACTATTATTCAAAGACCAAAAAACATTTGTTTGTGTCTTCGTTGTTCTTTGCAGATCCGTTCCCAATTGAATAGGGATGTTTTTTTATAAGAGATCTTTAGAATATCATAAATTTTAAAATATGTACCACCACAGTTCCTTAATATAAAATCTCATTTGTAGTGTAAATTATACTATACACAAGATATTATAAGAGGTAGTATAATAAAAATACACTACCAACACATGATTAGTTTAGCGGTGTAAAACTTTGTTAAATCCCTTTGCGTCCTAAGTTTAAATTTCAGAGGAGACACATATGGTTGGAGAGGCAGCCATGAATCTCGAATCAGATACCGGATGACAATATAAAAAAAAGTATAATAAAAATACACTAGAAAATACTATGTAATAAATTTAAAGGCGGAGTAATTAAGGACCATAAAATCAAAGATGGACGGATTGGTGGTTCCCTAGCTTGCGTGGTCCTAGAAAACAGTGCTATACAAAATTTAACAGTCATATGTAACACGTGCTACGTAAAAATCTTATTCTATAGGGAATAGGATATCAAGTTAGTTTAATAGTAACGCATTTCCGTGTATCAACAAGAGTTAATACAAATAATAGGATTTGACACTAATGACCCTAACCCTAGCCCATTATAAATTGGTCGTATCTGTTGCTCCTCCAAATGCAAGGAAGCAAATATTGCCTTTGCTTAGCTTCTCTGAATAACCTCTAGTTTCATGGCTTCCAAAACACAAGCTTTGATGCTCCTCCTTTTGCCCTTGTTACTGGTCTCTCACTTGAGCTCATCCCAAGCTGCACTTAGCTGCCCAATTGTCACATACTGGGGACAGCACAGGGATGAAGGAGAGTTGCAAGCAGCATGTGACCATGGATACGAGATCATCAACATAGCATTCATCAACCAAATCGGCCATGGATTGCCTACTCCAAAACTAGACCTCACAGGACATTGTAAATGGGATGCAACGGGTACTACGGCTGACTGCACCGGATATGCCTCCCAAGTAGCCTATTGCCAAAACAAAGGTGTCAAAATCTTCGTTTCTCTCGGAGGAGCCGGTGGTCAATATACCCTTTCTTCAGAGGATGAGGCCAAGAAGCTTGCACTACACCTCTGGAACTACTACCTCCTTGACGACAAGGATTCTCCTTACACGAGTCCAATCGGACGCGTGGTCTTAGATGGTTTTACGTTTTGGGCCCAAATGCAAAATATTTTTTTTTTTATCCAAGAATTGCGGTACAATGCAACTCTCGAGTCGTCTCACTTAAGGAGCCTTTATTGAGCTACCTAAATAATCTAATTATCATGCAATGCAATAAAAACAAGGGGAAAATTTGTTTTGGATTTTTGAAATTAATAATTAAAAGAAAGAAGTAATTTAATTAAATGTTAAGTTACTGTTTTTGGAAATGTAAATGTAAATGTTAATAATTAAAAGAAAGAAGCAATTTAATTAATGAAATGGAAAATATGAATAAAGAATGCTCTTAGTAATGAAGAAGTGATAATCCTTGCTCAAAAAGATTATGGGAATTAAAACTCATTAAGTCTCAAGAACAACCTCAAGATAACACTTGAGTCCAATATTCCCAATTAATAGTAGCTCCTACAAACATAGCTAACTACTACATCTTGAGATATTGTTTAAAACCACTTAATGTGCAATTGAAATTGGAATAATGCAACATGAATCTTCTTGGATTTGAGTGCTAAACAGCCCCTCAAGGATACAAATTAACCACATTAACTAGACAATAACACGCTAGTTAACATAATCTCATTGCAACCACAAAGAAATTCAAACATATATAATCTTCACACTACAAAATCCAATCTCAACTACAAATATCAAACCAACAGAGACGATTAATATCAATCTCAATTCCAGAATCACATATATAAAAATTCCTAAAACTAGGCAATTTAAATATATAATCCTAGACTAATTGAATGATAGAAAAACTCCTCTTTGTAGTCTATTAAGCTCAAACACAAATCATCATCACCAAGAAATAAAGAAATCAGCCACTCACAGCCATGGATTCAAGAAATATAATCATTCTTTGATTCAAACATCCATCCATATGAAACACTAATTAAAGAAATTAATTAGCATTAAATCAATTAAAAACAGGGCTGGATTTAAACCCAAAAAAACACAAAACTGATGAAGCCACGGCTGTGATTTCCTGACTGTAGCGTCTGGTAGTAGAGATTTCAGGTGATGGTGGAGGTTGGTAGAGAGAGTGGTGGACGGTGGTGGTTAATGGAGTTGAAGGTGATGTTGAGAAGATGATGACGGTTGTGATGGTTTATGGCAGTGGAGGATGGTGGTGTAGCTTGATGGTGGTGTGGACGGAGAGATAGACGGTGGCAGAGGCTTGATGGTGGTCTGAAAACAGGGGAAGGGACCAGTGGTGTTAAGGTGAGAAAACAAGGAAAGTGAAAGGAAAATAATGGAGACAGAACAGAGGAAGCGGCTCAGAAATTCTGGTGAGAGGCGGTGGAGTCCGACGGTGGTGGTCTAGTCTTCCTTCTCCGGCGATGGAGTGGTGGTGGTGATGATGATGAGACATTGAGGGTCTGTTTGGGAATCCAGTGCGGCTAAAAAAAAGGCCCAGTGAGGGGCTAAAAGCCCAGTTGGGCAATCAGGGTGTGATTGGCTGAGCGTCCACCTTCACTGGGCTTCAATGGTGGACGCTGGTTTCGGTCGAAGCTGGATGGCAGAGCGTTGAGGGTGTCAGTGGTGACCGTTGGGGCAATTATTGCCTAATCAAAAATCATTCTCTTCCCCAATTAATTCCCATCGGTTCCTGCCATCAACCAATTTCCTCCATTTTCTTGTAGTTTTTCGTTCGAGAGCTCATCATCTCTTTTCTTCCTTCTTGAAAGCACGGTGAATGGTGTTGAGAGGCAGGAGTCGTCGGATCTGAACTCTTCGAAGACGCCATTGGTGGCTCGGTCGAAGCTTGGAGGTCTTCCTTCTCTGACCTCTCCCTTCTTCTTCCTTCTCTGACCTCTCCCTTCTTCATCCTTCTCTGACCTCTCCCTTCTTCAAAATTCAGGACCGTCGAGTGTGGCGTCGTCAGAGGTCCGACGAAGCTCCCACCGATCGGTGAATCCCCCTTGATCGGTCGCCATTCTGAGTTGGCCCTGTTGTCGGCTGTCTGGTGTGGCTCCACGTGCTTCTCCATCGACTTCGTGGGGCTGATCTGTTGGTAGCCGTTCGCATCGGTGGTGGGCGGAGCTTGTGTGGTGGCCGGATCTGTCAGCCGTGCTTCATTCTCCCCTGTTGTGATCTTTGGATTAAAATCATAAGTGAGTGGTCGAATGTGCTTCAGCTGACATATATTGGCATGGTTTTCGGTGACATTCATTGTGAAATTTCCTTCCCCTGCGTTGGTGATATCTGATATGTGGGTGTATGATAATGAAAAATCAGAATGTTAATTTGTATGGTGATGATCTGTGTGTTTGCAATGTCGATATTCCAGTCATTTTCTTCCCCTGTTTCGTGATATCTGATCTGTGGGTGTATGAAAATGAAAAATCAGAATGTTAATTTGTATGGTGAAGATCTGTGTGTTTGCAATGTCGATATTCCAGTCATTTTCTTCCCCTGTTTCATGATAGCTAATCTGTGTGTGTATGAAAATGAAAAATCAGAATGTTATTTTTTATGGTGATGATCTGTGTGTTCCAAATGTCCAAATTTCAATTGTATAGGAAGAGGGAATATAACCGAGTAGACAATCCTCATTCATTTGATTTTGTTAGCTTTGTATTTCCAGGTTCTCTTCACTGATTGTCTTCAGTTTCGATGATTGTTGTGTCCAATTGTGATCAAAATCAATAGTCTTCGTTTATGCTATATATGACCGTAAACTTGGTTTGATACAAATGGCTATACATTTGTTTCTTTTGCTTTGATCAAACTCAGTAGTCTTCATCGGTTTCTTTTGCTTTGACAGAAATGGCTATACATGTAAACGTGTTTCTCTTGTGCCAAAAATAATTACAACAGGGGTTTTGGAAAAAGAAAATTCAGTTATGAAAGATAAAATCGTTTTTTTTATTTGGTAATAGATCTTTTGGTTTTTGATATTTATTACAATTAACAAAAAGCATGCCACACCATACTATTTTTTTTATCCTACAAGGGGGATCATCAATGACTCTATTTGAATTATGCATTGCCATTTTGTGCAGAAATGTTTTATTAATTTCACTTGGGACATTTGTTTTTTCTTTTGTGGTCAATTGATTACATAGAAATATGAACAAGGGTAAAGATAAAGCTTCATGGGATGTAGGTTCAACTGCAATTTTCATCGAACTTTGCATTGAACAAATATACAAGAAAGAACGTCTTGGGTCATCCTTCACGAAGGATGGGTGGAAGAATATTTTGTATGGATTTAATGAAAAAACAGGAAAGTCGTATGACAAGAAATAACTGAAAAATCGGTGGGATAGCTTGAAGAAAGAATGGAAGGTGTGGGACAAGCTGTTCTCAAAAGAGACTGGCATTCAATATGACCCTGTAAGGCATATGGTGATTGCAGAAGATGAGTGGTGGGAGAGGAAAATACAGGTACAAAAGTGTTGTTGTTGTGATTACTATTATTAGTATTAGTATTATTGTTGTTGTTGTTATTATTAGTAAAGATAATGCATTCATTTTATTTACTTGAATACGTATAGGAGAATGGAGAGTACGCAAAGTACAGGTACAAAGGCCTCATGTTCGCGAGGGAATTGGACATCCTTTTTAAGGACGTTCTTGCAACGGGCTCCACATCCTTCACACCGGCTTTTAGACAGCGAATGCCAGTAGTCAAGGACGAAGATGATGTTTACCGACCTACAGTGGACTTAGAAGAAGGATCAGGAGATAGTGAGGAAGATGTTGAACGTACTACTACTGGAGGTAATGTGGGAGTGACAGAGGATTTGGAAGGAATCACTTTGACATCAAACACTCAAACAACCACAGCACATGCTTCAGACGGAAGTGGAAAGAGAAAGAGGGTTGAAGGGTCTGAAAAAGGAAAAAAGAATAAAAAGGCAACCTCTAGGGTTATAGCATATGTGGTCAGTAAGATAGCTACGGCATCTGAGAGTAGGGTAGATGCCCTAAACAAGCTTTCCACGAATGATGATAAGGTGACTGACGTCGTGGATGAGTTACTGACCATTCCTGAGGTTGTTGAGGACAAAGACTTCAGTTTCTGATGTTCTAACATGATGATGCATCAGATTGGACGCGACATGTTTCGTGGCTTGCAAGGGGATAAACCTACCTTGCTAACGTGGCTGCGGCACCACGGTTATAACAGCCCACATCTTCAGCTTGCCCCGAATCACTGAACCATATTTTATGTCACTTTTGCTAACTTGGTTATGTGTAATTGTAGTGATATGTCTGACCTGATATATGTTATGGTAGATTCTGACCTTATTTTTGCAAACTTGGTTATGTGATATGTTTTGCTAAAACTTACACTCGTTAGAGGACCGGTTGTTATTATTATTATTATGCATGTTATGAATGTTATCAACTTTTTCTACATGATGTCATTTTACTTGAACAATTTGTTATTGTATTTGATTTCATAAATCTTGGCAATCAAACAGATTACATCGTCTATGGCAAGTTCGAGTGGTCGCGATAATTCGGAAGAAACAACTGAAGTGGGATCATCTCGTGCGGCTCGTAGATCCCAACTCATATCCCTTATAGATGAAGATATGAGGGAGTATGAACAGGTGGCTGTCTTGATGGCTCAATATCTCGTGCCATATGTGTGCAAAGAGCCACGTAGAACTAGTAAGCAAACCGGTGCAAAGTGGGTGCAAGAGGTACTGGAAGGCCATGACCGAGTTTGTCCTGAAAATTTTCGAGTTGAAAAGCATGTCTTCTATCTCTTATGCTCTAAATTGGTAGAACACGGGTTACGGAAGACTAGGAACCTTGGAATTGAAGAAATGGTTGCCATGTTCTTATACACTGTTGGACATGCGTAAGGAAATAGAATCTTACAGGACAGATTTCAACGTTCAGGAGAAATAGTTAGTAGAATCTTCCACATAGTATTACACGCTTGTGTGAATCTATTGGCAGAACTTATCAAACCGGTTGATCCCGAGTTCAGTCATTGTCACCCAAAAATCTTGCACGATCGGCGATATTACCCATACTTCAAGGATGCAATAGAAGCAATTGATGGAACTCACATCCGGTGTGTGGTCAGTCAGTCAGAGCAAGAGAGATTTATCGGGAGAAAGGGATATCCAACTCAAAATATCATGGCCGTCTGTGATTGGGATATGTGCTTCACTTTTATGTGTGCAGGCTGGGAGGAAACTGCACATGACGCTCGTGTGTTTCAAAATGCAATCTCAACTCCATCTATGAATTTCCCCCATCCACCTCAAGGTACTTATTGCTCAACTGCTCCTACATTGTATTGTAGTTTTTTCTTTCCTCACATTTGCTATAATTGTACCATGTAAAAGACATTTTCGGTGTCTTACTCAGGGAAATATTATTTGGTCGATGCTGGCTATCCAACACCAGTTGGATATCTTGGTCCGTATAGATGTGAGCGTTATCATATTCCAGACTTCAGGCGACGGGAGGGATTTGCAAATCCAAACGAGATGTTCAATTATTATCATTCAAGTTTGCGGACAACTATAGAAAGGACGTTTGGAGTCTAGAAGAATAGGTTTCAGCTTTTGGGGGAAATGAAATCATATAGCTTTGAAACACAAGTCCACATAGTTTGTGCGACAATGGCTATACATAATCTTATCCGGAGAAATTCCCAAACAGACATGGATTTTCAAGCGGCTGAACGAGGAAATATACCCGGTCAACATACAAATGATCCGGTTGATGTCGCATCCACATCTACTATCCATAGATTATCTTCAACACAGATGAATCATGTGCGTGACACAATCAGAGACCAACTTGTTAGGGATAGATGATTCAATAGTGAGACATTTCATGTATGCATTCTAATTTAAATATAAATTTATCCTTTTCTAATTAAATACTTTCGTGTTTTTTTTCCATAATAATTGCACCTTTGTTTATTTTATCAATTTTTTTTATAATTTTTTCATTTCAATTATCACAATATATACAACTAATATATATATATAGTATTCAATAAAATTCATGCCCTTTTCAGTCATTTTCCATCTAAACGGGCTTTTCAAATGCTAATCCAAACAGGTTTCATGTTAAAAAAAAAGTAACTTCTGCCACCGCCAATCCAAACACAAATCACATCTAAAATCTAACTTTTTTTATATCTGACTTTTCCAAAAGCTCATCTGGAAAAAAAGCTCCTTCTCCACCGCTAACCCAAACAGGCACTGAATCTCGAGGGTGGTGTACTGCCAACGGCAGAAGTTCTGAGCTCCATCCAGCTGTGCCTTCTACTCACCAGCTCTGTCTTAGTCTCCCTTCAACTCACGGTGCCTGTGTCTTCAATGAGGTCACCGGCGACAATGGTGAAGGAGAGGAGGTCGCCGGCGACCTTGGGTAGAAGAGGAAGATGATCGAAGATGAATGGTGATAAGATCCGATGCTCCTTGTGCGGCGCTGTTCTTCTTCTGTATAAACCTTCAGCTCGCATCTCCAATCAGTCGGGTCTCTATGTGTGTCCATTTCCCATGTCCAACAGCTGATTCAAGTTGGGTCTGTGCATTCGTTTGGTCATTTGCACATTATCCAGCAAAGGCCCAAATTGCAACCTATGGCCCAGGGATTAAAGTGAAAAGTTACAAAGGTTTTTTTTAGGGATTTTAGTGAAAGGTTTTGAAATATTTTGGAGATTCAATTAAAATTTTCAGAACTCATGAGTCCTTTTCTGTGGTTTTCCATAGGCCCTTTTCTTTACTATTTTATAAATTTCAGAAATTGTAGGGTCTTTTTTGTAGTTTTTCCTCATTCTTCAAAATATTAATTTATCCTCCAAATTTTCCAATTTTCTTCCAAACCACCTGCAAAACAATATTAAACACCATGTAGCATCAAAAGTTCAAGAGACAATTGTACTAAAAAAATAATTAATAAATTATGATCAGTTTGCCCGTAAGTGTAATTAATTTAAAACAACTGTGCCTAACTAAAATTAGTTCTTAATAATGTGATAATGTCCCAAAAAATATATTAAAAATCTCAATTTAATTATAAAATATTATATAAAATTATGATTCAATCAACATCCAACAAGCTGGTGGAACCAAGTACTGGATGTTGTTGCAAAAGAGCTTGACTCATACCGCTAAAAAGGACGACGAAGGCTTTTTACTTATCAGCAGCACCACAATCTCTACTTAGACGCGGCCATCAAAACTAAGCTGTTTGACTACATCTGGATTCAGTTCTACAACAACCGTGACTACGGATACGACTATGATGATGCAAATCATACACGGAAACTTATAGATTCGTGGACCTATTGGACCAAGAACTTCAAGGCTGCCAAGTTCTATGTCGGCCTCCCGGCGTCACTTGCTGCAAACGGTAGTCATGGTGGTTATGTCCCAGTCGATAAGCTCAACAGTGATATTATTCCAACAGTGCAAACCTCTCCCAAGTTTGGCGGGGTTATGTTATGGAATAGGCACCAAGACTCTCTATCTGGTTACAGCGATCACATCAAATGTACTCCCCCTAGAGCTTTTAACGTTGTACGTGAGCCACTGGTTGCCCTGATGAAATCTGCCTCCGAGGTTCTGTATCGCCTTTTATCGCAGCTCTAGACTGTGACTACTGCAACCTCTCTGGCTACTACTACTACTATCATAATGTATGGAATAAGGTGGAGGAGGCTAGTGCCTTACAACATTGATAAACAAAAAGTTTAATAATTCAGTCCGTGTGCTGCTGTTCTTTTAAGGTTTTACTTTTAGTTTCTTGTTCATTTTGGATGTTATTTGCAGTTGTACGTGGCTATCAAACTGTGGACCCATAGCTCAACGACGACGTACGTTATATTATTTATTTAGGCGCCAGCTGCTTTTGACATTCTGGTTTTAATATACTAGATTGTACTCACAATCAGGAATACAAGATAATAAAATTCAAGCCAAGCATGCCTATTTGGACCTTAATGAAGCTGGTAGAATAAATCTGCAGGTTGTTGATTAAATAATTTAAACGCAACTCTAAAAAACCAGTATCACCAGCAATAATGGACTGAAGATATATAAGATGGATCCAACCTGGCTAACAAGATAATACTCTTTTTACCTCGTGGAAAATGTTGACGTTAATGCGACCCTATAGTTAATTAAGTTATGCTCCTTCTGCCTTTCTCAGCTCATGACCTTTTCTTAAAAAAGTTTCCAATCATCTTTGGTGGTTGTTTTTTGTTAATCTCCATAAATTATTTATTAATAATGCAAAATATATATTTCATACTTGTACTTGATAGTATCTATCTATATTTTTTTGAATCAAAATATTTTAAATTTGTCTCTAAAAATGCTTGATGATCATATCTTGAAAGAACAACATAAAACATTTTTGTTTTTTAGTAGAACTTCGTTAATGTCCATAATATTTTTGCTGATACATGGACAAATATTTCATATTTGTACTTCATTAAAATTATTTATTAATATTTTAAAGTTACCTTTAAAAACTGTTCGACATGAAAAACTAAACCGTTTTTTTATTGGTTTTTGATGAATTTTTAAATTATCACATACACACAATTTACTCATTTAAGCGCGCTATACAAAAATTAACATTCCATTTGGCTAAAGTACACTTTTAGTCCTTTAAGTTTATGAGATATATTTTTGGTCTCTTAACTTTATAAAATATACTTTTGGTCTTATAATTTTAACATTATTAATGTTGCTAACGGAAAATGTTGACGATATAAACTTAAGTGATGGTAGTATAAATAAATGCTATTAATCTTAAATTTAAAATATGAATAAATTGAAAAATATCTAAAAAGTTAATAAAGCAATCAATATCAAAACCTTGATTGTATTAAAAAGTTTTAGTGTAATAATCTAAACATGAAAACCTTGATTTCATTTGTAGCGATTTGTCGGTTTATTTTAGTTTAATAATCTAAATATATTATATTAAAAAATTAAAACTTAAATATACTTTATCAACTACACAGGCACCACTTGAGTTTATTGTGTCACATTTTCCATTAACAATATTATTTGTGTTAGAAATATAGGACAAAAATATACTTTATAAAATTAAGTATACTTGAGCCTATTCCATTAGTTCATCTTTTCTTCTTGGTTTAAGATATCATCAGACAGGTTTACAAATACCAACGTGGTATTAAGAAAAAGTAGTTTCAGACACTAATGTACGTGTTCCTTATATCACATATATACAAGCTACATATTCTAGAGGACATGATGCATTTTCTACAATGCTTTGAAATACAATATAATGTTGTTGGCTAGTTGCTAGCTAGTTATCAGTTACAATATTTTTCAGTTTTATATTAAAAATATCATAGCCGATCGGTTGTCATGCATTTTTTATTCTTGTTAGCTACAGACAAGAATAAATTATTGAGATAACTATACTTCAATTAATATATATATATATATATAAGTTTTGCCCGCGTCATCACTCGTCCAAGTGTGAAAAAGGAAAAGGAAAAAAGAAAATTGACGTTAATGACCTTAGCCCTAGTCCATTGTTTTCAGATGTGTGATCCTTCTCATTATATTTTAATACTATTCCAAGATACTTCCGATAAAATATCAATTTTGTTCTCCACTAAGTTCCATCGTTTCAGGCTATACATAGAGCTAATAGACTCTTTTAACAAAGGAATTATTATTATTAAGTAGAAACAACCAAATCACCTCAGTGGGGAATCAAAATTTCACGTACGATCCACGATCCTGTTCACTAGTTGCTCCTAGCATGGTCCCAGGATCAGTGGCTATAAAGCTTCACATTTAAAAGTTTAATCTAATTAAAAACTTAATTGCTTAATGACATCGCCAGTTGCAGGCATTCTAGGAACTATTCCAATTGGCAATCTCAACCAGCAGGTCATTCCATTCCTTAAAGCAACTCCTAAGGTTGATGGTATCATGGGATCCAACAGGCCCGATGATGTTCAAGCCTGCCGCTACAGTGATCAGATCATATTTGATCTTAATACCAAGGTAATTAAACCCGGACCGGTCAGTGAATCGGTCGGGATACTGGGTCAAGGGTCAGTGAGTCAGACCGGAGCTAAACCGGGACCAAACCAATGAGAAATAAAATATTTTAGGCTTATAATATGAAATTCTAAAGAAAATTTTTTTTTTAAAAATAACATTTTTAAAAATAATAAAAAAGTTGACCCGGACCAGGTCACCGAACCGGACCGGTTTAGTGCCCGGGTCACCAATTTCAGGGCCGATTCGACCAGTCCGATCCAGGTTAGAGAACCTGCTTAATACCCTTACCACACCAAGGGTACGGTTAACATGATGCAGTCTGCCTAGGCAACAATATGTATCGTACGTACCTTAGTGTCTGTCCTTCTAATTCTGTAAAAAATATGTATCTTGAGGTGGAGTACCTACTTAATCTCCATCTCTACTATCATGTATGGAATGAGTGGCAACTTGAAATATCGAGTTATCACTTAATAAGTAAATCTTTCTTCATATATATGAAGCTCAGCACACAGGATTCTATTTATTTTGAGCCACGCCAAATTTTTTGTTATGAATAATATGCCTTTCGGTCGGTGATCTGTATTTTGGCTTGTTAATTTTAAACGAGAGGGCAAAGCCCAACAATTACATTATATAAAAAATTATTTACGTGGCTTCTTTAGTTTGAAGGGCTAAATCGATCTGTTGGAATAAAATTGAATTACAAAAAGACATTATTACTTAATATTTTTGGACATTTATAGATTTTATCTTAAGAATGCACGCATGATATACGAACAGATTTTTTGCCCTTACTTGTCCCATTTTTGAATTTTATCGTCAGCCAGGATTTACAAGTTCCGACATGGTATCGTGCATAAATAACATATTTTCAGACACTACTGCTTGCATGTGTTCCTTATCTTTACCGGAATAATCCAGAGGACATAAATTAGGGATCTTTTATAATGTCTTGATATACAATGTGCGATAGTTTTTTTGCCCCACCGGAATGTGCGATTGTTGTTGATACTTGTAATAAATTTAAGTTTTGTATTCAAGAGAAAAAAATCATCAACCAATTATGGTGTCATGTTTTATTACTTCTTAATTAGTTAGAGATAAGTAAGAAATTCATTGTTTTTTGTTGCTCCTCCTAAAACAAAAAAGCATTTCCTTAGCTTCTCTGAACCTCTACTTTCATGGCTTTCAAAACACAAGCTTCGAAATTGATAAGAAACTGATTTTTTTGTTGCTTCTCCTTTTGCCCTTCTTATACCGTGTCTCTGTACTTCAGCTATTCACATGTCTATGGAAATGTCATGTCACTGATTTAGCTTTGGGGTCTGTAATCAAACATTAATTAAGGATTATGTCTAGACAAACCTAAGATCATTCTCTTTTTTCAATAAACCTTTTATTGAATTCTAAATAATTTGAATGTGATGTTAATACAATAAAATAAAGGAAAATTGGTTTTTATTTTTTTTAAATTAATAACTAAAAAAATACAAATTTATTAATACAATAAAATAAAGGAAAATTGGTTTTTATTTTTTTTAAATTAATAACTAAAAAAATACAAATTTATTAAATGTATAACTATTATTTTTAATATTTTATTATATTAATGTAATTATTTTCTCTGAATGCATAAACAAACATATCCGTCGTCCGCCCCAACTCTGTTCGGATTTGGTGGTGGTGTTGTTGGTCTGACGAGAAAGAAGAGGGGGATGATGAAGGAGGTGGTGTTGTTGACGGTAAAGGAAGGTGGTGAACAGGTGTCTCCAAGCTCTCCTAAAACTTCTCCAGCACCTCCTGTGTTTCCTCGAAACTGAACCTTGCCGGCGACAGTGACAATGAAGTCGCCGGCGAAGAAGAAGAAAAAGGAAGGAAGGAGTAGTCACCTACTGGAGCCAAAAATTTATCAACAACAAATTTTGTTATTAATTTTTTGAAACGTTTATTCTAATTTTTTGACTGAATTTCTGTCGCAAACATTTTAATTATATTGTGTTTAATTACATATTTATATATAATGTATTATTATATTATAATTTATATAATTATTTAAGTAGCGTTCACAGAAGAAATATGTGTTAATATAAAGCTGTGTTTGAGATTACTTAATTTTAGATAATAAATCTTTATTACGTAAATCGAGATAAAACTCCTCTCATATATTTATCTCGTATACCGTGAATCACAATTTATAAGTACTTATTACTTAAAAATAAACTATTCCAAACGAACACTACAATTTAAAATTTATATGTAAGCGTTTCAATTAATTTAAAAAAAATAAAATTTAAAATATATTATTATATTAGTTAAATTTTTTATAATCTAGTGTTTAAATTAATTATTTAACATCTAATAAGACCATAATAATCATACAAATTGATCTAGAATTGAAGAATAACATTTTATTATTATTATTATTATTATTATTATTATTATTATTATTATTATTATTATTATCACCTGTATCATTTTTGTTATTATTTTTTATATATTATATAATAGAATTACTATCACGATATATACAGTTTAACTCAAACTAAATATGTGATACATATTTTATCAAATGATTATTTAAATTATGGGATAAAAAATATAAAAATAAAATAATAATTTAGTTTTTAAGAAAAAAAATTAAAAATAAAAAATAAAAAACTAGGACCGGAACCAGGATCATAAGGTGTATGACTAGTCCCGGTCCCGGTCCCGGTCTCGACAGGGATGGAAAATTCCCGGGATCAAAATGTCCGAGCCGGGACATTTTGAACACCATTAAAATAAACTTACAAACATTTGGACGATGCCATAAAAACCGGGGTATTCGACAACGTTTACGAGTTCTTGGACGACAACCCCAAGCGCCAATTTATTTATCCCGATGTTTGGAGATTTATAAGTGCATGGAACCTGTGGGCCAACTGGTATCATGGTCTCCAACATGTCCGATGATGTTCAAGCTGGTGGCTACAGTGACCAAATCATTCATGATGATCATGACCTTACTGCGTCAAGGGTCAACATGATGATGCAATCTGCCTAGATAATAATATGTATGGAAAAAGTTGCAGGCTAGTGCAAGCTTGAGTGACAACTTGAATTATCGGGTTATCAATAATTCAGCCTTTCGCCTAAGGAAGGGAGTCCAAAACCCAACAAATTATCACCTATTGGAGCCATAAATGTTTAGACGAGAGATTTTATGACTAAATTATAGAATAAGTTTATTCCAATTTTGTGACCTTGTGATTTTATGGCCAAATTTTAGACTTTCCTGAGTATTAGGATTTACCTTGACAAAGGAAATTTTAATTAGACTCTGAGATTAAGTAATATGGGATTAAATTACGATTTAATTTGCGATTAGGATAGACATATACCTAATAATCCTATATAATTGTTGAAGAGTGTGTTTGAGTTATCTTGCCTCTTGAGTAATTAGGTTAGACATAACAGTTATACTTAAGAGAGGGGTTTGAGTAGACAGACAGACACTTATAACTATTTATACTCGAAATTAACAAAATTTACATTTTAGATTAACTAATCAAATGGATATAAGATTTGGGGTGCTAGTGAGGGATTAAAAACTTGATGCTACTAAATTTTAAATAAGCACAGCAAGTGTATGGATCGTAGAATAGTATAATAGTAAATCAAGGTCATTCCACAGAGATTCAAGGTAATAGATAATTAGGCATTAAAATTCTCATTTTCATTTAAGTTGAGCAAATAAAAGGAAGAAATTGAAAGACAATTTAAACAAATGCAAAAGAAACAAATCTAATGATTTAAATATTTCAATTGATAAAAAAACCTAGAGTGGCTAATCCCTTCTTTAAGTTTTAGAGCATGTATTTACCCAATTAAAAGCATTTAATATTAAATTGTTAATCTAGAGTTTAAATGAATATAAGTATCTTCCAATTACTTATACCCCTCTCTCGAGTTAAAATTGTTATTTCTAACTAATTTACTCAAGAGGCAATAAATATCCAAATTCACTCTAATGTGATTATATGGGTCCAATAGGTATATTCCTATCCTATTGGTAAATTAGAATAAATTCTAATCCCACATTATTTAATCCTATGGTCAAATTAGATACCTCTCCCAAGGATAATCTAAATTTCTCAATTTCATATTTAATGGTGATCAAGCACTAAGTAGATAAATTAATACAAGATTAAGTAAACAAAAATAACACTAAGTACAATTAATTAGTTTTTATATCCTCAAATTAATTCATAACTACTCTAGGTTCAAAAACAACCAGCTACACATGGCTTTAAAGAGAGTCATCACAGCAGCAAATCGATAGAGCAATAAAAGATAATAGGACAAAACAATGCACTCTTCACCGATATTGAATATTCCAATTTTCAGCTCCTCTGTTCCTACAGCTCCTACTCTGATTCACGTTGCTGAAGGTCACCTCTGACTCTCCGATCACTCCAGCGATGATGGAAGGAAAAGCAAGAGCAGTAGCTCCTCTGAATGTCGGCTCCTCTCTTTTCTTTATTTTCCTCTTCACTGTCCACCACACACCCAGCTCTCTCAATCCATGAACTCACCGCCTGGATTCTCTTGCTCTGATATCCGTCTCTCTGTTTCTTTTCAGCTCTCGTCACTGTGCAGCGGCCTGCTCCCTTCTCTTCGCTGATTCTTGTTTTTTTTTTTTTTCTGTGCAGCTCCCGTCTCACTCTCCGCTGATTTTTCAATGTATTGCGGCTCCTCTACTGCGCGGCTACTCTCCCACTCGCTCGAAGGAAGATGATGAAGATATATATAATGGCCCCCCTGAGTCTTCAGTCCGTAGCTTCCTTTTATCCCTTAGGTCATCCAATTTCAGCTCATCTTCCAAAACGCTGTCGTCCTCTGCGCTCTTGGCTGTCAATTTTCCAGTCAAAATAATTCCAATTCCTAGCCCAAAACGGTGACTCTCTGATGTTGGCCCCTGCAGCTCTATGTCCATTGTCCAATTAGTTAGAAATCAAAACACGTCACCTGCGTGCCTAAGGAAAGAAAAAGAAGTATTTAATAATAATAACAAAAACTAACCTAAAGTCAAATAAATATAATATGCATCTTTTTATTTTATTATTTTATTATTTTCAAAACATTGAAAACTATAATATTTAAAATAAAATCCCTAAATAATGCACCAACTTGTTATCTTATAAAATCTTAAGAAAATAATTTTAAATTAGTATTGATAACTCTCCAATTATATCAATATTTTCTTTAAATGTACAAAATATGGAGAGTTATCAGTGACTCTAAATTGTGTTTGACATTGATAGTTTTCGTTATTTAATTTCTTTTGAATTTACTCATAACTAGATTCGTTTAATTTAAAAATAATTAAGATTTTAATACCTAAAAATTAATTGATTGATTCCTCATAGAACGATGCTTTATTTATCACTTTATTACTTGACACGACCTGTATACTTGTGAAATGCATCATTAATTTATATTTGAGAGTTGAGGCAGAGTTAGTAATTTGGGTCCATATTCAAGGGTCATGTTAGTATTAAGGTTAGGAATCTACCACATGTCACGGGTAACGGGTTCGTCAAATCGGACATTACTCTAAGAGGCAGTAATTTGGTCTTCACATTAATTAACAGTGAGATTTCAATTCACAACCTTATATATTATAAACCAACTCCTTACTAATTGGATAGATCTTTATTTGCTTGTGTTATATATCAAGCATGTACTACTCCTTCTGGTACTTAATGGATTACGTATTTACCTAATTTGATTAAATTAATAAAGTTAGTTTAAGTTAGGTAATATATATATAGCTGTTTTTTCTTCAACACCATATTTATCTTTTTTAATTTCTTCAATCTTTCTCTTACTTGATTATTACTGAGAAAACATTAATAATAATAAATTAAAAAAGATTGACAAATATAAGAAATAGGTCTTACCAAGATCAATTTTTCAATTAAGTCATGCATTTAAAGACATGAGGGACTACAAGGGAATATATCTCTGCATGATGTGGCATGCGTGAGCTAGAAGCAATTATGAATTGTGACCCTTCCAATCGGAAGAAATTTAATGGAAGATACAAATCACTTGTGAATTTTCCATGATCAATAATCATCATGAGACACGAGATTCTGTTTACCCATTCATTTCTCAGAAATTTTCAAAACAGGTAATCTGTAGGGCTTGTTTGGTCTGAGGAGAGGGGAGAGAAAGTGGGCGAAGAGAAAATTTTTTTAAGTTGAATTTAAAAAAATTAGAGAAATAGGGTTAAAAATGTTTAATTAATTTTTCTTACTCTTTTATATTATATATTCTTTTTATTAAAATTTTATTACTCCACTTCTTTAATCTTTTAAAATCCAACTCATAAAAATTTTCCTCCATTTCCTTTCCCTCCAAATCCCTCACACCAAACAGACACGTAGTCTCCACTCTTCATCATGTGAATCAAGAGAAGGTCTAGCTATGTTAGACGTGGCTCCCACATCACCCAGTTTCAGCAATAATTAGCTGCTTCCAATTTTTATGCTTTGGCATGGGATAATACTTCTCTTATATATTTAGGTTAATCTAATCTAAATTAGTACTAAATCATCTTTATGCCCATTCTTCATGCAACTGGTGGCCCAGGAATAGAGCCGACTCAACTTATATTATTTATAGTAAATTAAAATTGGTATAAAAATTCTTTACTATAATGTAATTTGTGTTTCAATATAAAAGCTTCAAATTAAATTTGGTGGCTATAAAAGCAAGCAGAAATTGTTATTCAAGGTTAACTCTAAAACCGTGATTGGAAATACAACTAATTCAGACAAAAAGATTATTGAAACTAGAATTTTTGAGGCTCTAACCTAGATTTGATCAGCTCAACTCTAATAGAAACAAGCGCGTCTCTCTTAAAAGTTCTGAAGAAATTTTTTAGTATTGCATAGATAGGATATATTTTTGGCCCACTTAACAATATTTATGCAAATTTTTTAGTTGATATATGTTTTTCAATATCAGTATCCTTGTATGTAAATCCTAGCTTTGTGCTTAATTAGCACATATCTAATATGTATCCTGAACTCTAATGTTTATGTTACTATCAAATTCTTTTTTAATTGATCAGACTCATGATATCAAGATCCACGATCCGACTAGAAGCAGTGGCTATAAAACAAAATCTTACAATTAAATGTTATATATTCCTCAAGATTAAAAAATTTGGGATAAGTGTTCCTTCGCTAATATTCAGAGCTGCACCAAAGATTAATTTTTAATAGTAGTACGAGTGTAAAACATATATAGGCTTAACACAATCTTTGCTTTCTCAAATTTGCCCTTATTTTGATTTTAGTTCCTCAAGAGACAAAATAGTCCATATTTGTATTAAATTATGAGAACTAATGTTTTAAACAGAATGAAACTTGAGGGGCTAAAATTTATGGTTTGAAATTTGTGGGACCAAAATCAAAATTAGGAGAACACAAGTGTCCAAAAATTGTACTAAACCTTCTAGAAAACATCACTCCATGATGTTGTCATTAAAGCATGGATTAAGAAATATAATTATTTATTTAACGTACTCTTAATTTGTTTTAATAATTAAATTTGTCTTGGACTTAAAATGTTTTAAAACAATTGTAAAATGACAAATAGATAGTCATAATTTTTTTGAGATTGACAATTAAAATAAAAGGGGGAGGGATTACAACTTCAATTATATCGGAGAAGGAATTTTTTCGAACATGGCAATCACTTTTGAACTTTTAATATGATATTCCATGATAAAAAAAATCTCACCAACCATATCTCTGGTACTATTGTGGTTTGTTTAATTTCCTTTGGTTGCTTCCAAGGTATTAAAACTCGGACCGGGCATTGAACCGGTCGGGGTACTGGGTTAAGGGTCAGTGGGTCAGACCGGGACCAAACCGGAGCTAAACCGGGATCAAACCGTTGAGAAATTGAAAATTTTAGACTTATAGTATGAAATTCTAAAGGAAAAATTTTAAAAAACTTTTTTTTTTTTTTAAAATACCAACCCGGACCGGACCGGTTTACCGGCCAGTTCACCAGTTCCCGGGCTGGACCGGCCGGTCCGGTCCGAATTTAATAACCATGGTTGCTTCCGTTTCAAAACTTCTTTTGAAACGAGAGAACTTTTCACCATTAATATTTAAACGTGTTACTTATCAAAAAAATATTTAAACGTGTTATACAAAGATATAATCAACCAATCCTATCAATTTTGTATGCTTCTTAGTTCTTAGAGATAGGTAAGAATCAATTATACGGAATTGCGACTTTGAAATAGCACATTCACCGAACCATACATATACTTTCTTCTCTTCTCATTATATGACATTTTTAACTATCTCATTAAAACTTAAAAAATGTGGTTAAATCATTAATTTCGTTTGAAAATGATATAAGTTCCGAAGTTTTCTAATTCGGAGGTTAATTATTTGTTTTAAATTTTTCCTATTTAATATCATGAATTATATCTAAGAAGTTATTGAAGGTGGAATTAATGAGATTTTTAAATAGGGATAATTTAAGAAAATATAATTAATATATTATCTAGCGACTTATAATGAGGATAATTTATTTCTTTTGAAAGGAGTTTTACAATAAAAACCAGAAGAAATAGAAACATATCCCACATTTAGTATCCCATAGTAGTGCCTCGAACAATATTATCTCTGACAAGAAGATACTTGTACTTAACAAAAAAAAAACATATATGATGCACCCAAAATCCACATCACTTAACAAGTAGAGTGTTGATCATAAACATTAGGAAGGAAAAAAAACAACAGAGAAAAATCATATATTTTATAACAACTTTTTTTTTTTTTTGAAATACAAAGGCAAGCAAAGCTTGAAGGTATAACAAAATCACGGGTTAGACCCCGAATAATGTTCATGTGGCTGCATACCACGTTCTAATACAAAAAGTCGCACACAATCCGCCGGAGGTGACCAGAATTCGGTATAGATCTGATGGCTATAGTGAGCCGATCGTGCAAGATAGTCCGCACAGCGAGTATTCTCCCTATGAGTGTGGGAAATCTTCAAATCCCAGTCTGCATAGATGAGGGAATTTGTATCCAAGATGACGTCGTGCAACGGGTGATCGCTCGCATATTGAGATGACAATAAATGAACGGCCTGAAGAGAGTCAGTGAACAGTTTGATTTTCCTGAAACCCAACTGTTTACAAAGCTGAAGACCTCGGTGGATTGCGTGGATTTCCGCAGCAGTTGGGAAAGAGAGTCCTAACTTCTGTTGAAATCCACAAATCCAGTTGCCTTGGTGATCGCGGATGACTCCACCACAAGTTGAAAGACCATCACTAGCCGTCAAACCGTCTACGTCAATTCTAATGTAACCCTCTTCCGGGGGAAGCCAGTTAAGAAGACCTCTCTCCGGAGCTTGGAAGATCAGATGGTGAAAATGTCCCCTCTCCACACTCTCTGAAAGGTGGAAAATGCATTTGTGAACCAGCTCCTTTGGAGTAGCCGCTTTTCCTTCAAAAGCCTGACAACAACGGTTCTTCCAGAGGAGCCAACATATGGTACTGAAAACTTGTTGCCAAGACCATCTAGCCATTCTTCTGTTTCCGGGGGAATGCTGTGAATTCCATTTAAGCCAATCCTGCAAATTACCAGAAGCAAACATAGTAGAGTATAATTGGTTAGTTAAAGAAAACCACACTCTCTGGGCCTGCTCACAGTCTCTCAGAATATGAAGGATGGATTCCTCACTCTCACACTGAAAGGGGCAAGTGTTTAGGGCATTTGGGTTAAATCTCGCTCTAATCTCATTTGTTGGGAGCCTCTCATGGAAAACTTGCCACATGAAGTGCTTGACTCTTTCAGGAACACCCCAGTGCCAAAGATGCCGCCAAGACTGGCTATAAGATAGGGTCTGTTGGTGGTAGATAGCATCATAGGCAGATTTCACGCTGAAATTACCATCAGGAGCATAGCGCCAACAAACTAATTCATCAACAGTGCCCGTAGGAGGGGGGAGCAATATGATTTTATCAATCACCCAATTAGGAAGGAAAGCCTCCCAATGCGCTCTGTCCCAATCACCGGAGGGGGTGGTGAAGGAGCTAACAGGGGCTTCCATATCTAAAAGGTAAAAGTTTCTATCCACAAAAAATTCCAAAGGCTTTTCCAGAGGGGCCCAGCATTCCTGCCAAGCATACGTGTTTCTCCCACTTCTGAGCTTCTTTCCAAGGCCCCTTTGAAAATCCTCCCAAACCGCTACAATTCCACTCCACACAGCCGATTGACTACGCCATTTTTGCACATGAGGAACCAAGGATAAACCACAAGAGTATTTGGCACGAAGGCATTTGACCCACAGAGCATCCGGTTTTAAGATAAGGTTCCAACACAGTTTCATGAGTAGGGCTTTGTTCTGGCAGCGAAGATCCTTAATCCCAAGTCCTCCGTCATGCTTCCGCCTTTTGAGAACGTCCCAAGCTATCAGATGCATTTTCCTGGATTCATCATGCTGGTTCCAAAAAAAATCTCTGCTTAGTTTCTCAATTTCCGAAAGGACTCCTTTCGGAACCAAGGTTGATTGCATCTGATACTGAGGAATAGCTGAGAGAACTAACTTGATGAGCACTGTCTGGCCTGCCATGCTTAGATATTTGCCTTTCCAGCTGGACAACTTTGATCTCACCTTTTGGAGAAGCGGGGCAAATGTCATCTTGATCATGCGTTTATGAAGAAGAGGGACCCCCAAATATTTTCCAAGGTCAGCAGTGAGCCCAATCCCCACAGTTTGACTCATCTTAAGAGCCCTGTTAAAGTGGACATTCTTGGACACAAACATTTTAGACTTAATCAAATTTATCTTGTGACCGGAAACCCTGCAAAACAGCTCCATAATGCTTCTAATCTCCTCCATTTGTTCATTCGAGGCTTCACAGAAAAGAAGAAGGTCGTCGGCGAAGAAGAGATGAGAAATACAGGGGCCAGAGGTGCTCATTTGAAGCCTCGTGGTGGATAAGCTGGCTGAGAAGCTCCATACATAGAACAAAAAGATAAGGGCTCAAGGGATCGCCCTGCCTCACGCCTCTTAAAGGGAAAAAGGGGTCTGACGGCGTTCCATTCCAGATAATACTCATAGAGACATAGGAAACACAGCTCATAATCAGCTTAATGAAGTCCGCACGCAAACCAAGGCAATTAAGGGTGAATTCTAAGAAGCGCAGTCCAGCCTGTCGAAAGCCTTTTCCATATCGACTTTCACAGCTATAAAGCCTTTTTTCCCTCTCTTATTTCTCATGGTATGAATAGCCTCTTGAGCAATGATGATATTATCCACACTTTGTCTCCCGGAGATAAAACTGCATTGGTTCTCAGCGACAAGGTAGTCCATGACAACTTTAAAGTGGTTGGCAATAACCTTGCTGACAATTTTATAGCTTACGTTGCACAGAGAGATGGGTCTGAAGTCCTTGAAGGAGACTGGATGATCAACCTTGGGGATAAGGACAATGTTAGTATGGTTGATGTCTTTCACCTCATCCGGGGAGTCAAAAATCCTGATAACCAGCTCACAAATCTTCTGTCCTATCGAGTCCCACTGGGTTTGAAAGAAATCGGGATTCAAACCATCAGGACTCGGAGCTTTGAAGGCACCCATCTCAAAAGCCGCATTCTTGATCTCAACCGGGGAAACCTGCCTATGGAGAAGGCCAAGCTGATGACTGTCCAGAGGTGGGAAATGAGCCATCCAGGGGGAGAAGGAAGAGGAGGCATTGTCAGCCGAGTACAGCTTTTGGAAATGGTCACGAGCCATGACTCTCAAACAATTTCCCTCAGAGACCCAGTTACCATTATCGTCCTGAAGAGCTCCAATATTGCCCCGTTTCCTCCTTAACACCACCGTGGCATGGAAATATTTTGTATTTTTGTCGCCTCCACTGAGCCACTTGCATCTAGACTTCTGGAACCAGATCATCTCTTCCTGCATAGCAATTTTTTGGTACAAATCCCAAAGCTTCTTTTCAATCCTGTGGAGACCATTTTGGGAACCCTCTCTGATTCTGGCTCGGTCAATACCATCCAATCTACGGAGGATTTCTCTCTTCTTTTTTGCAACATTGGCCACCACTTTATCGTTCCAGATCAAAGCATCTTTGGCAAATTGGGAGTTGCCGCGAAGCCAATCCTTCCCCTGCCAGGTAGCTTTAACCACATTGCTAAACCCATCCTCAATGCACCAAGCAGCTTGATAAAAAAAATTTTTCGCCCTGTTCTTGTAAGCACTATATTGCTGATCCGCAACAATAACAACCCGATGATCAGATTTAAACCTGAGGCAGTGGAAAGCTTTGGAGTGGGGGTTTTGGATTTCCCAATCAAAATTACAAAAAACCCAATCCAGTCTTTCCTTAACCTCAGATTTTTCCCAAGTGAAACGGTCTCCCTCAAACGGCACCTCAATGAGATTGCAGTGATTAATGCAGGATTGAAAATCCATCATAGAGCTATGAATGGGATTAGCCCCTCCCTCCTTATCACCCGAGGAAAGAAAGGTATTAAAATCACCTAAGACCAGCCAGGGGATAGACACTGTTTGATAAATAGAATGCAAAGTCAGCCATAGATCTCTCCTCTTTAAAACACTCGTGTCTCCGTAGACAAAAGTCACAAACATAGGACTCATACTGTTTTTTCCACAAACTTTGTAGTGAATCAATTGGGTACTCGAAGCAATATATTCGAGCTGGACCTCCCAGTTATTCCAAAGCACCCAAATACCCCCAGCGAAGCCAGTAGCTTCGATGCGTAACCAGTCATTAAACCCCAGCCTTCTCACGACTTTGTCTGCTCTACTACCACTAACTCTGGGCTCCACAAGGCACATAACACTAATGCTATATTTGTTAACAACATCTTTCACGATCCTAGGGAAGGAACTACCACCCGCCCCGCGACAATTCCAAGAAGAAATAATCATAAATACTAAATATGGAAAGGGGAAGACACAAGCACTTACTTGTCAGGAGGTTTGTCTTCCATAAGGACAACAACTTCGAGTTGAGAGACTGAACGCATTTCAGAGCCATGATCAAGCAAGTCTTGATTTGGAATGTGATGGTTTAGAGGAACCAAAGCTAAGTCCATGTTCTCCAAAGGAGAATTTTCAACAAGTTTTCTATCCTCAAATGGGATACTCTCATGCTTCTTGGCCTCAATGGGGTTCTTCACATGTTGCTCAGTCTCACAAGCAAATTCCAGCGTGGAATTTAGGCTGTCTTTACTGAGCACCTTAGAGTTTGGAGGCTTGGCTTGGCTGATGAGATTATGACATCGTTTGGATCAGCAAGGCCCACGGATTCTTCAACGTGAGTGGGTTGAGATAAGAGGGCTGGGACGTGGGGAATAGGCCCAGAAGAATTGAGGCTTCCTTTTACCAATTGGTGTACTCTAATCTTTGCTCCCCTCTTGGAATTATTAAGGTCTGTTGGGATCGTTGGGCCCCTCATTGAGCCCATTTTATTTTCAACTGGACCGAAGGAGTTGGTAGAAGAGGAAGATTCAGAATTTTTCTTTTTTGCCCATTGTCTCTTTCCTACGTGGAAGCCCTTTTGAAGTGAACTTTGACCCGAGATGACCTTGCTTCCTTTTACTAATTTTTCTTCCAACACAGAAGGCGCAATGGAGCCTTGTTCTGGGCTAACTTTGTCCACAGCTGGGTTTGAAATTTGGTGGGAAATCACATCAGCAGCATGTGATTCAGATAGAACGGCGAACCTAGAGCTAGAGCTGACCTTACCGTGACCAGAGCCAGACTGGATCTGCCCACCCACTCTGCTTGATCTGCTCCTACTCTCTGTGACTCTTGGAGGTCGCGCTCAAGCAGGGCGGCGCACGAGCATCCACGGGCCAAACGGCTGGTCCTTTGCCGGAGGGGAAATTTCCGGTGTTAGCTTCGGAGGAGATGAGGAAATCTGGGATGAGATTGGGTCCACTACTGGAGCTGGAATCTTCATTTGCTTCTCGGTTTCACCAGAAATTCTCGCTGGACCAGGATCGTTATTGGATTGTGAGATTCCCGCTGGAGCCTTTCCGTCAGAGTGAACTGCAAATTTATAGAGATCCTTGCGGTGCCCATATCTGCCACATGCGAAGCAGATAAGTCCTAATCCCTCATATTCTATATATATTAAAAAGAGTAGATGCAGAGATTATTTTAGGAACAAGCTTTTTCTGTAAATCCACTTCAACGCAAAGTCTCGCATATCTTCCCCTGTGGATGGTAGCGTCTGCATCCTCTGGATTAGCAATAGTATTCATATCAACCTTGATAGTCTTGCCTATCATGTCTCCTAATCTCCAGAGGCATTCCTTGGTGTAGCAAAGGAGAGGGACGTTAGGAATGCGGACCCAAGTGGCAACTCGACCAAGAGGATTTTTGTAAGGATCAAAGAAGGGAGACCATCTTTGCACAAGGATAGAATGCTGTGCAACCGTCCAAGGTCCCCTAAATAGGATATTCTTGTATAGATGTTCCTAATTTTCATAGTCTCTGAACTTCACAACGTAATAATTATTTGGAAGATCAATTAGATCAAACCCATTGGAATTCCATATTTTATGCAGATGCTCTTTTAGCTTAAAGAAGTTGACTTTAGCACCGAGTATAGTGATGATGAGTGAGGCGTTCCAAGGCCTTGCCCAGCGGTTGAACTCCTCTTGAGAGATTTGCATGGTTGGGTATATAGCCATGAGTTGCTTAAGATCATCAGAGGGCTCAGGCAATTCCCATGACTGGTTTAGGAGATCAAGAAGCAGAGCATTTGCTTCAGAAACAGGTTTCAGCTGGGACACACCATTGAAATCGGTTCCTTGAAACCCAACTAGTGAGTCCTTGTAAGAGGAGACTTTCCCTGAAATGGGTGAATGATCTTGAGAAACAGAATTTTTCCCAGAAGAAGCAGCCCCTTCGACAGACACTGTGAGATCATTTTTTGCAAGCACACTCCTAGCCACAGCAATAGGGTCCTTAGCACAAAGCACAACCTCCGGCGGCTTGTCCCGGATGCCGGGGGTAACCATGAGGAAGTCAGTACTAGCGTAGCACGAGTTTTCCTTGAGAGAGAGTAGTTACGGACTCTAAGTATTCTATTTCTGATTCTCCTTCGTTATCACTTTGAGGACCACATTATCATTGATATTTTATAACAACTTTAAAATACTGACTTATCAATTAAATGGAGGACAAATCAACACCCACGGGATTATCATTAATATTATTAAATTCTTCTTTACTAAAATATTGAATTCAATATGAAAAATATGACTGGAAGAATCACCATCCTTGATGCAATTGAAAAGACCCATACGGTTTCGTGTTGTTGCCCTAGAGATGCCCATTACACTTACTGGTGAGAGTACAAAAGCGAAGCCATGAGCAGTGGTAAAGTCCTTACAGGGGCCAACGGAGAAGATGAAGGGCGTTGCAAAGGGTAAAAGGCACATCCTATATGGAGAACAAGCTTGGTTGGTAGGAGAGGGAACGGAGTTTTGGATGGAAGCATTGCCGGAGACGAGGAGGAGGAGGATGTTGGTGGAATTCATAATTGAATTCAACAAGTAGCCGGTGGCCAACTAAAAAAGTTGAAGTCAACAATATTCAATATTATTAATTGAATCTTTTAACCCTTCCTTAATATCAAAATTTTCATTGGGCCCATTGAATTAAAATTAGATATATGCTTTGTCAGCATTTAATTAGTAAGTAATCGTTTTAAATTCCTTGGGTCCGTACTTTCTATTAGTGAGGTAAATAGTCTGAAGTTAAAGGACTTAAAATATACTTTTTAAACATAAACATAAGAGAAAATTGAATTTTGGCGTAAGTTGAAAGGAACAAATGCATAATTTAACCTTTTAGTGATTAAAATGTAAGTAAATGTGTCAACAAGCTGTTGTTTGAGATAGTAAGTAGCCTCAACTATAAGAAGGAAAATACAAGTTTGAATCTCAGAAAGTTCACTTGTTCAGAGAGGTAATATTAAAAAAAAATGTGCATATATGCTTGTAGGGTATTCTAAAAAATATATGTCATAATAATTAACTTTCTTAATCAAATCAAAATCAAATATACATGTGAATAAATATGACACATTGCCATACGTTATTAGAGTACTTGACATAATAAATATAAGCAATTGGGCTTAAATTTCTTCGTAAGTGAAATTCTCCCAATTTTAAACCTTAAATTAAGCTGAATTGTATATAACTCCAACCTTTAATATAATTCATTTAATTCCTTGCCTAATCATACATAAAATGCAGGTATTTGACGTTAATGACCCTAACCCTAGCTAGCCCATTATAAATTGGCTGTTGATCTGTTGCTCCAGCTATAAACGAGAAAGCCTTACCTTTCGCTTCTATCAACCTACTTTCATGGCTTCCAAAACACAAGCTTTAACTCTGCATCTCCTTTTGCCCTTGTTGATGCTCTTTCACTTCAACTCTTCCCTGGGCTGCCCAATTGTCACCTACTGGGGCCAGAATGGGAATGAAGGAGAGTTGCAAGCAGCATGCGATACCGGAAAGTACGAGATCATCAACATAGCATTCCTCAATACCTTCGGCAACGGACAAACTCCGGACATAAACCTCTCTGGACATTGTGATTGGTCCACAGGTGTCCCTGATTGCACTGGATATGACTCCCAAATAGCCCATTGCCAAAGCCTAGGCGTCAAAATCTTCCTCTCTCTCGGAGGAGCCTCTGGTTCATATACCCTTTCTTCAACTCAAGACGCCAAGGAGGTTGCAGACTACCTCTGGACCTACTATCTCAGTGGCCAAAGCCCAGGTCTCTTAGGACGCGTGACATTAGATGGCAGTGATTTTGACATCGAAGGTGGTACAAACTTGTACTGGGATGTCCTTCTTGAAGACCTTTATTCATACAAACAACAAAAGACCTTTTACTTATCAGCAGCACCACAATGTCCAATCCCTGATTACTACTTAAACACAGCCATTACCACTGGCCTGTTTGACTACATTTGGGTCCAGTTCTACAACAACCCTCCCTGCCAATACACCGATGGAGACACTCAAAAACTTATAACTTCATGGAACCAGTGGACCACCACATTCACCGCCACCAAGTTCTATGTCGGTCTCCCGGCGTCTCCCGCTGCAAATGGTAGTGCCGGTGGTTATGTCCCCATCGATGTGCTCAACAATGAGATTCTTCCAGAAGTGGAAACCTCTTCCAAGTTTGGTGGGGTTATGTTATGGAGCTATTACTATGATAAAATGTCTGGGTATAGCGATAATATCACATCTACTACCGCTGCAGCTTTTAATGTCTGGGTACGTGAGCCATTAGATGCCATGATGAAATCTGCCTCGGAGGTTCTGTATCATGTATGGGATATGTAAGTTGTAGGAGGCTAGTGCCTTGCATGCTTAAGTGATGAAAGCCTTATTCTAGTAAGGTTATATCATCATTAATAAATAAATAAATAACTTTATATTGAGTACGTGATACTGTTCTTTATGAGATACGAATAATCTTACAAAGCAGAGGAAAATAAAAGAAACGGCCAGAATATATTGGAGGGGATCGATAGGAATATCAGGATGGAGGATTTTGGTCCCTAGCTAGGTTCTGCTATGTAGAATCTATATACAGCGTCATTCATGAGTTCTTTTGTAAGTGGTTAAGTTACTGAGAACTAAAATTTCTAGATAATACTCCTTTTACCTCGTGGAATTAAAATATTGACTCGCATTAATGTGATCATAGTTAAGTAATGCTCCTTTAGTCCTTCTCAACCCATAGTTAAGTTATATGAGTCCTCACTCCTCACCCATAATCATATTGTGAACAAATAACACAGAAAAAAGAGAATTTGTCGTTAATGATCCTAGCCATATATAGTCCATTAATTTCATATGTGAGACTGCCATTATTATACTTCAATATTATTCTAAGATGCTCTTGAGAAAAATGACCAATTTTTTTCCTTCACTGATGAGTTCCCTCAATTTTTTCCGTGATGAGTTTCTCCCTTATCCTTAATATAAAAGCCAATATATAATATAATGGTACAATGTATGTTATAATTAAGAAATTTGTTTAGCTTCCTTAGTCTCTCAAAAAAAATTCAATTGGCTTTTATAATGAGGATTGGAGGTAGTATATCATTTTATGCTCTACATAGAATGGGTTGTTTGTGAGATGCTCCTGCTAGAACAAGAAAGGATTACATTTGCTTCTCTCAAACTAGTCAATTTCACTATGGCCAGCAAAACACAAGCTTCCATCCTCCTCCTTTTACTCTTGAAAAGTATATATTTTATAATTAAATAGGTATATATTTTGGATATATTTACTGGATTTATTAATATTTTATGCCTATTTAATTATCCTTTATATATATTTTATTCTTTAATTAATTATAAGAGAAAAGAAGAATTTGAATATAAAATCTAACCATATCCAATTTTATCTTATTCGGTTACTATCATATTGAAGAAAGAAGAAAACTATTCAAATCAATTAAGGAGCCGGTGAATGAAATAATATATATATATATATATATATATGTATGTATGTATCTATATATACATTTAGATATATAGATATATGATACCGAGTCCAATGGAAGGAGCCGATAAATCATTCAAGCAAAAAAAAGTGGACCCCACACGATCAAAAGATAAACCACAGATATTGTAAAAAAGAAAAGCAAAATTGAAGGCCATAAAACGTGGGTCCCACGTGAGGAAAATTTAAGAAATTGGGATATGAGATAAGACGTGGGTGGGGCCCGCATGACATATCATATATGCTAATCATATATATGCAAAGATGGGGAAATTGACATGGAGCCCGCCGCAAAAAGAGAAAAAGGCACCCTAACTTGTATCTATAAAAATGAGAAGCACAGTCCAGGCGGAGACGAGAAGGCAGAGACGCAGAGCAGAGTTCGGACGGCAGAGTCGGACGAGAACGTGCTGGAGAATAAGATGGGATCAGAGAAGCTAAGGAGAGCTGGAAATTGAAGATAAATTGTATCAGCACTCTGTTCCTTAATATTCTTCTTTCCTTTCTAAATCTGAACTCTGGAATGTTTTAGTGCTATTTTTGTGATTTATTTATGATGAATATGAATAGCTAATTTTCTTATTCTAAGATTTTCTTGAACCAATTTATAGATTGAATTAATTATTTATTCTCTTTTTTCATAGAATAAAGTTTTTGTATTGATTTTATCTTGCTCTTAATGCCTCTAAATGCCTTATCACCATTTAGTTATCTTGTTCATTTAAATTACTCTTGAGAAAGATAATTTAAGTATAGAACTTGGGTAAAATCATGTTAGACTTGAAGTTCAGATATTAAACAGATGGTTTGTTAGTATCATAGAAATATAGTTAATAATCTAGCATTGTCATACTAATATTGGTGTTTAAAGTTAGTCCTTATAAATTAATACAAGAAATTGATTAGTTTATTAGGATAAATATTTGGTTTTGACTCGAGAGAGCGTTATCGAATGTCTCTGAATCTTAGACAAATACAAATCTTTGTTTCATTGCTTATTGAAGGTAAATTAACTAGTTCATGAAATATAAATGGGATAAATAAACCTAGGTTCCTCCGATCTTGAAAAAAATCTTAACCTTAGAACACTACAACAAAACTAAAAATTAGCGACGGAATGAACCCTCACAAATTCCATCACTAAAATTAGCGACAGAATTTAGGGACAGAATTTTTCCGTCACTAAATTAGCGACAGAATCACATTCCGTCGCTAAATTCCGTCACTAATCCGTCTCTCATTCCGTCACTAAAATTAGCGACGGAATAGAGACAGAATCACATTCCATCGCTAAATTCCGTCACTAATCCGTCTCTAATTTCGTCATTAAAAATCAGCGACAGAATTTTTCCCTCATTAATTTAGTGACGGAATAGAGACGGAATCACATTCCGTCGCTAAATTCCGTCATTAAAAATTAGCGACGGAATTTTTCCGTCACTAATTCCCGCCTCTAATTTCTGCCACAAATAATTAATTTTTTCAATAATTATATTTTTTTATAATTATAAATTTGTTAAATAATTTAAATTTTAAATTATTATAAATTTATAATATAAATATTAAAATAAATAAATAAAATTATTAATTCAAATTTGTTTTTGAATTTGAAATTATAATATAATATATTTTAATTTTTAATAATATATTATATACAAATAAAAATAAAAATTTTATAAATGCGAACGAAAACTAAAATATATCATAAAATGAATAAAAAAGATATTAATAATAAAAATTTAGGTAGAACATTTACATAAAATAAAATAAGAAAACTAAATTCAAATATTTAATAATAGATTAAATTTTGTATTTCTAATTTTTTTCACAAAGCAATATATATATATATATATATATATATGATTTTACATTTAAATTACATAGGTTCTTCTTAGCTCCACTGGCAAAGGCACTGACACACGTGTGAAAGGTCAAGGCTTCGAATCCCAACTTGGTCACAAAATGCAACCAATTTTTTGACTTGGACACGTGGCGCGTGATGGAGGGTGACATGTGGCAGTTGACCGGGACACGTGGTGGCGGCTGACGGGGACATGTGGATGGCGGTGGGTGCACGTGGTGGCTGCCGGCGAGGGACATGTGAAGGCTCGTTGTGAGGACATGTGGCAATTTAAATTATATAAACAAAATATTTTGCGACGAATTGAGACAGAAATTCTGTCGCTAATTAGTGATGGAAAACTCTGTCGCTAATTAGTGAATTCTGTCTCTAATTAGAGACGGATTAGCGACAACGAAATTTCAAATTCCGTCCCTAATTAATTAGTAACGGTCTTTTTACCAACGAAACAAATTTTTGTCGCTAATTTGGTTCCGTCGCTAAATTTCGTCGTTAATTTGATGTTTTTTTGTGGTGGAATTCTCAAATAAATCTTTTCTTAAAGAAATTAAATTTTAAAATATTCTCACTCAACCTAATTAAGAATAAAATTGGTATAACTAGCTCATTTTCTTTTTCCTTAGTCCTCGTGGGAACAATTTTTTTATATTACTTGCGACCCATACGCTTGCGGTAAAGCTAGATGGCTAACAAGTTTTTGGAGCCATTGCCGGGGACTTTGGCAAAAAGTTTATTGAACTAGTTATCTTAATTGTGTAATTAATCACGTCTAAGCATTTTCTTTCTTTTCTTGATTTCTTTTATTTTATTTTTTTATAAGTTTTATACTCCTCAGTTCTAATTTTTTTCACAAAGAAATATATATATATATATATATATATGATTTTGCATTTAAATTACACAAGTTCTTCTTAGCTCTACTAGTAAAGGCACTTACACACATGTGAGAGGTCAAGGCTTTAAATCCCAACTTGGTCACAAAATGTAACCAATTTTTTGACTTGGATACGTGGCACTTGATGGAGGGTGACACGTGTCACGCGATGGAAAGTGACATGTGGCGGTTGACCGGGACACGTGGTGGCGGTTGACGGGGACACGTGGACCGCGGTGGGTGCACGTGGTGGCTGCCGGCAAGGGACATGTGAAGGCTCGTTGTGAGGACATGTGGCAATTTAAATTATATAAACAAAATATTTTGCGACGAATTGAGACAGAATTTCCGTCGCTAATTAGTGACAGAAAACTCTGTCGCTAATTAGTGAATTCTGTCTCTAATTAGAGACGGAATTTAGCGACCTCCGTCTCAAATTAGCAACGGAATTTCAAATTCCGTCCCTAATTAATTAGTAACGGTCTTTTTACCGACGAAACAAATTTTGTCGCTAATTTGGTTCCGTCGCTAATTTGATGTTTTTTTGTGGTGGTATTCTCAAATAAATCTTTTCTTAAAGAAATTAAATTTTAAAATATTCTCACTCAATCTAATTAAGAATAAAATTGGTATAACTAGCTCATTTTCTTTTTCCTTAGTCCTCGTGGGAACAATCTTTTTATATTACTTGCGACCCATACGCTTGCGGTAAAGCTAGATGGCTAACAAGTTTTTGGATCGATTGCCGGGGACTTTGGCAAAAAGCTCATTGAACTAACTATCTTAATTGTGTGATTAATCACGTTTAAGCATTTTCTTTCTTTTCTTGATTTCTTTTATTTTACTTTTTTATAAGTTTTATACTCCTCAGTTGTTGTTTGGATTTGCAGGTACCTCTCAACATATGAGTCTGAATCAGGATCATCAGAAGAACCGACATCACCTAAACCAAAGATCATGGCACATCCTAATGATGAGGATATGGATCGTACTTTAGATGAATATATGAAACAAGAGAGCACCACCTATCAATCTAGCATTCAATTCCCAATTATTACTTCTAGAAATTTTGAGGTGAGGCCAATTATGTTGCAGATGCTCTAGTGATAGGCACGTTCACAAGAAATCAAAATGAAGATCCAACTGAGCATTTGACAAAATTTGTTCAAATGTGCAAAAATTTCAAACAGTAGGGAGTGTCTTTTGATGCACTAAGACTGAGACTCTTCCCCATGTCATTAGATGAAAAGGCAACAGCATGGCTCACAACTCTACCTCTTAATTCTATCTCTACATGGGACACCCTAGCTTCTCTATTCAAAGCAAGATTCATTCCAAGGGGTAGACGAGCAGTGCAGAGAGCTAAGTTATTGGGTTTTGCACAAGAACCAGGAGAACTCTTCCACGAGGCATGGGAGAGATTCAAAGAAATGTGGCGCAACTGTCCTAACCATGAGTAGAAGACTTATGTGTTATTGGAAGCTTTTTAGGCTGGACTGGATGGTCTCATCGTCTCTATGGTTTAAAATGCTTGCAATGGTGGGATTGGAAAGAAGAAAGTGTCTAAATTATTAAAGTTGTATGATGAAATTGCTTTTAGCACTCTGCAACAATCCGATAAAGCACAATCTGGGTACAATATAATACTTATAAAGAGGCAAATACTTCCAATGTGTCTAGTGTATCTAAAGATATTGCCACTCAACTTGCAGCTATGGCAAAGAGGTTTGATCAACTTGAAATGAAGATGGAGAGGACATCTTCTAAGGGTATTCATGCTATCCATACCTCGAGCCTCTCCTGTGAAACTTGTGGAGAAGCACATTCTTATGAGGATTGCCCGCATACTATGGAAACAGTCCACTACTTGAACAACAATCAAAGATATCCTCGTAGCAATCCCTATTCTAACACCTACAACCAAGGTATTTGGGATCATCCAAATTTCTCTTGGAAGAATGGACCAAGTGAGAATTCACTTAATCACTATGCTTCAACTAGCAAGCCAATGGCACCACCAGGGTTTGAGCTAACAATAAAAATTTAGAGAAAGTGATTTAGAGACAAACCATCTCTTGAGGCAGCTTCTCGAAAGCCAAGAAGGTATTATAAACAAGGTTAATCTTCATGATACCGCCATCAGAAATCTTGAGATACAAGTGGGCCAAATAGCATCTCAAATGAACACATTCAACAGAAATAGTCTACCCAGTGACACTGTTCCTAATCCTAAAAGGGAAGGTATAAGGAAGATTGCAAAGTAGTGACTTTGAAAAGTAGAAAGCAACTAGCTGACATTCCTAGACAAAGTGGAAATAAAAAGAGTGCAAGTAATGAGGTTAATAATAGGCAAGAAGATGAAATACATGTAGATATTAATGAGGTGGTTAAGGAGAAATCTGTTGATCTTGAGAAAATGGATGAGAATAAGGAGAAAACCTACATTTCCCCTTTCAAATATATGCCTCCACCACCATTCCCTCAGTGACTTAAAAAACATCAAGATTCACAGTTCAAGAAGTTCATTCAGATATTCAAACAACTCCACATCATCATATCATTCGTTGAAGCTTTGGAACATATGCCTAACTATGCCAAGTTTATGAAGTATATTCTATCTAAGAAGTGGTGATTCAGTGAGTTTGAGACAGTTGATGTGATCAAGAGCTTCAATGATATCATTAAGTAGATGCCCTCAAAGTTAAAAGATCCTGGGAGCTCCTTATGTATTTCTCAGCTCATGAACTTTTCTTAAAAAATTTTCCAATCATCTATGGTGATTATTTTTCGTTGATCTCCATAATTATTTATTAATAATGCAAAACATATATTTCATACTTGTACTTCATAGCATTTATCTATATTTTTTTGGATCAAAATATTTTAAGTTTGTCTCTAAAAATGCTTGATGATCATATCTTGAAAGGACAACATAAAACATTTTTTTTTTAGTAGAACTTGGTTAATGTTTTTTTTTGGTTCATGTCCATAATTTGTTTGCTGATATATGGACAAATATTTCATATTTTTAGTTCTTTCAAATTATTTTTTAATATTTTAAAGTTACCTTTAAAAACTGTTCGACATGAAAAACTCAACCGGTTTTTTATTGGTTTTTGATGAATTTTTAAATTATCACATACACACAATTTACTCATTTAAATGAGCTATACAAAAATTAAAATTCCATTTGGCTAAAGTATATTTTTAGTTATTTAAGTTTATATGAGGTATACTTTTGATCCCTTAACTTTATAAAGTATACTTTTGGTCCTATAATTTTAATACTATTAATGTTGCTAACAGAAACAACTGTCGATATGAGCTTAAGTGATGACAGTGTAAATAAATACTATAATCTTAAATTTAAAGTATGTGTAAATTGAAAAATATCTAAAAACCTAAAAAAACAGTCATTATCAAAATCCTGATTGTATTAAAAAAATTTAGTTTAATAATTTAAATATGAAAACCTCGATTTCATTTGCAGGATTTGCCGGTTTATTTTAGTTTAATAATCTAAATATATTATATTAAAACATTAAAACTTAAATATGCTTTGTCAACTGCACAGTCACCACTTGAGTTTGTTGCATCAACATTTTCCATTAGCAACAATTACGGTGTTAAAAATATAGAACAAAAAGTATACTTTACAAAATTAAGGGACTAAAAGTATTTATTATGTAAAACTTAAAGAACTAAAGGTATACTTTAGCTTATTCCATTACTTCACCTTTTCTTCTTGGTTTAAGATATAGGCTTGTTTGTTTTGGCATTGAGATTGCTTATAAACTGCTTTTCACATAAATCGAGACCAAACTCCTCTCACATACTTATCTCGTATACCGTAAATTACGATTGAAAAGCTGTTTTTAAGTATTTCAATCGTTGTTCCAAATAAGTATAGCCAGGTTTTACATGTACCAACGTGGTCTTAAGAAAAAGTAGTTTCAGACACTAATATACGTGTTCCTTATATTACATACAGGCAGGCATACATATTCTAGAGGACATGATGCATCTTTACAATGCTTTGAGATACAATATCATGTAGTGCTAGTTATCAGTTACAATATTTTGCAGTTTTATATTAAAAAAATCATAGCCGATCTGTTGTCATGCTTTTTTTTTATTCTTGTTGGCTAGAGACAAGAATAAATTATTGATATAACTATAACTTCAATTAATATATATATATATATAAATATATATAAGTTTTGACTGCGTCTTCATTCGTCCAAGTGTGAAAAAGGAAAAGGAAAAAAGAAATTTGACGTTAATGACCTTAGCCCTAGTCCATTATTTTCAGATGTGTGATACTTCTCATTATATTTTAGTACTATTCCAAGATGCTTCCGAAACAATGATCAATTTTTTTCTGCACTAAGTTGCATCGTTTCAGGCTATACATGGAGGTGATAGACTCTTTTAAAAAAGGAGTTGTTATTATTAAGTAGAAACAACCAAATCACGCCCGAGGGGAGTCAAAATTTCACGTTCGATCCACGATCCTGTTCACTAGTTGCTCCTAGCATGGTTCCAGGATCAGGGCTATAAAGCTTCACATTTAAGAGTTTAATCTAATTAAAAACTTAATTGCTTAATGACATCGATCCAGTTGCAGGCATTCCAGGAACTATCCCAATTGGCAATCTCAACCAGGAGGTTATTCCATTCCTTAAAACAACTTCTAAGGTTGATGGTATCATGGTATCCAACAGGCCCGATGATGTTCAAGCTGGTCGCTACAGTGCTCATATCATATTTGTTCTCAATACCCTTACGACACCAAGGAAACATGATGCAGTCTCGACTGTGAGGATGCTTGGTGATGGAAGGCGATTTCCGGCGAGATGAAGGAATGGAGAAGAGGATCAGCTCTCAGCTTGCAGCAGGCTCCTTCTAGTCTCGACTCTCAACTCTGAAGCTCGCCGGCGACAGAAGTGTCTGGCGACGGTGTAGCTAAGGTCGCCGGCGAGAGAGGAAGAAGAAGACTAAGGTGATGAAGGGAGAGATCTCCGGTTGTGTGTTGCGCCGCGTCTCTCTTCTCTGATTCCAGTGTCGAGCCCTCTCATATAAATCTGTCTGAAACACACCCTGAATGGTTGCTGTCAAAACGCTGGAGTGTTGATAGGACCAAACTGTCAGTTTCCAAATTCGCGGTATTAAACTGCCATTTTTGAAATTCAAGCCCCAAATTGCCAGATGTAATCCAATATTTCAAGCATCTACAATTAAAGACAATTAAACCAATAGCAAATCCTTTCAAGAAATTAATGATTAAGAGTGTAGCAATTATTTTAACAATTCTGCCTTTTTTAGTCCAAATTTCGTATAAACACATTTAATCATAATTAATCTCAAAAGAGACATTTTAAGCTCAATTACTATGACAAAACCTCAATTAAAATATGAAAATATATAATAAAAATAGGGATTAGGCATTGTTTTTTTTTCACCGGAATGTGCGATAGTTGTTGATACTTATAATAAATATAAGTTTTGTATTAAAGAGAAAAAATCAGTAACCAACTATGGTGTCATGTTTTAATTTTTCTATTTTTTTGCCATCGAAAAGAGTCTCCATTCAGCTAATAATAACCATACATGAGTTCTGGGCATAATAAAATAAAAGCAAACAAATACTACATCAGCTACCATGCGTACATATCTAAAGCAATCTAATACAAAACATTAGTTAGGGGCTCTTGGGATATTGCTGGACTCTTTCTCCAAAATCTTCCAAAGATGTTCAGGCGGTCGCATAACCCAATCAACAGGGCAAGACCCACCGAGCAAAGCTTTAGCAACCCAATCTGCTACCAAGTTCGCTTTTCTGAAAATCCATTTACAAGAATGATTCCTGATTAGTTTCCTTGAATTTTGAATATTCTCAAGGATATTTATGCATCTCCACTCATTGGGAGAGGATTCACTATTAATACAATTCACTAACACTTGATTATCAGACTCAAATTGGACCTCTTCAATCTGATTCATATTAGCATATTGCATAGCATCAAGAAGAGCAATTCCTTCTGCCATTAGTACAGAATTTGCATTCAGTAACCTTGTGGCCCCATCAAGTAGCCACCCATTCATATCTCTAACAACAAATGCAACAGAAGCTCTACTGTCTGAAGGAGAAAAGGCACAATCAGTGTTGATTTTTAGACCATTACCTATTGGTGGCTGCCATGCTATATTTTCGCTTTGTCCAGGTTCTTCAACTCCACTCACTTGCTGATGGCTTTCCTCCCATTCCTTAGTCTCCCAGAACTCCTTCAGCATTCTACTAGCCTGTTGAAAAACAGAGACATGATCTGGCTTAATATTTTCAAACAAGAACGCATTCCTTGTCTTCCACAGTTGCCAAATCATCATAGCCATAAGAGCTTTCTGCCAATGTGAAGTAGACTGATTGCTCAGCCAGCTAAGCACCCATTGCTTCATGTTAAAATTTTCTATCTCCCTTGGTTTGAATGAAAAGTTGCTACGAAACCACACTAGATTAGCCCATTCACACAAGAAAAATAGATGCTCCACTGTTTCAGCTTTTTCATGGCATATTAAACACAAATCTATCACACAACATTTTCTTTTTAATAGATTAGTGAAAGTAGGAAAAGCATTTGACATTAATCTCCACATAAAGTTCTTAACTTTCGGTGGAACTTTGAGTTTCCATATTTCCTTCCAGTCCGATCTATGGGCATTATTAAAGGTTGTAGGGATATTCTCTAATCTCCCCAAAACACTTTTTTTGGCTATTTCATATCCCTCCTTAACCGAATATACACTTCTTGTTCCCCCCGACCAGACCCACCTATCTTCTCTGCTTTGGTGAACAGCTATGGTATTATAAATCGCCTCCCGCTCCCTTTTGCTGATCCAACCCTCTATAGCCATTAGATTCCATCCCCTGTCACCCATAATGTCCGCTACTCTAAGTTCTTGGAGTGATTCATGAGGGCAGGGTGATATCATCATATTCCTGGGCAAATCCCCTAGCCATGGGTCCTTCCAGACTCTGGCTTCAACCCCATTCCCAATATTCAGTATTACATAGTTTTCTAACACACTTCTACCTTCCAGAATGCTTGTCCGTAGCCAGGATGGGGACCTGCCTTTTTTGGCCTCTAAGAAAGACTTTCTTGGGAAGTATCTAGCTTTAAGTAATTTGGCCCAAATCTGGTTTGGATGTTGTAAGTTTCGCCATCCTAATTTGGCTAATTGTGCTAGATTGAATACTTCAAAATCTTTAAAGCCCAACCCCCCTTCTAACTTATGCCTCTTCATTCTTTCCATCGACACCCAGCAAACTTTTCTTTTTCCCTCCACACAGTTCCACCAAAACTTAGATACTATACTATCAAGCCGTTGCAGTACCCTCTTAAGGAACAGGAAGCAAGACATTGAGTACATCGGAATTGAATTTGCCACTGACTTAATTAACACCTCTCTTCCCACTTCCGACAAGTATTTCTTCCTCCAGCCCTGAGTTCTTTTTTCCACTTCATCTATGACAAAGTTTAATGTTTGCACCTTGGATTTTCCCCATATTATTGGCAAGCCCAAATAATTACTAGGGACATCTACTGCATGAATCTGAAAAATTTGCTGATTTCCTCCTTTAACACATTCGGCGTACATTTAGAAAAATACAGGCAGGATTTGCCAATATTGATTGCCAGACCTGAAGCTACACAATACTCATCAATTAAATTTTTCATATTCTTGCAATAATCCATATTAGCTTGGAGAAAGAAAACTAAGTCATCAGCATAGAAACTGTGTGTAATCTTTGGGCCTCCCATGCTCACCAATATGCCTTTCAACAACCCTCTTCTTTTATCCCTCTCAATTAGCTTTGACAACACATTATTCACTAGGATAAAAAGATATGGTGATAGTGGCTCCCCCTGTCTCAGGCCTCTTTTAGGTATGACTCTAGACATCCTTTTCCCAGATAAACACACTGAAAAATTCATAGAATTTAAGCACCAGAAAATTCGCTCTACCCAACTCTCATTAAACCCCATTTTCAACAAAACATCACATAGAAAATCCCACTCCACTCTATCATAGGCTTTGTTCATATCTAATTTGAGGGCAACCTCACACCTAGCCCTCTGTTTAGTTCTCATATGATGGAAAACTTCATGTACAACCACAATGTTATCCTGAATTAGCCTACCCAGAACAAAAGCCCTTTGACTCTCATATGTAATATTTCCCAACAAAGGTTTCAATCTATTTGCAAGTAATTTTGAGAAAATTTTATAGGAAAAATTGCATAAGCTAATAGGCCTATAGTCATTCACAGATTCAGGACAATCCATTTTTGGAATTAGAACCAGGTCAGTCTCATTTACTTTTTCTAAGGGGTAACCTTGCAGAAAATAATTTTGGACTAGAGTACATACCTACTCGCCAATGATGCTCCAGGCTTTCTGATAGAATAGTCCCGTATAGCCATCGGGTCGTGGTGCTTTCTGCCCTCCAAGTTGAAACACAGCTTGCTTAACTTCTTCATTTTAAACTTTGGCCATGAGATTTCTATTATCTTCTTCAGATATGACTTTTTTGATGCATTCCAGTACATTGAGTAGTCTCTCGGGCCATTTGTTGAAAACAAAGTAGCATAGTAGTTTGCAAACAAATCTCCTATCTCTTTTTCATTATCCATCCATACATTATCACTATTCTTGACTCTAGTAATCTTATTTCTGCACCTTCTGTGAATGATTGGCATGTGGAAAAATTTTGAATTTTTGTCTCCACATTTCAGCCACTCCACTCTTGACTTCTGAGCCCAATAGAGTTCTTCTTGTTCCCATAGCTCATTGATTTTCTTCTTCAGATCTGTCATTTTTTTATTGCTTCTTAATTAGTTAGAGATAAGTAAGACATTGATTGTTTTTGTTGCTCCGCGTAAAACAAAAAAAGCATTGAATTAGCTTCTCTGAACCTCTACTTTCAGGGCTTTCAAAACACAAGCTTCGAAATTGATAAGAAACTCGTTATTTTTGTTGCTTCTCCTTTTACCCTGCTTATACCGTGTCTCTGTACTTCAGCTATTCACATGGCTATGGAATTGTCATGTCACCTACTGAAGCCAAAAATTTGTCAATAAAAGAATTTGTTGTTAATTTTTTGAAACTTTTATTCCATTTTTTGACTGAATTTCTGTCGCAAACCTTTTAATTATATTGTATTTTATTATATTTTTATATATAATGTCTTATTGTATTATAATTTATGTAATTATTTAAGTGGTGTTCACAAAAGAAATATGTGTTAATATAAGACAATTTAAAATGGAAAAATCCCAAATAAATACCATTTGAAAATGCAAAACCCTAAAAAGTCTATTAACATTTTAAAAAGACTTAAAGGTACCAAGTACCAAATTGGGTTTTTCAAGTTTTGACACATTTACCATTTTACACCTCAAATTTTTTTAAAATAATAATAGTGGTACCCCTGCCAGAGCAACACCACCAGCCTGCCGGCGGCTGGCAGCGGCAAGAGCTCTGGCCGGAGGGAGCTTTTTAGGTGGGGAAGGGTTTTTTTAAAAAAAAAAAAATTGGTTGAGAAATGGCAAGAGGTGGGATCGAACCCATCCCACCCCTTTAGCAAAGGAGAATGGTGGCCATTGGGCCTCCAAAGCTCCTTTGATATATATACTCATTATGAAATATGTATAATATAATTAAAGGCGTAGTAGCTTTGACAAAGTTAGTAATGACTTTGACAAATTCAATAATGGAAATCACAAAATTCGTAATGATATTGACTAAACCGTTTGCTAATGAACCTTGACTTGCATGTTTTCATCAGCATTTTTGCACAAAACGCTTTTATCAAAACCATTACAATTCTTGTCAAAATCATTACTGAATTTGTCAAACCAGTTTTAACATTCTCATTATGAGATTCTATTATGAAAACATTTATAATTTAAATAAAAGGATTTTAACAAATTCAGTTATAGGATTGACAAGTTTAGTAATGATTTTGACAATAATTGTAATGGTTTGGACAATCCCATTTTGAGATTCCATTATGAAAATATTCCTAATATAAATAAAAGGATTTTAACAAATTCAGTAATGAGATTGACAATTTTAATTATGATTTTAATAAGAATTGTAATGGTTTTGACAAAAGCGTTTTGTGCAAAAATGATGATGAAAACATGCAAGGTTCATCAGTAAACGGCTTAGTCAATACGAATTTTGTTATTTTCGTTACTGAATTTGTTAAAGCCATTACTGACTTTGTCACAGCTACTGCGCCTTTAATTATATTATACATATTTCATAATACATATATATATATATATCAAAGGAGCCTTGGTGGCCCAATGGCCACCATGCTCCTTTGCTAAAGGGGTGGGATGGGTTCGAACCCATCCCCTTGCCATTTCTCAACCAAGTTCTTTCAAAAAAAAAAACCCTTTCCCCACCAAAAAAGCTCCCGCAGGCAAGAGCTCCTGCCGCTGCCGGTCGGAGCTCTGACTGTAGGGGGTCCTCCGGTGGCGGCGCTCCGGCAGGGCACCACTATTATTTTTAAAAAAATTTGAGGGGTAAAATGGTAAATGTGTCAAAACTTGAAAAACCCGATTTGGTACTCGATACCTTTAAGTCTTTTTAAAATGTTAATAGACTTTTTAGGGTTTTGCATTTTCAAATAGTATTTATTTAGGATTTTCCCATTTAAAATTTATAAGCAAGAGTAGATATCACTGCGTGATGTGATGTGAGAAACTATTATGAATTGTGACCCTTCAAAGTGAAAAAGACAGAAAATGAACTTTGAAATTATAATATCTCAAATCAATTTTGTTAAAAGTTAATAAGTGAATGACGAAACTTGATAAGTAATTCTCAACTCATTTTTTAGAAAATAACTGATTTAGAATTTTGCAAATTCAAAATTCTTTTTCTGTCTTTCCTCCACTCAAACCAGTAGAAAATCACTTGTGAATGAAAATCATCACTGGACACGAGATTCTCTATGTATCCAATAATTTTCTGAAAATTTCGAAACCGGTCGAATGCATCCCTCACTAGTCTCCATCATGTGAATTACACAAGGCTCTATTTTGGTGTTAATAATTTTCTTAAAAAAAAACAGCATATACCCCCTTGTTTATATATAACCCTTCAAGCATATTTGAAAGCTTAGCTACCTATGTTATGTCTTTTAGCCTATGATTCTATCTTACATGTAATATAAGAGTTTAGCAAGAAAATAACGTTTTGTGCACCAGTTATCCCAATACATAGGAAATAAGAAAAATCAATTATTTATTGACTAAAGAGATATGATTTTTTTAAATATCAACCAAGCACAAGTGTCATGTAAAACTGGATTTGACCTCTTATTTTTTCTGCAAGAATTGAGACAAACTCCTACTTGATTATGTTCTTTCATTTAAGCATCGGTAAAATAAACTTACAAACACTTGGACGATGCCATAAAAACGGGGGTATTCGACAACGTTTACGTGTTCTTGGACGACATCCCTAAGTGCCAATTTATTTATACCGATGTTTGGAGATTTATAACGTCATGGAACCTGTGGGCCAACTGGTATCATGGTCTCCAACATGTCCGATGATGTTCAAGCTGATGGCTACAGTGACCAAATCATATATGATGATCATGCCCTTACTGCGCCAAGGGTCACCATGATGATGCAATCAGCCAAGATAATAATATGGATGGAAAAAGTTGCAGGCTAGTGCAAGCTTGAGTGACAACTTCAATTTTCGGGTTTATCATTCAATAATTCAGCCTTTCGCCATATAGGGAGCCCAAAACCCAACAAATTATCACCTATTGGATCCATAAATGTTTAGAAGAGAGATTTTATGACTGAATTATAGAATAAATGTTTATTCCAGTTTTGTGACCTTATGATTTTATGGCTAAATTTTAGACTTTCTAATATTCCACTTTCCTTCTCTAATATCCTGACAAATATATTGGGCTGGTAATATGTCTGCTGTTTATACTGTACAAAAATGGATACTCTTTGAGTTTAATGGAGTGCTATGCTGGGGTTCATGATCCTTTTTGGAAATATATTTGTGATCTATTTCTTTCCCTCCCATAGCCAAATACATTTTGTTTATTTGGAAGTTATTGCACAAGTCCATGCCCTCATGTGACATTCTAAAACACCATCATCATCTTAATGTTTTAGAGCTATGTTTATTTGGTTGTCATCAAGAGGAAACTCTGGAACATTTATTTTATCTCTGCCCATTTTTCAAAGTAGTCTGGTTTGAATGTTTCCTGATAAAATTTGACAATCTTAGCGTTCCACCAATTTCATCAGTGGTTGAAGGATACACTTATTAGCTTGTATCAAGATAATCATTTGTCTCTTTTGAAGGGCATTGTAATTCTCATCAATGTTACATGGAGGAAGAGAAACATTGCCTTACATGAGAAAAATATACCAAATCCATTAACTATTGTGCAAGAGATCAAGATTGTTCTATCCTTCCCTGATCTATAGCCTTCACTCATAATCAGTTTAATTCATTTGTGGCTTTTCATAACCCTGCGGCTTATGAATCTAATCTTTAATAATTCTTGTTGGACCATTATACTACATCGAGTTAAAAGCACCTGTATTACTCTATGTTATACTTAGATATGCCTTCAAGGTTAAACTCTCTAACACTTGCAGTGAGTTCAAAGACAAAGGGGAATCATTTGTTTAATTATGAGTGTCTTCATTCCGCACTTTCCTATATTATTAAATCCTCTTTATTATCTCATGGAACTATATCACTACAGAGTTTGGAATCAATCAAGCAATTTGTTCAAGACTAGTCATAAGAAAAAAACAAGAAATATTATCTTGGAGGATATTATGTCATTTCTCTCTTTATTTACTAGTTTATATGTAGCAATAGTTAATCCTTCATGTAATTTGGCTTTTTTATTTAAAAAAATTAACTGCTTTAAGTTACATACCTTATTTTTAACCTTTCATGAATTTGTAATGTGTGGCACTACGCACAACAATGGCGCTTTTACACAAAATATGTGTTCGCTTCGCTTCAAAATTAATATGCTTACGCGATCCTCACAAATCCGGAAGTTAAGCGTCTACATATATACAACTCCCTATCTCGGTTCAGCTAGCTACAATAAGATGCATGTCATACCAGTATTCAGATGAATAATTTGTTGTGACAGATTAATGGTTTATTTTTCCCTGAAGACTTCAACTAGGCCTGCATCGAAAGAGTTTTACTCCTAGTTAATTTTTATTTGAGAGTTGAGGCAGAGTTAGTAATTTGGGTCCATATTCAAGTGTCATGTTAGTATTAAGGTTAGGAATCTCCCACAAGTCATGGGTAACGGATTTGTCGAATCAGACATACTCTAAGAGGTAGTAATTTGGTGTTCAGATTAATTAGCCGTGAGATTTCAATTCACAATCTTATAGATTATAAACTAACTCCTTACTAATTGGATCAATCTTTGTTTGCTTGTGTTATATATGATTTAACCTTGTCTTTATGTCTTGGGGTCAAATGCAAAATATTTGTATCTAAGAATTGCAGTACAATACAATATTCGGTTGTCTCACTCGAGTAGTCTTTTATTGAATCCTAAGTAACATAAATGCCATACAAATGTAATGAAAACAAGGGAAAATCGGTTTTTGGATTTTTCAAGCACAAATCATCATCATCAAGAATCAAGAATTAGCCACTCATGAGTTGATTGTAGCAGCAATTTGCTTGCAACACTAAAAATCCATGAATCATTAATGAGCAACCAATCTGGAAATGGAGAAAAAGAGGGCTAGCTGACAACTCTTGTTGAGGAAACAGAGGAAGGACTCTGTGATGGCGAAGAAGAAAAGGAGAACGTTGAAGGTAGTGATGATGATGGTCTGAAATAAAGCTGGCAGCGATGGTAGTGATATCCAGCGGTGAGAGTAATGGAATCGGTGGTGGTAGCTGGTGTGGGCGATGGATAGGGAACAGCTACAGTGGAGGAAAGGATGAACAGAGTTGTTCGCCGGAAATTGTCGCCTGAATCTGGAAATTTGCTGCCGGCGGTTGTGAGGAAAGTTGAGGTGATGGTGATGGTGATGATGAACAGAGACAGTGGTCTAGTCTCCCTCTTCCCTTTTCTCCTTTTCGGATCAAACTCCTGATCATAGCTCCCTCTGTCACAACCTGCTCTGAGCTCTCATCCTCTGCTTTATAGATCGTCACAGGCGCTGAGAGACGATGGTGGTTTACTGTGGTAGAGAGAAAAAGTAATGGTGGAGGTCGGCGTCCCTCAAGCTCTCATGCCGCGGCGCTCTCAACTTCTTCTTCCAAAACTCATCTGCGGCGCCGACTCTCCTGTGCTCTCCCAAACTGAACCTCACCGGCGACGGAAAGAGTGGAGGAAATGGCAGTGAAGGTCGCCGGTGAGATTAGAGCTCCTAAGCCTGACCAAGCTGCGACGCTACTCACCGTATTTTAACCCTCAGCTGCTCCCTTTTCAATATACAGCCTCGGGTATGTTTGCTCTAGCCCAAAACCAGTTTCGGGTCCCTGTGTCGAGTCTGGAGAAGGCAACGAATAGTAACCTGTGCGTTTTGACCAGGGACCTGTTTGAACTTTTAAAAGTTTTGCATGGGGACTGAAGTATAAATATTTGAAACCTTTGTAGGGAATAACAGAAATTATCAAAACTTATGGGTCTTTTTCTGTGGTCTTATCTGCCCATCCTTCACATTTTTTGTAATTTTCATAAATTGTTGGGCCCCTTTCTGTAAGTTTCCCCATTCACCTAAATATTAATTCTGACCTCTAAAATCTGTAATTTTCTTCCAAAACACCTGAAATGTAAGATTAAGCACAATTGTAGTATCAAAAGTCCAAGAAAACATTTCTATGAATAATTAACAAATTTATGATCATTTTGCCTTTAATTACAACTAATTCAATACAAATGTCTCTAACTCAAATTAATGCTTAATCATGCAATAATATCCTAGAAAATACATTAAAAATTCCAATTTAGTTATGAAAAATTATAGAAAATAATGGAATATATAAAGCATGTACTACTCCTTTTGGTACTTAATGTATGATTTATTTACCTATTTTGATTAAACTAAGAAAGTTAGTTTAAGTTAGGTAATATATATGGCTGTTTTTTCTTTAATACCCTAATGATCTTTCTTAATTTCTTCAATATTTCTCTTACTTGATTATTATTGAGAGAACATTAATAATAATAAATTAAAAAAGACTGACAAATATAAGAAATATGTCTTACCAAGATCAACTTTTCAATTAAGTCATGCATTTAAAGACACGAGGGAGTACAAGGGAATATATCTCTGCATGATGTGGCATGCGTGAGCTAGAAGCAATTATGAATTGTGACCCTTCCAATCGGAAGAAATTTAATAGAAGATGAATACAAATCACTTGTGAATTTTCCATGATCAATAATCATCATGAGACACGAGATTCTGTTTACCCATTCATTTCTCAGAAATTTTCAAAACACGTAATCTGTAGTCTCCATTCTTCATCATGTGAATCAAGAGAAGGCCTAGCTATGTTTTAGTATTGAAACTAGAATTTTTGAGGCTCTAACCTAGATTTGATCAGCTCAACTCTAATCAAAACAAGCGCGTCTCTCTTAAAAGTTCTGAAGAAATGTTTTAGTATTGCATAGATAGGATATATTTTTGGCCCACTTAACAATATTTATGCAAATTTTTTAGTTGATATATGTTTTTCAATATCAGTCTCCTTGTATGTAAATCCTAGCTTTGTATTTAATTAGCACATATCTAATATGTATCCTGAACTCTAATGTTTATGTTACTATCAAATTCTTTTTTAATTGATCAGATTCATGTTATCAAGATCCACGATCCAACTAGAAGCAGTGGCTATAAAACATAATCTTACAATTTAATGTTATATATTCCTCAAGATTAAAAAATTTGGGATAAGTGTTCCTTCGCTAATACTCAGAGCTGCACCAAAGATTAATTTTTAATAGTAGTACGAGTGTACAACATATATAGGCTTAACACAATATTTGCTTTCTCAAATTTACCCTCATTTTGATTTTAGTTCCTCAAGTTTTAAACTATAAGTTTTGGTTCATCAAGAGATAAAATAGTCCATGTTTTTATTAAATTATGGGAACTAATGTTTTAAACAGATGAAACTTGAGGGGCAAAAACTTATGGTTTGAAATTTGTGGGACCAAAATCGAAATTAGGAGAACACAAGTGTCCAAAAATTGTACTAAAGCATGGATTAAGAAAATAATTATTTATTTAACGTACTCTTAATTTGTTTTAATAATTAAATTTGTCTTGGGCCTAAAATGTTTTTAAACAATTTTAAAATGACAAATAGATAGTCATAATTTTTTTAAGATTGACAATTAAAATAAAAGGGGGAGGGAATACAACTTTAATTATATCGGAGAAGGAATTTTTTCGGACATGGAAATCACGTTTGAACTTTTAATATTGTATTCCATGATAAAAAAATCTCACCAACCATAGCTCTGGTACTATTGTGCTTGTTTAATTTCCTTTGATTGCTTCGGTTTCAAAGCTTCTTTTGAAACGAGAGAACTTTTCACCATTAATATTTAAACGTGTTATACAAAGATATAATCAACCAATCCTATCAAGTTTGTATGCTTCTTAGTTCTTAGAGAAAGGTAAGAATCAATTATATGGAATTGCGACTTTGAAATAGCACATTCACCGAACCATACATACACTTTCTTCTCTTCTCATTATATGACATTTTTAACTATCTCATTAAAACTTAAAAAATGTGGTTAAGTCATTAATTTAGTTTGAAAATGATATAAGTTCCGAAGTTTTCTAATTTGGAGGTTAATTATTTGTTTTAAATTTTTCCTATTTAATATCATGAATTATATCTAAGAAGTTATTGAAGGTGGAATTAATGAGATTTTTAAATATGGATAATTTAAGAAAATATAATTAATATATTATCTAGCGACATATAATGAGGGTAATTTATTCCTTTTGAAAGGAGTTTTACAATAAAAATCAGAAGAAATAGAAACATATCCCACATTTAGTATCCCATAGTGGTGTCTCGAACAATATTATCTCCGACAAGAAGATACTTGTACTTAACCAAAAAAAAAAACATATATGAGGCACCCATGTTCCACATCACTTAACAAGTAGAGTGTTGATCATAAACATTAGGAAGGAAAAAAAACAACAGAGAAAAATCATATATTTTATAACAAATTTAAAATACTGACTTATCAATTAAATGGAGGACAAATCAACACCCACGGGATTATCATTAATATTATTAAATTCTTCATTACTAAAATATTGAATTCAATATGAAAAATATGACTGGAAGAATCACCATCCTTGATGCAATTGAAAAGACCCATACAGTTTCGTGTTGTTGCCCTAGAGATGCCCATTACACTTACTGGTGAGAGTACAAAAGCGAAGCCATGAGCCGTGGAATTGAAATATTGACTCGCATTAATGTGATCATAGTTAAGTAATGCTCCTTTAGTCCTTCTCAACCCATAGTTAAGTTATATGAGTCCTCACTCCTCACCCATAATCATATTGTGAAAAAATAACACAGAAAAAAGAGAATTTGTCGTTAATGACCCTAGCCATATATAGTCCATTAATTTCATATGTGAGACTTCCATTATTATACTTCAATATTATTCTAAGATGCTCCTGAGAAAAATGACCAATTTTTTTCCTTGACCGATGAGTTCCCTCAATTTTCTCGGTGATGAGTTACTCCCTTGTCCTTAATATAAAAGCCAATATATAATATAATGATACAATGTATGTTATAATTAAGTAATTTGTTTAGCTTCCTTAGTTTCTCAAAAAAAATTCAATTGGTTTTTATAATGAGGATTGGAGGTAGTATATCATTTTATGCTCTACATAGAATGGGTTGTTTGTGAGATGCTCCTGCTAGAACAAGAAAGGATTACATTTGCTTCTCTCAAACTAGTCAATTTCACTATGGCCAGCAAAACACAAGCTTCCATCCTCCTCCTTTTACTCTTGAAAAGTATATATTTTATAATTAAATAGGTATATATTTTGGATATATTTACTGGATTTATTAATATTTTATGCCTATTTAATTATCCTTTATATATATTTTATTCTTTAATTAATTATAAGAGAAAAGAAGAATTTGAATATAAAATCTAACCATATCCAATTTTATCTTATTCGGTTACTATCATATTGAAGAAAGAAGAAAACTATTCAAATCAATTAAGGAGCCGGTGAATGAAATAATATATATATATATATATGTATGTATGTATCTATATATACATTTAGATATATAGATATATGATACCGAGTCCAATGGAAGGAGCCGATAAATCATTCAAGCAAAAAAAAGTGGACCCCACACGATCAAAAGATAAACCACAGATATTGTAAAAAAGAAAAGCAAAATTGAAGGCCATAAAACGTGGGTCCCACGTGAGGAAAATTTAAGAAATTGGGATATGAGATAAGACGTGGGTGGGGCCCGCATGACATATCATATATGCTAATCATATATATGCAAAGATGGGGAAATTGACATGGAGCCCGCCGCAAAAAGAGAAAAAGGCACCCTAACTTGTATCTATAAAAATGAGAAGCACAGTCCAGGCGGAGACGAGAAGGCAGAGACGCAGAGCAGAGTTCGGACGGCAGAGTCGGACGAGAACGTGCTGGAGAATAAGATGGGATCAGAGAAGCTAAGGAGAGCTGGAAATTGAAGATAAATTGTATCAGCACTCTGTTCCTTAATATTCTTCTTTCCTTTCTAAATCTGAACTCTGGAATGTTTTAGTGCTATTTTTGTGATTTATTTATGATGAATATGAATAGCTAATTTTCTTATTCTAAGATTTTCTTGAACCAATTTATAGATTGAATTAATTATTTATTCTCTTTTTTCATAGAATAAAGTTTTTGTATTGATTTTATCTTGCTCTTAATGCCTCTAAATGCCTGATCACCATTTAGTTATCTTGTTCATTTAAATTACTCTTGAGAAAGATAATTTAATTATAGAACTTGGATAAAATCATGTTAGACTTGAAGTTTATATATTAAACGGATGGTTTGTTAGTATCATAGAGATATAGTTCCTAACCTAGCATTGTTATATTAATATTGGTGTTTAAAGTTAGTCCTTATAAATTAATACAAGAGATTGATTAGTTTATTAGGATAAATATTTGGTTTTGACTCGAGAGAGCATCATCGAATGTCTCTGAATCTTAGACAAATATATGTCTTCGTTTAATTGCTTATTGAAGGTAAATTAACTAGTTCATGAAATAGAAAGGGGATAGATAAACCTAGGTTCCTCCAATCTTGAAGAAAATCTTAACCTTAGAACACTACAAAAAAACTGAAAATTAGCGATAGAATGAATCCGTCCCTAATCCCTAACAAATTCCGTCACTAAAATTAGTGACGGAATTTAGAGATGGAATTTTTCCGTCACTAAATTAGTGACGTAATCACATTCTGTCGCTAAATTCCGTCACTAATCCGTCTCTAATTCCGTCCCTAAAATTAGCGACGGAAATTTTCCGTCACTAAAATAGTGACGAAATAGAGACGAAATCACATTGCATCGCTAAATTCCGTCACTAATCCGTCTCTAATTTCATCGTTAAAAATTAGCGACAGAAATTAGAGACAGAATTTTTCCGTCACTAATTTAGTGATCGAATAGAGACGGAATCACATTCCGTCGCTAAATTCTGTCACTAATCCGTCTCTAATTCCGTTATTAAAAATTAGCAAAAGAAATTAGTGACAGAATTTTTCCATCACTAATTTCCGTCTCTAATTTCTGCCACAAATTATTAATTTTTTCAATAATTTTTTTTATAATTATAAATTTGTTAAATAATTTAAATTTTAAAATATTATAAATTTATAATATAAATATTAAAATAAATAAATAAAATTATTAATTCAAATTTATTTTTGAAATTGAAATTATAATATAATATATTTTAATTTTTAATAATATATTATATACAAATAAAAATAAAAATTTTATAAATGCAAAAAAAAAAATCATAAAATGAATAAAAAAGATATTAATAATAAAAATTTAGGTAGAACATTTACATAAAATAAAATAAGAAAACTAAATTCAAATATTTAATAATAGATTAAATTTTGTATTTCTAATTTTTTTCACAAAGCAAAATATATATATATATATGATTTTGCATTTAAATTACACAGGTTCTTCTTAGCTCAACTGGCAAAGGCACTGACACACGCGTGAGAGGCAAGGCTTCGAATCCCAACTTGGTCATAAAATGCAACCAATTTGTGACTTGGACATGTGGCGCGTGATGGAGGGTGACACGTGGCACGCAATGGAGAGTGACATGTGGTGGTTGACCGGGACACATGGTGGCGGCTGACGGGGACACATGGACAGCGGTGGGTACACTTGGCGGCTGCTGGCGAGGGACATGTGAAGACTCGTCGTGAGGACATGTGGCAATTTAAATTACATAAACAAAATATTTTACGACAGATTGAGACAGAAATTCCGTCGCTAATTAGTGACAGAAAACTCCGTCGCTAATTAGTGAATTCTGTCTCTAATTAGAGACAGAATTTAGCAACGGAATTTTCTGTCGCTAATCCGTCTCAAATTAGCGACAGAATTTAAAATTCCGTCACTAATTAATTAGTAATGGTCTTTTTACTGATGAAACAAATTCCGTATCTAATTTGGTTCCGTCGCTAAATTTCGTCGCTAATTTGATGTTTTTTTGTAGTGGAAATCTCAAATAAATCTTTTCTTAAACAAATTAAATTTTAAAATATTTTCACTCAACCTAATTAAGAATAAAATTGGTATAACCAGCTCATTTTCTTTTTCCTTAGTCCTCATGGGAACAATCTTTTTATATTACTTGCGACCCATACGCTTGTGGTAAAGCTAGACGGTTAACAAGTTTTTGGCTCCATTGCCGGGGACTTTGGCAAAAAGCTCATTGAATTAGTTATCTTAATTGTGTGATTAATCATGTTTGAGCATTTTCTTTCTTTTAATTTCTTGATTTCTTTTATTTTATTTTTTTATAAGTTTGATACTCCTCGGTTTGTTGTTTGGATTTGCAGGTACCTCTCAACATATGAGTGGCGCATTGGTAATCCATTCTAACAGCCTAGATGACGAGCATCATTCTGAAGAAGTGGAACTCAAGTCTGAATCAGGATCATCAGAAGAACCGACATCACCTAATCCAAAGATCATGGCATATCCTAATGATGAGGATATGGATCATACTTTAGATGAATATATAGAACAAGAGAGCACCACCTATCAATCTAGCATTCAATTCCCAACTATTACTGCTAGAAATATTGAGGTGAGGCCAATTATGTTGCAGATGCTCCAGATGATAGGCACATTCACAGGAAATCAAAATGAAGATCCAACTGAGCATTTGACAAAATTTGTTCAAATGTGTAAAAATTTCAAACAGTAGGGAGTGTCTTTTGATGCACTAAGACTGAGACTCTTCCACACGTCATTAGATAAAAAGGCAACAGCTTGGCTCACAACTATACCTCTCAATTCTATCTCTACATGGGACACCCTAGCTTCTCTATTTAAAGCAAGATTCATTCCAAGGGGTAGACGAGCAGTGCAGAGAGCTAAGTTATTGGGTTTTGCACAAGAACCAGGAGAACTCTTTCACGAGGCATGGGAAAGATTCAAAGAAATGTGGTGCAACTGTCCTAACCATGAGCAAAAGACTTACATGTTATTGGAAGCTTTTTGGGCTGGACTGGATGGTCTCATCGTCTCTATGGTTGAAAATGCTTGTAATGGTGGGATTGGAAAGAAGAAAGTGTCTAAATTATTAAAGTTGTATGATAAAATTGCTTTTAGCACTCTACAACAATCCGATAAAACATGATCTGGGTACAAGACTTATAAAGAGCCAAATACTTCCAATGTGTCTAGTGTATCTAAAGATATTGCCACTCAACTTGCAGCTATGGCAAAGAGGTTTGATCAACTTGAAATGAAGATGGAGAGGACATCTTCTAAGGGTATTCACGCTATCCAGACCTCGAGCCTCTCCTATGAAACTTGCGGAGAAGCACATTCTTATAAGGATTACCCACATACTACGGAAACTGATAAGTAAAATATTTGCATATTTATTTTCCCTTATATGATGATTTTATGGACGATATTTGCGTTTAATATAATAAATTTGGGTGTGATTGATAAATAAATACTATTTTTGGAATAAACAGCATTTTAAAAAATAAATAAAAAAGTGAAAGTACTGTAGCAGCCACCGAGACTGTAGCAGTCAACGGGCACTGTAGCAGCCGCCAGGTCACTGTAGCAGTACTGTAGCACACGTTTTTCCCCCTATAAATAGAGATCAATGCCAAGCTCAAAGGGGGAAGAGAGGGAGAGAATCAGAGGTCCTTTTCTGACAATTAGAGGCCCTTCTCTGACAAGGAGAGATCCTTTCTCTGACAGTTCTGAAAAAAAGTGTCTTATTTTCTAGATTTAATTTCATACATTGTATCAATTCCTGCATGCCTCCATCTTGGAAGGCTTAGGATTTTATTACATTTTGCATGCCTCCATCTTGGAAGGCTTAGGATTTTATTACATTTTGCATACTGCCTACATGGAAGGTTTTACCTCCTAAATGGACGGATATATTTCTTCATTTTTCATGCATTTTTTTGTTGTATATTTATGTTTGAGAATTTAATATTCAAGTTTATACAGTATTTCTGAGGATTTCATTCTAGCTTTATATAATGTCAATTTATTTTGGTTTTGTTTTTAATTTCATCATGTGCTAAACTTTCATTTTCCTAGGGTGATGACGTAGCTTATTAATGACGGATTGAATCTTAACTTATTAAATCTAGTTTGAATTTCTCCTTCATGATTGAATTTTAATTATTATTCTTAATGATTTTGATTGACTGGCCATCTTTTGAATGATTTCAATATGCATGTTGAGACCGGAAGGAGATACATGTGTGTAGACCCTATAATTAAAACCATGACTTGCATATGAAATAGGAATATATTCATATGAGTTGTGTAGTCTTATTGAGTTCCATAAATCTTAATGCATAATTAATTGCTTAAATTCATAAAGGAATATATTGGATTAGCAATTGATTATAGAATTGCTTGACCTTGGAAAAGGCTAGTAATTAAATTAGGGAAACTCGACTATTAATCATGTGAAATAAATTGGGCTAGAATAGATAAGTGATTCAATCCGGAATTTGTTAAGTGAAATATGACCCATAGGGCTTTTTCTCATATTTGCTTTCATAACATATGTATTCATATTTAATTGTCTTTCTTTTATTTTGTACTCTTAATCACCAACTAATCAATCGACTAAATAGAGTTAAAATTACTCATTTTGGTACTTAGTGATCAATCCTCGCGGGAACGATACTCTACTCACTTCTATATTACTTGATTACGACAGTGTACACTTGCACTATTTAATTGATCATCTGCACACGTATCAGAAACAGTCCATTACTTGAACAACAATCAAAGATATCCTCGTAGCAATCCCTATTCTAACACCTACAACAAAAGTATTTGGGATCATCCAAATTTCTCTTGGAAGAATGGGCCAAGTGAGAATTCACTTAATCACTATGCTTCTACTAGCAAGTCAATGGCACCACTAGGGCTTGAGCAACAATAAAAAATTAGAGAAAGTGATTTAGAGACAAACCAGCTGTTAAGGCAGCTTCTCAAAAGCCAAGAAGGTATGATAAACAAGGTTAATCTTCATGATACCGCCATCAGAAATCTTGAGATACAAGTGGGCCAAATAGCATCTCAAATGAACACATTCAACAGAAATAGTCTACCCAGTGACACCATTCCTAATCCTAGAAGGGATGGTAAGGAAGATTGCAAAGTAGTGACCTTGAAAAGTAGAAAGCAACTAGCTGACATTCCTATCCAAAGTGGAAAGAAAAAGAGTGCAAGTAATGAGGTTAATAATAGGCAAGAAGATGAAATACATGTAGATATTGATGAGGTGGTTAAGGAGAAATCTGTTGATCTTGAGAAAATGGATGAGAATAAGGAGAAAACCTACATTTCCCCTTTCAAATATATGCCTCCACCACCATTCCCTCAGTGACTTAAAAAACATCAAGATTCACAGTTCAAGAAGTTCATTCAGATATTCAAGCAACTCCACATCATCATACCATTCGTTGAAGCTTTGGAACATATGCCTAACTATGCCAAGTTTATGAAGTATATTCTATCTAAGAAGTGGTGATTCAATGAGTTTGAGACAGTTGATGTGATCAAGAGCTTCACTGATATCATTAAGTAGATGCCCCCAAAGTTAAAAGATCCTGGGAGCTCTTTTTGTCTTTCTCTGCTCATGAACTTTTCTTAAAAATTTTCCAATCATCTGTGGTGATTGTTTTTCGTTGATCTCCATAATTATTTATTAATAATGCATAACATATATTTCATACTTGTACTTCATAGTATTTATCTATATTTTTTTGGATCAAAATATTTTAAGTTTGTCTCTAAAAATGCTTGATGATCATATCTTGAAAGGACAACATAAAACATTTTTCTTTTTTAGTAGAACTTGGTTAATGTTTTTTTTTTTTTGGTTCATGTCCATAATTTGTCTTGCTGATATATGGACAAATATTTCATATTTTTAGTTCTTTCAAATTATTTTTTAATATTTTAAAGTTACCTTTAAAAACTGTTCGTGAAAAACTCAACCGGTTTTTTATTGGTTTTTGATGAATTTTTAAATTATCACATACACACAATTTACTCATTTAAACGAGCTATACAAAAATTAAAATTCCATTTGGCTAAAGTATATTTTTAGTTATTTAAGTTTATATGAGGTATACTTTTGATCCCTTAACTTTATAAAGTATACTTTTGATCCTATAATTTTAATAGTATTAATGTTGCTAACAAAAACAACTGTCGATATGAGCTTAAGTGATGACATTGTAAATAAATACTATAATCTTAAATTTAAAGTATGTGTAAATTGAAAAATATCTTAAAACCTAATAAAACAGTAATTATCAAAATCTTGATTGTATTAAAAAAATTTAGTTTAATAATTTAAATATGAAAACCTCGATTTTATTTGCAGGATTTGTCGGTTTATTTTAGTTTAATAATCTAAATATATTATATTAAAACATTAAAACTTAAATATGCTTTGTCAACTGCACAGTCACCACTTGAGTTTGTTGCATCAACATTTTCCATTAGCAACAATTACGGTGTTAAAAATATAGAACCAAAAGTATACTTCACAAAATTAAGGGACTAAAAGTATTTATTATGTAAAACTTAAAGAACTAAATGTATACTTTAGCTTATTCCATTACTTCACCTTTTCTTCTTGTTTTAAGATATAGGCATGTTTGTTTTGACATTGAGATTGCTTATAAATTGCCTTTCACATAAATCGAGACAAAACTCCAATCACATACTTACCTCGTATACTGTAAATTATGATTGAAAAGTTATTTTTAAGTATTTTAATCGCTGTTCCAAATAAGTACAGCCAGGTTTTACATGTACCAACGTGGTCTTAAGAAAAAGTAGTTTCAGACACTAATATACGTGTTCCTTATATTACGTACAGGCAGGCATACATATTCTAGAGGACATGATGCATCTTTACAATGCTTTGAGATACAATATCATGTAGTGCTAGTTATCAGTTACAATATTTTGCACTTTTATATTAAAAAAATCATAGCCGATCTGTTGTCATGCATTTTTTTTATTCTTGTTGGCTAGAGACAAGAATAAATTATTGAGATAACTATAACTTCAATTAATATATATATATATATATATATATAAGTTTTGACTGCGTCTTCACTCGTCCAAGTGTGAAAAAGGAAAAGGAAAAAAGAAATTTGACGTTAATGACCTTAGCCCTAGTCCATTATTTTCAGATGTGTGATACTTCTCATTATATTTTAGTACTATTCCAAGATGCTTCCGAAACAATGATCAATTTTTTTCTGCACTAAGTTGCATCGTTTCAGGCTATACATAGGGGTGACAGACTCTTTTAAAAAAGGAGTTGTTATTATTAAGTAGAAACAACCAAATCACGTCCGAGGGGAGTCAAAATTTCACGTACGATCCACGATCCTGTTCACCAGTTGCTCCTAGCATGGTTCGAGGATCAGGGCTATAAAGCTTCACATTTAAAAGTTCAATCTAATTAAAAACTTAATTGCTTAATGACATCGATCCAGTTGCAGGCATTCCAGGAACTATCCCAATTGGCAATCTCAACCAGGAGGTTATTCCATTCCTTAAAACAACTTCTAAGGTTGATGGTATCATGGTATCCAACAGGCCCGATGATGTTCAAGCTGGTCGCTACCGTGCTCATATCATATTTGTTCTTAATACCCTTACCACACCAAGGAAACATGATGCAGTCTGCCTAGGGAACAATATGTATCGAATGTACGTTGGTGTCTGCCATCTAATTCTATAAAAATTATATATCCTGAGGTGATCTACATTTTGGCTTGTTAATTTTAATCTGCAACCAAATGGAATCTTTTTTTGCCCGTTTGTTTTTTGCATAGGAATGGAACCCCAGCCAGACCGGCCAGTAGACCGGTCCGGTCCGGTGACCTAGTCCAGTCCAAAAATTTTTTCAAAAAACTGGTTTTTTTTTTTTTTTAGAATTTCATATTAATAAGCCTAAAATATTCAACCTCTCACTGATTTGGTCCCCGTTTAGCTCCGATTTGACTCCGGTCTGACCCACTGATCCTTAACTCAGTACCTCAACCGGTTCACTGACCGGTCTGGGTTTAATTACCTTGCTTTTTTGGGTGAAATGAGAGAGCAAAGCCCAACAGCTACATTATATAAAAAATTATTTACGTGCATCTTTAGTTTGAAGGGCTAAATCGAACTGTTGGAATAGTCATTATCACTTAATGTTTCTGGACATTTATAGATTTTATCTTAAGAATGCACGCATGATATACGAACAGATCTTTTTCCCTTACTTGTCCCATTTTAAAATTTCATCGTCAGACAGGATTTACAAGTTCCGACATGGTATCATGCATAAATAACATATTTTCAGACACTGCTGCTTGCATGTGTTCCTTATCTTTACCGGAATAATCTACAGGATATAAATTAGGGATCTTTTACAATGCCTTGATATACAATGTACGATAGTTGTTTGAAGAAGGCGTGTGCTTTGTGTTTTGATAACCTCTTCAAATTAAACCAAAAATTGCAATAAAGAGTGTAATTCCGGATCGACTCTTGAGAAGCCTTTTATTAATTACCTAGGAAATAAGTACAATGATTGATATGAAATGATAAAAAGAGGAAATTTTGATCTTTTGAAACTACTTGTTACAATTCAAAATTAACTTGATCTAAACTAATTCTTGTTTTTTGGATTTTTCTTTACAATATGAAATGGAATGATGATGAAACTAATGAAATGAGAAAAACAAGGAAATCAACAATGACATACGCAATCCCATATAGCAATGGCTCAAGCAATCCTCACTTCAAATGATTGTGGGAGATTAATCATGCTAGTTCCAAAATGACTCTTAAGGGACCCCTTAGACTAGACTTAATTTAGATTGATTAATACCAAGCTACCTTACATATTAATCCCTCCTAATTAAGATGATTAAGCACTCTAGCAATTAAATGAACTTAAAAATTGTATTTAGCTTTTAGTCCAATAACCGAGTCACCTCGTATTAGCACTTGATTTTTCTCATTAATCTTAATTTAACAATGGCCACCCATATAAAAAATCAAAATTAATTATCCTAAAGCCAAATGCTAAATACAATTAATAAATTCACATTCAATTAACAATGGAAACACAAGACACTATTGATACACTAACCAAGCTACCTTGAAATTAGTACAAAATGTTTACAAAATCATCAATTCAATGACTAACCGGCACAAAGAAATGATAATTAAGTTAATTAACCATAATGTCAAGTGTCTAACAAAGGTTCCAGCCACATCCAATCTCTTAATACATCAAAATAAATCAATCCAACATCATCAAATTCCCCCTAAGACCTAGGAATCACAATTACAGTATAGAATTAGAGAAATGGAAGAGCAAAAACTCCCCTATTGAAGCTCCAAGTTCATACCATTGCCTCTTGCTACACGGGATTAACAAATCAGCCACTAATAACCATCAAGCTTCACCAAATATATACCGAACATTGATTTGGAGAAAATTTTGACTAAATATAAACCAAAATCAAAGATTATCACAGCTCTCTCTGAGAATCATTGGCTGTGATAATGTCAGAAACAGAGGAGGGCATGGATTGTGTGAAAGAAGGTGATCTCGTCGAAGTTAATGGAAATAATGGCAAGATGGAAGGGATGAAGTTCAGAGCTCCGCCACCGCCTTCCTCTTCTGTCACCCCTGCTCCCTCCGTTTAGCTTTGAAATCTTCGATCTGGCCGCCGGAGATTGAGAAAGGATGGCAGACAGTGGTGGTGGAGGTGGAAACTGTCGGCGACAGTGAGGATGCTTGGTGATGGAAGGCGATTTCCTTCGAGATGAAGGAATGGAGAAGAGGATCAGCTCTCAGCTTGCAGCAGCTCCCTTCTAGTCTCAACTCTCAACTCTGAAGCTCGCCAGCGACAGAAGTGTCTGGCGACGGTGTACCTAAGGTCGCCGGCGAGAGAGGAAGAAGAAGACTAAGGTGATGAAGGGAGAGATCTCCGGTTGTGTGTTGCACCGCGTCTCTCTTCTCTGATTCCAGTGTCGAGCCCTCTCATATTAATCTGTCTGAAACACACCCTGAATGGTTGCTGTCAAAACGCTGGAGTGTTGATAGGACCAAACTGTCAGTTTCCAAATTCGTGGTATTAAACTGTCATTTTTGAAATTCAAGCCCCAAATTGCCAGATGTAATCCAATATTTCAGGCATCTACAATTAAAGACAATCAAACCAATAGCAAATCCTTTCAAGAAATTAATGATTAAGAGTGATAGCAATTATTTTAACAATTCTGCCTTTTTTAGTCCTAATTTCGTATAAACACATTTAATCATAATTAATCACAAAAGAGACATTTTAAGCTCAATTACTATGACAAAACCTCAATTAAAATAAGAAAAATATATAATAAAAATAGGGATTAGGCATTGTTTTTTTTACCGGAATGTGCGATAGTTGTTGATACTTATAATAAATTTAAGTTTTGTATTAAAGAGAAAAAATCAGTAACCGACTATGGTGTCATTTTTTTATTTTTTATTTTTTATTTTTTTGCCATCGAAAAGAGTCTCGATTCAGCTAATAATAACCATACATGAGTTTTGGGCATAATAAAATAAAAGCAAACGAATACTACATCAGCTACCATACGTACATATCGATCTAAAGCAATCTAATACAAAACATTAGTCAGGGGCTCTTGGGATATTGCTTGACTCTTTCTCCAAAATCTTCTAAAGATGTTCAGGTGGTTGCATAACCCAATCAACCGGGGAAGACCCACAAAGCGAAGCTTTAGCAACTCAATCTGCTACCAAGTTCGCTTTTCTGAAAATCCATTTACAAGAATAATTCCTTATTAGTTTCCTTGAATTTTAAATATTCTCAAGGATATTTATGCATCTCCACTCATTGGGAGAGGATTCACTATTAATACAATTCACTAACACTTGATTATCATACTCAAATTGGACCTCTTCAATCTGATTCATATTAGCATATTGCATAGCATCAAGAAGAGCAATTCCTTCTGCCATTAGTACAGAATTTGCATTCACTAACCTTGTGGCCCCATCAAGTAGCCACCCATTCATATCTGTAACAGCAAATGCAATAGAAGCTCTATTGTCTGAAGGAGAAAAGGCACAATCAATGTTGATTTTTAGACCATTACCTATTGGTGGCTGCCATGCTATATTTTCGCTTTGTCCAGGTTCTTCAACTCCGCTCACTTGCTGATGGCTTTCCTCCCATTCCTTAGTCTCCCAGAACTCCTTTAGCATTCTACTAGCCTGTTGAAAAACAAAGACAGGATCTGGTTTAATATTTTCAAACAAGAACGCATTCCTTGTCTTTCACAGTTGCCACATCATCATAGCCATAAGAGCTTTCTGCCAGTGTGAAGTAGACTGATTGCTCAGTCAGCTAAGCACCCATTGCTTCATGTTAAAATTTTCTATCTCCCTTGGTTTGAATGAAAAGTTGCTACGAAACCACACTAAATTAGCCCATTCACACAAGAAAAATAAATGCTCCACTGTTTCAGCTTTTTCATGGCATATTAAACACAAATCTGTCACAAAACATTTTCTCTTTAATAGATTAGTGAAAGTAGGCAAAAGCATTTGACATTAATCTCCATATAAAGTTCTTATAACTTTTGGTGGAACTTTGAGTTTCCATATTTCCTTCTAGTCCGATCTATGGGCATTATTAGAGGTCGTAGGGACATTCTCTAATCTCCCCAAAACACTTTTTTTGGCTGTTTCACATCCCTCCTTAACCGAATATACACTTCTCATTCCCCCCCGACCAGACCCACCTATCTTCTCTGCTTTGGTGAACAGATATGGTATTATAAATCACCTCCCGCTCCCTTTTGCTGATCCAACCCTCATAACCCTTAGATTCCAGCCCCTGGCACCCATAATGTCCACTACTTTAAGTTCTTGGAGTGATTCATGAGGGCAGGGTGATATCATCATATTCCCAGGAAAATCCCCTAGCCATGGGTCCTTCCAGACTCTGGCTTCAACCCCATTCCCAATATTCAGTATTACATGGTTTTCTAACACCCTTCTACCTTCCAGAATGCTTGTCCATAGCCAGGATGGGGACCTACCCTTTTTTGCCTCTAAGAAAGAATTTCTTGGGAAGTATCTAGCTTTAAGTAATTTGGCCCAAATCTGATCTAGATATTGTAAGATTCGCCATCCTAATTTGGCTAATAGTGCTAGATTGAATGCTTCAAAATCTTTAAAGCCCAACCCCCCTTCTAACTTATGCCTCTTCATTCTTTCCATCGACACCCAGCAAACTTTTCTTTTTCCCTCCTCACAGTTCCACCAAAACTTAGATACTATACTATCAAGCGGTTGCAGCCAAGAATTTCTGGCTGCAGGCAAAACGTGCACAGAAACTTTTGTGCTGCAGCAAAGATTTTCTGCTGCAGCCAAGGCAACTTTGAAAATTCATAATTAATTCCAACAAAATTGAAACGAGGTGATCCCAAAGCTAAATGAAAGATATTTAAGTCCTCTTCATAGAAAAAATATGAATCAAGGCTGTCCATAACCACATAATTACAGAATTACACACATTTCATCACTGCCCCAAAACAGAATCCATTTTCGACCTCAAACTTTGGACAGCTATAACTCCCAGTTCCCAAAATGAAATTGCACAAATTATATGTCTATTTTGAAGCTTGGGAGGTGAACTTTAGGACTGAAAAGTTTCATAATTTTATGAAATCATTTTCCCAGTCAAAACATCCACACAACCAGACTGCTCAGACAAAATTCACACTGGACAGAATTCCAGTTTTGCAACCAATGTGTCCAATCCAATTCAAACCAATTCCAATGATTAAATACCACAACATGACACCATTTTCAATATAAAACAACATCCAATTCATCCAATTACATACCACATGAAAATACCATAAAATCAGGGCAAATTTCACAATTCACCATACTTAACCAAAAGTCACAAAACTTAGATCAAAAGGAAGCAAATGCTCACCTCTTCCTCTTTCCCAAACCAATTTCTTGATTCTCCATCTTTCCACTTTTCTCAAGCTCTCAAACACATCCAATCAAGAATCTAAAACCATAGAGATGAAGCTCTCATCACTATGAACAACTTTATAGAAGGTGATTAGAGCTAAAGAGGTCACCAAACAAGCTAAAATCTCACCTTAAGCTTTCTCTTTCTTCCTCCAAGCTTGCACGTCCATGGAGATGAGAGGAGAGAGAGATGAATCAGATTTTTGGACTCAAAAACCGTCCAAATAAGAGAGGAGAGGAGGGAGGGAAGAGTTGACAAATTGACCAAGATCTAAGGGTCCAAATCTTGCCACTTGTCTTGATCTTGATCCATCTTCATGAGCTCACATAAACTCACACACATGGAATTCCACCCTTTGATCTCTTGCACAAATCAATCTCAACCATTGATCTTAAAGTTACCAATGAGTTTCCTCTTCGGTAACTGACCCATTAGTCGGTAACTTTACCATTTTGCCCCTGATTACGGTAATTCCCACTGAATCACCACAAAACACTTCATATCGTTTCATTTTTCGCAAAACATGCCTTCCCTCTATTCTAAGTCAATTTGGATGTTAATCCATAATTGAACTCAAATACAGGGTTTTGGCGCTACTCATAACACAACCGACTACAATCTACTTCATATTCTCCAAAAGGGTTTATTTATCACTAACCACATCCACTTTTGGAGTCATTATCCATTAATCCACATTTGGAATCATGCTAAACCAAGGCTTAGGAGTTCACTAATCTCAGGCTTATTCTCTAGCCTTAAGTTTCAAAATTTGGGGTATTACAGATCTCGTCGAAGTTAATGGAAATAATGGCAAGATGGAAGCAATAAAGTTCAGAGCTCCGCCACCGCCTTCCTCTTTTGTCGCCCCTGCTCCCTCCGTTCAACTCTGAAATCTTCGATCTGGTCGTCGGAGATTGAGAAAGTATGGCAGACAATGGTGGTGGAGGTGGAAGGTTGCTGGCGATGGTGAGGATGCTTGGTGATGGAAGGCGATTTCCGGCGAGATGAAGGAATGGAGAAGAGGATCAACTCTGAGCTTGCAGCAGCTCCCTTCCAGTTTTGACTCTCAACTCTGAAGCTCACCCGTGACGGAAGTGTCCAGCGACAATGTAGCTAAGGTCGCCGGTGAGAGAGGAAGAAGAAGACTAAGATGATGAAGGGAGAGATCTTCGATTGTGTGTTGCGTCGCGTCTCTCTTCCCTGATTCCAGTGTCGAGCCGTCTCATATAAATCTGTCTGAAACTCACCCTGAATGGTTGCTGTCAAAACGCTGGAGTTTTGATAGGACCAAACTGTTAGTTTCCAAACTCACAGCATTAAACTGTCATTTCTAACATTCAAGCCCCAAATTGCCATTTTCAGATATAATCCAATTTTTTAGGCATCTACAATTAAAGACAATTAAACCAATATCAAATCCTCTCAAGAAATTAATGATTAAGAGTGATAGCAATTGTTTTAACAATTTTGCGTTTTTTTAGTCCTAATATCGTATAAACACATTTAATCATAGTTAATCACAAAAGAAACATTTTAAGCTCAATTACTATGACAAAACCTCAATTAAAATATGAAAATATATAATAAAAATAGGGATTAGGTATTGTTTTTTTTTTTCACCGGAATGTGCGATAGTTTTTTATACTTATAATAAATTTAAGTTTTGTATTAATGAGAAAAAATCATTAACCAACTATGGTGTCATTTTTTTTATTACTTCTTAATTAGTTAGAGATAAGTAAGACATTGCTTGTTTTTGTTGCTCCTCATAAAACAAACAAAGCATTGACTTAGCTTCTCTGAACCTCTACTTTCATGGCTTTCAAAACACAAGCTTCGAAATTGATAAGAAACTGATTATTTTGTTGCTTCTCCTTTTACCCTTCTTATACTGTGTCTCTGTACTTCAACTATTCACATGGCTATGGAATTGTCATGTCACCTACTGGAGCCAAAAATTTATCAACAAAAAAATTTGTTGTTAATTTTTTGAAACTTTTATTCCATTTTTTGACTGAATTTCTGTCTCAAACCTTTTAATTATATTGTATGTTATTATATATTTATATATAATGTATTATTGTATTATAATTTATATAATTATTTAAGTAGTGTTCACATAAGAAATATGTGTTAATATAAGACAATTTAAAATTTATAAGTAAGAGTACATATCACTGAGTGATGTGATGTGAGAAGCAATTATGAATTGTGACCCTTTAAAGTGAAAAAGATAGAAAAAGAACTTTGAAATTATAATATCTCAAATCAAGTTTTTACCAAAAATTGATAAGTGAATGATGAAACTTGATAAGCAATTCACAACTCATATTTTAGAAAATAACTGATTTAGAATTTTGTAAATTCAAAATTCTTTTTCTGTCTTTCCTCCACTCAAATCAGTAGAAAATCACTTGTGAATGAAATCATCACTGGACACGAGATTCTCTATGCATCCATTAATTTTTTTCGAAATCGGTCGAATGCATCCCTCGCTAGTCTCCATCATGTGAATTACACAAGGCTTCATTTTGGTGTTAATAATTTTTTTTAAAAAAAAAAAGCATATACCCCCATGTTTATATATAACCCTTCAAGCATTTTTTTTTTTTTTTTTGGATACAATGGCAAGCAAAGCTTGAAAATGACAGAGGCTATAGGCTATAGCCTACATAATGGTTCTGTGGTAATGAACCACAATCCAAAGCAAAGAGATGAATACATTCCAATAGGGGAAGCCCTAATTCGACGTAGTCTTGTGGAACCATATGCGCAGTGCGCGCCAGAACCCTTCAAGCATATTTGAAAGCTTAGCGAGCTACGTTATATGTTTTCGCCTATCATTCTATCTTACTTGTAATATAAGAGTTTAGCAAGAAAAAGAAAATAATGTTTAGTGCACCAGTTGTTCCAATAAATAGGAAATAAGAAAAATCAATTATTTGTTGACTAAAGAGATATGATATTTTTAAATATCAACCAAGAACAAGTGTCATGTAAAACTGGATTTGACCTCTTATTTTTCTGCAAAAACTGGGACAAACTCCTCCTACTTGAGTATGTTCTTTCATTTAAGCATCGGTAAAATAAACTTACAAACACTTGGACGATGCCATAAAATCCGGGCTATTCGACAACGTTTACGTGTTCTTGGACGACATCCCTAAGTGCCAATTTATTTATACCGACGTTTGGAGATTTATAAGTGCATGGAACCTGTGGGCCAACTGGTATCATGGTCTCCAGCATGTTCGATGATGTTCAAGCTGGTGGCTACAGTGACCAAATCATATATGATGATCATGCCCTTACTGCGCCAAGGGTCAACATGATGATGCAATCTGCCAAGATAATAATATGGATGGAAAAAGTTGCAGGCTAGTGCAAGCTTGAGTGACAACTTGAATTATCGGGTTATCATTCAATAATTCAGCCCATCGCCATATAGGGAGCCCAAAACCCAACAAATTATCACCTATTGGATCCATATTCCAGTTTGTGACCTTATGATTTTATGGCTAAATTTTAGACTTTCCTAATATTCCACTTTCCTTCTCTAATATCCTGACAAATATATTTGGCTGGTAATATGTTTGCTTTTTATACTGTACAAGGATGGATACTCTTTGAGTTTGATGCAGTGCTATGCTGGGGTTCATGATGCTTTTTGGAAATACTTGTGATCTATTTCTTTCCCTTCCATAGCCAAATGCATTTTGTTTATTTGAAAATTATTGCACAAGTCCATGCCCTCATGTGACATTCTAAAACATCATCATCATCTTAATGCTTTAGGGCTATGTTTATTTGGTTGTCATGAAGAGGAAACTCTGAAACATTTATTTTATCTCTTCCCATTTTTCAAAGTAGTTTGGTTTGAATGTTTCGTGATAAAATTTGACAATCGTAGCGTTCCACCAATTTCTTCAGTGGTTGAAGGATCCACTTGTTAGCTTGTATCAAGATAATCATTTGTCTCTTTTGAAGGGCATTGTAATTCTCATCAATGTTATATGGAGGAAGAGAAACATTGCCTTACATGAGAAAAATATATCAAATCCTTTAACTATTGTGCAAGATATCAAGATTCTTTTATCCTTGCCTGATCTAGCCTTCACTCAGAATCAGTTTAATTCATTTGTGGATTTTCATAACTCTATGCGGCTTATGAATCTAATCTTTAATAATTCTTGTTGGACCATTATACTACATGGAGTTAAAAGCAAGTGTATTACTCTATGTTATACATAGACATGCGTTCAAGGTTAACCACTGAAACACTTTCAGTGTGTTCAAAGACAAAGGGGATCATTTGTTTAATTACAAGTGTCTTCGTTTTGCACTTTCCTATATTATTAAATCCTCTTTATTATCTCATGGGACCACATCACTACAGCTTTTGGTATCAATCAAGCAATTTGTTCAAGCCGCTAGTCATAATAAAAGAGCAAGAAATACTATCTTGGAGGATACTACGTCATTTCTCTCTTTATTTACTAGTTTAGATGTAGCAATAGTTAATCCTTCATATGTATTTTCTAACCTACTTTCTTTGTCGCCTTTGATAACGCCTTTATGAAGTAGTTTAACTTTTGTTATTAATGTAACTTGGCCTTTTTATTTAAAAAAAATTAACTACTTTAAGTTACATACCTTATTTTTAACCTTTCATGAATTTGTAATATGTGTGGCACTACGTACAGCAATGGCGCTTTTACAAAAAATATGTGTTCGCTTAGGTTCAAAATTAATATGCATACGCGATCCTCACAAATCCGGAAGTTAAGCGTCTAGATATATACAACTCCCTATCTCGGTTCAGCTAGCTACAATAAGATGCATTTTATACCAGTATTCAGATGAATAATTTGTTGTGACAGATTAATGGTTTATTTTTCCCTAAAGACTTCAACTAGGCCTCCATCGATGGGGTTTTTACTCCTAGTTAATTGATAAGTATATATTTTATAATTAAATAAGTGTAATTTCAGAGATATATCTGATTAAATTTATTAATATTTTATATTTATTTAATTATCTTCTATATATTTTTCAGTCCTTTAACTAATTATAGGATAAAAAGATATTTCGATATAAAACTTATTCATATCTTATTTTATTTTATAGGAAATACTATGATATTTAAGAGGTGAAAAATTAGAAGAAAATAAATAGAAGCCGTGTGAAGATGGAAGAAGAATAATATATATATGTATGTATGTATATTATATGAAGAAAATCGCAAGGTATATATATATATATACATGAGATCTAAGAAGTACGTGGAGCCCACAACACATGACTTACTTGAAACAGCAAAAACGTGAGCTGCTATTGAAAGTGGATATATATATATTGATATAATATATATGATATATCATATTGGAGAGAGAGGGAATTCGATGAAAGATTTGAAAGAGATTTAAAATCAGATAGACAAAGACGTGGGCCTCGCAATTAATAGAGTCAAGAACGGGCAGACGGTGCAGGGGTCGCGAGGCATAAAATACCCAAGGTATAATTAGCAACGCTTTTCTGGGATCCGAACGGCAACAAGAACGGACGTCTTTCTCAGCAGCGACAGCAGCAAGAGGCAAGGAAGGATTGAAGAAACAGTGGGCAACCTGCAGTGAGGAATCGAACCGACTGTTTCTTCCGTTTGTGACAGCAACGGATAAGAAGAAGAATTCTTTGACAAATTTGCTCTCCTTTCTTCTTTCTCTTTATTATTTGAATATGAATTTCTTTGTTTCATTATGGATTTTATTTTAGTCATGATTGGCTAATTTTCTTTTTAGACATAGAGAAATTATGAACTCATTGGTGAACTAGATTTTATTTTCATGATTTATTAGTTATGATTTATGTTAATTTTGGTTACTTAATCTTGCTTTGTTATGTCCGTTTGATGATTGACCACCATTAAATGTGAATTTGAGTATTAAGAATTACCTTGATGAAGGGAATTGTAATTAGGCTTTGAGATTAAGTAATATGGGATTAAATTATGATTTAATTTACGATTAGGATAGACATATACCTAATAGCCCTATATAATTGTTGAAGAGTGTGTTTGAGTTATCTGGCCTCTTGAGTAATTAGGTTAGACATAACAGTTATACTTAAAAGAGGGTTGCGAGTAGATCGACAAACACTTATAACTATGTATACTTGAAAGTAACAAAATTTACATTTTAGATTAACTAATCATCTGGATATAAGATTTGGGGTGCTAGTAAGGGATTAGTGACTCTAGGTTATGTTTGACATTGATAGTTTTCATTATTTAATTTCCTTTGAATTTACTCATAACTAGATTTGTTTAACTTAAAAGGAATTGAGATTTTAATATCTAAAAATTAATTGATTGATTCCTCATGGGACGATACCTTACTTATCACTTTATTACTTGGCACGACCCGTATACTTGCGGAACGCATCATTAATTTTATTTGAGAGTTGAGGCAGAGTTAGTAATTTGGGTCCATATTCAAGCGTCATGTTAATATTAAGTTTAGGAATCTCCCACATGTCATGAGTAACGGGTTCGTCGAATCATACATACTCTAAGAGGTAGTAATTTGGTCTTCACATTAATTAGCAGTAAGATTTCAATTCACAATCTTATAGATTATAAACCAACTTCTTACTAATTGGATCAATCTTTATTTGCTTGTGTTATATATAAAGCATGTACTACTCCCTCTAGTACTTAATGTAAGACTTATTTACCTAATTTGATTAAACTAATAAAGTTATTTTAAGTTAGGCAATATATATAGATGTTTTTTCTTCAACACCCTAATTATTTTTCTTAATTTCTTCAATATTTCTCTTACTTGATTATTATTGAGAGAACATTAATAATGATAAACTAGAAAAAGATTGACAAATATAAGAAATAGGTCTTACTAAGATCAACATTCCAATTCAGTCATACATTTAAAGACACGAGGGAGTACAAGGGAATATATCTCTTCATGATGTCACATGCGTGTGAGAAGCAATTAAGAATTGTGACCCTTCAAATCGGAAGAAATTTAATAGAAGATGAATGCAAATCACTTTTGAATTTTCCATGATCAATAATCATCATGAGACGCGAGATTGTGTTTACCCATTCATTTCTCAGAAATTTTCAAAACACGTAATCTGTAGTCTCCACTCTTCATCATGTGACTCAAGAGAAGGCCTAGCTATGTTAGACGTGGCTCCCACGTCGCCTTTGATAATGCCTTTATATGAAGTAGTTTAACTTTTGTTATTAATGTAATTTGGCCTTTTTATTTTTAAAAAATTAACTGCTTTAAGTTACATACCTTATTTTTAACCTTTTATTAATTTGTAATATGTGTGGCACTACAGCAATGGCACTTATACGCAAAATATGCGTTCGCTTAGCTTCAAAATTAATATGCATACCAGTATTCATATATATAACACCCTATCTCGGTTCAGCTAGTTAAAATAAGATGCATTGCATACCAGTATTCAGATGAATAATTTGTTGTGACAGATTGATGGTTTATTTTTCCCTGACTACTTGAACTAGGCCTGCATCGAAGGGGTTTTTACTCCTAGTTAATTTATATTTGAGAGTTGAGGCAGAGGTAGTAATTTGGGTCCATATTCAAGTGTCATTAGGAATCTCCCACATGTCATGGGTACGGGGTCGTCGAATCAGACATACTCTAAGAGGAAGGAAATTGGTTCTCACATTAATTAGCAGTGAGATTTTAATTCACAATCTTATATATGATAAACCAACTCATTACTAATTGAATCAATCTTTATTTGCTTGCGTTAGTAATTTGGTCCTCACATTAATTAGCAGTGAGATTTTAATTCACAATCTTATATATTATAAACCAACTCATTACTAATTGAATCAATCTTTGTTTGCTTGTGTTATATATATAGCATGTAATACTCCCTCTCTGGTACTTAATGTTAGAACTATTTATGTAATTTGATTAAATTAATAAAATTAAAATATATATATGGCTGTTTTTTCTTGAACACTCTAATTATCTTCCTTAATTTCTTCAATCTCTCTCTTACTTGATTATTATTGAGAGAACATCAATAGTGATAAATTAGAAATAAACTGACAAATATAAGAAATAGGTCTTACCAATATCAACTTTCCAATTAAGTCCTATGTTAAAGACAGGAGCTAGTACAAAGGAATATATCTCTGCGTGATGTGACATGCATGTGCGAAGCGATTCGGAAGAAATTTAATAGAAGATGAATGCAAATCACTTGTGAATTTTCCATGATCAATAATCATCACGAGATACGAGATTCTGTTTACCCATTCATTTCTCAGAAATTTTCAAAGTACGTAGTCCGTACTCTCCACTCTTCATCATGTGAATCAACAGAAGGCCTAGCTATGTTAGACGTGGCTCCCACATCGCCCAGTTTCAGCAATAACTAGCTGCTTTCAATTTTTATGCTTTCGCATGGTATAATACTTCTCTCTTATATTTAACCGGATAACATAAAGTTAATCTAATCTAAATTAGTACTAAATCATCTTTATGACCGTTCTTCATACAGCTGGTGGCCCAGGAATAGAGCCGACTCAACTTATATTATTTATAGTAAGTTAAAATTGGGATAAAAATTCTTTACAATAATGTAATTTGTGTTTGAATATAAAAGCTTCAAATTATAATTGGTGGCTAAAAAAGCAAGCACAAATTGATAATCAAGGCTAACTCTAAAATAGTGATTGGAAATAAAACTAATTCAGACAAAAAAGTTACTGAAACTAGAATTTTTTAGGCTCTAACCTTGTAAGAGAAGGTGCATCTATCACCTAAAGTGTTTCAGTAGCAACTTTGAGTGCTTTATGTGCTGCAAAAAATACTTTAGGGTGTTGGATGAATCACAAATTATACTTTAGAATACTAAGCATGCCTGGAAAATATTTCATCTTAACCCTTAAAAAAGTTGAAGTCATGTTAATTAGATATATTACTTTCCCCTCACTTATTCAATAGTAAAATGAAAAACGAGTCAAGGTATGAAGAAAACAGATGATAATTAACGATAGAAGAATATCAAGTGTCCTTGCTAGTAAGAAGTAACCAGTTTGCAAAAAGCAAACAGGAAGCATGCATGCAAAGCACGTGATAGTTTATTTTATTAACGTACACACACAGACATAGCAAGATGGATCATGCAATCTGAGGCTTAGCAGAAGCAGAGGAGCATTTATCATAGCAGAAGTCGTTGATATCCATGCAGCGACACTGAGGAGGAATGGAGCGAGTGCAGATACAGGCCTTGCAGCAAGAGTGGCAAGTTTCTCCAATATCTGTGCATCGGCATTGAGGAGGTATCGACTTCGTGCAGATACAGGAATCGCAGCAGGCTGTGGTGATCGACTTTATGAAGTAGTTGGGTTCACCATTGTCCTTAAACATCTCAGCCAGCAAGTTGTTCGGATCAAAGCGTGCCTCCACAGTTGCAGCCGTGAAGGCCATCGCGAACAGGACCAGAACCACACCCACCTTCATCATCATCTTCTTCTCTGTCTCTCTCTCTCTCTCTCTCTCTCTCAAAAAGTGTTTGAGTTTTGATTTGTGCGAAGAGACGAGAAGACAGGGAGGCTTATTTATATGTGAACTTGAGGATATTATAATTCCACGTAATTCATAACTATACAAATTATTGCCACTCACAGTAAAGAGAACTTCATCATACGAGAGCTGAGACCTATGTACAAGAATGATTCATATTTTCAATGAGTGGTGCTGTATGTTTGGGAGAATTCCCTATTAAAAATTTTATTGGTAAGAAAGAAAAATACAAGTTCTATGTGTATGCAAAATTTGCAGTGTGAATCACGTGCTAATAGTTAATGAATTTTTTTAAGAAAAATTATTTTGCCTGGCAAAAATTTGATGCAAATTTAAGGTACATATTGTATGTTTTAAAGGGTTAAGGTGCAAAAATGCCTATTCCCAAAAGAGCATCCAGCACAGCACTGTAAACTTTTTGAGGCAAAAACAGTGATTGGATATAAAACTAATTCAGACAAAAAAGTTACTGAAACTAGAATTTTTGAGGCTCTAACCTAGATTTGATTAGCTCAACTCTAATCAAAACAAGCGCGTCTCTCTTAAGAGTTCTGAACAAAGTTTTTAGTATTGCATAGATAGGATATCTTATTGGCCCCCTTAACAATATTTATGCAAATCTTTTAGTTGATATATGTTTTTCAATATCAGTCTCCTTGTATGTAAATCCTAGCTTTGTGCTTAATTAGCACATATCTAATATGTATCCTGAACTCTAATGTTTATCTTACTATCAAATTCCTTTTTATTTGAACAGATTCATGATATAAAGATCCCCGATCCAACTAGAAGCAGTGGCTATAAAACATTATCTTAAAATTAAATGTTATACATTCCTCAAGATTAAAAATTTGGGATAAGTGTTCCTTCTCCAATACTCAGAGCTGTACCAAAGATTAATTTTTAATAGTAGTACAAGTGTACAACATGTATAGGCTTAACACAATCTTTGCTTACTCAACTTTGTCCTCATTTTGGTTTTAGTTCATTAAGTTTCAAATTATGAGTTTTGGTAGAGGCAAAATAGTCCATGTTTTTATTAAATTGTATGAACCAATGTTTTAAATGGAATGAAATTTGAGGGGCCAAAACCTATGGTTTCAAATTTGAGAGGCCAAAACAAAAATGAGGACAAACAAGTGTCCAAAGATTGTACTAACCCTTTTAGAAAACATCACTACATGATGTTGTCATTAAAGCATGGATTAAGAAATATAATTATTTATTTAACGTACTCTTAATTTATTTTAATAATTAAAGTTGTCTTGGACTTAAAATGTTTTTAAACAATTTTAAAATGACAAATAGATAGTCATAATTTTTTTGAGAATGACAATTAAAAGAAAAGGGGGAGGCCATACAACTTTAATTATATAGGAGAAGGAATTTTTTCAGACATGGAAATCACGTTTGAACTTTTAATATTATATTCCATGAAAACATCTCACCAACCATATCTCTGGTACTATTGTGTTTGTTTAATTTCCTTTGACTGCTTCCATTTCAAAGCTTCTTTTGCAACAAGAGAACTTTTTACCATTATGAGCAGTGTGTTTTACTGTAAACGATGATCATTCTGCCATTAATTTTCTAGTGTGTTGACAGGTAACATGCATATTACTTAATGTAAACGTGTTATATAAAGATATAATCAACCAATCCTATCAATTTTGTATGCTTCATAGTTTTTAGAGATAGGTAAGAATCAATTATATGGAATTGCGACTTTGAAATAGTACATTCACTGAACCCATTCATATACTTTCTCCCCTTCTTATTATATGACATTTTTAACTATCTCATAAAACCTTACAAAATGTGGTTGTTATTCTCTTGAAATTCTTGTATTTCATCATATTTTTCTTATATATTTGTGGTTTTAAACTAAAATTGTGCATAAACTTTATACATATGAAGGAAAATGTGATGTGTTGAAAATAATTGAAAAAGTGCAAATTTTGAGCTAGATGTATAGGGGTTTAAGTTGAATTGAAGAAAATTTGGAAAGCTCATAAAATCATTCTCTTTGTAGGAGGATGATGACAAGAAATTGAAGCTTACATGGATCCTTGGAGGTGGAGAAAAGAAGAACAAAAGCCAAAAAGAAATATCAAAGTAGCTTGAAGGTGCCCCCGGTTGCTTTTGCTATGCCACAGCGAAGAAAAAGCGAAAACACATCAAAAATAGGCCCTTCTGACCGCGTACGCTGTGGGGCCGCTATAGCGAAGCAAAAGCGAAAACACATAAAAAATAGGCCCTTCTGACCGCGTACGCTGTGGGTTCGCTATAGCGAAGCGAAAGCAAAGTCGCAATACTGCAACTGTGCGTTTTGAAAAAGTGAAGCTTCAGCTGTGTTTTTAACCTAATGGGGGCACCGAAATGAAGACATCCTGCACAAGGAAGAGCTCAAGAACCACAAAGAGGCTTCTTGGAGAGCTTGAGGAGGATTTTGGGGCTTCTTGGAGGAGATTCTTGGAGAAATTCAAGATTTTTCTTCTCTTTTTCTGGTTTTCCCCCTCTTCTCTTCCCATTTGCTGATATGGTTTTAAGTTTTATGTTGAGTTGCTGGTTTGTATTGACTATGAGTGGCTAAAACTCTCATTTAGGATTACTTCTACTCATTGTATGGATTAAAACTACTATATTTTCTTTCCTTTGCTAGTTGTTGAGAATATATGCTGATTTTTCTCCATGCTTACTTACTATCTTGTGCTTGATCACCACATGACTAGTTTGGTTCAATTGAATGATGCTTGAGAGAGCTATTTTGGTTGTATAACTTGAGAAAAATCATGTTAGACTTGAAGTTTAAGGATTAAATGGATGGTTTGTTGTTAGAATAGAGATATATCTAACAACCTAGCATAGTCTAATGAAGAATTGCTTTAGGAAAGATGATTTTCATTAATGATAGACAAGAGATTGAATATTATTAATGAATATTAAAAATCAATCTTGACTTTAGAGAGCTTGATTGATGATCGTAGAATCTTTGACTAGCATATAGACTCACACAACTAGCATAAGTGAATTAATTGCATAGTTTTATGAAATACAATGAGGAAGAAGTAATCCTAAGCCTTTAAACCTTGAAGTAGAATCTATTTTACAATCACATTTGTTTTACCTTATTGTTTTTTCGCAAATTCTCTTAATTAACATACTCAATTCCAAATTATTCCATTCAACCTAATTAAACATATGGTTACATTAGTTAGCTCACTTTCGTCATAGTCCTCGTGGGAAGGATCTTTACTTATCACTTTATTACTTGCGACCCGTGCGCTTGTGGAAGCTAAACGGCGAACAAGTTTTTGGCGCTGTTGCCGGGGAACTATTGACTAAAGTCTCTTGAGTTAATTAGTGTAATTGTGTGCTTGATTACGCTTGAATACTTCTCTTCTTCTTGTTTTACTTTCTTAATTTACTTTGTTTTTAAGTATAGTTATAGCTATAGTCCTTTTTCTAGTTTTTCTTAGTATAGTTCTATTAGTTGATAAGTTTGATACTCGTTTTGGGATTTTTGACTTGTAGGTATTTGAGCTCCGTATGCAAACTGATTTGGAGATCGTTTTTGACGGTGCTCTTGAAGAATATTTTTTTGAAGACTTTGAAACTGAACCGGAGAATCCACCTCAAGTGCAACCTCTTCAAGGACCTGAACCCTTGCCCATACAAGAGCAACCGAGACCACCACCTCGTCCTCATCCATTTTACAATATGGCTAATCCTAATGATGATGACTTGGAGCGCACTTTGGATGAGTACATGGAGCAAGAAAACTCCACCTATCAATTTAGCATCCAATTTCCTGCTATTCAAGCTCGAAATTTTGAGTTGAAGCCAATCATGCTTCAAATGCTCCAAATGATTGGTTTGTTTTCGGGAACTCAGAATGAAGATCCTACTGACCATTTGACACGCTTTGTACAAGTGTTTGAGAACTTCAAGTTTCAAGGAGTAACTACGGATGCACTTAGATTGCGACTCTTCCCCCTATCAATTGATAAGAAGCAAGAGCTTGGCTTACCGCTCTACCTCCTAACTCTATCACTACTTGGGATGAAATGGCATCTAAGTTCAAGGCAAGGTTCATTCCAAGGGGTAGACGGGCAGTTCAAAGAGCTGAACTATTGGGTTTTCAACAATAACCCAGCAAACATTTTCATGAAGCATGGGAGAGATTCAAAGAGTTGTGGCATAGTTGTCCTAACCATGAATAGAAGACCTATGTTTTGCTTGAAGCCTTTACAGTCGGATTGGATGTACCTACTTCCAATATGCTCAACAATGCCTCTAATGGTGGAATTGGCAAGATGAGAGTTTGTGATATATCTCAGTTGTATGAGGACATTGCCTCTAGTTCCTTGCAACAATCTAAAAAATCACATTCTAGCTATAGAACATATAAGGAACCAAGTCCTTCAAGTAGTTCAAATGTGTCTAAAGAAATTTCCACTCAACTTGAAGAAATTACCAAGAGGTTTGATCAACTTGAACTAAGAATGGAGAGAAACTCCTCCAAGAATGTGAACGCTATCCAAGCTCCAAGTCCTTCTTGTGAAATATGTGGAGAAGGCCACTCTTCTGAAGAATGTTATCATACTATGGAGTAAGTGAGTTATTTGAACAATACTCAAAGGTATCTACGTGGCAACCCTTACTTTAATACCTACAACAAGGGTATGAGGGATCATCCCAACTTCTCTTGGAGGAATGGACCTAGTGAGAATCCAATTAATCACTATGCTTCTTCTAGTAAGCCAATGCGTCCACCAGGTTTTATGCAACCATAAAAGCTACAAGAGGGTGATTCCGAGACAAATAAACTCTTGAGGCAACTTATCAAGGGTCAAGAAGGCTTGTTGGCACAGTTTCTCTTCATGACACAGCAATCAAAAATCTTGAGATACAAATGGGACAAATTGCTTCACACTTGAGTGCTCAACCAAGAAATGGTCTTCCAAGTGATACTGTTCCTAATCCTAAGCAAGAGGGTAAAGAAGAATGCAAGGCTCTTACTCTCCGAAGTGGCAAGACTTTACCCGATGTTCCAAATATGGGTAAGGCTACAACAAAGCCAAAGGATCATGTTGTGGAAGATCTTATCCTTGATGATGAGGTTGTTGAAGAGATTGTGGTCGAAGAAGAGGAAAACAAGAAGAGGAGCAAACTGAAGTGACTCTAGATGAGGTGGTGTCAAGCAAGCCCATTGCTCTTCACAATATGGACGAGAAGAAGAGAAAAACCAATACTTCTCCTCCACGATATGTCCCACACCCCCTTTTCCACAAAGGCTCAAGAAACATCAAGAAGATGGGCAATTCAAGAAGTTCATTGAGATGTTCAAGCAATTGCATATCAACATTCCCTTTGTGGAAGCCTTAGAGCAAATGCCTAAATATGCCAAGTTCATGAAAGATGTCCTCTCAAAGAAAAGAAGATTTAATGAGTTTGAAATGGTGGTTGTCACCAAAAGCTTCACTGATGTTATCAAGCAACTTCCGCCTAAGTTGAAGGATCCTAGGAGCTTCTTCATACCTTGTCATGTTGGAGGTAAATTCTTAGGGAATGGTCTATGTGATCTTGGTTCAAGTGTAAATTTATGCCTTTGTCTGTTTTCAACAGGTTGGGATTAGGTGATGCTAGACCTACCACTGTTACTTTGTAATTAGCAGATAGAAGCTTGTCTTATCCTAAGGGATTATTGAAGATGTATTAGTCAAGGTTGATAAGTTCATATTTCAGGCTGATTTTATTGTACTTGATTTTGATCCGGATAGAGAAATGCCTTTGCTACTAGGAAGGCCATTTTTATCTACGGCTAGAACTTTGATAGATGTGGAAAAAGGTGAGTTGACTTTGAGGGTGGCCGACGAGCAAGTCACCTTTAACATGAATTAATTGATGAAGACCCCTCATGTGCATGAAGATTGTTTCTTTCTTGATATGATTGGTCTTGTTACCCAAGAAGAATTTGAGACCTCTATGATTGAAGATCCACTTGAAGCTGCTCTTCTTGAGGTTGATTCTGAGGGTTTGGATGTAGTGGAATGCAAGGCTATGATGGATGCAACAATGCCTTATCCAAAAAGGAGGATGCCTTTTGAGTCACTTGATTTGGGTTCAACTGATAGACCAAAGTTGAAATCTTCTTTAGAGGAACCACCTTCACTTGAGCTGAAGGCATTGCCATCTCATTTTAAATATGTTTATCTGGGTTCCAACAACACTCTTCCAGTGATTATTGCTTCAGATCTCACTATTCAGCAAGAGGAGCAATTAGTTGAAGTTTTAAAAGCCCATAAAACGGCTATTGGGTGGACAATTGCTGATATCAAGGGCATTAGCCCCTCTATGTGCATGCACAAGATCTTTTTAGAAGAAAATCGCAAGCCTTCCATTGAACATCAAAGAAGGCTCAACCCCATTATGAAGGAAGTAGTGAAGAAGGAGCTTCTTAAATGGCTCGATGCTGGCATTGTATACCCTACTTCTGATAGTTCTTGGGTGAGCCCAGTCCAATGCGTCCCCAAAAAGGGCGGTATGACAGTAGTGGCTAACACCCACAACGAACTCATTCCCACTCGCACTGTGACTGGGTGGAGGGTTTGCATGGACTACTGTAAGCTCAATACGGCTACTCGTAAGGATCACTTCCCATTGCCTTTCATTGATCAAATGTTGGACAAACTAGCTAGAAGGGAATTCTTTTGTTTTCTTGATGGTTATTCGGGGTACAACCAAATAGCAATTGCTCCAGAAGACTACATTTATGTGCCCATATTTCACCTTTGCTTTCAAGCGCATGCCCTTTGGCCTTTGCAATGCACTGGCTACATTCCAACGGTGTATGATGGTTATTTTTTCCGACATGATAGAGCACACCATGGAAGTGTTCATGGACGACTTCATTGTGTTTGGTGATTCATATGAAGAGTGCTTAGCCAACTTAGCTCAAGTCTTGAAGCGGTGTGAAGACACTAATCTTGTACTTAATTGGGAGAAATGTCATTTTATGGTGAATGAAGGCATTGTGTTAGGCCATCGTGTCTCCAAGAACGGTTTAGAAGTTGACCGGGCAAAGTTAGAGATGATTGAACAACTTCCTCCACCTATCAATATTAAGGGTGTGAGGAGTTTTTTGGGCCATGCTGGGTTCTATCGAAGGTTCATCAAGGATTTTTCCAAAATCACTAAGCCGCTTTATGCTTTACTTGAGAAGGATGCTGACTTCAAGTTCGATGATGCATGTTTGAAAGCATTTGAAGAGTTGAAAAGAAGACTTGTAACCGCTCCTATAGTTACAGCTCCGGATTGGAGTTTGCCCTTTACAGTGATGTGTGATGCTAGCGATTATGCTGTAGGAGCTGTACTTGGGCAGAAAAGGGATAAAATCTTCCATCATATTTACTATGCAAGTAAGACACTCGATGATGCTCAAGAAAACTATACTACCACTGAGAAAGAGCTTTTGGCTGTGGTGTATGCATTTGCTAAATTCCGGCCTTACTTGATTGGTGCCAAAGTGGTTGTTCATACTGACCATTCTGCATTACAGTACCTCTTTAGTAAGAAGGACTCTAAAGTAAGGTTGATTCAATGGGTTTTACTCTTACAAGAATTTGATCTTGAGATTGTGAATAGAAAAGGCTCCAAAAATCAGGTTTCCGACCATTTGTCTAGGTTGAGTACTGAAGCTCGATATGATGGAGATCTTCCTATTCATGAAACTTTTCAAGACTAACAACTCTTTTTCTTGAGTCATTCTAAAACTCCTTGGTATGCCGACATATAGTAAATTACCTTGTGAGTGGAATCATTTCTAAGGACTTGAGCTATCACCAATGGAAGGAGTTCTTACATGATGTCAAGTTCTATCATTGGGAAGAACCCTTCTTATTTCACTATTGTGCTGATCATTTGATTAGAAGATGTGTTCCAGAAGGTAAGCAACAAGATGTATTGAAGTGTTGCCATTCCTCTGAATATGGAGGCCACTTTGGAGGTAACAAGACGGTTGCAAAAGTCTTTCAATCTGGGTTTTTCTGGCCATCCTTGTTCAAGGATGCTTATGAATTTGCTCTATCTTGTGATCGGTGTCAAAGGGTTGGCAATATCTCTAAGAGAAATGAAATGCCACTCAACAGCATGTTGGAAGTGGAATTATTTGATGTATGGGGGAATTGACTTCATGGGACTGTTTCCCAAGTCCTTCAACAATCAATACATTCTTGTAGCGGTGGATTATGTGTCTAAATGGGTTGAGGCCATTGCTTCTCCAACAAATGATGCTAAAGTAGTGGTCAAATTCATGAAAAAGAATATCTTCACTCGTTTCGGTGCTCCAAGGGCTGTTATTAGTGATGGAGGCACCCACTTTTGCAACCATCAATTTAAATCCCTTTTGAAGAAGTATGGAGTGAAGCACAAGGTGTCTTTAGCCTACCATCCTCAAACAAATGGTCAAGCTGAGATTTCCAATAGAGAAATCAAGAAAATCCTTGAGAAAACTTTGGGTATCACTCGAAAGGATTGGTCCATGAAGTTAGATGAGGCATTATGGGCCTATCGCACCGCTTACAAAACACCTATCGGTATGTGTCCTTACCGATTGGTTTTTGGGAAAGCTTGTCATCTTCCTGTGGAGTTGGAACACAATGCCTATTGGGCTATTAAAAAGTTGAATTTTGATGAAAAAGAAGTGGGTGGCAAGAGGCTCTTGCAGCTTAATGAGCTTGAAGAATTTCGTTTCCATGCTTATGAGAGTTCAAGGCTTTACAAGGAGAAAATAAAGCGGTGGTATGACAAGAAGATTGTCTCTAAGTCTTTTGAGCTGGGTCAACAAGTTCTCCTCTATAACTCTAAGCTGAAAATATTTCCGAGAAAGTTAAAGTCTAGATGGTCCGAACCTTTCACTGTGGTTCAAGTTTTTGACAAGGGTGTTGTGGAGCTAGAAGGACAAGATGGTGAGAGATTCAAGGTCAATGGACAGCGGTTAAACCATTATTGGGGTGGCATGGTAGAGAGGCAAACCATCACTCTACCGCTCACTGATTCCACTTGACAAAGAGAAGAGTCAGGCTGAAGACTATAAATCAAGCACTTCTTGGGAGGCAACCCAAGCTCTCAATACTTTTTCTATTAATTTTCCTTTAATTTTTGTGTGTTTTAGTGGATTTATGTTTGGTCTTACCTTTTTGTAGGTAAGAAAGGTTTTCCCATGGATGAACGAATTGCATTGCATTGAAGCTACAAAGTGCGTTTTGATACAAGGAGTTGGAACTACAAAGGGAAGTACACCTCAAATTTTGCATTTGAAACTACTTGCTTGAATAACATTGCTATTGCTTTAATGTTTGTCTTAAAGGTGAATATAACTTGAGATGGAATTTGTATGGGGTGAATGGAGCTTTGGGATTGACAACTCTGTTTTCACTATGTTTGAGTACATTATGCTGCCCTTATGCCCTTTTAATGTAGATCAATAGTTTGTGAAGTGAATTGGGTGCTGTTTGTGGCATTTGGGGTGATTTGGGAATCATTTTATGCATTTTTATTGTTGTGTGGTGTTGTCATAATGTTTTGATGTGATTGAATAGTGTGTGATAAGATTAAGTTACCATTTGTGGAAATTGGGTGAGTTAGGATGATTTGAGAATCTCATTTTGCTGTTAGAATTTTTGTTAGTTTGCTGTCATCCTTTGCTGTTACTTTGTTGTGGCAAAGCTACAGTAAATGTCTGGCTTTTCTGTGATTTTCTGTGTATCTGTGCTTGCTGTTGCTTTGCCATGGCATACTGAAGGCAAAAGCAACCCATTTTTCAATGCTTCTGTGCAATTTTCCTTGGGTTCGCCCTTACGTCGCTATAGCAAGGCCAGGGCGAACACATGCCATTTTACACTCCTTCTGTGCAGTTTTCCTTGGGTTCGCCCTTGCTTCGCTATAGCAAGGCCAGGGTGAACACATGCCATTTTACACCCCTTCTGTGCATCCCGACAACCACACCAAAATAAATAAATAATAATAATAATAAATATATAGATAAATAATAAATATATATATATATAACATAAATATTAATTAAAAAAATAATAAATATTATTATTATTATTAATTAATAAATTTTACCATTTTACCCTTATTTTTCTATTCTTTGCCTTCTTTACCCTTATATACCTACCCCACATATGGCCCAAATTCATTTTTCAAATTCAAAATCTTTTCCTCTTTTGTAAATTCCCTCTTAATTTTATCCCAAACATTTTCCCTGTCACAAAGGGAATCATTTTTACTATTTTTGTCAATTCTCTGACTCGGCTACATGTGCTACATCTGTGGATATTCTTCTAATCTATGAGCTTAGGATTGACCAGCTGCAACTCGTTTTAGGCCTAGCACTGTAGTTTCTGAATGTTGTTTACTTCCTTGTCAATCCTTGTGGATGCCTAAGTGCACTTCAGTGATTCGGTCATCTGAGCTAGTCTATGACGCATTCTACACTTAGGCTTGCATTGATGTGGTTTAATTTGGTGATTAGTGTACTGAGCATTAGTGGTTTGGATAACCTCTGAAAGGTACATGTGAATGTCTCTTGTTTCCTTGCATATAGGCACATGAATGGCTAATTTGAGAACTTCTGCATAAGATTAGGTGCTTGCACCCTTGTTCCTTGTTTACTTGTTCTAGAGGTGCTTCAGTTGGAAAATCTGGTTTCGCACTGCTTTCATATTCATTTTTTTACTGCCATAACAATGGCTTTGACATCATCTTTACCAAAGTCCATTTTCAATTTTAAAAATGCACCTACTAGTTCTCAAATTAGCCTGCATGTGCCAATTGTTTGGAAATCTCTCCAACTCTTGAACTTCATTTTGAACTAAGAAATACTTTCTCAAGTGGATGTTTTAGAATTTTTTCTACATAGGAAAGTTTGAGTTTATCTAGTAACAGTGAAACACCTCTTGACATACTAAAATGCAAAGGCATTAATCTGCTGTTTTGAAAATTTTGGCCTTCTTTCTAAGGCATTACCACTGCAAAGAAATGGGTTTTCTGTTTTGTGGAGCTTGTTTTCTTGACAAATCAAGTGTTTCAGCTGTTATTTCACTTGACTCCATTACATAACCATTTGTACCAGCGCTTATGTTGTTCCACTGAGTTGGAGAGCCCCTTTGGGAATCATTTGAGTTAGCGAGTCACTTTGAGATCACTTGTAGTGATACGAGGAAGCAAGGATAGGTTTAGGAGTGGAATTATGAATTGCCTTGTTTAGGTTCTTAGCCTGCCACAAGTTTGGGGGAACTTTTTCTTTTAGGACCAGTGTTTCTCTTTTTCTTTTCTTTTGTTAGTTGTGGATTGTTCATTGTTTTTGTGTGTGTTTTCTGTGGTTTTGATTTTTACAGATAATGACCAAGCGCCGAGCTACTCCTAAAAAGCTAGCACCTAAATGGAAAAAGGCCACTACTGCCCCTTCACGTCCAGTGCCTCCACCAACTCAACCACCTCCCTCTACTTCTGCACCAGATTTGCTAGACGTTGTCAAAGATCTCATGAACTCACGACCTTTGTGACAAGAGCGAGAATTCCCTCCTAATACTCGGTTTAAGTTCTACAAGTTGGCAACAGAAAAACATAGTTTAGGGAATTTGTTGGCATCACGGGCTACTGGCAATGAAACTTTTGTCCGACATTTCTATTACTATGCCCATTGTCACAGAATTTCGTCCATGCAGTTGAGAGGTGTCCCACCTTGTGGAAAGAACTTCATCAGTCCAGAATTCATTCTCTAATTCTATGATCTGCCTTTCTATCCCCAATGTCAATATCATCTTTTGAAGAAAGAGGCTGAGAATTTTCCATTAAAGGCAATTGCTGATACCTTGGTAAAACCCGGTGAACCTCAATGGTATAGACCAAGAGGCAAGCAAATATATCTCAAGCAAATGAGTCTGAATGAAGAGGCCCTAATATGGTTGAACTTTATTACTTTTAATGTCACCCCTGTAGGCAATAGCAGCATTGTGCCAAAGTTAACTGCTTTGCTTATATTCCTCTTCATGACGGGTCAGCATGTGAAATTAGAAAACATCCTTTATGACACCCTGTACAATTGTGCTCACGCAAAGAGGAAGGGAACTTATTTGGTTCTACTACATCTGATTTTTGACTTCTTCACCAAGGCTCAAATCCCAGCATCCTCTGATGATATTTACTTTCAGCCCTCTCCCCCTTACCGGTATGATCAAACTAAGTTAGATCACAAGGGACCGGATGACTTGGATGGCACCCAACCCCCACTCATATTACATAGTCTCCATGATGAGCTTTTGCTAGCAAAAAACGGAACAAGCAAAGGAACGCCTTCACCGACAGTCGTAGAGACTATGCTAGAAGGACTCACAAGCAAGATGGGTGTCGAGGTGCCACCGAGGGTTGAAAGTGATGAGGAGAAGGACCCATCCACACATCACCAATGGAAAGAAATTGTTGTTTTTCGGGGTCCAGCTGAGGAAGAAATTGGTGTAGATTCTGAGTCTATTGCGTCTGAGAGCACAAATGATGATGAGGTGGTTTCTATTGGGGAGGATGAGGATCCTACTTCTAGTAGAGCTGTTGATGCTGATACCTCTGAGTCAGAGTATGATCCTGCAGATGATTCTGATGATTGACGAGACCCCTCTGACTGTTGAATTTTTTTAGATGCTTGTTCTTTTTGCTTTCCTGTGTTTTTTGACATCTTTTAAATGTAGGCATTCGTGTTAACATTTCTGTGCAATTCCATTTGGGTTCATGTGCATAATCTGTTCTTGTGTGATGTAAGCTACTGATGGCTAACAGTTGTTTTGTGTACTAACTGTCATTATCACTGGCTGTTCCTATGATAGGCTTGAATTGGGCATTGATGCCCTTTTTTTGACTGGATGAGCAGTTGCCAGTGTGCATATACTGTTTGATGCACTGAGACTGCTGTGAATATTACTTATAAATATGTACAGGTTTGAGTGCTATTTGTGTACAGGTTTGTGAATGTTGATCTTTCCCTCAACCTCAATTGATAGTGAGGACATTGTTGATTTCAAGTTTGGGGGAGGGAAATTGTGAAAATTTTGAAAGTGAACAGTGAGTGCACATAGATATACAAGCAGTTTTGATGTATAGTTTGATTGAAAAAAGAGGTGAAATATATGAAATTTCACAAACTTAAGCCTTTGCTTGGAAAATTTTAGAGAAAATATCTTTTGAATTGGTTAAATTGTTTGTTTGGGATTGCATAAATGGTCCTATGATTGGATAGCTATTTAGCATTATGCTTGACAGGAAATTGTGATTAATATGCCTTGTTGAATGAGTTATAATGTTGGAGTGAGTTTCTAAGGAATTCTCTTGAGCATAATCTTGCACTATTGGAGTCAGGAATGTTTTGAAGGCTTTTGTTGAAGAAACTCTTGGTAAACTAGCTTATATACCTATTTTCAAAGATACAATTTCCAAATCTACTTCAGAATTTTTTGAAGCTTATGGTGCATCTCATATGGTTTTGAAAAATTATCTAGGCATTTCGTTAAAAAGTGTTTGAGCCTTTCAAGCTATCCTGCATTGTGATTCTTCCATTTTGAACCCAATTTTGAGCCTTTATAGAAAAACCAATATAAATATTCTTATTGAAAACCAATTCACTTCCCTAACCCCTAACCTGAAAAACCATGATACACCCTGTTTTGAGATAAAAAAAATGGTTTGAGGTGTGAAAGGGCAAGTTGTGAATATGAAATGTGTAAAGTGTTGAGGGCTGAACAAAGTGTACAGAAGCCAAGTTAGTTCAATTTTGTTGAAAAAAAAGAAAGAAAGAAAGAAGAAGAAGAAAGGAAGTTAGTTCATTTATCTCAAAGTTTTTGTATTTATTCCTTTTTCCCTTCCATTCAAAAAACCTAAACCCATGGCCACGTTACAAGCCTAAAAGTCCTTTTGATTTTGATACCATATGAGGTAATTTGTAAGTAGAGAAGGATGAAAAGAGGATAGTGAAGTGGTAGAGTTGAAAATTTGTATATGAGTTGGAGTAATATGTGTGACTGAGATAGAATCCAGAGAAATGTCTTTTGATTCCAAACACACACCCACACTCAAAGGACTCTTGAAAAACTTGCTTAAAGATTATAAGACATTCATCTTGACATATTCTCTCAAGTTCCTGTTTCGTGTGATCTTTAGAGCAATGAATGAGGGCATGAACATATTTGCAATTTAGATAAGCAATTTATGAATTCATGTTACATGTGTAAATTTGCTTGAGGACAAGCAAAAGCTTAAGTTTGGGGGAGTGTTATTCTCTGAAAATTCTTGTATTTCATCACATTTTTCTTATATATTTGTGGTTTTAAACTCAAATTGTGCATAAACTTTATACATATGAAGGAAAATGTGATGTGTTGAAAATACTTGAAAAAGTACAAATTTTGAGCTAGTTGTATAGGGTTTAGGTTGAATTGAAGAAAATTTGGAAAGCTCATAAAATCCTTCTCTTTGTAGGAGGACGATGACAAGAAATGGAAGCTTACATGGATCCTTGAAGGTGGAGAAAAGAAGAACAAAAGCCAAAAAGAAAGATCAAAGTAGCTTGAAGGTGCCCCCGGTTGCTTTTGTTATGCCACAGCGAAGCAAAAGCGAAAACACATAAAAAATATGCCCTTCTGACCGCGTACGCTGTGGGGCCGCTATAGCGAAGCAAAAGCGAAAACACATAAAAAATAGGCCCTTCTGACCGCGTACGCTGTGGGTTCGCTATAGCGAAGCGAAACCAAAGTCACGATACTGCAACTATGTGTTTTGAAAAAGTGAAGCTTCAGCTGTGTTTTTAACCTAATGGGGGCGCCAAAATGAAGACATCCTGCACAAGGAAGAGCTCAAGAACCACAAGGAGGCTTCTTGGAGAGCTTGAGGAGGATTTTGGGGCTTCTTGGAGGAGATTCTTGAAGAAATTCAAGATTTTTCTTCTCTTTTTCTGGTTTTCCCCCTCTTCTCTTCCCATTTGCTGATATGGTTTTAAGTTTTATGTTGAGTTGCTGGTTTGTATTGACTATGAGTGGCTAAAACTCTCATTCAGGATTACTTCTACTCATTGTATGGATTAAAACTACTATATTTTCTTGCCTTTGCTAGTTGTTGAGAATATATACTGATTTTTCTCCATGCTTACTTACTATCTTGTGCTTGATCACCACATGACTAGTTTGGTTCAATTGAATGATGCTTGCGAGAGCTATTTTGGTTGTAGAACTTGAGAAAAATCATGTTAAACTTGAAGTTTAAGAATTAAATGGATGGTTTGTTGTTAGAATAGAGATATATCTAACAACCTAGCATAGTCTAATGAAGAATTGCTTTGGGAAAGATGATTTTCATTAATGATAGACAATAGATTGAATATTATTAATGAAGATTAAAAATCAATCTTGACTTGAGAGAGCTTGATTGATGATCGTAGAATCTTTGACTAGCATATAGACTCACACAACTAGCATAAGTGAATTAATTGCATAGTTTTATGAAATACAATGAGGAAGAAGTAATCCTAAGCCTTTAAACCTTGAAGTAGAATCAATTTTACAATCACATTTGTTTTACCTTATTGTTTTTTCACAAATTCTCTTAATTAACATACTCAATTCCAAATTATTCCATTCAACCTAATTAAACATATGGTTACATTAGTTAGCTCACTTTCGTCATAGTCCTCGTGGGAACGATATTTACTTATCACTTTATTACTTGCGACCCGTGCGCTTACGGAAGCTAAACGACTAACAGTGGTTAAGTCATTAATTTAGAAAGTCCTTACAGGGAGCAACGGAGAAGATGAAGGAGCAACGGAGAAGATAGAAAGTCCTTACAGGGAGTATCGGAGAAGATGAAGGAGGTTGCAAAGGGTAAAGGCACATCCTATATGGAGAAGAAGTTTTGGTTAGTAAGAGTGGGAATGGAGTTTTGGATGGAAGCATTGTCGGAGACGAGGAGGAGGAGGATGTTGGTGGAATTCATAATTGAATTCAACAGGTAGCCGGAGGCCAACTCAAAAAGTTGAAGTCAACAATATTCAATATTCGTGACTGATTCTTTTAACCTTTCCTTAATATCAAAATTTTTCATTAGGTTATCATTGAATTAAAATTAGATGTATACTTTGCCAACATTTAATTAGTGAGTAATCATTTTAAATTCGTTGAGTCAATACTTTCGTTAGTGAGGTAAATTGTATTAAGTCAAAGGACTTAAAATACACTTTTTAAACATAAGGGATAATTGAATTTTGATGTAAATATAGAGGAACAAACGTATGATTTAACCTGTTAGTTATTAAAATGTACATGAATGCATCAATAAGTTGTTGGTTGATATAGTAAGTGAGCTCACCCCATAAGAAGGAGAACACAAGTTTGAATTCTAGGAAATTCACTTGTTTTGAGAGGTATTATAAAAAAAATGCATGTATGCTTGTAGGATGTTCTAGAAAATATATATCATAATAACTAGCTTCCTTAATCTAATCAAATATACAGATAAATAAATATGACATATTGCCATATGTGATTAGAGTACATTTGTTAACCTCATGAATTTCTTGTCAGAATTTCACATTTCCTCTTATTTCTCCACATTTTGGTGTACTAATGTGCATTTGGGAGTGCTGAAGTAAAGGAAATGTGTTTAAAACATACTTGGCATAGAAAGAGTATAAATGTGGGGGAAATATGTGAATATCTGTTATGATTATCAAACTATGAGTTTTTATGAGTTCTTTGTGTTGAAAGGATAAAAATTCAGTCACAGCCGGAGCTGGAGAAAGCCAAATTCAATGAAAAGAAGGTGAAATGGAGTTGAAGCAATCAATCATGCTATGGAAATGCGAGAAGGGATGAGAACAGATCTAGGCGAGAAACAAATTTGCACTTTAGGGTTTTTGGCTGCGGCCAACATAAGGTCAGACACATATTGGCTGCGGCCAAGGGTCCTTTGGGCCACGGCCAACTCTTGGTCAGTAACTTACTGGCCGCGGCAAACCATTTCATTGGCCGTGGCCAATCACCTCACAGAAGCTGACTGACCGTGGCTAATGCCCAATACAGCTGCTATGCGTTTTGACATTTAAGGCGTATAAATGCTGAATCCAAAGACTAAAAGGGGAGATTAATGATTAGAAAAGACCTAGAGAGGCGGCTGTGACATTCCTCTGAGCCTGGGTGCGCCATAAAGCAAGGGAAATCAAGTGGAGATTGAAGATTTACAGAGATTCGAGCTGATTTTTCTTGGTTTCACTGATTTCTTTCCCTTTCTTCTCTATTTTGCTGATATGGCAATTCATGCTCTATATCTTTGTATTCATTATTCTTGGATATGAGCAGCTAAATTTTCATTCTAGGATTGTTTCTGAACCTTTGTATGGATTAAACTTGATTCCTTATCTCTTTAAGTATCTAATGGCATATATATGTTGATTTTACCTTGTTTTCACTGCTACTTGTGACTATCCATCACTGTGGATGATTTGTTCAATTAAATTAAGCTTGAGAGAGTTAATTTAATTGTAAACCTTTGGTAAAATCATGCTAGACTTGAAGTTTAGGATCTAAATGGATAGTTTGTTAGTAACATAGAGATATAGTTACTAGCCTAGCATTGTCACATTAAGGTTGGTGTTTAATGAATATTTTCTCTTAACAGTAGCAAAAGATTATACATGTTAATTGAAGATATAATGTTGGTTATGACTCGAGGGAGTTTAACCAAATGCTTGTGAACCTTAGACTGACATATATATATATATATATCCCATAGAAATACTCTTGGAGAGGAAAATAATCAAGTTTATGAAATACAAAGGGGATGAACAATTCTAGGCTTATTACAACTGTTGAAATCACAAGGATTAGATTTTTGTTAAGTAATTCTTAGTTTCTACAAAAAAAATACCTTTTGAAATTTCTCTATCTATACCAACATGTCTTGGCTTAACTTAATTGAATTAACAAGCCTATTACTTGACTAATTTGTTACTCAAATCCTCGAAGGAATGATCTTACTTATCACTTTATTATTTGACGTGATCCGTGCACTTGCGGTAGCGAACAACATCACATAACAAATATAAGCAACTCGGCCTAAGTTTTTTCATAAGTGAAAATCTTCCAATTTTAAACCATAAATTAAGCTGAATTGTATATAACTCCAAACTTTAATATAATTCATTTACTTCCTTGCCAAATCATACATAAAAGACAGGTATTTGATGTTAAATGACCCTAGCCCCAGCTAGCCCATTATAAATTGGCTGTTGATATGTTGCTCCTGCAATAAACAAGAAAGCCTTACCCTTTGCTTCTATCAACCTACTTTCATGGCTTCCAAAACACAAGATTAAACTCTGCATCTCCTTTTGCCCTTGTTGCTGCTCTTTTACTTCAACTCTTCCTTGGGTTACCCAATTGTCACCTAATGGGGCCAGAATGGGAATAAAGGAGAGTTGTGTAACACCCCTCTTTGTTTTAACTTGCAGCAGAATATTAATGTGTGGTTCAGTGTGCACAATAGGAATAACATAAATATATTGATATTATTGATATAATATACTTGATTGTATACAGGGATTCCTATACAAGGTATCATACAACAAAATTTCAGACCTTAAATAAAAGGGTCTTCGGATAACTAACTGCTCTGCTTGAACTATCCAAAACCTTCAATTGTCATAAATTATTATTCTACACCTTGAGCTGTTGTTTGATGCTGTAAACTTTATACATTTATGGAAAGTGTGAGATTTGAGAGAATCTCAATAATAACAAACTATCAATCATATAAAATGTCATAAATAAATATACTAAGCACCAAGTCATGTAACAGAACCGTGACACTGTGTATGCACCCTACGTGTCAGTATACCACAGCTAGGTCTTAGACCACAACTAGGTAATGTGTGTGTTCACTATTCATATCACAGAATATGGTATACACAAAGTATATAGACACTCACACAGTGTATGAAAGATAGGTTACTACCTGGAATGTCCTTTCCTTGCCTAACCGTCGATCCAAAACTGTCTGTCTGGTTCGAGCTATTAGTATATCCTAAAATTCCAAATTTAGGAAAAATGAGTTATTACTCATTCATAAATCACTCTATATTCAATGTGTTAGTTATCTTGACCCAAAATCACATTTTGACCGTTTTAACCCTTAATTAGGAACCCAGTTTAAGCCCCTTTGTACCCGGTCCAACTGTACTTTCTCAAAAATTATAATCCGGGCTATTCCCATATAATTTCGCCAAAAGAATCTATTTTTTACCTCCGTTTTGTCAAATTCCAGCCCAAATTATGAAATTACCCTTGGTAGCACCAAAGTTGGGGTTGAAGGCGTAAAATTGTCATTTCACACCCTAAAGCCTTTACACTCCATATTATACATGTTCCCTACACAATAAACTTTAATTTTCTTGATAAAATCATGCTTAAAATGTGGTAATTAATATAAAAATATAACAAGTGGTAAAATATCATTTATAGATATTATAATGGGATGTTGTTTACTCACATATAGAGTTTTCTACCTATGTAACCCTTCCTCTTTACCTACTGTCCCAAAACAAATTCATGATTACTCCAACTAAAACTTCACATAAGATTTTTATAATATCTCATTCAGCAAATTAAAATTCCTCATTTTTTCCCTCCATAATGACCCCCCTTCTTTTAACATTTTACATATAAATAAAAATGAACCCATCCTCTTGTAACCTTTTAGTTACATAAAAAATACAAGTTTGGTTAAGCTTCCCTCCCAAATTCACTTCACCAAATTTCAACATAGAATGACTAATGAACCCATAAAGTTTCTTTCTAAATTTTGATTGAGCTCACAATAACTTTTTTTTTAAAAAAAATAATCCAAAACATATACTCCCTCCTGTTCTTAATATAAGATATATTTGGAGAGTTGATCTTGGTTCTAAATATATGACATATTTTTCATATTTGTCAATCTTTTCCTAATTTACCCCTATTGATGCTCCTTCAACAATAATCAAAGAGGAGAGGGCATTAAGGAAGGTGACTAGAATGTTTTAGAAAATACATGTCATATTAACTAATTTAATCAACTCTTTTTAATCTAATAAAAATAGGTAAATATGTCTTATATTAAGGACCAGAGGATTTTTTTATATTTGTACTCCATTGTTTTTTTAACTATTCTTTTAATTTCTTGATCCAAATATTTTAATTTTGTCTCTTAAAAAGGCTTGATTAATCATATCTTGAAAGAGCATAAAGCTTTTCCCTTTTTCAGTTGAACTTTGTTAATGTCCATAATTGTTTTGCTCGTACACGGACAAGTATTTCATATTCGCACTTTAAATTACTCCCTTAGATCCTATTTATAAGAGCTCAATAACCGAATTACATGATTTAAGAAAGTGGTTAAAATTAGTTTAAAATAATAAGTATGTCTCAAATAAACTTTGTTTTTCAAGTCTGCCTTTATTTATGAGGGGGAAAGTAAGAGAGAAATAAAGTAAATATAATTATCACCAACCTTTTAATCTATGCAATACATATAATTAATGAGGGGTAAAAATAAAAAAAATTATTAAATATTCAGATAACTGTTGCTAGGCTTTCATAAAAAAGACTAGGATAGTTCAAATTTTAAGCTCTTATTAAAAGGACCAGAAGGAGTATTTATTAATTGGGGGAATTACACTAAGGTACTAAGGTACCAAGAAAGACAAATTATCACTATCAAGTCCCATGAAATCATGGCAAAAAAATTCCCATGAAATCATCAAATTGATATAAAGTCCCAAGAAACTTGTGGGCGATATGTTGAAATTGTGAAAAGACGAGTTTATCTTGACTTATCATTAGTGACACATTGACTAATTAGAGTGTCAATTGACAAGTCAAGGCGCCTTAATTAATAATTTAATGTGCTACTAACAGCAAGTCATGTTTCAATAATAAGTTAGAGCGTCTCCATTGGCAATTCAATATGTGCCAAATGATAAGTCATGATAAACTCATTTTTTTCTTCATTCCAATAAGTGGGCTCAAGTGAGAGTCAAGTAAGAATCTGTAATGAATGGGCTGAATCATAAAGCGGTGTGGGACTTGAACCGGAGAATAATGGGCCACAAGATGTGTTAATTAGGGTGTTTAGACGACTTGGTTGTGCTCTAGTTATGACTTCACTCAAACTTTAATTAAATCCATGTAGTATCTGCAGGCCCTTCTTTTATACTCCTCTTGTCCTTAATGTAGTATCTAATTGAGGAATTTATATAGATCCTAAATATAAAACATATTTCTCATATTTATTATTATTATTTTTTAATTTATCTCTATTGACGCTTCCTCAACAACAATCATGTAAAAGAGTGATGGAGGGAATAAGGAAGATACTCCCTTTGGTTTTTAATACAAGACATATTTGAGGAGTTGGTCTTGTCCTACATAAAAGACATATTTTTCATATTTATCAACTATTTCACCCCATGGATGCTCCCTCAACGATAATCAAGGAGGAAAATGAAGGAGGAAATTAAAGAAGATGACTAGAGTGTTTTAGAAAATACATGTCATATTAACTAACTTCCTTAATCTAATCAAATTATGTAAATAGCTCTTATATTAAGAATCGAATGGAGAATGAAAGGTGTTTAAAAAAAAAAGTATTCCATATTTACTAACATAATTAATTTCCTTAATCTAATCAAATTATGTAAGTAAGTCTTATATATATTAAGAAGCAAAGAGAGTACATGTAGGGGTGTTCGGGATCGGAATGGGATCGGGAAATGCCATTCCCGATCCCGAACCCGAGAAGGGTTCATGAATGATTTTCATTCTCGATCCCGATCCCGAAAATCAGGAAATTTTCTGGAATTCCCGATCCTGTATTTTCTTTTTTTTTCTTTTGAAAAAGAAAGTCTCTATATTGAATTTTTTGTTGTATTTCATTTAGTCTAGTATAAATATATAATTTTTCTAATATCATATTGTACCAAATAAGTCTAATACAAATATATAATTAGTCCAATATATACTTAAAGTTATCGATTCAGCTGCAAAAAGAACAAAGACAAGAACAAAAAATTAGAATTATTTAATAAATAATAAACAAAATTAACTAAATAAACTAAAAGAATATATATTACATTAAAAGTATTAGAGATTTTCACATTTTATTTTACATTTGGTCTTATTTTCTTAAATATTTTTTAAAAAATGTATATGTATATATATTCAGGATCGGGAAAAAGTCGGGATCAGGAAGTCCCATTCCCGATCCCGATCCCTATCCCGACTTTTTCCTGATCCCTAAATCACATTTCAGATCCTGAAATTTTCAGGACGGGATCGGGACGGAAAATTAATGAACACCCCTAAGTACATGGTTTGTAATAAGGGGGAAAATTTGAAATGTGACAATTATTTTATTATTAATGTATATCGTGATGATCTAGTGTGTGAATGTTAATGAAGATGACCGCAAATCAAGCGGGCCCACATCAATAACGAGTTAACGGGACCAAAAAAAATTATTTGTTCGAGCCCCAACATCATGTGGCAAACTTGGCTTTCAAAAAAAAAAAAGTAGATTATATTGTACTCAAAATTATATTAGCAACATATAACTTGCAAAATTCAAAGCCAAGCTTGTCATATTAAAGTTTTAATAGGTATCGTTTTTTAATTTTTTATTTTAATTTTCATCTTAGAATATGTGGGTCATGTTCTACTATGAACACCTTGTAGCAAAATTGGCTTTCAAAAGTAGATTATATTGTACTCAAAATTATATTAGCAAAACATAAATTGAAAATTAAAATTTTAATATTTATCGTTTTTTTATATTTTTTTTTCTAATTTTCATCTTAGAATATGTGGGTCATGTTCTATCACAAACTGCTTATTTGATGGTTGAATTTATCACTTGACCATCTCTTATAACCAAATTTCAGCGTTATCAGAGATTCGTTGAATTAGGTTTAATTATCTTTGTAAAACGATTTCTCAAACATGTTTTTGAATTACGGACAAAAATTTTCATTACTTGAAAGAAAAAAAGGCCAGTATATATGTATAAATGAAGGGCATTTCAGTGATATGCGCGCATGTGTGTATAACCACTCTATGGGACTAGAATTCTTAATGGTGAACGTCTTTTGGATTTATTAAGGGCCTTAATGAATGCACTGCCAAGTGGATCACAAATGCTTCAGTCATTGCACAGTTATGTTATTCAATATTATCCTAATAAATGTATAGATCTAAAAATTTAATTTAACAAAGAGATAAGGATGATACTTCTCTTGCACTTGGTGTTCCTCTGCTTATATGTTTTCTTCCTAAAGGACAATGCATAATAGAAATCTGAATTTTCATACTTACAGAAATAAGAAAATATATATGACATGTTTTTAAAAAGATGAAAAATAATAATATTAAAATAAAATAATTATATGAATATTTCAATATAGAAAAATTAATACTTGACCTGATGAAGAAGAGAACATTTTATTAAAATCAAATATTGTATCCCTCAAAATTAAGGATAAAATCAGTAGAACTATCCCTTTATTGATAGTCATCGTTGAACAGTTAAGAGACCATAAGTTAATTTGAAAATATAGAGAATTACTATAAGATCTCAAAGAAGAGATGTAATAAACAAAAAAGTATAGTAACAACTTTATAGCATATAATGATAAATTCTTGAGTGAACCTGGTTTGTCATGTCATTTGTGGTCTAACCAATTGAAATACAACAACTCATGAGTGATTTGACACAACCTTAGCTGCCTCGGGGTTAAATCACAAATTACCACGAATTAAATGCAATATAGTGCAAACAACTCGGGATCATTATCTTATCAAGGAGCCATTTATTTTGAATTCCCTAAGTAAAACTAACTGTTATAAACATGGTTAGAAAATGGATTTTTGAAATTGGTTTTCTTTAAATCAAAGTTCATGAAAATAAAACTATGTCTAATCTTTTTGGTATTTTTGAAAATAATGAGAAACGTTAAATTGAAAGTGAAGATATATATAATGGATGCTCTTGATAATGAAGATAGTGGCAATCCTTACTAAACAAATTATGGGAGTTAAAATTTCATTAAATCTCAAGAACAACCTCAAGACAATACTTATGAGTTCAATATTCTTAATTAATAGTAGCTCTTACAAACATAGCTAACTACTACCTCTTGAGACATTGTTTAAACCCACTTAATGTGCAATTAGAATTGGAATGATGCAAGTTATTCTTCTCAATTTGAATATTCTAACAAACCATCTAAGAGCCAAAATCAACTATGATTACTAATTAATAACATGAAAGCAAGCACAATTTCACCAAACTCATCAAAAATATATATTGAAATGAACATCAAGATACATTATCCAATTAAAATCACAATGATCAATCCACATGGATAATATAACAGCAATCCAAGTCTCAAAACTATCCAATGATAAACCTAAATAAGGAAATTAAATACATAGTTTAATCATAAGATTGAATTAAAGAACTCCCCTGTGCAAGCACAATTGCTCAAGCCACAAATCTCCATCACCAAGAAGCTGGAAAATCAGCTACACGTATTCATTAAAGAGTCCAACACAAGCTGCCAAGCTGCATCAGACATGAAGAACCTCGCTGGAATCTGGGTTTAATATACTATGTAATACATTTAAAGGCGGAGTAATTAAGGACCATAAAATCAAAGATGGACAATGGGGATTGGTGGTTCCCTAGCTTGCGTGGTCCTAGAAAACAGTGCTATACAAAATCTAACGTTCATATATAACACGTGCTACGTAAAAATCTTATTCTATAGGGAATAGGATATCAGGTTAATTTAATAGTAACGCATTTCCGTGCATCAACAAGAGTTAATACAAATAATAGGATTTGACACTAATGACCCTAACCCTAGCCCATTATAAATTGGTCGTATCTGTTGCTCCTCCAAAAGCAAGAAAGCAAATATTGCCTTTGCTTAGCTTCTCTGAATAACCTCTAGTTTCATGGCTTCCAAAACACAAGCTTTGATGCTCCTCCTTTTGCCCTTGTTACTGCTCTCTCACTTGAGCTCATCCCAAGCTGCACTTAGCTGCCCCATTGTCACATACTGGGGACAGCACAGGGATGAAGGAGAGTTACAAGCAGCATGTGACCAGGAATATACGAGATCATCAACATAGCATTCATCAACCAAATCGACCATGGAGTGCCTACTCCAAAACTAGACCTCACAGGACATTGTAATTGGATCACGGGTGTCCCTGATTGCACTGGATATGCCTCCCATGTAACCTATTGCCAAAAAAAAAAAGGCGTCAAAATCTTTGTTTCTCTCGGAGGAGCCGGTGGTCAATATACCCTTCTTCAGAGGATGAGGCCAAGAAACTTCCACTGCACCTCTGGAACTACTACCTCTGTGACGACAAGGATTCTCATTACACGAGTCCAATCGGACGCGTGGTCTTAGATGGCGTTGATTTTGACATCGAACAAGCTGGTGGAACCAAGTACTGGGATGTTGTTGCGAAAGAGCTTGACTTATACCGCAAAAAAAGGACGACGAAGACGTTTTACTTATCAGCAGCACCACAATGTCCAACCCCAGATCTCTACTTAGACGCGGCCATCAAAACTGAGCTGTTTGACTGCATCTGGGTTCAGTTCCTTTTTTTTTCCCGATACAAAGGCAAGCAAAGCTTGTTGATGACAAAATCTATATTGTATAAAAAATTATTTACGTGGCATTTTTAGTTTGAAGGGCTAAATCGAGCTGTTGGAATAGTCATCATCACTTAATATTTTTGGACATTTATAGATTTTTTTTTCTTAAGAATGCACGCATGATATACGAACAGATTTTTTTTTCCCTTACTTGTCCCATTTTTGAATTTTATCGTCAGCCAGGATTTACAAGTTCCGACATGGTACCATGCATAAATAACATATTTTCAGATACTACTGCTTGCGTGCGTTCCTTATCTTTACCGGAATAATCCAGAGGACATAAATTAGGGATCTTTTACAATGCCTTGATATACAATGTACGATAGTTGAGTTGTTTTAAAAAGGCGTGTGTACTTTATATTTTGGTAACCTTTTCAAATTAAATCAAGGATTATAATAAAGGTTATAATTCTGAATTGGGTCTCTTGAAAAGCCTTTTATTAATTTCTGAAGAACTAAGTGCAATGATTGATATGAAATGATAAAAAGTAGAACATTTGATCTTTAGAAACTACTTTTTGTAATTCAAAATTAACTTGTTCAAAACTAATTCTTTCTTTCTTTTTTTGGATTTTTCTTTACAATATGAAATGAAATGATGAAGAAACTAATGAAATGAGAAAAACAAGGAAATCAACAATGGCATATGCAATTCTTTATAGCAATGGCACAAGCAATCCTCACTTCAAATGATTGTGAGTGATTAATCATGCTAATTTTAAAATGGCTCTAAGGGACCCTTTATATTAGACTTAATTTAGATTGATTAATACCAAGCCACCTTACATATTAATCTCTCTAATTAAGTTGGTTAAACACTTTAGCAATTAAATGAACTTAAAAATCATATTTAGTTTTTAGTCTAATAATCGAGCCACCTCACATTACCATTTGATTTTCCTCATTAATCTTAATTTAACAAAGGCTAGCCATATGAAAAATTAAGATTAATGATGCTAAAGCCAAATGCTAAATACGATTAATAAATTCACATTCAATTAACAATGCAAACACAAGACACCATTGATTACCAAACCACCTTGAAATTAGCACAAAATGTTCATAAAATCATTAATTCAATGACTAACCAGCATAAAGAAATGATAATTAAGTTAATTAACCACAATGTCAAGTGTTTAATAAAGGTTGAAGCTACATCCAATTTCTAAATACATCAAAGTAAATCAATCCAACATTATAAAATTCACCCTAAGATCTAGGAATCACAATTACAATATAGAATTAGAAAAATAAAACAGTAAAAACTTTCCTATTGAAGCTCCAAGTTCATGTCATTGGCTCTTATACTACATGGGACTAAGAAATCAGCCACTAATAAACATCAAGCTTCACCAAACAGTTCCACAATCTCAGACATTGAAGTTCTTCAATTAATTAACCGAACACTGATTTGGAGAAAATTTTGACTAAATATAAACCAAAATCAGAGATCATCACAGCTCTCAGATAATCATCGGCTGTGATAATGTCAGAAACAGAGGAGACCATGGACTGTGTGAAAGAAGGTGATCTCGCCGAAGTTAATGGAAATAATGGCAAGATGGAAGGCATGAAGTTCAGAGCTCCGCCACCGCCTTCCTCTTCTGTCGCCCCTGCTCCCTCCTTTCAGCTCAGAAATCTTCGATCTGGCTGCCGGAGATTGACAAAGTACGGCATACAGTGGTGGTGGAGGTGGAAGGCTGCCGGCGACGGCGAGGATGCTTGGTGATGGAAGGCGATTTCCTGCTAGATGAAGGAATGGAGAAGAGGATCAGCTCACAGCTTGCAGCAGCTCCCTTCCAGTCTCGACTCTCAACTCTGAAGCTCGCCGGTGACGGAAGTGTATGGCGACCGTGTAGCTAAGGTCACCGGCGAGAGAGGAAGAAGAAGACTAAGGTGATGAAGGGAGAGGTCTCCGGTTGTGTGTTGCGCCGCGTCTCTCTTCTCTGATTCCAGTGTCGAGCTCTCTCGTATAAATCTGTCTGAAACTCCCCCTAAATTTGCTGTCAAAACGCTGGAGTTTTGATGGTACCAAACTGTCATTTTATAAATTATCGGTATTAAACTGATATTTCTGAAATTCAAACCCCAAATTGCCATTTTCAGATGTAATCCAATTTTTCAGGCATATACAATTAAATGCAATTAAACCAATATCAAATCCTCTCAAAAAATTAATGATTAAGAGTGATAGCAATTATTTAATTATTTTAACAATTTTGACTTTTTTTATTCTTAATTTCATATAAACACATTTAATCATAATTAATCACAAAAAAGACATTTTAAGCTCAATTACTATAATAAAATCTCAACTAAAATATGAAAATATATAATAAAAATAGGGATTAGTCATTGTTTTTTTTTCATCGCAATGTGCACTAATTGTTGATACTTATAATAAATTTAAGTTTTGTATTAAAGAGAAAAAATCATCAACCAATTATGGTGTCATTTTTTTATTACTTCTTAATTAGTTAGAGACAAGTAAGAGATTGATTGTTTTTGTTGCTCCTCCTAAAACAAAAAAAGCATTGACTTAGCTTCTCTGAACCTCTACTTTCATGGCTTTCAAAACACAAGCTTCGAAATTGATAAGAAACTGATTATTTTTCTCCTTTTATCCTTCTTATAACGTGTCTCTGTACTTCAGCTATTCACATGGCTATGGAATTGTCATGTCACCTACTGGAGCCAAAAATTTATGAACAAAAAAATTTGTTGTTAATTTTTTGAAACTTCTATTCTATTTTTTTGACTGAATTTCTGTCGCAAACCTTTGAATTATATTGTATTTTATTATATATTTATATAATGTATTATTGTATTATAATTTATATAATTATTTAAGTAGTGTTCACATAAGAAATATGTGTTAAAATTTAAAATTTACTGCGTGATGTGATATGAGAAACAATTATGAATTGTGACCCTTCAAAGTGAAAAAGATAAAAAAAGAATTTTGAAATTATAATATCTAAAATCAAGTTTGTTACTAAAAATTGATAAGTGAATGATGAAACTTGATAAACAATTCACAACTCATTTTTTGAAAAATAGCTGATTTAGAATTTTACAAATTACAAATTCAAAATTCTGTTTTTGTCTTTCCTCCACTCAAATCAGGAGAAAATCACTTGTGAATGAAATCATCACTGGACACGAGATTTTCTATGTATCCATTAATTTTCAGAAATTTTCGAAATCGGTCGAATCGATCCCTCGCTAGTCTCCATCATGTGAATTACACAAGGCTTCATTTTGGTGTTAATAATTTTTTTTTTAAAAAAAAAAAAAAGCATATACCCCCATGTTTATATATAACCCTTCAAGCATATTTGAAAGCTTAGCTAGCTACGTTATGTCTTTTGGCCTATGATTCTCTTACTTGTAATATAGGAGTTTAGCAAGAAAAACAAAATAATATTTAGAGCACCAGTTCTCCCAATAAATAGGAAAAAAGAAAAATCAATTATTTGTTGACTAAAGAGATATGATTATTTTAAATATCAACCAAGCACAAGTGTCATGTAAAACTGGATTTGACCTCTTATTTTTCTGCAAAAACTGAGACAAACTCCTCCTACTTGATTATGTTCTTTCATTTAAGCATTGGTAAAATAAACTTACAAACACTTGGACGATGCCATAAAAACGGGGGTATTCGACAACGTTTACGTGTTCTTGGACGACATCCCTAAGTGCCAATTTATTTATAACGATGTTTGGAGATTTATAAGGTCATGGAACCTGTGGGCCAACTGGTATCATGGTCTCCAACATGTCCGATGATGTTCAAGCTGATGGCTACAGTGACCAAATCATATATGATGATCATGCCCTAACTGCGCCAAGGGCCAACATGATGATGCAATCTGCCAAGATAATAATATGGATGGAAAAAGTTGCAGGCTAGTGCAAGCTTGAGTGACAACTTGAATTTTCGGGTTTATCATTCAATAATTCAGCCTTTCGCCATATAGGGAGCCCAAAACCCAACAAATTATCACCTATTGGATCCATAAATGTTTAGAAGAGAGATTTTATGACTGAATTATAGAATAAATGTTTATTCCAGTTTTGTGACCTTATGATTTTATGGCTAAATTTTAGACTTTCCTAATATTCCACTTTCCTTCTTTAATATCCTGACAAATATATTGGGCTGGTAATATGTCTGCTGTTTATACTGTACAAGGATGGATACTCTTAGAGTTTGATGGAGTGCTATGCTGGGGTTCATGATCCTTTTTGGAAATATACTTGTGATCTATTTCTTTCCCTCCCATAGCCAAATACATTTTGTTTATTTGGAAGTTATTGCACAAGTCCATGCCCTCATGTGACATTCTAAAACATCATCATCATCTTAATGTTTTAGAGCTATGTTTATTTGGTTGTCATCAAGAGGAGACTCTGCAACATTTATTTTATCTATGCCCATTTTTCAAAGTAGTCTGGTTTGAATGTTTCCTGATAAAATTTGACAATCTTAGCGTTCCACCAATTTCATCAGTGGTTGAAGGATACACTTATTAGCTTGTATCAAGATAATCATTTGTCTCTTTTGAAGGGCATGGAAATTCTCATCAATGTTACATGGAGGAAGAGAAACATTGCCTTACATGAGAAAAATATACCAAATCCTTTAACTATTGTGCAAGAGATCAAGATTGTTTTATCCTTCCCTGATCTAGCCTTCACTCATAATCAGTTTAATTCATTTGTGGCTTTTCATAACCCTGCGGCTTATGAATCTAATCTTTAATAATTCTTGTTGGACCATTATACTACATCGAGTTAAAAGCAAGCGCATTACTCTGTTATACTTAGATATGCCTTCAAGGTTAAACTTTCTAACACTTGCAGTGAGTTTAAAAACAAAGGGGAATCATTTGTTTAATTATGAGTGTCTTCATTCCGCACTTTCTTATATTATTAAATCCTCTTTATTATCTCATGGGACTATATCACTACAGATTTTGGTATCAATCAAGCAATTTGTTCAAGGCTAGTCATAAGAAAAGAACAAGAAATATTATCTTGGAGGATATTATGTCATTTCTCTCTTTATTCACTAGTTTAGATGTAGCAATAATTAATCCTTCATATGTAGTTTCTAACCTACTTTCTTTGTCGCCTTTGATAATGCCTTCATGAAGTAGTTTAACTTTTGTTATTAATATAATTTGGCTTCTTTATTTAAAAAAATTAACTGCTTTAAGTTACATACCTTATTTTTAACCTTTCATGAATTTGTAATATGTGTGGCACTACGTATAACAATGGCGCTTTTACGCAAAATATGTGTTCGCTTCGCTTCAAAATTAATATGCTTATGCGATCCTCACAAATCCGGAAGTTAAGCGTCTACATATATACGACTACCTATCTCGGTTCAGCTAGCTACAATAAGATGCATTTCATACCAGTATTCAGATGAATAATTTGTTGTGACAGATTAATGGTTTAGTTTTCCCTGAAGACTTCAACTAGGCCTGCATCGAAGGAGTTTTACTCCTGGTTAATTTTTATTTGAGAGTTGAGGCAGGGTTAGTAATTTGGGTCCATATTCAAGTGTCATGGTAGTATTAAGGTTAGGAATCTCCCACAAGTCATGGGTAACGGATTTGTCGAATCAGACATACTCTAAGAGGTAGTAATTTGGTGTTCACATTAATTAGCGGTGAGATTTCAATTCACAATCTTATAGATTATAAACTAACTCCTTACTAATTGGATCAATCTTTGTTTGCTTGTGTTATATATGATTTAACCTTGTCTTTGTGTCTTGGGGTCAAATGTAAAATATTTGTATCCAAGAATTGCAGTACATTGCAACACTCGAGTCATCTCACTCGAGTAGTCTTTTATTGAATCATAAGTAACATAAATATCATACAAATATAATGAAAACAAGGGAAAATCAATTGTTGGATTTTTCAAGCACAAATCATCATCACCAAGAATCAAGAATTAGCCACTCATGAGTTGATTGTATTAGCAATTTGCTTGCAACACTAAAAATCCATGAAAAATGAATGAGCAACCAATCTGGAAATGGAGAAAAAGAGAGCTAGCTGACAACTCTTGTTGAGGAAACAGAGGAAGGACTCTGTGATGGCGAAGAAGAAAAGGAGAACGTTGAAGGTAGTGATGATGATGGTCTGAAATAAAGCTGGCAGCGATGGTAGTGATCTCCAGCGGTGAGAGTAATGGAATCGGTGGTGGTAGCTGGTGTGGGCGATGGATAGGGAACAGCTACAGTGGAGGAAAGGATGAACAGAGGAGTTCGCCGGGAATTGTCGCCTGAATCTGGAAATTTGCAGCCGGCGGTTGTGAGGAAAGTTGAGGTGATGGTGATGCTGAACAGAGACAGTGGTCTCGTCTCCCTCTTCCCTTTTCTCCGTTTCGGATCAAACTCCGGATCATAGCTCCCTCTGTCGCGACCTGCTCTGAGCTCTCATCCTCTGGTTTATAGATCGTCGCCGGCGCTGAGAGACGATGGTGGTTTACTATGGTAGAGAGAAAAAGCAATGGTGGAGGTCGGCGTCCCTCAAGCTCTCATGCCGCGGCGCTCTCAACTTCTTCTTCCAAAACTCATCTGCGGCGCCCACTCTCCTGTGCTCTCCCAAACTGAACCTCACCGGCGACGGAAAGAGTGGAGGAAATGGCAGTGAAGGTCGCCAGTGAGGTTAGAGCTCCTAAGCCTGATCAAGCTGCGACGCTACTCACCGTATTTTAACCCTCAGCTGCTCCCTTTTCAATATACAGCCTCGGGTATGTTTGCTCCAGCCCAAAACCAGTTTCGGGTCCCTGTGTCGAGTCTGGAGAAGGCAACGAATAGTAACCTGTGCGTTTTGACCAGGGACCTGTTTGAACTTTTAACAGTTTTGCATAGGGACTGAAGTATAAATATTTGAAACTTGTTTAGGGAATAACAGAAATTATCAAAACTTATGGGACTTTTTCTGTGGTTTTATCTGCCCATCCTTCACATTTTTTGTAATTTTCCGAAATTGTTAGGCCCCTTTCTGTAAGTTTCCCCATTCATCTAAATATTAATTCTGACCTCCAAAATCTGTAATTTTCTTCCAAAACACTTGAAATGTAAGATTAAGCACAATTATAGTATCAAAAGTCCAAGAAAATATTTCTATGAATAATTAACAAATTTATGACCATTTTGCCTTTAATTACAACTAATTTAATACAAATATCTCTAACTCAAATTAGTGCTTAATCATGCAATAATGTCCCATAAAATACATTAAAAATTCCAATTTAGTTATGAAATATTATAGAAAATTATGGTTCAATCAATATATAAAGCATGTACTACTCCTTTTGGTACTTAATGTATGATTTATTTACCTACTTTGATTAAACTAAGAAAGTTAGTTTAAGTTAGGTAATATATATGGCTGTTTTTTCTTTAACACCCTAATAATCTTTCTTAATTTTTTCAATCTTTCTCTTACTTGATTATTACTGAGAGAACATTAATAATAATAAATTAAAAAAATTGACAAATATAAGAAATAGGTCTTACCAAGATCAACTTTTTAATTAAGTCATGCATTTAAAGACATGAGGGAGTACAAGGGAATATATATCTGCATGATGTGTCATGCGTGAGCTAGAAGCAATTATGAATTGTGACCCTTCCAATCGGAAGAAATTTAATAGAAGATGAATACAAATCACTTGTGAATTTTCCATGATCAATAATCATCATGAGACACGAGATTCTGTTTACCCATTCATTTCTCAGAAATTTTCAAAACACGTAATCTGTAGTCTCCACTCTTCATCATGTGAATCAAGAGAAGGCCTAGCTATGTTAGACATAAAGTTAATCTAATCTAAATTAGTACTAAATAATCTTTATGCCCATTCTTCATGCACCTGGTGGCCCAGGAATAGAGCCGACTCAACTTATATTATTTATAGTAAATTAAAATTGGGATACAATTACTATAATGTAATTTGTGTTTGAATATAAAAGCTTCAAATTAAAATTGGTGGCTATAAAAGCAAGAAGAAATTGTTATTCAAGGTTAACTCTAAAACCGTGATTGGATATACAACTAATTCAGACAAAAAAATTATTGAAACTAGGATCAGCTCAACTCTAATCAAAACAAGCGCGTCTCTCTTAAAAGTTCTGAAGAAATGTTTTAGTATTGCATAGATGGGATATATTTTTGGCCCACTTAACAATATTTATGCAAATTTTTTAGTTGATATATGTTTTTCAATATCAGTCTCCTTGTATGTAAATCCTAGCTTTGTGCTTAATTAGCTCATATCTAATATGTATCCTGAACTCTAATGTTTATGTTACTATCAAATTCTTTTTTAATTGATCAGATTCATGATATCAAGATCCGCGATCCAACTAGAAGCAGTGGCTATAAAACATAATCTTACAATTTAATGTTATATATTCCTCAAGATTAAAAAATTTGGGATAACTGTTCCTTCGCTAATACTCAGAGCTGCACCAAAGATTAATTTTTAATAGTAGTACGAGTGTACAACATATATAGGCTTAACACAATCTTTGCTTTCTCAAATTTACCCTCATTTTGATTTTAGTTCCTCAAGTTTTAAACTATAAGTTTTGGTTCATCAAGAGATAAAATAGTCCATGTTTTTATTAAATTATGGGAACTAATGTTTTAAACAGATGAAACTTGAGGGGCAAAAACTTATGATTTGAAATTTGTGGGACCAAAATCGAAATTAGGAGAACACAAGTGTCCAAAAATTGTACTAACCCTTCTAGAAAACATCACTCCATGATGTTGTCATTAAAGCATGGACTAAGAAATATAATTATTTATTTAAAGTACTCTTAATTTTTTTTAATAATTAAATTTGTCTTGGACCTAAAATGTTTTTAAACAATTTTAAAATGACAAATAGATAGTCATAATTTTTTTGAGATTGACAATTAAAATAAAAGGGGGAAGGAATATAACTTTAATTATATCGGAGAAGGAATTTTTTCGGACATGGAAATCACGTTTGAACTTTTAATATTGTATTCCATGATAAAAAAATCTCACCAACCATAGCTCTGGTACTATTGTGCTTTAATTTCCTTTGATTGCTTCGGTTTCAAAGCTTCTTTTGAAACGAGAGAACTTTTCACCATTAATATTTAAACGTGTTATACAAAGATATAATCAACCAATCCTATCAAGTTTGTATGCTTCTTAGTTCTTAGAGAAAGGTAAGAATCAATTATATGGAATTGCGACTTTGAAATAGCACATTCACCGAACCATACATACACTTTCTTCTCTTCTCATTATATGACATTTTTAACTATCTCATTAAAACTTAAAAAATGTGGTTAAGTCATTAATTTAGTTTGAAAATGATATAAGTTCCGAAGTTTTCTAATTTGGAGGTTAATTATTTGTTTTAAATTTTTCCTATTTAATATCATGAATTATATCTAAGAAGTTATTGAAGGTGGAATTAATGAGATTTTTAAATAGGGATAATTTAAGAAAATATAATTAATATATTATCTAGCGACTTATAATGAGGATAATTTATTCCTTTTGAAAGGAGTTTTACAATAAAAACCAGAAGAAATAGAAACATATCCCACATTTAGTATCCCATAGTAGTGCCTCGAACAATATTATCTCCGACAAGAAGATACTTGTACTTAACAAAAAAAAACATATATGATGCACCCAAAATCCACATCACTTAACAAGTAGAGTGTTGATCATAAACATTAGGAAGGAAAAAAAACAACAGAGAAAAATCATATATTTTATAACAAATTTAAAATACTGACTTATCAATTAAATGGAGGACAAATCAACACCCACGGGATTATCATTAATATTATTAAATTCTTCATTACTAAAAATATTGAATTCAATATGAAAAATATGACTGGAAGAATCACCATCCTTGATGCAATTGAGAAGACCCATACAGTTTCGTGTTGTTGCCCTAGAGATGCCCATTACACTTACTGGTGAGAGTACAAAAGCGAAGCCATGAGCAGTGGTAAAGTCCTTACAGGGGCCAACGGAGAAGATGAAGGACGTTGCAAAGGGTAAAAGGCACATCCTATATGGAGAACAAGCTTGGTTGGTAGGAGTGGGAACGGAGTTTTGGATGGAAGCATTGCTGGAGACGAGGAGGAGGAGGATGTTGGTGGAATTCATAATTGAATTCAACAAGTAGCCGGTGGCCAACTAAAAAAGTTGAAGTCAACAATATTCAATATTCTCAATCGAATCTTTTAACCCTTCCTTAATATCAAATTTTTCACTGGGTCCATTGAATTAAAATTAGATATATGCTTTGTCAGCATTTAATTAGTAAGTAATCGTTATAAATTCCTTGAGTCCGTACTTTCTATTAGTGAGGTAAATAGTCTGAAGTTAAAGGACTTAAAATATACTTTTTAAACATAAACATAAGAGAAAATTGAATTTTGGTGTAAGTAGAAAGGAACAAACGCATAATTTAACCTTTTAGTTATTAAAATGTAAGTAAATGTGTTAACAAGCTGTTGGTTGAGATAGTAAGTAGCCTCAACTATAAGAAGGAAAATACAAGTTTGAATCTCAGGAAGTTCACTTGTTCGTAGAGGTAATATAAAAAAAATGTGCATATATGCTTATAGGGTGTTCTAAAAAATATATGTCATAATAACTAACTTTCTTAATCAAATCAAATATACATGTGAATAAATATGACATATTGCCATATGTTATAAGAGTACTTGACATAATAAATATAAGCAATAGGGCTTAAATTGTATATAACTCCAACCTTTAATATAATTCATTTAATTCCTTGCCTAATCATACATAAAATGCAGGTATTTGACGTTAATGACCCTAACCCTAGCTTGCCCATTATAAATTGGCTGTTGATCTGTTGCTCCAGCTATAAACGAGAAAGCCTTACCTTTTGCTTCTATCAACCTACTTTCATGGCTTCCAAAACACAAGCTTTAACTCTGCATCTCCTTTTGCCCTTGTTGCTGATCTTTCACTTCAACTCTTCCCTGGGCTGCCCAATTGTCACCTACTGGGGCCAGAATGGGAATGAAGGAAAGTTGCAAGCAGCATGCGATACCGGAAAGTACGAGATCATCAACATAGCATTCCTCAATACCTTCGGCAACGGACAAACTCCGGACATAAACCTCTCCGGACATTGTGATTGGTCCACAGGTGTCCCTGATTGCACTGGATATGACTCCCAAACAGGGATCCGGCTGTCATCCTTTTCCTTCCCATCCGCTTATGGTCCTTTTCTTTATGGGGACCGTCGGATCAAGATCTCAACGGTCCAGATTTAATATATTATTAAAATATTATTATTTTAATAATATATTAAATCTGGACCGTTGAGATCTTGATCCGACGGTCCCGATAAAGAAAAGGACCATCCTTTTCTTTTGAAGAAAAGGACGGCAGCGGATCCCCCCAAATAGCCCATTGCCAAAAGCCTAGGCGTCAAAATCTTCCTCTCTCTCGGAGGAGCCTCTGGTTCATATACTCTTTCTTCAACTCAAGACGCCAAGGAGGTTGCAGACTACCTCTGGACCTACTATCTCAGTGGCCAAAGCCCAGGTCTCTTAGGACGCGTGACATTAGATGGCAGTGATTTTGACATCGAAGGTGGTACAAACTTGTACTGGGATGTCCTTCTTGAAGACCTTTATTCATACAAACAACAAAAGACCTTTTACTTATCAGCAGCACCACAATGTCCAATCCCTGATTACTACTTAAACACAGCCATTACCACTGGCCTGTTTGACTACATTTGGGTCCAGTTCTACAACAACCCTCCCTGCGAATACACCGATGGAGACACTAAAAAACTTATAACTTCATGGAACCAGTGGACCACCACATTCACCGCCACCAAGTTCTATGTCGGTCTCTCGGCGTCTCCCGCTGCAAATGGTAGTGCCGGTGGTTATGTCCCCATCGATGTGCTCAACAATGAGATTCTTCCAGAAGTGGAAACCTCTTCCAAGTTTGGTGGGGTTATGTTATGGAGCTATTACTATGATAAAATGTCTGGGTATAGCGATAATATCACATGTACTACCGCTGCAGCTTTTAATGTCTGGGTACGTGAGCCATTAGATGCCATGATGAAATCTGCCTCGGAGGTTCTGTATCATGTATGGGATATGTAAGTTGTAGGAGGCTAGTGCCTTGCATGCTTAAGTGATGAAAGCCTTACTCTAGTAAGGTTATATCATCATTAATAAATAAATAAATAACTTTATATTGAGTACGTGATACTGTTCTTTATGAGATACGAATAATCTTACAAAGCAGAGGAAAATAAAAGAAACGGCCAGAATATATTGGAGGGGATCGATAGGAATATCAGGATGGAGGATTTTGGTCCCTAGCTAGGTTCTGCTATGTAGAATCTATATACAGCGTCATTCATGAGTTCTTTTGTAAGTGGTTAAGTTACTGAGAACTAAAATTTCTAGATAATACTCCTTTTACCTCGTGGAATTAAAATATTGACCCGCATTAATGTGATCATAGTTAAGCAATGCTCCTTTAGTCCTTCTCAACCCATAGTTAAGTTATATGAGTCCTCACTCCTCACCCATAATCATATTGTGAACAAATAACACAGAAAAAAGAGAATTTATCGTTAATGACCCTAGCCATATATAGTCCATTAATTTCATATGTGAGACTTCCATTATTATACTTCAATATTATTCTAAGATGCTCCTGAGAAAAATGACCAATTTTTTTCATTCACTGATGAGTTCCCTCAATTTTTTCGGTGATGAGTTACTCCCTTGTCCTTAATATAAAAGTCAATATATAATATAATGATACAATGTATGTTATAATTAAGTAATTTATTTAGCTTCCTTAGTCTCTTAAAAAAAAAAAAATCAATTGGCTTTTATAATAAGGATTGGAGGTAGTATATCATTTTATGCTCTACATAGAATGGGTTGTTTGTGAGATGCTCCTGCTAGAACAAGAAAGGATTACATTTGCTTCTCTCAAACTAGTCAATTTCACTATGGCCAGCAAAACACAAGCTTCCATCCTCCTCCTTTTACTCTTGAAAAGTATATATTTTATAATTAAATAGGTATATATTTTGGATATATTTACTGGATTTATTAATATTTTATGCCTATTTAATTATCCTTTATATATATTTTTTTCTTTAATTAATTATAAGAGAAAAGAAGAATTTGAATATAAAATCTAACCATATCGAATTTTATCTTATTCGGTTACTATCATATTGAAGAAAGAAGAAAACTATTCAAATCAATTAAGGAGCAGGTGAATGAAATAATATATATATATATATATATATGTATGTATCTATATATACATATAGATATATAGATATATGATACCGAGTCCAATGGAAGGAGCCGATAAATCATTCAAGCAAAAAAAAAGTGGACCCCACACGATCAAAAGATAAACCACAGATATTGTAAGAAAGAAAAGCAAAATTGAAGGCCATAATAAAACGTGGGTCCCACGTGAGAAAAATTTAAGAAATTGGGATATGAGATAAGACGTGGAGCCCGCATGACATATCATATATGCTAATCATATATATGCAGAGATGGGGAAATCGACATGGAGCCCGCCGCAAAAAGAGAAAAAGGCACCCTAACTTGTATCTATAAAAATGAGAAGCACAGTCCAGGCGGAGACGAGAAGGCAGAGACGCAGAGCAGAGTTCGGACGGCAGAGTGGGACGAGAACGTGCTGGAGAATAAGATGGGATCAGAGAAGCTAAGGAGAGCTGGAAATTGAAGATAAATTGTATCAGCGCTCTGTTCCTTAATATTCTTCTTTCCTCTCTAAATCTGAACTCTGGAATGTTTTAGTGCTATTTTTGTAATTTATTTGTGATGAATATGAATAGCTAATTTTCTTATTCTAAGATTTTCCTGAACCAATTTATAGATTGAATTAATTATTTGTTCTCTTTTTGCATAGAATGAAGTTTTTGTATTGATTTTATCTTACTCTTAATACCTCTAAATGCCTGATCACCATTTAGTTATCTTGTTCATTTAAATTACTCTTGAGAAAGATAATTTAAGTATAGAACTTGGGTAAAATCATGTTAGACTTGAAGTTCAGATATTAAACAGATGGTTTGTTAGTATCATAGAGATATAGTTAATAATCTAGCATTGTCATATTAATATTGGTGTTTAAAGTTAGTCCTTATAAATTAATACAAGAAATTGATTAGTTTATTAGGATAAATATTTGGTTTTAACTCGAGAGAGCGTTATCGAATGTCTCTGAATCTTAGACAAATACAAATCTTTGTTTCATTGCTTATTGAAGGTAAATTAACTAGTTCATGAAATAGAAATGAGATAGATAAACCTAGGTTCCTCCGATCTTCAAGAAAATCTTAACCTTAGAACACTACAACAAAACTAAAAACTAGCGACGAAATTTCATTCCATCCCTAATCCCTCACAAATTCCATCACTAAAATTAGCGACAGAATTTAGGGACGGAATTTTTCCGTCACTAAATTAGCGACGGAATCACATTCCGTCGCTAAATTCCGTCACTAATCCGTCTCTAATTCCGTCACTAAAATTAGCGACGGAATAGAGATAGAATCACATTCCATCGCTAAATTCCGTCACTAATCCGTCTCTAATTTCGTCATTAAAAATCAACGACAGAATTTTTCCCTCACTAATTTAGTGACGGAATAGAGACGGAATCACATTCCGTCGTTAAATTCCATCACTAATCCGTCTCTAATTCCGTCATTAAAAATTAGCGACGAAATTTTTCCATCACTAATTCCCGTCTCTAATTTCTACCACAAATAATTAATTTTTTCAATGATTATATTTTTTTATAATTATAAATTTGTTAAATAATTTAAATTTTAAATTATTATAAATTTATAATATAAATATTAAAATAAATAAATAAAATTATTAATTCAAATTTGTTTTTGAATTTGAAATTATAATATAATATATTTTAATTTTTAATAATATATTATATACAAATAAAAATAAAAATTTTATAAATGCAAACGAAAACTAAAATATATCATAAAATGAATAAAAAAGATATTAATAATAAAAATTTAGGTAGAACATTTACATAAAATAAAATAAGAAAACTAAATGCAAATATTTAATAATAGATTAAATTTTGTATTTCTAATTTTTTTCACAAAGAAATATATATATATATATATATATATGATTTTGCATTTAAATTACATAAGTTCTTCTTAGCTCTACTGGTAAAGGCACTCTCACACGTGTGAGAGGTCAAGGCTTTAAATCCCAACTTGGTCACAAAATGTAACCAATTTTTTGACTTGGATACGTGGCGCTTGATGGAGGGTGACACGTGTCACGCGATGGAAAGTGACATGTGGCGGTTGACCGGGACACGTGGTGGCGGTTGACGGGGACACGTGGACGGCGGTGGGTGCACGTGGTGGCTGCTGGCAAGGGACATGTGAAGGCTCGTTGTGAGGACATGTGGCAATTTAAATTATATAAACAAAATATTTTGCGACGGATTGAGACAGAATTTCCGTCGCTAATTAGTGACAGAAAACTCTGTCGCTAATTAGTGAATTCTGTCTCTAATTAGAGACAGAATTTAGCGACCTCCGTCTCAAATTAGCAACGGAATTTCAAATTCCGTCCCTAATTAATTAGTAACGGTCTTTTTACCGACGAAACAAATTTTGTCGCTAATTTGGTTCCGTCGCTAATTTGATGTTTTTTTGTGGTGGAATTCTCAAATAAATCTTTTCTTAAAGAAATTAAATTTTAAAATATTCTCACTCAATCTAATTAAGAATAAAATTGGTATAACTAGCTCATTTTCTTTTTCCTTAGTCCTCGTGGGAACAATCTTTTTATATTACTTGCGACCCATACGCTTGCGGTAAAGCTAGATGGCTAACAAGTTTTTGGATCCATTGCCGGGGACTTTGGCAAAAAGCTCATTGAACTAACTATCTTAATTGTGTGATTAATCATGTTTAAGCATTTTCTTTCTTTTCTTGATTTCTTTTATTTTACTTTTTTATAAGTTTTATACTCCTCAGTTGTTGTTTGGATTTGCAGGTACCTCTCAACATATGAGTGGCGCATTGGTAATCTATTCTAACAACCTAGACGACGAGCACATTCTGAAGAAGTGGAACTAAAGTCTGAATCAGGATCATCAGAAGAACCGACATCACCTAAACCAAAGATCATGGCACATCCTAATGATGAGGATATGGATCGCACTTTAGATGAATATATGAAACAAGAGAGCACCACCTATCAATCTAGCATTCAATTCCCAATTATTACTTCTAGAAATTTTGAGGTGAGGCCAATTATGTTGCAGATGCTCTAGATGATAGGCACGTTCACAGGAAATCAAAATGAAGATCCAACTGAGCATTTGACAAAATTTGTTCAAATGTGCAAAAATTTCAAACAGTAGGGAGTGTCTTTTGATGCACTAAGACTGAGACTCTTCCCCATGTCATTAGATGAAAAGGCAACAGCATGGCTCACAACTCTACCTCTTAATTCTATCTCTACATGGGACACCCTAGCTTCTCTATTCAAAGCAAGATTCATTCCAAGGGGTAGACGAGCAGTGCAGAGAGCTAAGTTATTGGGTTTTGCACAAGAACCAGGAGAACTCTTCCACGAGGCATGGGAGAGATTCAAAGAAATGTGGCGCAACTGTCCTAACCATGAGCAGAATACTTATGTGTTATTGGAAGCTTTTTAGGCTGGACTGGACGGTCTCATCGTCTCTATGGTTTAAAATGCTTGCAATGGTGGGATTGGAAAGAAGAAAGTGTCTAAATTATTAAAGTTGTATGATGAAATTGCTTTTAGCACTCTGCAACAATCCGATAAAGCACGATCTGGGTAGAATATAATACTTATAAAGAGGCAAATACTTCCAATGTGTCTAGTGTATCTAAAGATATTGCCACTCAACTTGCAGCTATGGCAAAGAGGTTTGATCAACTTGAAATGAAGATGGAGAGAACATCTTCTAAGGGTATTCACGCTATCCATACCTCGAGCCTCTCCTGTGAAACTTGTGGAGAAGCACATTCTTATGAGGATTGCCCGCATACTATGGAAACAGTCTATTACTTGAACAACAATCAAAGATATCCTCGTAGCAATCCCTATTCTAACACCTACAACCAAGGTATTTAGGATCATCCAAATTTCTCTTGGAAGAATGGACCAAGTGAGAATTCACTTAATCACTATGCTTCAACTAGCAAGCCAATGGCACCACCAGGGTTTGAGCTAACAATAAAAATTTAGAGAAAGTGATTTAGAGACAAACCATCTCTTGAGGCAGCTTCTCAAAAGCCAAGAAGGTATTATAAACAAGGTTAATCTTCATGATACCGCCATCAGAAATCTTGAGATACAAGTGGGCCAAATAGCATCTCAAATGAACACATTCAACAGAAATAGTCTACCCAGTGACACTGTTCCTAATCCTAAAAGGGAAGGTATAAGGAAGATTGCAAAGTAGTGACCTTGAAAAGTAGAAAGCAACTAGCTGACATTCCTAGACAAAGTGGAAATAAAAAGAGTGCAAGTAATGAGGTTAATAATAGCTAAGAAGATGAAATACATGTAGATATTAATGAGGTGGTTAAGGAGAAATCTGTTGATCTTGAGAAAATGGATGAGAATAAGGAGAAAACCTACATTTCCCCTTTCAAATATATGCCTCCACCACCATTCCCTCAGTGACTTAAAAAACATCAAGATTCACAGTTGAAGAAGTTCATTCAGATATTCAAACAACTCCACATCACCATATCATTCGTTGAAGCTTTGGAACATATGCCTAACTATGCCAAGTTTATGAAGTATATTCTATCTAAGAAGTGGTGATTCAGTGAGTTTGAGACAGTTGATGTGATCAAGAGCTTCAATGATATCATTAAGTAGATGCCCTCAAAGTTAAGAGATCCTGGGAGCTCCTTATGTATTTCTCAGCTCATGAACTTTTCTTAAAAAATTTTCCAATCATCTGTGGTGATTATTTTTCGTTGATCTCCATAATTATTTATTAATAATGCAAAACATATATTTCATACTTGTACTTCATAGCATTTATCTATATTTTTTTGGATCAAAATATTTTAAGTTTGTCTCTAAAAATGCTTGATGATCATATCTTGAAAGGACAACATAAAACATTTTTTTTTTTAGTAGAACTTGGTTAATGTTTTTTTTTGGTTCATGTCCATAATTTGTTTGCTGATATATGGACAAATATTTCATATTTTTAGTTCTTTCAAATTATTTTTTAATATTTTAAAGTTACCTTTAAAAACTGTTCGACATGAAAAACTCAACCGGTTTTTTATTGGTTTTTGATGAATTTTTAAATTATCACATACACACAATTTACTCATTTAAATGAGCTATACAAAAATTAAAATTCCATTTGGCTAAAGTATATTTTTAGTCATTTAAGTTTATATGAGGTATACTTTTGATCCCTTAACTTTATAAAGTATACTTTTGGTCCTATAATTTTAATACTATTAATGTTGCTAATAGAAACAACTGTCGATATGAGCTTAAGTGATGACAGTGTAAATAAATACTATAATCTTAAATTTAAAGTATGTGTAAATTGAAAAATATCTAAAAACCTAAAAAAACAGTCATTATCAAAATCCTGATTGTATTAAAAAAATTTAGTTTAATAATTTCAATATGAAAACCTCGATTTCATTTGCAGGATTTGCCGGTTTATTTTAGTTTAATAATCTAAATATATTATATTAAAACATTAAAACTTAAATATGCTTTGTCAACTGCACAGTCACCACTTGAGTTTGTTGCATCAACATTTTCCATTAGCAACAATTACGGTGTTAAAAATATAGAACAAAAAGTATACTTCACAAAATTAAGGGACTAAAAGTATTTATTATGTAAAACTTAAAGAACTAAAAGTATACTTTAGCTTATTCCATTACTTCACCTTTTCTTCTTGGTTTAAGATATAGGCTTGTTTGTTTTGACATTGAGATTGCTTATAAACTGCTTTTCACATAAATCGAGACCAAACTCCTCTCACATACTTACCTCGTATACCGTGAATTAAGATTGAAAAGCTGTTTTTAAGTATTTCAATCGTTGTTCCAAATAAGTACAGCCAGGTTTTACATGTACCAACGTGGTCTTAAGAAAAAGTAGTTTCAGACACTAATATACGTGTTCCTTATATTACATACAGGCAGGCATACATATTCTAGAGGACATGATGCATCTTTACAATGCTTTGAGATACAATATCATGTAGTGCTAGTTATCAGTTACAATATTTTGCAGTTTTATATTAAAAAAATCATAGCCGATCTGTTGTCATGCTTTTTTTTTATTCTTGTTGGCTAGAGACAAGAATAAATTATTGATATAACTATAACTTCAATTAATATATATATATATATATATATATATATAAGTTTTGACTGCGTCTTCACTCGTCCAAGTGTGAAAAAGGAAAAGGAAAAAAGAAATTTGACGTTAATGACCTTAGCCCTAGTCCATTATTTTCAGATGTGTGATACTTCTCATTATATTTTAGTACTATTCCAAGATGCTTCCGAAACAATGATCAATTTTTTTCTGCACTAAGTTGCATCGTTTCAGGCTATACATGGAGGTGATAGACTCTTTTAAAAAAGGAGTTGTTATTATTAAGTAGAAACAACCAAATCACGCCCGAGGGGAGTCAAAATTTCACGTTCGATCCACGATTCTGTTCACTAGTTGCTCCTAGCATGGTTCCAGGATCAGGGCTATAAAGCTTCACATTTAAGAGTTTAATCTAATTAAAAACTTAATTGCTTAATGACATCGATCCAGTTGCAGGCATTCCAGGAACTATCCCAATTGGCAATCTCAACCAGGAGGTTATTCCATTCCTTAAAACAACTTCTAAGGTTGATGGTATCATGGTATCCAACAGGCCCGATGATGTTCAAGCTGGTCGCTACAGTGCTCATATCATATTTGTTCTCAATACCCTTACGACACCAAGGAAACATGATGCAGTCTCGACTGTAAGGATGCTTGGTGATGGAAGGCGATTTCCGGCGAGATGAAGGAATGGAGAAGAGGATCAGCTCTCAGCTTGCAGCAGGCTCCTTCTAGTCTCGACTCTCAACTCTGAAGCTCGCCGGCGACAGAAGTGTCTGGCGACGGTGTAGCTAAGGTCGCCGGCGAGAGAAGAAGAAGAAGACTAAGGTGATGAAGGGAGAGATCTCCGGTTGTGTGTTGCGCCGCGTCTCTCTTCTCTGATTCCAGTGTCGAGCCCTCTCATATAAATCTGTCTGAAACACACCCTGAATGGTTGCTGTCAAAACGCTGGAGTGTTGATAGGACCAAACTGTCAGTTTCCAAATTCGCGGTATTAAACTGCCATTTTTGAAATTCAAGCCCCAAATTGCCAGATGTAATCCAATATTTCAAGCATCTACAATTAAAGACAATTAAACCAATAGCAAATCCTTTCAAGAAATTAATGATTAAGAGTGTAGCAATTATTTTAACAATTCTGCCTTTTTTAGTCCAAATTTCGTATAAACACATTTAATCATAATTAATCTCAAAAGAGACATTTTAAGCTCAATTACTATGACAAAACCTCAATTAAAATATGAAAATATATAATAAAAATAGGGATTAGGCATTGTTTTTTTTTCAGCGGAATGTGCGATAGTTGTTGATACTTATAATAAATATAAGTTTTGTATTAAAGAGAAAAAATCAGTAACCAACTATGGTGTCATTTTTTAATTTTTTTAATTTTTTGCCATCGAAAAGAGTCTCCATTCAGCTAATAATAACCATACATGAGTTCTGGGCATAATAAAATAAAAGCAAACAAATACTACATCAGCTACCATGCGTACATATCTAAAGCAATCTAATACAAAACATTAGTTAGGGGCTCTTGGGATATTGCTGGACTCTTTCTCCAAAATCTTCCAAAGATGTTCAGGCGGTCGCATAACCCAATCAACAGGGCAAGACCCACCGAGCAAAGCTTTAGCAACCCAATCTGCTACCAAGTTCGCTTTTCTGAAAATCCATTTACAAGAATGATTTCTAATTAGTTTCCTTGAATTTTGAATATTCTCAAGGATATTTATGCATCTCCACTCATTGGGAGAGGATTCACTATTAATACAATTCACTAACACTTGATTATCAGACTCAAATTGGACCTCTTCAATCTGATTCATATTAGCATATTGCATAGCATCAAGAAGAGCAATTCCTTCTGCCATTAGTACAGAATTTGCATTCAGTAACCTTGTGGCCCCATCAAGTAGCCACCCATTCATATCTCTAACAACAAATGCAACAGAAGCTCTACTGTCTGAAGGAGAAAAGGCACAATCAGTGTTGATTTTTAGACCATTACCTATTGGTGGCTGCCATGCTATATTTTCGCTTTGTCCAGGTTCTTCAACTCCACTCACTTGCTGATGGCTTTTCTCCCATTCCTTAGTCTCCCAGAACTCCTTCAGTATTCTACTAGCCTGTTGAAAAACAAAGACATGATCTAGCTTAATATTTTCAAACAAGAACGCATTCCTTGTCTTCCACAGTTGCCAAATCATCATAGCCATAAGAGCTTTCTGCCAATGTGAAGTAGACTGATTGCTCAGCCAGCTAAGCACCCATTGCTTCATGTTAAAATTTTCTATCTCCCTTGGTTTGAATGAAAAGTTGCTACGAAACCACACTAGATTAGCCCATTCACACAAGAAAAATAAATGCTCCACTGTTTCAGCTTTTTCATGGCATATTAAACACAAATCTATCACACAACATTTTCTTTTTAATAGATTAGTGAAAGTAGGAAAAGCATTTGACATTAATCTCCACATAAAGTTCTTAACTTTCGGTGGAACTTTGAGTTTCCATATTTCCTTCCAGTCCGATCTATGGGCATTATTAAAGGTTGTAGGGATATTCTCTAATCTCCCCAAAACACTTTTTTTGGCTATTTCATATCCCTCCTTAACCGAATATACACTTCTTGTACCCCCGACCAGACCCACCTATCTTCTCTGCTTTGGTGAACAGCTATGGTATTATAAATCGCCTCCCGCTCCCTTTTGCTGATCCAACCCTCTATAGCCATTAGATTCCATCCCCTGTCACCCATAATGTCCGCTACTCTAAGTTCTTGGAGTGATTCATGAGGGTAGGGTGATATCATCATATTCCTGGGCAAATCCCCTAGCCATGGGTCCTTCCAGACTCTGGCTTCAACCCCATTCCCAATATTCAGTATTACATAGTTTTCTAACACACTTCTACCTTCCAGAATGCTTGTCCATAGCCAGGATGGGGACCTACCTTTTTTGGATGTTGTAAGATTCACCATCCTAATTTGGCTAATAGTGCTAGATTGAATACTTCAAAATCTTTAAAGCCCAACCCCCCTTCTAACTTATGCCTCTTCATTCTTTCCATCGACACCCAGCAAACTTTTCTTTTTCCCTCCACACAGTTCCACCAAAACTTAGATACTATACTATCAAGCCGTTGCAATACCCTCTTAAGGAACAGGAAGCAAGACATTGAGTACATCGGAATTGAATTTGCCACTGACTTAATTAACACCTCTCTTCCCACTTCCGACAAGTATTTCTTCCTCCAGCCCTGAGTTCTTTTTTCCACTTCATCTATGACAAAGTTTAATGTTTGCACCTTGGATTTTCCCCATATTATTGGCAAGCCCAAATAATTACCAGGGACATCTACTGCATGAATCTGAAAAATCTGCTGATTTCCTCCTTTAACACATTCGGCGTACATTTAGAAAAATACAGGCAGGATTTGCCAATATTGATTGCCAGACCTGAAGCTACACAATACTCATCATTTAAAATTTTCATATTCTTGCAATAATCCATATTAGCTTGGAGAAAGAAAACTAAGTCATCAGCATAGAAACTGTGTGTAATCTCTGGGCCTCCCATGCTCACCAATATGCCTTTCAACAACCCTCTTCTTTTATCCCTCTCAATTAGCTTTGACAACACATTATTCACTAGGATAAAAAGATATGGTGATAGTGGCTCCCCCTGTCTCAGGCCTCTTTTAGGTATGACTCTAGACATCCTTTTCCCAGATAAACACACTGAAAAATTCATAGAATTTAAGCACCAAAAAATTCGCTCTACCCAACTCTCATTAAACCCCATTTTCAACAAGACATCACATAGAAAATCCCACTCCACTCTATCATAGGCTTTGTTCATATCTAATTTGAGGGCAACCTCACACCTAGCCATCTGTTTAGTTCTCATATGATGGAAAACTTCTTGTACAATCACAATGTTATCCTGAATTAGCCTACCCAGAACAAAAGCCCTTTGACTCTCATATGTAATATTTCCCAACAAAGGTTTCAATCTATTTGCAAGTAATTTTGAGAAAATTTTATAGGAAAAATTGCATAAGCTAATAGGCCTATAGTCATTCACAGATTCAGGACAATCCATTTTTGGAATTAGAACCAGGTCAGTCTCATTTACTTTTTCTAAGGGGTAACCTTGCAGAAAATAATTTTGGACTAGAGTACATACCTGCTCGCCAATGATGCTCCAGGCTTTCTGATAGAATAGTCCCGTATAGCCATCGGGTCGTGGTGCTTTCTGCCCTCCAAGTTGAAACACAGCTTGCTTAACTTCTTCATTTTAAACTTTGGCCATGAGATTTCTATTATCTTCTTCAGATATGACTTTTTTGATGCATTCCAGTACATTGAGTAGTCTCTCGGGCCATTTGTTGAAAACAAAGTAGCATAGTAGTTTGCAAACAAATCTCCTATCTCTTTTTCATTATCCATCCATACATTATCACTATTCTTGACTCTAGTAATCTTATTTCTGCACCTTCTGTGAATGATTGTCATGTGGAAAAATTTTGAATTTTTGTCTCCACATTTCAGCCACTCCACTCTTGACTTCTGAGCCCAATAGAGTTCTTCTTGTTCCCATAGCTCATTGATTTTCTTCTTCAGATCTGTCATTTTTTTATTGCTTCTTAATTAGTTAGAGATAAGTAAGACATTGATTGTTTTTGTTGCTCCTCGTAAAACAAAAAAAGCATTGAATTAGCTTCTCTGAACCTCTACTTTCATGGCTTTCAAAACACAAGCTTCGAAATTGATAAGAAACTCGTTATTTTTGTTGCTTCTCCTTTTACCCTGCTTATACGGTGTCTCTGTACTTCAGCTATTCACATGGCTATGGAATTGTCATGTCACCTACTGGAGCCAAAAATTTGTCAATAAAAGAATTTGTTGTTAATTTTTTGAAACTTTTATTCCATTTTTTGACTGAATTTCTGTCGCAAACCTTTTAATTATATTGTATTTTATTATATTTTTATATATAATGTCTTATTGTATTATAATTTATGTAATTATTTAAGTGGTGTTCACAAAAGAAATATGTGTTAATATAAGACAATTTAAAATGGAAAAATCCCAAATAAATACCATTTGAAAATGCAAAACCCTAAAAAGTCTATTAACATTTTAAAAAGACTTAAAGGTACCAAGTACCAAATTGGGTTTTTCAAGTTTTGACACATTTACCATTTTACACCTCTAATTTTTTTAAAATAATAATAGTGGTGCCCCTACCAGAGCAACACCACTAGCCTGCCGCCGGCTGGCAGCGGCAAGAGCTCTGGCCGGAGGGAGCTTTTTAGGTGAGGAAGGGTTTTTTTTTAAAAAAAAAAAATTGGTTGAGAAATGGCAAGAGGTGGGATCGAACCCATCCCACCCCTTTAGCAAAGGAGAATGGTGGCCATTGGGCCACCAAAGCTCCTTTGATATATATACTCATTATGAAATATGTATAATATAATTAAAGGCGTAGTAGCTTTGACAAAGTCAGTAATGACTTTGACAAATTCAGTAATGGAAATCACAAAATTCGTAATGATATTAACTAAACCGTTTGCTAATGAACCTTGACTTGCATGTTTTCATCAGCATTTTTGCACAAAACGCTTTTATCAAAACCATTACAATTCTTGTCAAAATCATTACTGAATTTGTCAAACCAGTTTTAACATTCTCATTATGAGATTCTATTATGAAAACATTTATAATTTAAATAAAAGGATTTTAACAAATTCAGTTATAGGATTGACAAGTTTAGTAATGATTTTGACAATAATTGTAATGGTTTGGACAATCCCATTATGAGATTCCATTATGAAAATATTCCTAATATAAATAAAAGGATTTTAACAAATTCAGTAATGAGATTGACAATTTTAATTATGATTTTAATAAGAATTGTAATGGTTTTGACAAAAGCGTTTTGTGCAAAAATGATGATGAAAACATGCAAGGTTCATCAGTAAATGGTTTAGTCAATACGAATTTTGTTATTTTCGTTACTGAATTTGTCAAAGCCATTACTGACTCTGTCACAACTATTGCGCCTTTAATATATTATACATATTTCATAATACATATATATATATCAAAGGAGCCTTGGTGGCCCAATGGCCATCATGCTCCTTTGCTAAAGGGGTGGGATGGGTTCGAACCCATCCCCTTGCCATTTCTCAACCAAGTTCTTTCAAAAAAAAAAACCCTTTCCCCACCAAAAAAGCTCCCGCAGGCAAGAGCTCCTGCCGCCGCCGGTCGGAGCTCTGACTGTAGGGGGTCCTCCGGTGGCGGCGCTCCGGCAGGGCACCACTATTATTTTTAAAAAAATTTGAGGGGTAAAATGGTAAATGTGTCAAAACTTGAAAAATCCGATTTGGTACTCGATACCTTTAAGTCTTTTTAAAATATTAATAGACTTTTTAGGGTTTTGCATTTTCAAATGGTATTTATTTAGGATTTTCCCATTTAAAATTTATAAGCAAGAGTAGATATCACTGCGTGATGTGATGTGAGAAACTATTATGAATTGTGACCCTTCAAAGTGAAAAAGACAGAAAAAGAACTTTGAAATTATAATATCTCAAATCAATTTTGTTAAAAGTTAATAAGTGAATGACGAAACTTGATAAGTAATTCTCAACTCATTTTTTAGAAAATAACTGATTTAGAATTTTGCAAATTCAAAATTCTTTTTCTGTCTTTCCTCCACTCAAACCAGTAGAAAATCACTTGCGAATGAAAATCATCACTGGACACGAGATTCTCTATGTATCCAATAATTTTCTGAAAATTTCGAAACCGGTCGAATGCATCCCTCACTAGTCTCCATCATGTGAATTACACAAGGCTCTATTTTGGTGTTAATAATTTTCTTAAAAAAAAACAGCATATACCCCCTTGTTTATATATAACCCTTCAAGCATATTTGAAAGCTTAGCTACCTATGTTATGTCTTTTAGCCTATGATTCTATCTTACATGTAATATAAGAGTTTAGCAAGAAAATAACGTTTTGTGCACCAGTTATCCCAATACATAGGAAATAAGAAAAATCAATTATTTATTGACTAAAGAGATATGATTTTTTTAAATATCAACCAAGCACAAGTGTCATGTAAAACTGGATTTGACCTCTTATTTTTTCTGCAAAAATTGAGACAAACTCCTACTTGATTATGTTCTTTCATTTAAGCATCGGTAAAATAAACTTACAAACACTTGGAAAATGCCATAAAAACGGGGGTATTCGACAACGTTTACGTGTTCTTGGACGACATCCCTAAGTGCCAATTTATTTATACCGATGTTTGGAGATTTATAACGTCATGGAACCTGTGGGCCAACTGGTATCATGGTCTCCAACATGTCCGATGATGTTCAAGCTGATGGCTACAGTGACCAAATCATATATGATGATCATGCCCTTACTGCGCCAAGGGTCACCATGATGATGCAATCAGCCAAGATAATAATATGGATGGAAAAAGTTGCAGGCTAGTGCAAGCTTGAGTGACAACTTCAATTTTCGGGTTTATCATTCAATAATTCAGCCTTTCGCCATATAGGGAGCCCAAAACCCAACAAATTATCACCTATTGGATCCATAAATGTTTAGAAGAGAGGTTTTATGACTGAATTATAGAATAAATGTTTATTCCAGTTTTGTGACCTTATGATTTTATGGCTAAATTTTAGACTTTCTAATATTCCACTTTCCTTCTCTAATATCCTGACAAATATATTGGGCTGGTAATATGTCTGCTGTTTATACTGTACAAGAATGGATACTCTTTGAGTTTGATGGAGTGCTATGCTGGGGTTCATGATCCTTTTTGGAAATATACTTGTGATCTATTTCTTTCCCTCCCATAGCCAAATACATTTTGTTTATTTGGAAGTTATTGCACAAGTCCATGCCCTCATGTGACATTCTAAAACATCATCATCATCTTAATGTTTTAGAGCTATGTTTATTTGGTTGTCATCAAGAGGAAACTCTGGAACATTTATTTTATCTCTGCCCATTTTTCAAAGTAGTCTGGTTTGAATGTTTCCTGATAAAATTTGACAATCTTAGCGTTCCACCAATTTCATCAGTGGTTGAAGGATACACTTATTAGCTTGTATCAAGATAATCATTTGTCTCTTTTGAAGGGCATAGTAATTCTCATCAATGTTCAATGGAGGAAGAGAAGCATTGCCTTACATGAGAAAAATATACCAAATCCTTTAACTATTGTGCAAGAGATCAAGATTGTTCTATCCTTCCCTGAAATATAGCCTTCACTCATAATCAGTTTAATTCATTTGTGGCTTTTCATAACCCTGCGGCTTATGAATCTAATCTTTAATAATTCTTGTTGGACCATTATACTACATCGAGTTAAAAGCACGTGTATTACTCTATGTTATACTTAGATATGCCTTCAAGGTTAAACTCTCTAACACTTGCAGTGAGTTCAAAGACAAAGGGGAATCATTTGTTTAATTATGAGTGTCTTCATTCCGCACTTTCCTATATTATTAAATCCTCTTTATTATCTCATGGGACTATATCACTACAGAGTTTGGAATCAATCAAGCAATTTGTTCAAGACTAGTCATAAGAAAAAAACAAGAAATATTATCTTGGAGGATATTATGTCATTTCTCTCTTTATTTACTAGTTTATATGTAGCAATAGTTAATCCTTCATATGTATTTTCTAACCTACTTTCTTTGTCGCCTTTGATAATGCCTTCATGAAGTAGTTTAACTTTTGTTATTAATGTAATTTGGCTTTTTTATTTAAAAAAATTAACTGCTTTAAGTTACATACCTTATTTTTAACCTTTCATGAATTTGTAATGTGTGGCACTACGCATAACAATGGCGCTTTTACACAAAATATGTGTTCGCTTCGCTTCAAAATTAATATGCTTACGCGATCCTCACAAATCCGGAAGTTAAGCGTCTACATATATACAACTCCCTATCTCGGTTCAGCTAGCTACAATAAGATGCATGTCATACCAGTATTCAGATGAATAATTTGTTGTGACAGATTAATGGTTTATTTTTCCCTGAAGACTTCAACTAGGCCTGCATCGAAAGAGTTTTACTCCTAGTTAATTTTTATTTGAGAGTTGAGGCAGAGTTAGTAATTTGGGTCCATATTCAAGTGTCATGTTAGTATTAAGGTTAGGAATCTCCCACAAGTCATGGGTAACGGATTTGTCGAATCAGACATACTCTAAGAGGTAGTAATTTGGTGTTCAGATTAATTAGCCATGAGATTTCAATTCACAATCTTATAGATTATAAACTAACTCCTTACTAATTGGATCAATCTTTGTTTGCTTGTGTTATATATGATTTAACCTTGTCTTTATGTCTTGGGGTCAAATGCAAAATATTTGTATCCAAGAATTGCAGTACAATACAACATTCGGTTGTCTCACTCGAGTAGTCTTTTATTGAATCTAAGTAACATAAATGCCATACAAATGTAATGAAAACAAGGGAAAATCGGTTTTTGGATTTTTCAAGCACAAATCATCATCATCAAGAATCAAGAATTAGCCACTCATGAGTTGATTGTAGCAGCAATTTGCTTGCAACACTAAAAATCCATGAAAAATTAATGAGCAACCAATCTGGAAATGGAGAAAAAGAGGGCTAGCTGACAACTCTTGTTGAGGAAACAGAGGAAGGACTCTGTGATGGCGAAGAAGAAAAGGAGAACGTTGAAGGTAGTGATGATGATGGTCTGAAATAAAGCTGGCAGCGATGGTAGTGATATCCAGCGGTGAGAGTAATGGAATCGGTGGTGATAGCTGGTGTGGGCGATGGATAGGGAACAGCTACAGTGGAGGAAAGGATGAACAGAGGAGTTCGCCGGAAATTGTCGCCTGAATCTGGAAATTTGCTGCCGGCGGTTGTGAGGAAAGTTGAGGTGATGGTGATGGTGATGATGAACAGAGACAGTGGTCTAGTCTCCCTCTTTCCTTTTCTCCTTTTCGGATCAAACTCCGGATCATAGCTCCCTCTGTCGTGACCTGCTCTGAGCTCTCATCCTCTGCTTTATAGATCGTCACAGGCGCTGAGAGACGATGGTGGTTTACTGTGGTAGAGAGAAAAAGTAATGGTGGAGGTCGGCGTCCCTCAAGCTCTCATGCCGCGGCGCTCTCAACTTCTTCTTCCAAAACTCATCTGCGGCGCCGACTCTCCTGTGCTCTCCCAAACTGAACCTCACCGGCGACGGAAAGAGTGGAGGAAATGGCAGTAAAGGTCGCCGGTGAGATTAGAGCTCCTAAGCCTGACCAAGCTGCGACGCTACTCACCGTATTTTAACCCTCAGCTGCTCCTTTTCAATATACAGCCTCGGGTATGTTTGCTCCAGCCCAAAACCAGTTTCGGGCCCCTGTGTCGAGTCTGGAGAAGGCAACGAATAGTAACCTGTGCGTTTTGACCAGGGACCTGTTTGAACTTTTAAAAGTTTTGCATGGGGACTGAAGTATAAATATTTGAAACCTTTGTAGGGAATAACAAAAATTATCAAAACTTATGGGTCTTTTTCTGTGGTTTTATCTGCCCATCCTTCACATTTTTTGTAATTTTCATAAATTGTTGGGCCCCTTTCTGTAAGTTTCCCCATTCACCTAAATATTAATTCTGACCTCTAAAATCTGTAATTTTCTTCCAAAACACCTGAAATGTAAGATTAAGCACAATTGTAGTATCAAAAGTCCAAGAAAACATTTCTATGAATAATTAACAAATTTATGATCATTTTGCCTTTAATTACAACTAATTCAATACAAATGTCTCTAACTCAAATTAATGCTTAATCATGTAATAATATCCTAGAAAATACATTAAAAAGTCCAATTTAGTTATGAAAAATTATAGAAAATAATGGTTCAATCAATATATAAAGCATGTACTACTCCTTTTGGTACTTAATGTATGATTTATTTACCTATTTTGATTAAACTAAGAAAGTTAGTTTAAGTTAGGTAATATATATGGCTGTTTTTTCTTTAATACCCTAATGATCTTTCTTAATTTCTTCAATATTTCTCTTACTTGATTATTACTGAGAGAACATTAATAATAATAAATTAAAAAAGACTGACAAATATAAGAAATATGTCTTACCAAGATCAACTTTTCAATTAAGTCATACATTTAAAGACACGAGGGAGTACAAGGGAATATATCTCTGCATGATGTGGCATGCGTGAGCTAGAAGCAATTATGAATTGTGACCCTTCCAATCGGAAGAAATTTAATAGAAGATGAATACAAATCACTTGTGAATTTTCCATGATCAATAATCATCATGAGACACGAGATTCTGTTTACCCATTCATTTCTCAGAAATTTTCAAAACACGTAATCTGTAGTCTCCACTCTTCATCGTGTGAATCAAGAGAAGGCCTAGCTATGTTAGACATAAAGTTAATCTAATCTAAATTAGTACTAAATAATCTTTATGCCCATTCTTCATGCACCTGGTGGCCCAGGAATAGAGCCGACTCAACTTATATTATTTATAGTAAATTAAAATTGGGATACAAATTCTTTGCTATAATGTAATTTGTGTTTGAATATAAAAGCTTCAAATTAAAATTGGTGGTTATAAAAGCAAGCAGAAATTGTTATTCAAGGTTAACTCTAAAACCGTGATTGGATATACAACTAATTCAGACAAAAAAATTATTGAAACTAGAATTTTTGAGGCTCTAACCTAGATTTGATCAGCTCAACTCTAATCAAAACAAGCGCGTCTCTCTTAAAAGTTCTGAAGAAATGTTTTAGTATTGCATAGATAGGATATATTTTTGGCCCAGTTAACAATATTTATGCAATTTTTTTAGTTGATATATGTTTTTCAATATCAGTCTCCTTGTATGTAAATCCTAGCTTTGTGCTTAATTAGCACATATCTAATATGTATCCTGAACTCTAATGTTTATGTTACTATCAAATTCTTTTTTAATTGATCAGATTCATGATATCAAGATCCGCGATCCAACTAGAAGCAGTGGCTATAAAACATAATCTTACAATTTAATGTTATATATTCCTCAAGATTAACAAATTTGGGATAAGTGTTCCTTCGTTAATACTCAGAGCTGCACCAAAGATTAATTTTTAATAGTAGTACGAGTGTACAACATATATAGGCTTAACACAATCTTTGCTTTCTCAAATTTACCCTCATTTTGATTTTAGTTCATCAAGTTTTAAACTATAAGTTTTGGTTCATCAAGAGATAAAATAGTCCATGTTTTTATTAAATTATGGGAACAAATGTTTTAAACAGAATAAAACTTGAGGGGTGAAAACTTATGATTTGAAATTTGTGGGACCAAAATCGAAATTAGGAGAACACAAGTGTCCAAAAATTGTACTAAAGCATGGATTCAGAAATATAATTATTTATTTAACGTACTCTTAATTTGTTTTAATAATTAAATTTGTCTTGGACCTAAAATGTTTTTAAACAATTTTAAAATGACAAATAGATAGTCATAATTTTTTTAAGATTGACAATTAAAATAAAAGGGGGAGGGAATACAACTTTAATTATATCGGAGAAGGAATTTTTTCGGACATGGAAATCACGTTTGATACTTGTACAATATTATCTCCGACAAGAAGATACTTGTACTTAACAAAAAAAAAACATATATGAGGCACCCAAATTCCACATCACTTAACAAGTAGAGTGTTGATCATAAACATTAGGAAGGAAAAAAAACAACAGAGAAAAATCATATATTTTATAACAAATTTAAAATACTGACTTATCAATTAAATGGAGGACAAATCAACACCCACGGGATTATCATTAATATTATTAAATTCTTCATTACTAAAAATATTGAATTCAATAGGAAAAATATGACTGGAAGAATCACCATCCTTGATGCAATTGAAAAGACCCATACAGTTTCGTGTTGTTGCCCTAGAGATGCCCATTACACTTACTGGTGAGAGTACAAAAGCGAAGCCATGAACCGTGGAATTAAAATATTGACTCGCATTAATGTGATCATAGTTAAGTAATGCTCCTTTAGTCCTTCTCAACCCATAGTTAAGTTATATGAGTCCTCACTCCTCACCCATAATCATATTGTGAAAAAATAACACAAAAAAAAGAGAATTTATCGTTAATGACCCTAGCCATATATAGTCCATTAATTTCATATGTGAGACTTCCATTATTATACTTCAATATTATTCTAAGATGCTCCTGAGAAAAATGACCAATTTTTTTCCTTGACCGATGAGTTCCCTCAATTTTCTCGGTGATAAGTTACTCCCTTGTCTTTAATATAAGAGCCAATATATAATATAATGATACAATGTATGTTATAATTAAATAATTTGTTTAGCTTTCTTAGTCTCTCAAAAAAAAAAATTCAATTGACTTTTATAATAAGGATTGGAGGTAGTATATCATTTTATGCTCTACATAGAATGGGTTGTTTGTGAGATGCTCCTGCTAGAACAAGAAAGGATTACGTTTGCTTCTCTTAAACTACTCAATTTCACTATGGCCAGCAAAACACAAGCTTCCATCCTCCTCCTTTTACTCTTGAAAAGTATATATTTTATAATTAAATAGGTATATATTTTGGATATATTTACTGGATTTATTAATATTTTATGTCTATTTAATTATTCTTTATATAATTTTTATTCTTTAATTAATTATAAGAGAAAAGAAGAATTTGAATATAAAATCTAGCCATATCCAATTTTATCTTATTCGGTTACTATCATATTGAAGAAAGAAGAAAACTATTCAAATCAATTAAGGAGCAGGTGAATGAAATAATATATATATATATATATATATATCTCTATATATACATATAGATATATAGATATATGATATCGAGTCCAATGGAAGAAGCCGATAAATCATTCAAGCAAAAAAAAGTGGACCCCACACGATCAAAAGATAAACCACAGATATTGTAAGAAAGAAAAGCAAAATTTAAGGCCATAAAACGTGGGTCCCACGTGAGGAAAATTTAAGAAATTGGGATATGAGATAAGACGTGGAGCCCGCATGATATATCATATATGCGAATCATATATATGCAGAGATGGGGAAATTGACATGGAGCCCGCCGCAAAAAGAGAAAAAGGCACCCTAACTTGTATCTATAAAAAAGAGAAGCACAGTCCAGGCGGAGACGAGAAGGCAGAGACGCAGAGCAGAGTTCGGACGAGAACGTGCTGGAGAATAAGATGGGATCAGAGAAGCTAAGGAGAGCTGGAAATTGAAGATAAATTGTATCAACGCTATGTTCCTTAATAATCTTCTTTCCTTTCTAAATTGGAATGTTTTAGTGCTATTTTTGTGATTTATTTATGATGAATATGAATAGCTAATTTTCTTATTTTAGGATTTTTTTTGAACCTATTTATGGATTGAATTAATTATTTATTCTCTTTTTGCATAAAATGAAGTTTTTGTATTGATTTTATCTTGTTTTTAATGCCTCTAAATGCCTTATCACCATTTAGTTATCTTGTTCATTTAAATTACTCTTGAGAAAGATAATTTAAATATAGAACTTGAATAAAATCATGTTAGACTTGAAGTTTAGATATTAAACGGATGGTTTGTTAGTATCATAGAGATATAGTTTCTAACCTAACATTGTCATATTGATATTTGTGTTTAAAGTTAGTCCTTATAAATTAATACAAAAGATTGATTAGTTTATTATGATAAATATTTGGTTTTGACTCGAGAGAGCATTATCGATCATATCTCTAAATCTTAGACAAATATATATCTTCGTTTAATTGCTTATTGAAGGTAAATTAACTAGTTCATAAAATAGAAAGGGGATAGATAAACCTAAGTTCCTCCGATCTTGAAGAAAATCTTAACCTTAGAACACAACAAAAAAACTGAAAATTAGCGATGGAATGAAATTCCGTCGCTAATCCGTCCATAATCCCTCACAAATTCCGTCACTAAAATTTGCGACGGAATTTAGGGACGGAATTTTTCCGTCACTAAATTAGTGACGGAATCACATTCTGTCGCTAAATTCTGTCACTAATCCGTCTCTAATTCCATCCCTAAAATTAGCGACGGAATTTTTCCGTCACTAAATTAGCGATGAAATAGAGACGGAATCACATTTCATCGCTAAATTTCGTCACTAATCCGTCTCTAATTTCGTCATTAAAAATTAGCGACGGAAATTAGCGACAGAATTTTTCCGTCACTAATTTAGTGACGGAATAGAGACGGAATCACATTTCGTCGCTAAAATCCGTCTCTAATTCCGTCATTAAAAATTAGCAACGGAATTTTTCCGTCACTAATTTTCGTCTCTAATTTCTATCACAAATAATTAAATATTTCAATAATTATATATTTTTTATAATTATAAATTTATTAAATAATTTAAATTTTAAATTATTAAAAATTTATAATATAAATATTAAAATAAATAAATAAAATTATTAATTCAAATTTATTTTTGAAATTGAAATTATAATATAATATATTTTAATTTTTAATAATATATTATATACAAATAAAAATAAAAATTTTATAAATGCAAACAAAAAATAAAATATATCATAAAATGAATAAAAAAGATATTAATAATAAAAATTTAGGTAGGACATTTACATAAAATAAAATAAGAAAACTAAATTCAAATATTTAATAATAGATTAAATTTTGTATTTCTAATTTTTTTCACAAAGCAATATATATATATATATATATATATGATTTTGCATTTAAATTACACAGATTCTTCTTAGCTCCACTGGCAAAGGCACTGACACACGTGTGAGAGGTCAAGGCTTTAAATCCCAACTTGGTCACAAAATGCAACCAATTTTTTGACTTGGACACGTGGCGCGTGATGGAGGGTGACATGTGTCACGCGATGGAGAGTGACATGTGGCGGTTGACCGGGACACGTGGTGGCGGCTGACGAGGACATGTGGACGGCGGTGGGTGCACGTGGTGGCTGCCGGTGAGGGACATGTGAAGGCTCGTTGTGAAGACATGTGACAATTTAAATTATATAAACAAAATATTTTGCGACGGATTGAGACAGAAATTCCGTCGCTAATTAGTGACGGAAAACTCTGTCGCTAATTAGTGAATTCTGTCCCTAATTAGTGACGGAATTTAACGACGGAATTTTCCGTCTCTAATCCGTCTCAAATTAGCAACGGAATTTCAAATTCCGTCCCAAATTAACTAGTAACGGTCTTTTTACCAACGAAACAAATTCTGTCACTAATTTGGTTCCGTCGCACTAAATTTTTTTGCTAATTTGATTTTTTTTGTAGTGGAATTCTCAAATAAATATTTTCTTAAGCAAATTAAATTTCAAAATATTCTCACTCAACCTAATTAAGAATAAAATTGGTATAACTAGCTCATTTTCTTATTCCTTAATCCTCGTGGAAACAATCTTTTTATATTACTTGCAACCCATACGCTTGCGATAAAGCTAGACGGCTAACAAGTTTTTGACGCCATTGTCAGGGACTTTGGCAAAAAGCTCATTGAACTAGTTATCTTAATTGTGTGGTTAATCACGTTTGAGCATTTTCTTTCTTTTCTTGATTTCTTTTATTTTATTTTTTTTAGAAGTTTGATACTCTTCGGTTGTTGTTTGGATTTGCAGGTACCTCTTGACATATGAGTGGCGCATTGGTAATCTATTCTAACAACCTAGACGACGAGCATCATTCTGAAGAAGTGGAACTCAAGTCTGAATCAGGATCATCAGAAGAACCGAGATCACCTAATCCAAAGATCATGGCACATCCTAATGATGAGGATATGGATCATACTTTAGATGAATATATGAAACAAGAGAGCACCACCTATCAATCTAGCATTCAATTCCCAACTATTACTGCTAGAAATTTTGAGGTGAGGCCAATTATGTTGCAGATGCTCCAGATGATAGGCACGTTCACAGGAAATCAAAATGAAGATCCAACTGAGCATTTGACAAAATTTGTTCAAATGTGCAAAAATTTCAAACAGTAGGGAGTGTCTTTTGATGCACTAAGATTGAGACTCTTCCCCATGTCATTAGATATAAAGGCAACAGCTTGACTCACAACTCTACCTCTCAATTCTATCTCTACATGGGACACCCTAGCTTCTTTATTCAAAGCAAGATTCATTCCAAGGGGTAGACGAGCAGTATAGAGAGCTGAGTTATTGGGTTTTGCACAAGAACCAGGAGAACTGTTCATGAGGCATGGGAGAGATTCAAAGAAATGTGGCATAACTGTCCTAACCATGAGCAGAAGACTTATGTGTTATTGGAAGCTTTTTGGGCTGGATTGGATGGTCTCATCGTCTCTATGGTTGAAAATGCTTGCAATGGTAGGATTGGAAAGAAGAAAGTGTCTAAATTAAAGTTGTATGATAAAATTGCTTTTAGCACTCTGCAACAATCCGATAAAGCACGATCTGGGTACAAGACTTATAAAGAGGCAAATACTTCCAATGTGTCTAGTGTATCTAAAGATATTGCCACTCAACTTACAGATATGGCAAAGAGGTTTGATCAACTTGAAATGAAGATGGAGAGGACATCTTCTAAGGGTATTCACGCTATCTAGACCTCGAGCCTCTCCTGTGAAACTTGTGGAGAAGCACATTCTTATGAGGATTGCCCGCATACTATGGAAACAGTCCATTACTTGAACAACAATCAAAGATATCCTTGTAGCAATCCCTATTCTAACACCTACAACCAAGGTATTTGGGATCATCCAAATTTCTCTTGGAAGAATGGACCAAGTGAGAATGCACTTAATCACTATGCTTCAACTAGCAAGCCAATGGTACCACCAGGGTTTGAGCAACAATAAAAATTTAGAGAAAGTGATTTAGAGACAAACCATCTCTTGAGGCAGCTTCTCAAAAGCCAAGAAGGTATTATAAACAAGGTTAATCTTCATGATACCGCCATCAGAAATCTTGAGATACAAGTGGGCCAAATAGCATCTCAAATTAACACATTTAACAAAAATAGTCTACCCAGTGACACTGTTCCTAATCCTAGAAGGGAAGGTAAGGAAGATTGCAAAGTAGTGACCTTGAAAAGTAGAAAGCAACTAGCTGACATTCCTAGCCAAAGTGGAAAGAAAAAGAGTGCAAGTAATGAGGTTAATAATAGGCAAGAAGATGAAATACATGTAGACATTAATGAGGTGGTTAAGGAGAAATCTGTTGATCTTGAGAAAATGGATGAGAATAAGGAGAAAACCTACATTTCCCCTTTCAAATATATGCCTCCACCACCATTCCCTCAGTGACTTAAAAAACATCAAGATTCACAATTCAAGAAGTTCATTCAGATATTCAAGCAACTTCACATCATCATACCATTCGTTGAAGCTTTGGAACATATGCCTAACTATGCCAAGTTTATGAAGTATATTCTATCTAAGAAGTGGTGATTCAGTGAGTTTGAGACAGTTGATGTGATCAAGAGCTTTAATGATATCATTAAGTAGATGCCCCCAAAGTTAAAAGATCATGTGAGCTTTTTTGTTCCTTGCCATATTGGAGATACATTCTTAGGAAAAGGAATGTGTGACCTTGGAGCTAGTATTAACCTCATGCCCTTGTCTGTCTTCAACTAGTTGGGATTGGGTGAAGCTCAACCAACGACAGTTACTCTTCAATTTGTTAATAGAAGTCATGGAATCATTGAAGATGAATTAGTGAAGGTTGACAAGTTTATCTTTCCAACAGACTTCATTGTACTGGACTTTGAGGAAAATAAAGAATTAACTTTGCTGTTAGGGAGACCATTTTTGGCAACTGCTAGAATATTGATTGATGTAGAGAAAGGTGAATTAACTCTGAGAGTAGCTGATAAGCAGGTCACCTTCAATATCACTCCATTGATTAAATCTCCTAATATTCCAGAGGATTGCTCTTTCATTGACATGTTTGATCCTGTGGTACAAAATGAACGTGAAAAAGTTATAACTGATGACCCACTTAAAGCTATGATACTGAGGATTGATTCAAAAACATTATAATTGAGGAATGCAAAGTTATCATGGATGCATCGATTCTTTATCCTCAAGGATGAATGTAGTTTGAATCACTTGATTTAGGTTCTGTTGACATACCAAAGTTGAAACCTTCCCTAGAGGAACCACCTTTACTTGAGCTAAAAGCTTTGCTATCTCACTTGCAGTATGTCTACTTGGGAGCAAATAACACTCTTCTTATTATCATTGCTTCTGATCTCACTATTCAACAATAGGAGCAAATGGTTGACATCTTGAAGGCTTATAAAAGAACCATTGGTTGGACTATTGCTGATATCAAGGGTATTAGTCCCTATACTTGTATACATAAAATCCTCCTTGAAGACAAGCATAAACCATATATTGAGCATCAAAGGAGGTTGAATCCAATCATAAGGGAAGTTGTGAAAAAGGAAATTGTTAAATGGCTTGATGCAGGCATAGTGTATCCTATCTCTGACAGATTTTGTGTAAGCCCAGTCCAATGTGTCCCCAAAAAAGGCAGTATGACTGTAATGGCTAACACCCACAACAAGCTAATTCCTACTCACACTATTACTATTTGGAGGGTTTGCATAGATTATCATAAGTTGAATGCAGCAACTCGAAAGGATCATTTTCCTCTTCCATTCATTGATCAGATACTGGATAAACTCGCTGGCAAGGAATTCTTCTATTTATATAGTTCTAGGCTAAGATTGTTTCCAGAAAAGCTAAAATCTCGTTAGTCAAGACCATTCACTGTGGTTCAAGCATTTGATCATGGGGTAGTGGAGTTGGAAGGCAAAAGCAGAGAAAAATTCAAAGTCAATAGGCAAAGATTGACACACTATTGGGGCGGTGAAGTAGACCATCAGACCACTACATTACCCTAACAGTTGATTCTTGAGGGATGCTGCCATAATCTGGCTGAAGACTATAAACTTAGCGCTTGTTGGGAGGCAACCGAATGATCTGATTTTCATTTACTATTTTGTTCTCATTGTTATTCAGGCTTTAGGGTGATCGCTCCTCTCGTAGCTACAAGTTCCGGCTTGTGTGCTCTTTCCTCCTTCAAATTTGAAACATCAGAGGAATAACTCCACATCAGAATCAGAGACCTAAACTATGGGAGTACTAGTTTATTTCTCCTTTATTAAGTTTTGCAACATTGAGGACAACATTTGATTTAAGTATGGGTGAGAGAATTAGGACTCAATTTAATTGACATTTTTTTCAAAACAAAAAAATAATAATAAAGGGAAAAGAAGTACTTTGTCTTGATTTTGAGATTGTTGGATTTGAATAAATGTAGCTTAGTTACTAGTTGCATAAAGGGAAATTGATTACATATATTGCAATTTATATGATGATATATTGTTTAACTTGATTAAATTAGGTGAGATAGTAGGAAGGAAATTTGGGCCTAAAACATTTGATTCTAGTGTGATATTTCACTTGTCTCAACTTACTCTTCAGAACTTATCTTATTTCTTTTCACTGCTACCTAATACATGTGTAATTCTTTAGTAGGATAGAGGCATTCATTTTTATACCCTTAAATCCTAAACACAAGCTATAAACACTTCATCTGTTGCTACTCTTTTGAGCCCATCATTTTTTACTTTACATCTATCATATCTATAGTAAATTAATATGCATGTACAATCATTATTGCAACAGTTTGCTCATGTTATCAAATCACAAGATATGGTATTGTTGCTATTAGTGCTTTTATGTTGGAGGGTATTTCAAAAAAAATGAAAAAAGGAAAAGAAAAAAAGAAGAAGCAACAAACACAACTCCAATGGCTTCTCTCGACCTCACTTAGTAACCGGGGGCACTTTATCACTGATGTTGGTACTCGCGTCAAACGGTGGAGTCAAAGAGAGATATGAGTTGGGCTAAAAGCCCCTTGAGGCACTTATTGGAGTAACTGAGTAACCAATGCTGCATCACCCATGTGTTGGGTCGTGTCAAAAGGGAACCTACAACAGCTTAAGATGAAAAAAAAAGTAAAAAAAATATATGGAGAGAGAATACCCTTCTTGAATCTTGAAGAATATCACTTATATTACTATTACATTTGATTATCTGTATAACATGATCTACATGCATATTGCTTAGTATCCATCATCCACTCCACGTAGCCTATATTCCAACATTACAAGCCATAAAGTCCTCTTGATTTTTGAATGGACATATGACTGGTGGTAGAAAATAAGAACTATTACAAGATTATAGTGGGGTGATTGAACAAGTGAACTAAGAAACAAAAAACCTGTATGATTGTTAGTCGAGTGATACACTTTGTACCCTTATGTGACTATTTTCCCTAGATTTAATCTTGTTAAACTTCGTATCTTAATATGAATTTATTTATATGTGATTGACAACCCATATTGCACACTTAATTCCTAGGGTATGTTTACTTGAGTTCTTGCAGTTTCTTAGTTAATTCAATTTATCTCTCTAATTTCTTCAACCTATTTTCAAGATTGATTTTTCTTTGCCCAGGAGTGCAAAAGATTTAGTGTGGGTGAGTTTGATAAGTATATATTTTATAATTAAATAGGTATATATTTTGGATATATTCACTGGATTTATTAATATTTTATACCTATTTAATTATCTTTTATATAGTTTATATTCGTTAATTAATTATAAGGGAAAAGAAGAATTTGAATATAAAATCTAGTCATACCCTATTTTATCTTGCAAGGGATATTATCATATTGAAGAAAGAAAAAAAATATATCAAATCAATTAAGTAGCAGTCGAATGAAATAATATATATATCTGTATCTATATATACATATAGATATAGAGATATATGATATCGAGTCCAATGGAAGAAGCTAATAAGGCAATTCAAGTAAATCATTCAAGCAAACAAATGTGGACCCCACACGATCAAAAGATAAACCACATATATTGGAAGAAAGAAAAGCAAAATTGAAGGGCATAAAATGTGGGTCCCACATGGGGAAAGTTTAAGAAATTGGGATATGAGATAAGACGTGGAGCCCGCATGATATATCATATATGCAGAGATGGGGAAATTGACGCGAAGCCCACCGCAAAAAGAGAAAAAGGCACCCCAACTTGTATCCATAAAAAAGAGAAGCACAGAACGCTGCTCTCTCTTGAAAAACGTGCGTTCATCTTCCTTCTCATTGCATGGACGACCAACCCCAGCGGAAGTTGCCACCGGATCGGCCTTCCGACATCCTAGCTAGTAGCAGCAAGAAAAAAACGAAAAACAATTCCTCTCAAGCAACTATGGACACTGATGATTCACTTCAGTTAATCTTGCAAAATGAATCTGCTGTAATGGAACAAGACCCCCCGGTAGCTCAGTTACAGAGTAAAACTAATGCATCTCTAATCTCATACAAAGCTTCTCTGCTAGGTTTCAATGGAATAGAAAATGGCGGAACTAACATAGAAGAAGAGCAATTGCTTTCAGATGTCATTAACAAGGAATGGGAAATGCCGGAGCTCACAGAGGAAATCTGGCTACTCATGCAGCACCACCCTGTTGTCCCAATCACAGCAGATGAGTTAGTGAGTGGTGCAAACCTTGGAACACCTCTCTCATTATCACTGTCCTAGGTAAAAGGTATAATGTGTATGCTCTGAAAACTCACCTAAGCCGGTTATGGAAAACTCAAGATTTTGATCTTGTGGATTTGCCAAATAATTACTTCATTGTCCGATTCCTTCAGAAAGAGGGCTGGACTCACTTATACCAAAGAGTACTCTATGATGGACCCTGGGTAGTTCAGCAACACACTATCCTTGTTCAGAAATAGGCTCCAAATTTCGACCCCTTCAACAATCCCCTGCGAAGAATTGTCACCTGGGTCAGAGTTCCCAACATTCCAATGCATTGCTACAACACTGAATTTATTACTCGTTTGGGGAATAGAATCGGAAGGACAATGAAGATCGATTTACTTACACCCTCTGCTCAATCCTTAGCCACTACCAAGATCGAAAGAGGTTACTACGCCCGTATTTGCGTCGAGCTTGATCTTAAAAAAAAATTGGTCTCTCGCGTCATCACCACCCACGCTGCATATCAGGTCGAGTATGAAGGTTTGAGTCTCATTTGCTTCGCCTGTGGGCGTTATAGCCACCGGAAGGAATCATGCCAATGGTCCTATGCCGATTCAACTACCAAGAATCCAGAGCAACCTCCAACGACTCCAATGGCATCACTGGTCGTGACCGCTCCCTCACCGATGACAAAGCCTCCCAAAACTGATGAGACCTTCGGCTCTTGGATGCTTGTAGGCGGCTCTACTCGAACTCGGTTCACTAAGCAGCACCACCCAATGGGTACCCGAGTGCCTGGATTAGGGATGCGATCAGGAGCAAGGGCTAAATCACCCACAATGCGACGGGGGGAGTCCGGCCGAGGAGATTCTAGCTTTATCGTTCTGGTGGACCTTGCCGAAGAAGAAGGCATGATGGCCTGTCATGATCACACGAACTCCGAACCTGGTAGAGGGATGGCCGAGCTGCAGCAATGCCGACATGGCAGTGAAAGCAAAGGGAAGGGCTCAGAAACCGTGGAGCCATCACAGTCAGCACCTGGGGAGCATCAAAGGGTGGGGAAGAAGCCTCAAGGAAAAGACTTTCAAATTGTCAAATATAAAGCAATTGGGCCCAAGGTTGGTGGATAAGCCCAACTCGTTCCCAAGACCAATTCGGGCAGAAAAAGTAATGGGCCACCAAACAAAATAATGGGCCGTAGGGAGCATGTCGTAGTGGGGGGAAGCATGCTTTAAATGGGCTCAAATTCTATTGTTACCTCTCCATAACCCCAAACCCAACCTAATGCCCCTAAAAATATTTTGTTGCTAGAAAACCCATGTAATGCACTCAGGAATAACTCAGATGCCTTTTTGAAAGAGAAATGTGAACAGAGTGCACATGTGGGAGACCCTATTAACCTCTTACCTTCATCCTCCTCGGCACTGGATGATGATATGGGTGACGATTTTATGGCTGCTGATATACCTGAGCTTGAGGCTTGCCACACCACAAACCAGATCACATGGGATGGGGCTGTACCGAGTGTTAAGTAAGTCCTCTGTTCTATTCTTAACTCATTTATTTATTACGATAATTACATCATGGAACTGTAGAGGTGCTGGGAGTCGCCATTTCCCCACCACTATTAAAGCCTTAGTGAAAGATAATTCAATCGATGTTTTGTGTCTTTTAGAGACCAGGATTAGTGGGGACAGGGCTGAGGTTGTAACTCGTAAACTTGGGTTCAGTAATTGGATTAGGCTTGAGGCTTCTGGCTATGTCGAGGGCATTTGGATTCTGTGGAATGACGCTAACTCCCATATGGACTATATTCTCTCTACTACTCAACTTGTTCACTGTAGACTTATTGAAAAGAGAAGTAAGGACACATTTCTTGCCATTATAGTTTATGGGGAACCTGTGGTCACTAGAAGAGAAGGGTTGTGGCATTCTCTACAAACCATTTCCCACAATATCAATGAACCATGGCTGGTTTTTGGGGACTTTAATACTTTTATGGAGCTAGCCGACAAAATGGGAGGTTCTTGCCCCTCCATTCGTGCTATGAAGCAGTTTACTGATTGCATCAAAGCCTCAGATCTTTTGGAAATTCTTATTATGGGTGAAAGATTTACATGGGAAAAGCCAGGAGTTAAGGAATGATTGGACTGGGTCTTTGGCAACCTAGAATGTGAACTAAGACATCCTGATCATAAAGTCCTTCACAAAATCAAATATAAATCTGACCATAGGCTCATCCTGGTTTTTGTCATGACAAGCAGTGCTTCCAGAAGTCATAAACGACGCTTCAACTATAATGCTGCATGGGCCCTTGAAGACAGCTTCGCCAATATTGTGTCTCATGCCTGGAATAATGTTGATTGGTATGAAGGGAAGAAGAGGTTCGATGCTGAGGCTACAAAATGGAATGCCAATGTTCTTGGCAATATCCCCAAAAAAAGGAATAGCCTCCTTAGGAGATTAGAAGGCAATGATAGAGCTCGTCACAGCAACACGTCTAATGGACTCTATAAACTTGAAGCTAAACTTTGGAGAGAATATGGTAAGCTTAATGCCCAAGAAGAACTTATCTGGTACCAGAAATCTAGATGCAAGTGGCTTGCTTGGGGAGATAAGAACACAAAATTTTTCCACACCTCAGCTGCGATCCAAAGGAAAACACAATCGATTGATGCCCTCCAGGATGAAAATGGAAATTGGATCACAGAACCAAAGCAACTCAGTGTAATGGCCGGGGGATTTTTTAAAGATCTGTATACTAGTGATGAAAGAGTCTGGGACTCTTCTCACTATACCACAGAGTTTCCTCCACTTCGAAGCCATGATGTCCAACTTCTCCATAAGGATGTAACTGACCTTGAGATTAAGAACGCCGCTTTTCTAATGGGCGCTCTTAAGGCCCCTGGTCCGGATGGCTTACAGGCTCACTTCTTTCACACCCAATGGACCCATGTTGGTGTTAAAGTCTGTACCCTTATCAAGGAAATTTGGCAGTATCCAGAGAAGGTTAAAGATATCAATCACACACATCTCATCCTTATCCCAAAAGTTGACCATCCTGTGTCCTTGAAAGATTTTCGGCCTATTTCTCTCTGCAATGTCATTTTCAAGATTATCACTAAGATCATTATCGAGAGATTAAAGGAGGCGATGACTTATCTGATCCAACCACAGCAATACAGTTTCATTGATGGGAGACATAGTAGCGATAATGTCATTATTGCCCAGGAGGCCATACACTTCATGCGCAACAGGCGACGGAAGAAAGGGTTTGTTGCTGTTAAAGTGGATATGGAGAAGACCTTTGATAGATTGGATTGGGGCTTTATTCGCTCTACTCTCATTAAAGTTGGCATATAGGAACCGTTACTGAACCTCATTATGTCATGTATTTCCTCAGCATCCATGGCGATTAGGTGGAACGGGATTGAATCTCCCTCGTTCCGGCCTACTCGTGGGGTTCGCCAGGGTGACCCTCTCAGTCCCTTCCTCTTCATCCTCTGTATGGAAAGGCCTGGACAACTGATCCATAAAGAAGTCATTCAGGGATGTTGGAAAGGCCTTCAATTCAACCGTCATTCCCCTGTCATATCTCATCTTTTCTTCGCTGATGACCTCCTTCTATTTAGGGAAGATACCGGGTCACAGATTGCCTTAATGAGAGACATCATGAAAGCTTTTTGTGAAGTCTTTGGGCATAAAGTTAACTTAACCAAATCTAAGGCTTTCTTCTCCAGGAGCATCAACTTTAACAGTGCCTTACTTCTGAGCCAAGACTTAGGAGTTGGGATTACAGGAGACTTGGGAAAATATCTGGGTGTCCCTCTTTTACATAATAGAGTCACCAAGACCACTTTCTATCCCATTATTCAAAGAGCAAAGAAGCGCCTCGCAAGCTGGAAAGGTAGATTCCTTACCATGGCTGGGAGAGCTGTCCTGATAAAATCCGTCCTTTCCGCTCTTCCCAGTTATCAGATGCAAACCATGCTTCTCCCAAAGGGAACCTTGAGAGAATTAGAAAAGGCTAGCCGTCACTTCCTATAGAACCAAGGTCAAGAGGGTAAGAAAATGCACCTTATTGCATGGGACCAGATTAAACATGATAAAGATGTTGGTGGCTTAGGCATAAAAGACTTGTAAAGTCAAAATACTGCCTTTATCATGAAACTATGCTGGGGGTTGTTGACCAAACCTGAGGCTTTCTGGGTCCAATGCCTTAAAAGTAAGTATGGGTGTGGTCAGGGAGACTATCCTGTCATCTATAGAAAGCCCAACTCCTCCCATGTCTGGCGTAGCATCACTACCGTGTGGGAGAAATTCTACAAGGGTGTAGGAAGAAGGTTAAAAAGTGGGAGAACATGCAATGTATGGTGGGATCTTTGGACTCCTATTGATGAACCTCTAATCTACTTTGTTAACAAGAATACCCATCTTTTGAACCCATGTGCAAAAGTTTGCGACTTTATCCTGGGGACTGGGGGGTGGAATGTTCCAAAACTAGCAGAATTCCTCCCGTACTGGGTGTTAGAACCGGCTGACACCCAAGAGGGGGGTGAATTGGGTGTAAGATAAAAACTTAAGAACTTTGAAATTCTTTTCGCATCTTAGAGGAAGCAATAAATATGAAAGTAATGAATCATAAATCACAGTTAGATATTTAAATGATATATGCTGGAAGTATAAGAGCTTAGGGAAGAGAATATGCAAACTGTGATTTATCCTGGTTTGGCCCAATCCACGATGACCTACGTCCAGTCCCCAGGCTCCTCCTGAGATTTTCAAATCCACTATTTTCTTGTTTAATCTAGGCACAAGAAAAGCCTTTACAAAGTTCTCACCAAGATACTCCCCCTTACAACAAGTCTTACGAGCAGAGCAATCCCAAAGACCTTTCCCTCCAGCTTACCTATGCAAGTCTAACGAGCAGCAACGTTCTCTTCTGCTTACACCACTGTAAGTCTTACGAGCAGCAACGTTCTCTACTGCTTGCACCTTGTAAGTCTTACGAGTAGAAAGTCTTACCAGTGATTCTCTCTACAGCTTCCCGTAAGGAAATCAACCCACTCAAGGTCCCTCTACCTTGAGATCAATTCAGAAATACAGTTGAAAGTGTTTATAAACCCTCTCACAGAGTGGATATGATGAACACTGAAGTATAATACAAAAACTCTCTCTCTTAAATGTAAATGATATAGAAAGTAGAGAAACAGAGAGTATGTGCGATGGGCAATGATGTCAGGATGTTGACATTTCGATGATGTATGCACACTTGGTCCCTTCTGTTATGGATGATCTTCTATTTATAGTTGATGAAGGTTGATGACCGTTTGAGCATAATATATCCGTTGGAGTGTGGCTTCTTCAATTTGAAAACTAGCCGTTGTGAACGTTGACGCTTAGCTTCCGTAAATTCACTTTTTGACTCTTCACATCATATCTTCATTGTATTCCTGGAAAAATACATCAATCACTAATATAATGAAGTATTAGAGTGATTAGAAGCAAGAAGAATGAGTTATATGATCATTCCATTGATTTCCAGAATCTTCGGGACGCTGTTCTGTTTTTTTGGGAAGCATTACTCGAGTACTTACTCGAGTAAACATCAAGTTTCTTCACGGGTTACTCGAGTGGCTACTCGAGTGACCTTCTATTTTCTGCATAGCTTACTCGGGTAGTGATTTGAAGTTCTTTCTTCATGCACAGTGCTTTACTCCAGTAGTGACTTGAAGTTTTCGTCAATAACTCTTCATGTACAGTGATTTACTCCAGTAGTGACTTGAAGTTTTCGTCTAAACAGTGCTTTACTCCAGTAGTGACTTGAAGTTTTCGTGCTTTACTCCAGTAGTGACTTGAAGTTTTCGTCTAAAGAACTCTTCATGTACAGTGATTTACTCCAGTAGTGACTTAAAGTTTTCGCATGGTTACTCGAGTACCTCCTCGAGTAACATTAGCAGTCGTACAAAATACCGAGAGCAACTGCAAGTGACCTACATGGTTACTCGAGTACTTACTCGAGTAACGTTGGCAGGCCGAGAGCAACTAGAAGTTTTCTATCTGATTACTCGAGTACCTACTCGAGTAAAGTCTTTTGTTTTTAACCAGTTACTCGAGTGGTGCCTTCAAGTGAATTCTTGATTTTGACTCGAAACATGGCAAATTATATATCATCGGAAAGCCCTCATTATCTACGTTCCAATGCAACAAGAATCAACTCCAAACTCGTTGTGTACATAAAGTTATGATCCAAAGAGTATCTCCTGTACTTAGACAATCCTGAAATCACGAGCAGCAACTTCCAGAAGTCATAGCTCTTAAGGTATAGCTTCAAATGTGACAAATTATATATCCATGGAAATCTCTTTGAGTCTTCTTTCATATGGCACCAGTTTCGTCTCCATCCGATATGTATTTTGAGAGTTATGTCCAAAATACCGAAGCTTGTCCTAGAATATGACGGTGATTCATGAGTCAACTTCAACAGATCATATCTCCCTCATCTGAACTCCTTTGAATGTGATATTGGTGTCAAAAGTTCGTGTTGGAAGTTTACTTTCATATGCCACTGGTTTTAGTTCGATCCGACATGTGGTTGGAGAGATATCATCAAAATACCTAATCTCTGTTCTGCCGCGCGAAAAACAGAGTCCCATTTACTTCAAGTGCCGCCTCGAGTAATTCATCAAATAACCCGGCAGATTACTCGAGTAAGGCCTCGAGTAAACACCTCCAAAATCAGACAATGCCATATTACTCGAGTGATTACTCGGGTAATCATCCCCAAAGGTACCATAGCTTCCGTATACATCATTTTAGCTTCGTATTGACCCATTCTAACTTCCGTATGATCATAGAAACCTCCGGTATCACTTCTAGGAGCTTGAATCTTGATATTCTCATGTAATCTTCTTTCTTTAATCTCTTTCTTCTTGTTTTTCCTCTTGACGATCATTCTTCATAACCCAACTTCAATCTTCTTGATGAATATCTTCAATCTTCTTCAATCTTTGCTTGATATTCCTATTAGTTCTTGCAATGCCTTCTTTCTTCAATCCCTTGTCTCTTGATTTTCTTCTTGAGATCATTCTCCACATATGAGGCATTATAACATCAACCCACAATGATGTCTATGACTAATCTACAAGATATACAACATTAAATATGGTAGTTAGTCAATGTGGAAGATAAGTATATTATACAAACTTTTTGCTCATATTTGACATCTATATTTGACATCATCAAAACTATTCATATCTAACACTGGGTAGTCGACATTATTTGTCAGACTCGGCCACCTCACGAGAGTGGAAATGATATCTTTTGTTGGACGAGCTCTTCTGACAGAAACTTCAGTGTCCAAGCTGCTTATAAATTTTTATTTGCCCAGCGGGAATCGAATGGCCCAAGCCTATGGAAGAAGGTGTGGAAAGTCCCCGTGCCAGAAAAGGTTAAGATGTTTCTATGGTAGGTTCTTCACGAGAGGTTACCTACCAACTCGCTCAGAGCTACCCGAGGCTTATCTAATAGTGATGAGTGCCCATTTCAGTGCCAGAGAGCAAAGAGTATCCTCCATATTCTTCTTGATTGTGAGATCACTCGTGAGGTGTGGCTATATTTTATTGCTCCTAACCATCGTTTTAGATTCTTTTGTTCTGATTTGCAGGTTTGGCTCAAAGAGAACATGTCCACAAACATGGCCATGGGTCATTTCCACCAGTGGTTATGGCCCAAGGCGTTCAGTCTCATCTGTTGGTCCCTATGGAAGACTAGATGCCAAGGAGTTATGGAGGGTATCCGAGCCCACCCGAATGAAATTATCCATGGTATCATGTACTTGATGATGGAATCTGGCTTGTATGATGCTTTCAAGCACCAGATATTCCAGCTCAATGGAGATGTCGAAGAGACATGGCTCCCTCCACCAGAAGGAGCAGTTCGGCTAGACACAGACGGATCAGTTAACCACCAGCGGCTGGCAGCTTGTGGAGGTTTGATACGTGATGCACAGGGCCATTGGCTCCTTAGATTCCAGCAAAAATTAGGTTTTGTCCCCTCCACCACAGCAGAATTGCTGGCTTTACTCACTGGACTCCAAATCTGTAAGCAACACAACTTCTGCAGGGTCGTTGCTTATACAGATTCCCTAGAAACCTATCAGTTGATAATACATGATGGGGGTCCTAATCACCCGCTTAGATCAGAGATTAATGCCGTCAGGGACTTACTATACTCTGAGTGGGATATCAAACTCCGCTACGTGCCGAGAGACATCATCACGTGTGCCAACTTCTTAGCCAAGCATGCTCAGCAAGTAGAGGAGAACTTTGTCATTTTGTCAGCGCCACCTCCTGCGTGTGTAGCCTTTATGGCTCAGGATTTGATTTAATGTCTTTAATTGTACTTTTGTAACCTCCAAATCTTTCTTGGACGTCTGTAATATTATAAAAAAAAAAAAGAGAAGCATAGTCCAGGCGGAGATGAGAAAGCGGAAACGCGGAACAAAGTTCGGATGGCAGAGGCGAGAGGCAGAGTCGGACGAAAACGTGCTGGAGAATAAGACGGGATCAGAGATGCTAAGGTGAGGATAAATTGTATCAATGCTCTGTTACTTAATATTCTTCTTTCCTTTCTAAATCTGAATTCTGAAATATTTTATTGCTATTTGTGTGATTTGATTATAATTAATATGAGTAGTTAATTTTCTTATTCTAGGGTTTTTTTTAACCTATTTATAGATTGAATTAATTATTTACTCTTTTTTTATATTGAATAAAGTTTTTGTATTGATTTTATCTTGCTTCTAATGCCTCTAAATGCCTGATCACCATTTAATTGTTTTGTTCATTTAAATTACTCTTGAGAAAGATAATTTAAATATAGAACTTAGATAAAATCATGTTAGACTGGAAGTTTAGGTATTAAACGGATGGTTTGTTAGTATCATAGAGATATAGTCACTAACCTAGCATTGTCAGATTAAGATTGATGTTTAAATTTAGTCCTTATAAATTAATACGAGAGTTTGATTAGTTTATTAGGATAAATATTTGGTTTTTTAGGATAAATATTTGGTTTTGACTCGAGAGAACATTATCGAATATTTCTGAATCTTAGATAAATACATATCTTTGTTTGATTGTTTATTGAGGGTAAATTAACTAGTTCATGAAATAAAAAGGGGATAGATAATCCTAGCTTTCTTCGATCTTGAAGAAAATCTTAACCTTAGAATTCTCAAATAAATCTTTTCTTAATCAAATTAAATTTTAAAATATTCTCACTCAACCTAATTAAGAATAAAATTAGTATAACTAGCTCATTTTCTTTTTCCTTAATTCTCATGAGAATGATCTTTTTATATTACTTACAATCTGTACGCTTGCGGTAAATCCAGACGTTTAATAGCCCTTGTTGCTGTTGTCTCAGCACAACAAAATTTTAAAATATCACTGCATGATGTGTGAGAAGCAATTATTTCGGGGTTACTCTTTTCGTTTTTTGCTTAAAAAAAATTATTCTTTTAATGTTTTAACTTTTAACACATGGTTTAGGAAAGAGAAAATCTCTTTAAAAGAAAGCTAAATTATTCAAATTTTAAATTAGACATTAAATTCAACAAATTTAAAATCAGGTCACATATCTTAAAATAATATTTTAAAATTTGATAATTTTACCTTATTGTCGTCGCTTGATTCAAACTCAGTTAAAAAATAATCTTATGTGTCCACCTACGTGTCAGTCATCCATCTTCAATCTTGGTCAACGTTGCAGCAAAGGAAGAGCAAGATAGATCAATCAGACGCTAATGATTATTCAGACTACAACTGCCGGGCGAAAAAATCAGTCCAAAACTAAACAAAACATAATTTTACCGAGGCCTTTTTCTCTGCTGTGACCGAGTTCAGATAAATTTTTTGAAATCTTTAAGATCCCCAGATCCTTCAGAGCAAAAGTAAAATTATGTAAATTAAACAAGAATTAACAAAGCAAAGCAACATGCCAATATAATATTGGTTGTTAAAAGACGAATTCAGGATTGAAATGGAAGAAGGAAGAGTGGCGAAAGAAAGGACAGAGAGTTGGATGATGATTAAAAGAAGGAGAACGGCCAGATAAAAGTGTGCATTTTGACTAAATGGAGAGAAGTTTCAATGGAGAGACCCATGCTGCAAGAACAGAGCTTTGATCCGCCACATGAAACCCCCACCTCCTCCTCCATTAAAAGCAACCACATTGTAACGATCATCCAAACAATCACCAGATAATAAAATCATCTCAATAATGTTGAACCATTTCCAATGGAAATTCTAGGCTCAGATACATATAATAGGTTGAACAATATAAAGGAAACAGAACAGCCTCAATATAATAGAAATGAGAAAAACAGAATAAGAGAGCAGCAGAAAAGAAGAAAAAAAGGAATCCAGTTACAGAGAAAGTGATGGCCAGAAGAAGATAGATGTGAGAAAGAGGAGAGACTTCACTAAATTCATTCACACCCATTTCTAACAACTTTTGCCCTTTTATATTGCTGCATCATCTTCCAATTATCTTTCTTCAGCTCCTTCTTGCTTCTCCAAACGTGAATAATGCACAACTTTGGGCTCCCCTTGAAAGTCCATCTAGGGCTATTTCCTTTGTACTTGTTACACACATCTTGGTGAGAACTAGTTTAACTGAAACCCATCCCCGTTCCGATCAAACCCCTTCAGGATCTGGACATGGGGAAGCACTCCCTGGAGTGGAAAAGACATTTAAGGTTCATAAAGGTGAGCTTCAATGAGAAGTATGAAAGATGCTGATGAAATTGGAAGAAGAAGAGTAAGGCGGTTGAGCAATGAGGAAACTGAGTTGGAATCAAGTGAGGGTATCAAGGTAAAATTATCTAATTCTGAAATCATATTTAAAGACACATGACCTAATTTAAAATTTATTGCATTTAATGACCCAATTTAAAATATAAATGCTTCACCTGACTTTTAAAGGATTTTTCCAATAGGAAATACAATTTTTTATTTAATGCATTCTTAATTTATTTTAATAATTAATGTTGTCTTGGACTTAAAGTTAATGAGAACGAAATTAGAATTAAAAATAGTAATTACTTTTGCTTTAAACAATTTTAAAATGACAAATAAATAGTAATAATTTTTTGAAAGTGACAATTAAAATAAAAGAGGGATATAGTTCAATTATATCAGAGAGGAACCAATATCTCAGCGTTCTAGATTTGATCCTTTGTCTTCATTTTCTTAAAAAAAATTGTTTTGATGAATATATAATCTAAAATAAAGATAATTTCTTAACTATCATTTTTTAAAAGTGATTTTTATCTAAAATTTATTAATTAAAAATCATCAAATTTGAATTATCCAAATCATATTTAGATGATTTAAATCTGATGAGGTTTGGGTCATCATCACTTTGATGAGAACCCAAACTGGTTCAGAAAACCAGAATGATAGTTTAAGAATAATGTTACAAAACGGTCCGAACGTGCCAAAAAATATTACCAATCCTCAATTTTGAAGGGGAGAGGATGAGAGGAAATTTTAGGAAGGGACCAAAATCCCTCCCCTCCCCTCCAAATCTCAAGCCAAAAGACACACCCTAATGGAACCATGCATTCCCATTATTCAACATACTCCCTCTTATCTTTAATATAAGATATATTTATCTAATTTGATTAGATTAAGTTAGTTAAGGTAGTTAATATGACATGTATTTTCTAAACACCCTAGTCATCTTCCTTGATTCCCTCATTCTCATTTCATCTCCTCCTTGATTATTTTTTAAGGGACATCAATAGGGATAAATTAAGAAAAGATTATCAAATATGAAAACTATGTCTTATATTTAAGACCCAGATAAACTCTTCTTATATTAAGGTCCTCACCAACGTGCAAATCTCGAATGGGTAACTTCGACTCCAAATGTTTCCAAGCTGTCCATATTCGGTTCAACAAATGAACCGACAGGTCAAATCGGTGCGCCGAAGAACCTGTACCTACTTTGATCTGGTTTATATCCCACATAACTAATTTAATTGTCTTATAGATCTCAAGTTAAATGATGCATTCCACATTATATATACAGGTTGACCAGGCCAACCGTTGCCATATTTTTTTCCCCCCAGAGACACGAAGCATCTATTAATCCTCTGAAGCAAGTTGTAGTTTGACATTTTCAGAGAACACAATATGATTCCCATGTCATTGACTTCCATATCATTCTGTTATCTTCTCTATCTTTATAATTAACGAGTCTACAAATTCGACTAAACTCTGGACTTTTGATGTCTTCAACATCTTTACATTTTCATTATCAAATCCCTTTCTTGGTCAACGCTTGGATTATCCAATTAAAGCCCTCTCCCTATGCATTGCAATATCGTATAGAGCCCTATATTTTTTTTAATAGTGAAATAAATTAAATAATAATAATTCAACATTATGAGGAGACCAGTTTCATTAAATTTGCATATAATGCTTTCATTTAACTGAATCTTTTGGTTAACAACTTATCTAAGGATTTATGTGTTGATAGAGAACAATGGCATTATATGATCTATATAGCCGACCCCATAAGACTTGTTATTGTTGTTGTTGCTGTAGATAATGCTTCCGTGCAGAAGGGATACGCTTGGCTTTATCATCAAATTATTAGGCTATGAAATTCAGACGATTAACAATTATTTTTGTTTTATTTTGTTCTATTTTTGTTTTATTTTGTTCTTCATTGCCCAACTTTCAGTCGCCTTTCCTTATCTCAATCATATACTCCTTTCTGGTCATTAATTTAATGATATACAACATATACTATAAATTAAGTAATATATTTAACTTCATTAATATCTAAAAAAAAAAAGTCAACTGGCTTTTATATTAAGGACTAAAAGGAGTATTATGTTATAAAGAAAATCTTCTATTGAGTTTTATTAATGCTTTTTTTTTTGGGGGGACAACTAAAGGCGAGGCACTAAATAATGCACTATATAAGTACTGAAATTTCCAGTTTCTGTCAAAGCCATCTTTGTTGGGACCATTACTCTGAAGGTAATGTTCCTAGTAATACTCATTGTCTGCTTCTGGTTATTGGGTCAAAAATTAGTTAATTAATATAAAACCTTTTCATCACACATGGTTTATATCCGGGGTTCATCACTAATTACCTATATAACAGATTCGGATTGAAAAGAAGAAAGACGCAGTGGGATTAATTTGGAAGACATTATTCCGCAAAAGAAGTAATACATTTATATAAATTAAATTGAACCAAACTGATATTTCAATAAAGAGTTCAGATATTAATTCTTTTATCCCAGCGAGACAGTTCTCCTCTCATATATATATATATATATATATATATGTACATTGCCTGTAGGACTAACTGAAAATAAACTTCTCAATTAAATATAAACAAACAGAAAAAATTAATTGACATAAGAGTTGTTAATTAATTGGCTCCAAGTGGGGAATTATATCGACTAAAATATCTCGGAGAGAACTTTAGTTAGTGAGAAATGGTCCATTAATAATGCCACCATGTTCCATGAATCCCACCAGACACCGTCCAATATGCATTCTCAAATGTCAAACTTTGAGGCTTGTGACAACCAACGAGCTGGCCCTACAAGGAAATATTCTGACTACTATATACATAGCTTCACCAGCATACCACAAATCTAACAACTTATTATACGACCATGGCTAAATCCTCTCAAGCTTTCCTATTCCTCCTCTTCTCGCTTCTTCTCCTTAGATTCTCCGACGCCTCACAAGGCGGCATCGCCATCTACTGGGGCCAAAACGGCAATGAGGGAACGCTACCGGAGGCTTGTGCACCGGCAAATACGCCTACGTCAACGTACCCTTTCTCAACCAGTTCGGCAACGGCCAAACCCCACAATGAATCTTGCAGGTCACTGTAACCCTGCAATTGCCGGCTCATGCGCCAAATTTAGCTCGGAGATCAAAGACTGTCAGGCCAAAGGAATCAAAGTGTTGCTCTCCATCGACGGTGGCATCGGCAGCTACTCTCTCTCCTCCGTTCAGGACGCCAGAAACGTTTCCAGGTACTTGTGGGACATTTTCTTAGGAGGCAAGTCATCCTCAAGGCCTCTAGGTGACGCGGTTTTGGACGGAGTAAACTTTGACATTGAGCTTGGAACAAAGCAATACTAAGATTATCTTGCTCGCTTCTTGAAGAACTATGGTAGGGTAAGTGGAAGGAGGCCGTACATAAGCGGGGCCCCACGGTGCTCTTTCCCTGATAGATTTTTGGACATTGCCCTAAACACAGGCCTCTTTAACTTTGTTTGGGTACAGTTCTATAATAATCCTCCATGTCAGTATGCTAATGGGAGCATCACCAACCTTGTGAATTCGTAGCCAGTGACCTAAAGTCCTTCTATGTGAGATTGGCTTTAGCAAGTATAAAGACTGGCTGAGGCCAGTTGTTTGACACTCTTAAAAAAAATCAGAAAATGTTAAATAAAATTATTAGTCTTCCCTCTTTATCCCTCATTCTTTCAATTTATTCTCACATTATCCCTTTGAAACTATAGCATCTTTGAGACCACATTCATTCACAATTTCAAAAATCCCTAATCCCTAATTATAAATTCACTCTTCCCTCAAACCCTAAGCCCTCTCCTTCCACATCCCTTCACTCTCAGTCAGATCCACCATCCTCAACTAGTATTCTCACGCACTCACAACTCCCTTCGTCTCCGTCCCTCTCAGTCTCCCTTCACTATCGCTTTCACCTTCGACCCTCACTCCGCCGCTTATCCTTCTCCATCATCAACCACAGCTCCACCTCCACCCTCTCCACCATTTGGCGCATTCCACACCATCGCTATTTCTCCTATGCCAAGCCCTAACCTCTTCATTTTTTTTCCGATTCATTCTCGGTGGCCGAATGATCCCTAGCTCCATCCTTCCACTGCCTCTATCTCCCTTCCCTCTCTGTCACTCTCTTACACTACCGCTGTCAGCAGCACCAACAACTGGCAAACCTTCCTTGTTTCTACGCCTCTCACAAACCAAAACTCCCACACCATTGCCATTGCTCATAGTCTTCCCCTATTCGCCGCCGGCCAAACCCTCAACCAGCATCATCACTTGCTTCATTTTCTATCACCAGAATTGCCCACCATCTTCATTTGTGCCTTGATCTCTATTTCATTCTTGCCATCTCTATTTTCTTCACTGCCGATGCTTGATCTCTACCAGCATCACTTCTTTTCACGTCTGCCCGATGCAAGTGTGATCAAAGTTCCAGACTACCTCTGTGCCAGTCGGTTTCTTCGTGTGTGATTCCTATGCTTCCACTCTCATTTGTTTTTCCTGAGGTAATTTTTGCATTTTTTTCCCTTCTTTTCTTTCAAATTTTTGTTCATTTTTAGTTAGTGTTTGTTAGGATTTAGTTAGTTTTGAGTTAGTGGTTTCATAAAAAGCATGTGAAAATTCCAGGAAAGGATGGCATGTTGTTCTGACATGGGAAGGTTTTGATTAAATGACGGTACAGTGTGGTTCTTCGTAATTCCAGAAGGTGTTAGAGTTAAGTTTGAACTGATGCGGATTATTATGATTGGCATGAGGATCACTATTTTCTATTGCATACAGCGGTAGTCTCTGCAGTGCAAGATTTTGAAGTCCTAATTTCCTAGTTACTCTTTATATGCATGGTCTTCCTGAGAATTGAATTGTATTATTGCTTTCTGAAACCTTGAGGTTCCTATAGATATTTTTTTTCTAAGTTTATAGCAAAGGAAAAATGTATTTTCACAACTAAATGTTTGGTTTTTATGGGAATTGAAAAGGTTCTTTGGTTCTGTAATTAGGGGTTGCTGTGGCGAAGTTCAAAAAAAAGATCTCTTGTGCAAAATACATTTAACTCCTGCTCTAAATTTAGAAATAAGGCTCTGTGAAAACCACATTTTCATCTTAATTCCAAATGTTCAGAACTTGAATTTAACTCATAGGCTTTACACAGGAAATTTGGAAGTTGATGAATTGTGCATCTTTGGAACTGTTCTCTTGATAGCAAGCATATGTGGAGTAACTTTGGAAATTCTACTCTTACATGTTCTAAAATTGTTCACAGTTAGGCTTCAATTGCGTATGTGATTTGAGGATTAGCTATTAGCAACTATTGATGGTTGTTTAGGCTGGCTCTCGGATTTAGTGTTTGGATTGGCAATCCTATTGTTTCAGAAATAATAGAGTGATCAAGCACTATAATCTGCACTTGTGGCATGATTTTTGAATACTGAAAAACTTCTTTTACATCTTGAGATGTAACTGGGTGTGGATCTTGTTTTTGGTACCAAATTTTGCCTAGTTCAACAAGATTTTAGACCATATAGTGGTGTTGCATGACTTGGTAGATATCTAACCTAGTGCTTGATCAAACTATTTTGCATTTGTTGATGATAGTCCAATCTTGTCATTGTTTGCATGAGTTTTTGCAATGAGTAAGTCTTTCTGCCCTAATTTTTCTAGCATATTCTGGACATGAATGGTTAATTTAAGAATTGAGGCATGTAGATAAGTTATGAACCTTTTGGTCACTGGGTGAGTAATTATATTAAGTAATTGAGTCCTGAAACAGTTGATATGGCCTTTTACTCACTGGTTTGTAGCTGGACTTGAGTTCTCTGTTTTGGGAAATCATGTTTTGATTGCACTCCAAAGGTTTCATGACTTATTTCTGAACTTGAATGATTAGCTAGTCTATGCTGGTTACCTTGAAATTTTTTCTAATCCTATAAGTGAAAGTTTCTAAGTTGGAAATATTGGTCTTGAAACATCCATATACATGACAGATTGAGGATTTGTGCATCTCTGGTGGGTGCCAATTGTGTTCTGCATAATAAACTCATTCAGCACTTCCACATGCAATTTGGCCAATTGGCTAAGTTTTGAAATTTCTAGGCAATTTGATCTTGTTTGAAAGGTTTTGCAATCTTTTCCTTTACATGACAATGTGTACCTGGAGGTGAATTTTCTGATTTTGAACACCATGTTTTGCCTAAACTCCAAGGATTGCAAATTGTCTCATTGAATTTTTGGAATTGCAAAGCTTTACATAAATTTGCAGTTGTTCTTGCACATGTGCTTCAATGGTCTAATTATGCAAAGTATCTTGGAATGTCTCCAATGCTGAAATCAACTTTGCTGAGATTGTGTCAATCTAAATCTTTGTTCTAAGGTGATTTGAGGTCATTATAAAAGAGGTAGTGAGGTTAGATGTAGGTTTGGAATCATTGAGTGCCAAAAGGATTAGAAAGAATTCAAGTTTGGGGGATCTTTTCTTTTCTTTTTAGGATAGGTTAGGTTAGATTTCTTTCATGTTGACTGTGTTGCGTTCTTTTGTGAAGTTTCTGAGATTTATTGTGTTAATATGGCTGCCTTTAGATGTGAATGCATACTTTTGCTTGTCATTCTGAACCATGGTAGACTCCTCTGTTTTAGATTAGGCTGCTAATAGCCTTTTGATGTGGATATTTATGGTTCTTGCGGGTTCCTGATAGCTAGTGGTTTTGGACACCTTTATAACTTATGGATGCGACTTTCCTAGCTCTTGATGGCTAGTTTTGAATGGTTCATATAATTGTCTCCTTCTGATGATATGTTTGCTGTGATTGTCAATTGCCTAGCTACTAATGGCTAGTGATGAAAGGATGTATAGGTTTTGGTTAGGCTACTGAGGGCCTAATTTTTGCTAGTAATTGATGTTTGTGAATGTGGATTTGATCCTATTCAGGTGCTAGCTCTTTTATTTCCCTTCCTTTTAATTGACAATGAGGACATTATTAGTTTTAAGTTTGGGGGTGAGAGCTTGTTGCGATTTTGACAAATTTTGAAAATTTGAAACTTTGATGAGTGCCCAATAAAAGTTGTGAAATTTTGAATAGTTTTTGAAAGAAAATTGTTGGAATGTTTGAAATTTCTCAGGCTTAAATTTTTGTTTGTGAAGAATGTTAAAAATGAGTTGAAATTCTCATTTATTTGTCAAAGTTGCTTGGATAATCCAATGATATAAATTACTGCTCACTCTTTTATATTTAATAGGAAATTTTGTTTAATGTGCGTAGATGAATGCATTATGGTGATAAATCATGTTATTCAGGAATTTTTAAGCAAAAAAAATGCACTATTGGAGTTGACTTTATTTTGGATGTTCTTGTTGAAGGGCTTTGTAGCAATTTGAGTTATATGCCTTTGTTTCAAATTTTTAATTCTAGAATAATCTTCGGAATAATTTAAAGCTTTTGATTTATTTCATTATATTTAGAAAAATGATTAGGGCATTTCATAAAATGCGTTTGAGCCTTTCAAGCTTACCAAATTGATGTTATTCCTGTTTTGAACCCTTAATTTTTTGCCTAATTGAAAAACCAATTAGTGATTCTTTTTGAAAAACCCAGCATCTACTTACCTTAGCCAATGTGAAAAACCATGATTCCCTTGTGGAATGTGGTGATGTGTAGAGTTTCAAATGATTGGAAAAGGGAGTGTAGAAAGTAAAAGGGTTCACAGTGTATAGAAATCAAGCCAAAAATGTTAAAAAAAAAAAAAAGGGAAGAAATGAGATGAAAAAATGATGGAAAAAAAAAGTAAAAAAAAAAGGCTTGATATGGAAAAATTAGTTTAGTTTAAGTTTGGGGGAGTATGTTTAATGAGAAAAGGAACAAACCCCTTGAGTGATTATCATCGATCTTGAGATATTTGTTGATTATCCTTTACCATTTCTTTTAAGAACCTAAACCCCTTGACCCCATTACAAGCTGAAAAGTCCCTTTGATTTCTAAGTTAAGTGGAGTGAATTAAAAGAAAGAGGAAGGAATTAGAGAATGATGAAATTGATTGTTTGAATATGGGTATATGACTTGAAGTGTGCTTTCAACTTTATCAAGTGCAAAAAGAATCCATGTTAACTCCATTCACACACACGCACTTAGAAATTCATGAAAAGCATGTTTTAAATCTATGAAGTGTTCTTCTTTGCATGTTTTCTTCGTTTCCTGTTTGATATAACTTTTTGAGCAGCTAATGAGGACAAATTTATTCATGCATCAATAACTAATACTTGAAAATTTTAGTGAAGAAACAAGTTTTGGTTTGAGAACAAGCAAATGTTTAAGTTTGGGGGTGTGTTAACTCTTAGAAATTGATAACATTCTAATACATTTTCTTCTCTTTTTCCCTACTTTTGAGTTCAAAATGTACATTGAAAAAAGTGTATAGAAGAAAATGTGCATATCAAAGTATCAAGCAAAAATCAAAGGAATTCTTGTTATATTTGTGGTTCAATTGAGAATTTATAAATCCTCTCTCTTTTGTAGGAGGATGAAGGTAAGTTTTGAAGTCCTATAAGAACCAAGAAACAAGGATAGAACAAAGGAAGTGAAGCAATGCAAAGATAGAAGAACCTCTGCAACTTGCCTCAGCAAGTTGGCCAACTTGCCGTGGCAAGTCATCCCTTTTTGCTCTCTGTGTCACTAGCCTCAGCAAGTTGACAAACTTGCCGTGGCAAGTACTCTTTGTATGCTCTCTGTGTAACTGGTCATATCAAGTTGACAGACTTGCTGTAGCAAGTCAAGAATATGAAGGAAATTGCTCTCTGTGTAACTGGCTACGGCAAGTTGACAGACTTGCTATAGCAAGTCCTAAAAAAGTGTAGCTGGGCATTTTGATGTCAGAAGCGAGAAAATACTATTTAACCTAGGGAAGAGCACCAAAAACAGGGAGTTTACACTCAGGGAAGTTGGAGCACGCAAGGGGAAAGCATGGGAAATAGATTTGGAGGATTTTAGAGGCTCGGGTGCTCTTCTCAAAGGAGATTTTGGGATTTCTACCTTGGTTCTTCTTTTCTCCTCTTTTTCCACTTAGCTTCTTATGTATTCAACAACTATGTGTAGCATTTCTTTATATTTGAACATGAGTAGCTAGAACTCTCAATTAGGATTACTTTTACCTATTGTATGGATTGAGACTACTAGATTATCTTGCTTTTGTTGGTTAATGAGTATATATGTTGATTTTTCTTTGAACTTAATGCTATCTTGTGCTTGATCTCCACATGATTAGAGTTGTTCAATTGGACGATGCTTGAGAGAGCTATTTTTGATTGTAGAACTTGAAAAAATCATACTAGACTTGAAGTTTAGGGATTAAATTGATGGTTTATTGTTAGAATAGAGATATATCTAACAATCTAGTATAGTCAATTGAAGGATTGCTTTGGAAAGATGGTTTTCATTAATTATAAATAAGAGATTGAATATTTTTAATGAATATTAAAAATCAATCTTGACTTGAGAGAGCTTGGTTGATTTTAAAACCTTTTACTAGCATATACACTCATTTAATCAACATAAGTGGATATTTGTATACTTTCATAAAATACAAAAGGGAAGAAGTAATCCTAAGTTTATACCTCTTGAAGTTAAACTTAATTTCTGAATTCCACTATTTTCCTTTGTTATGTTCATCAAAAGTCTTTATTTAACTTGATCAAATCTAAATGATTCCATTCAACCTAGTTAAGAACATGGTTATAATTATTACTCACTTTTGTCATAGTTCTTGTGGTTCGACACTCGTTTTCTCACTAAATTATTATTTGCAACCCGTACGCTTGCGGAAGCTAAATGGCGAACACCCACTCAAGTGTAGTTTCACACTCTGCTTAAAGTTGGGACTGTTTACAAAAGATTATCGGTCTCCTTTTTAAAGATAATTCTGCACATGAGTTGTTCATATGCTTTGAAAATGAGGTGTTCACTTTTAAGCAAGCCTACACCTTAGAAATTGAATTAGAAGGAATAAGAGGATATTAGAGACATACGGACAATCTAATTATATTCTCATAATAGATGTTACTCTCAACAACCACCATTATTTATGAATGTTCAAATGCTTGTAATCATAAGTTACTCATGATATTCTCAAATATTTTGATAATAATCTATTTATGCATTCTAAAAGAATACCACACATAACATGGTCATATCACAACTTTGAACACTAGTGACTTAGTTATTTATAACACCTTAAATCAAAATGCACAAGCTATAAATGAATCATCATTTTGTACTATATAGATGACTTAACTCACACTAATTCAGTGATATAATAAACTTATGATGTTCTCAACATGATCCTATAAATAGTCACATCAAGATACCTTAACTATAACTATTATGGGATTTGCTCATGACAAAATGAACTTCTAATTTTTTTTTTGTTGACTAAATTCTCTATATATTTATGTACCAATCTCTATTAATCCACACATATATATCTCCCCTTATGTCCAAAATAGAAAGATACAAATGACATCCTAATTCAAGATAGACATTTAACTACTATGAAGATATGGAAGGAATTATATTGGGAGGAAATACCTCACTAAATCAATTCCCTATTCATAGAGAAGTTATAACAAACAACTTTATCTGTATTATTTAATGTTGCATCCTAGCAACTTTACAAATAAACTTATGTTATTGCTTACCTTACGTCTATCATGAATTAATGCTTACATTTGGAATTTATGATCACTCTCATTATTTATGTTCTAGTCAGATTTCCTAAAGTACACCACGTAGTAACCATGAATTGTCAAATTTTAATCATCATTGGTCTCAACCGAATCCATTGAAGCTCAACAAGGTGAGTCCTATGTACAACCAATGTTCTACAAAAATTAGAGGTGACAATCCTCCTTATGTGATCACTCTCAATGAGTTTAATCACTCCCACTAATTTTAGCATTCCTAAACAATCTAGCATTTCTTAATACTACAAAAAAAATATAATGGACAACTCACTTAAATTCCCAAGACATCTTTGCATTTTCACCAAAATATGTAATCTCAGGATATTTTCCTTCCACACTCTTTCTTTTATAAGACAATTCTATGTAGGAGTATATTTTAAACCGAGCTTCCAATCTTTGACATTTCAAAAAGATTTAAACAAAAATTTTGTTGGAATGTCATAAAAAATATTTATATAATTGTCTTTAGTGTGTCCTTAAGAGGAAAACCATATCATCCATTATGTTTCTTCTTGTAACAATTCCACATGTATTAGATGAGTCCAAATATAAAAGAAACCTTACATATAAACTAAATTTCAGTCCACTAATGATGTACTTATCATGTTACCCATCTCTTCCTACTAATTTCACTATATTAATCAGTCTATCTGGTTAACCACCTAATTTTACTTTATATACTCCAAATGAGTCTAATGACACTACTCAATTGTAAAACAAATAGCTTTTGGATATTGTAAAAGGTAAACTATAAGGAGAGATGAATTATTTCACAATTAGAACATAATCAATAACAAATGTATATCCATTACTGCCTTAAATCAAGCTTTTTAACTATAAGTACATTATTTCTCTATATGCCTATTATTTTATGGCTTTGGAGCTAGTGGCTTTATAGGCCTAATATATAATCTCATTCTTTTCCAAGTATGAGCAAAGCTTATATACACACATTTTCAGTTAATACATGAGATCAATGCATGTACTAATGAAAAGGTGTAATGGCTTATGAGATAATAAACTAAGGATCTTTTTCAACAAATAAATAGAAGCATCTTACCATATTATGGAGAATCACTTTATAGCCTACAAAACAATGTAACAACAATTATGAGAATTTCTAAATGCATCCTTTAGCCTATAAGCAACTATTGACTTTGTTATATTCTTATGTACCCATAATGACCAGCTCTTAATTGAGATTAATTTAATGAAATAATTATATCTCATAATGTTGTCTCACTTCTTATGCCAATATCATTAAGTACTGGAACTTTCCTAATGTTAATTTTATTCTAATGGAAGGAGTAATATTTATCTCCTTACAGGCTCAACGATTATCTCTAATAAATTCTATCAAACTAAATAATTAAATATAAAAATCATGTTACAAGGTCAAAATGAAAATTAATCACACTTACAAAACAACTATAAGAGGCAAAGGAAAAACCATCACAAACAAGTGTATGTTTACCAATGTAAATCATACAATTATAAATTCGTATCACTAAAGTCTACCTATGGGCAAAGACATTAGCATAGTATGAATTTATCTCGAATTGATGAATCTAGAATACAGTTATATTTTCTAATACCTTTGGGCTACTTAGAAAATATAATGTCATTCTCTTCCACTCTAATTAAATATATGTTTATAGTTATCTACCTGTGGGCAAAGATTAAATTTAACCATATATTTAATTACACTTGATGTCTTTAAATCTTTATGTGATGTATTTTGTTCGTTAGAACAAAATGGAGTGTATGTACCTAGTGAGAATGCTATGGCTACTCGTCGATTCTACATACTTATCACAAAGACATCACATCATTGTATATACTAATTGTACATATATCATAATTGGATATGGTAAAATCTTATGTGATTAACTATGCATACAACATGTGCATAAGGATGCTGTAGCTATTCTTTAAACAAAATATGTATGCCAATTACTAATATCAAATATGTATAATTTAAATGCCATATATATACACACACACAATGTCAATGGAAATCCTAATTAATTAGTTTAATCAACTTTTGAAGATTGATATTATAAGGTCCATGTTTGCTACTCCCCAAATGCGTGTAAATCACTAATACCAACCCTATGCATTTAAATTCCAAATACACATAAATCTTTAATGAGAATTTACACTACTACAAAAAAGTAAAGCTGTGGCGCTTATAATTGCATTAACTGTGGCGCTAGAGAAGTGCCACATATCTAGATGCCACTAAAAAAAGCTGTGGCGCTTGGAAGCGCCACAACATTTAAAAAAATTTTTTTTTTAAAAAATACCCTCCTGTGGCGCTTGTTGGAGGAAGTGCCACAGGAGGGGGGCCTCCTGTGGCGCTTGCTTGAGCAAACGCCACATTAGGGTCCCTTTTTTTTTCCTTCTTCTTCTTCTTCTTTTTTTTCCTGTGGCTCTTTTTTATGCTTCCTGATTGTGAAATTTTATATAAAATGAGTGGATTTCGTGTTTATCATCTCCACAAATTGTCAATCTTTCTATTTTATATTTCAACCTATTATATATATATATATATATATATATAATTTTCATATTTAAAATTCAAGTTCCCCAACAATAATGTTCTTATATTAATACTCTCCAAAGCTAACATAAAAAATATCACAATACAAGAACTTGATATGTGAACACAGTACATCAACAACTAATTAAGTAAATTAAAAGATTACTAAAAAACGTAAGCTTGTCGGCAAAAAAATTTAAACAAAGCAAAAAGGCAAACGAAACAAGCTAGGTTTTCATTCTTTCCTATTAAATTAGGAACAAAAAGGCAAACGTTATATTACAGTTTATCTTGACTAAAAAAAAATTTAAACAAAGCAAGCTAGAATGAAATAGTCTTCTTCTTACAAATCTATTAATTGACCAGCGCAGGGAGTGGGAGACCACGTTGGTAATGCTAGCTTGAGTGACGAGTGAGCGTGTGGGTGTGTTTTTTAGTGTGAAGATGATAGGAAATGGAGGGAGGGGGCCGACGGATCCACTAAGAAGATGAGAAAGGGAAAGTAGTTTAATGGAGGAGAGAGTAGTTAAATAATTAAAGTGGAGTAGTAGTCAAAAAGAGAAGAAATGGGAGACGGACACAGGACCACTACGCGGGAAATGAAATAATTAAGAGATACACTATCAATTTGAATTTTTTTTTTAAAAAAAAGTAGGCAAGTGTGGCGCCTAAATAAATAGGCGCCACACATTGCCACAAATCAGCTGTGGCACCTAATGCATTAGGCGCCACAGCTGATCAATTCATTATCATGTGTGGCGCCTATTTATTTAGGCGCCACACATGCCCACTTTTTTTTTTTAAAAAAAAAATTAATGCTGCAGCTGTGGCGCTTGGTGGGTTAGGCGTCACAGCTGCTTTAGTGTGGCGCCTGTCTCCTCCTCAATTGTGGCCCTTAATCTATTAGGCGCCACAGCTAGTACCCAAAATTAAAAAAAAATTATAAAGGTAAAAAAAAAAAAAAAAAGAGAAGCTGTGGCACTTGTTTAAAGAAGTGCCACAAAATGTACGCCACCTTTTATCCTTTTTGTAGTAGTGTTAATTGATTAATTTAATCAACAAAATGTGATTAAATAATCATCTTATACCACTATTTTATGCGTTCAAAATAAATCCAATATATACACATCTTGATGGAGGGATTAATTAATTACTTTGATCAATAAAATTAAATTAATAACCCTCCCACTATTTTATGTATCCATAGATTGTTTAAGAAATCAATTTCAGCATACTTCAACCCAAATATATTTGTAAAATTCAAACAGTTGAAAAATTATCCAAGATTAATTACATAAATATTAAGGTAATTAAATGATATATCAAAATAATTTTGCAAAATTACCATTATGCAAAAATAGCCAAAATTGATTTTCCGTATTTAAACAATTGAAATAGCCCATAGAGATCATTGGTCAAATAAGTGGCCCATAAAGTCTTTGAACCAAAACAAGGATCCACTAATTCAAATAGGGCCCTTAACAGCGCACAATAAACTTCTAGAGACCAAAAGCAATGATTTCAAGACTTAACAGAAAGTCCAATGCTTTACAGTTTCTAAAGAAATAGAAATTAGATTGAATTTTATCTCAACTAAAATAATAACATTAATAATAACCAGAGGCCCAACTGGTAAATTAAGTAACAGAATTTTTTATTTGAATGAAGTTCCAGAAAACCCATGGCCCAGACAGATGGCAAGGTAATAAAATCTATTAAACATTAGTCCAAACGAGAAAAAGCCCCAGCTTTGCCAGCCCAATATTTGAGTATCAAACCCAAAATTGAAGCATGATTACCGGTTCTCAATCTTTACGGCAGAAGAATCAGAAAAAGGAAGGGCTAACGTAACATCATACAAGCGATTTCTGCCACAAAAGTAAGCCAAGAATCAAATAAAGTATTTTCTGATTTTCAAATCAATTAATTCAAGACATATCTCCTGGAAGGGGTAAAAAAAATGAAGAGATCGAATAAACTCCTCCCGCACACATTGAAATTACCAATAAATACTCAGATCAATGGGATTAAGATCGAAAAGAGTAACTCATGGTATTATGAAAGCGACCGAATATATGCATCAGATTTTGAACCACCGATGAACTATCGACAGAAAACAATTGCATAACTCATTCAATCAATTACCAAAAACGTAATATCAGTTGGCACCTTTCACAACCCATAATCATGTTTTATTTTTAATGGAAAAATGAAGGAAAATAGCATGCAGAAATTACTAGGCAGAGGGAAATCAAAAAACCTGCTATGATACCACATGTTAAAATAATCTAACAATAAAGATCCTAAATATATTGTGTAAATTCTATAAGAGAGAGTGACAATGGAAGACTTGATGAAATACCTCCAACCATAGTTATTCTGCACGTAATATCTCACAACCTAAAAATTGTGGAGAATAAGAAAGAGTTAGAATTATAACATAATAGATAGAATAGGTTAAGACTTCTTCTAATGGAAAGATGAGACACAGTGATTATCTGTAAATAGCTGTCACCCGTTAGGGAACCTCTAAGAAGAAAGTATGTAGGTTTTCCATGTTCAACCTACTGCTCTAAGGTCCAACTTAGGCTATTTATATCCTCTTATCAAGGCTTGTAATAGCTTACCAACGAAACAAATAACCCTAAATCAAATCTCTATCTAAATCATATGCGGGCCACAATCAAGAGATATTTTATTAAAAAATAATGATAAGATAATATCTACATATAATATAATAATAAAATATATATATTCTTAAATGATACAATATCTAACAGTCATTTAAGAGAAAATTCAACCATCGCCTCACTTTCATTGTTGGCAAGAAGACATAATACATGATAGAGGTAAGCCTTCCTTAACATGCCTTCAAAATTTTCAGTTTACAATATCAACTCTTAACATCTCAATAATAGCGCTTATTTACAAGGGGGAAAAACACAAATGCTTAAAAAAAAAAACAATAACTGGAGTAAACCTAGCGCTTTAGTGAAAGTCTCCGCCGCATCATCAGAAAATTCCAAAAAAATGGGGCACACCCCTTGATACAAAGCCAGTCGCTGTTGTGTCCTCTTACTGCGTGGGCAGAAAAAAATTCAGTTTTCAGGTTATAAGGCTTTCGCAAATATACGATGTATAATAAAAACAGTAAGATGTAGGAATCTAGATTTTAAAGACATAATTCCCTCATCTTCAGGGAGAGAATGGAATGAACTCCGAGGTATCTATCCATCAGATGTATCAGTTAAATCCTAGAGGATTAGGGAATTTGTAACATAGTAAATGTAAATATTCACCAATCAAGCATCTTTACGAGGAAAGACAATCAACCAAGATGAGATCAATCAAGCCCAAAAAGGTATCAATAGAACATAACTAAATACATCCAAAAAAAATACTTACTTGTCAGTGAAAGCAAATATTGCCAGAAGGTCGATAGAGGCTCAGTACTAGCATATCCATAAAACTAAAACCTGATCTAGTTGATTCAATCATATTCTTATATAATTTTTATAACTAAATTGGGATTTTTAATTCATTTTTTTGGGACATTATCACATGATTAAGCACTAATTTAAGTTAGGAATATTTATATTGAATTAAGTGTAATTAGAGGCAAAATGATCATAATTTGTTAATTATTTATGCAAATGATTTTTTGAACTTTTGATGCTATATTGTTCTTAATCTTGCATTGCAGGTGTTTTGGTGAGAATTTGATGATTTTGGAGGGTCAAAATTAATATTTTTAGAATTCGGGGAAGTCAAAGAAAGTCTCCCAAAATTTCTGAAAATCACAAATTTATGAAAAAATGGTTAGAGAAAATGATAGAAAAGTACCCAAAAACTTTAAAACTTCAATTCTAACCCATTGACATTTCAAAAATGTTTGACCTTAGTCACCCAGTAAAACTTTTTAAAGTTCAACATTGGTCCCTGAACAAAACTTGAGTTTTGACCAGGAACCATTTTCCCTTCTTTATACAGACACATACCCGACATATTGAGCATGAAGTGTTGAGGAAAAGAAGAAAAAGGGAGCCAGGAGACAGTGAAGCATAACATTTCTTTCTTCTTTTGGCCAGTAATAATGAAATGGGACAAGGTTGTGTTTATAAAAAAAAGGAACAGAGTGGAGCATGGGAGGAGCCGAGCATCATCATCTTCTTCCTCTTTTGTCGAAGGTCGCCGGCGACCTCATCTCTTCCACCATTGTCGCCGGCGACATCCCTTCTTTCCTTCACCGTCCACCATTACCGAGAAGACAGAGCTTGGTGCCGCGACGAGAGAGCTGGGAGCTTCATCGGATCACCGTCAACTCCCTCCTTCAACCTCCATTTCCGGCGACCCTCCTCCGTTGTCCACCAAGCCACCGCAGGAGAGCTTGAGAGAGAGAGAGAGCACAGGGAGTGAGAGAGCTCCGTCTACACTGTCATCTCCAACCACCATCGACCTTGTTCTCTTTCACCACCACTTCCTCCGTGGCTAAACACCACCATTGGAGCTCAGGACCGACAGAGCTTGAAACCGGAAGAGAGAAGAGCTTGAAGAGGAGGCTGACTCAACACCACCGTCATTCTACTTTCACCGTCGCTCTTCATCTACACCGCCATTTCTCCTCGGTTTTTCCCACAGCCAGAGTCGGACTTCATCACCATCGTCGGCTCTGGTTTAACCACCATCTATACCACAGTCTCCACCGTCGGTCACCGCCTCCGTCAAGCCTCAACACCGCCTAGCCGATACTGTCCAGACTTTCACCATCGCCGTCATTCTGTTTTTTTTTAACCACTACTGTCTGGGTTTGGAGAGGATAAGCTTGAGACCACCGTCGGGGGAGAAAGGAGACAAGACCACTGCCTTCTTCAATTTCACCATCTTTAGCGCAACGCCATCGCCATCACCGTCGACGGCATCTTCTTCTGTCCATCTTCCTTGTCTTTTAGATCATTTTAAAAATAGACGGATCAACATTAACAGAACTATTCACAATCCCTGTATTTACAGTATAAGTGTAGAGCAACCCCAATGTAACGCAGCAATATAAAGAAATAAAGCAAGGATTAGATCAAAACCCCATCAGAAGCTGTAAAGATTGAGTGCGAGTTTGGTATAGAGTCTGCACTTTCAATCTTCACAATGACATGTATATCAGCACCACAGCCTGAGGTATGGACTATATGTTGCACAAAACTTTTATACAAGATAAGTGATGACTATTTTGGCCAAAAAAAAAAAATAAGTGATGACTATTGAACTCCCAACCACTTGGTTATTAAAAATCATATTCCAAATAAAAGACCATTTTAACTAAGAAAACTGAATTATTAGGGCCCTTTTTTTTTTTTTTTGGACAAAATTATTAGGGCCCTTTGATAGCTTTATTAATACATTTAACAATGTAACATTTTTTTAGCTGTCATAGCATGTCCTAACACATTATCCATATAAACAAGGTCAGAAGCAAGTTAGTAGGCTCTAAAATCCAAAGGGAGAGAGGACGTTTGATGGGGGAGGGGGGCTATGCAAAGATTGCTAAACTCCCCATACTGTAACTAATATGGAGGTGAGTAGACACTAATAAGTTAAGACACATATAGTTGGAGACTGCGACGGTGATTGTGGCATGTTTTTGCAAGTGAAATAAGAATAAAAGAATTAAAGAATAAATTGAATTTTTTTAACTATACAATATGTTGGTAATATATATTTATATGGGAGAGGTATGAAGGAGAATTATCAATTTATTATTATTATTATTATTATTATGATAAATCTTATTACCCTGCGAAACTAACCACACTTTTCTTAATAATACAATCATATTACCATTACAAATATGTAAGAGGTAATATGATCCAAACATCGTACCTCCACAAACATATTGTAGCGTGTTAGTTGTCATCCACTGCTCCCCATTCACATTTAGTGGGGTCACGTGACGTGACTCCATCAAAATTATTAAATTATAAAATCATCCACAATAATCTAAAACTAGGTAAAATAATCTTTAGTCTCCACTCTTCATCATGGAAATCACTTTTGAACTTTTAATAGTATATACCATGATAAAAAAATCTTACCAACCATATCTCTAGTACTATTGTGTTTTTTTAATTTCCTTTTATTGATTCAGTTTCAAAGCTTCTTTTGAAACGAGAGAGATATGGTTTTCTTGCCATTAATTTTCTAGTGTGTTGACAGGTAACCATGCATGTTATTAATTAAACGTGTTATATAAAGATATAATCCACCAATCATGTCAATTTTGTATGCTTCTTAGTTCTTAGAGATAGGTAAGAAAAATTATATGGAATTGCAACTTTAAAATAATGCATTCACTAAAACCATACGTATATTTGGGGGTGTTCGGCATTTTCCCGTTCCTATCCCGAGCAAATCGGAAGGGGGAAAATTTTATTGACTACATGATACTGTTCTATATGAGATACGAATAATCTTACGAAGCAGAGGAAAATAAAAGACACAGCCAGAACATATTAGAGGGGATCAATTGGAATACAGGATGGAAGACTTTGATCCCCTAGCTAGCTAGTTGCTGCTGTATAGAATATATCAACAGCATCATTCATAAGTTCTTTTTCACATGGTTAAGTTATTGAGAACTAAAATTTCAAGATAATACTCATTTTATCTCGTGGAATCAAAATATTGATGTGCGTTAATGTGACTATAGTTAAGTTATGCTCCTTTAGGCCTTCTCAGCCCATTGTTAAGTTATTGTCGTCACTCCTCGCCCATCATCATATTGTGAAAAAGAAATAGGAAAAAGAGAATTTGACATTAATGATATTATATTATAGTCCAATAATTTCGTATTAGAGATTTCAATTATTGTACTTTAATGATATTCTAAGATGCTTAAGATAAAAGGACCAATTTTGCTCCTGGCACTAATGAGTTCCATCATTTTTTATTTTGGTGATGAGTTACTTCCGTTGTCCTTATTATAAGAGCTAATCTATAATATATTGATATGTAGCATATGCTATAATTAAGAAATATGTTTAGCTTCCTTAATCTCTAATAAAAAAAAATCAACTGTCTCTTATAATAAGGATTGGAGGTGTAGTACATCACTTTAGGCTCTACATAGAATTGGTTGTTTGTAAGATGCTCTTGCTAGAACAAGAAAGCATTACATTTGCTTCTCTCAAACTAATCAATTTCATTATTGCTTGCTACCAAAACACAAGCTTCGATTCTCCTCCTTTGGCCATTGTTGTCGTTGTCTCAGTACAACGAAATTTAAAAATATCACTGCATGATGTGAGCGGCGATGATTTAGGGGTTACTCCCTTCGTTTTTTGCTTAAAAAGAGATTTTTAAGCTCTTAACTTTTAACGAAAATACAATTATTTATTTAACGCATGGGTTAGAATCTATCTACAACGTCATTCATAAGTTCTTTTGCACATGATTAAGTTACTGAGAACTAAAATTTCAAGATAATGATCCTTTTCCCTTGTGGAATTAAAATATTGATGTGCGTTAATGTGATCATAGTTAAGATTTGCTCCTTTAGTCCTTCCCAACCCATAGTTAAGTTATGTGTCCTCACTCCTCACCCATCATCATATTGTGAAAAAGAAACAGGAAAAAGAGAATTTGATGTTAATAATATTATATTATAGTCCAATAATTTAGATTTCAATTACTGTGCTTTAATAATATTCTAAGATGCTTAAGATAAAACGACCAATTTTTTCCTAGCACTGATGAGTTCTATCATTTTTTTATTTTGTTGATGAGTTACTCCCCATGTCCTTAAGCTAATCTATAATATAATCATATATAGTATATGTTATAATAATTAAGTAATTTGTTTAGCTTTTGTAATCTCTACAAAAAAAAACAATTGGCTCTTATAATAAGGATTGGAGGTGTAGTACATCATTTTAAGCTCTACATAGAATTGGATGTTTGTAAGATGCTCCTGCTAGAACAAGAAAGCATTGCATTTGCTTCTCTCAAACTACTCAATTTCACTATGGCTTGCTAGCAAAACACAAGCTTCGATTCTCCTCCTTTTGCCCTTGTTGTCGTTGTCTCAATACAACGAAATTTAAAAATATCACTTCATGATGTTGAGAGGCAAGGATTTAGGGGTTACTCCCTTCGTTTTTTGCTTAAAAATATTTTTTTAAGGTTTTAACTTTTAACAGAAATACAATTATTTATTTAACGTATGGGTTAGAGTCTATCTATAGCGTCATTCATAAGTTCTTTTGCACGTGGTTAAGTTATTGAGAACTAAAATTTCAAGGTAATACTCCTTTTACCTCGTGGAATTAAAATATTAACGTGTGTTAATGTGACCATCTTTTGGTTGGATCCTATATCACAAACTCCTATTATCTCTCTTACATTGTATTGTTGAGTGTTTCAAGTTCTTATTTTGATTTGAGCCCACACTTCCTCAGCATTGCAATCTTCCAAAGAACTCCAGCTGAAGCATCTAGAATGCCCTTGTCATTAGGTAGAAGACTATCATGAAAGTATTAAATCAACTATTTCATCACTGATTTGATGGTATGGACACTTAGCCAAAAGCTCAAGCAGCACCAACACTTATAGAAGGACTCCAAAAGATCTTGTTTGATAGAATAAATCTCCTTATTAAGTTCAGCAATCCTTGCATCAAGAAAGTACTTGTCTAAGAAGGCTTTCTTTAAGTTAGCCCATGAATGAAGAGCATCATTAACATGTGTAGGTAGCATCATATACCACTCTCTCACCTTCCCCTCCAAAGTAAAATAGAACACTTTTAACTACATATCTTCTAAGCGAGCACCAACAGGCTTCATATTTGAGCAAGTCAAGTGTAATGCATTGAGATGTGTGTAAGGGTCTTCCTTCTCAAGCCTATGGAAACAAGGTAGTGAAGCAAGCAAAGGACCCTTAAGCTTGAAATTGACCTCAAAGTTAGGGCATGCGATGTTTAAAGGATAATAAGTGACATCCGATCTTGTCACATCCCTTATAGTCATCCTCCATGGTTGAGCATCACCATTACATTCCATAGTTGTACCTTGAAAAACATAATCACTTAAATCAATGAAAAATTCAAGATTAGAGGAATGATCAAATGCCCTCTTAAAGTGACCGGACATACAATGCTCAAGTAAGCAATGGAACCATGAAGTGTCAAAATTATCTTGCACACAAGTTCAAGCAAAAAGGTATGAAATGGGAAGATTGCAAGTGTATGTGTGTATGATGTGTATGGACAAATATAAATGCTCACTATCCAAATGAGAAAAGGTATATCGCCAAAATTGTGACTTGTAGGAAATTGGAATCATGCACCCAAATACCATTAAAAGCTAGTTATCTACAAGCAATCCAAATGAAATCAAACCACTATGCATCAACCAAGCACAAAGCAATTGAGATTAAGTAAGAGAAATGTAAGAATGCAAATGCAAAAACAAAAACAAAAAAAAGATCAATATATTTGGTTGTTTTTCTTGAAAAATTTTGATGTACACTTTATAAACCTAAACTAACTATGAAAAAGTGTTGAAAACTATGAAAAAAAAAATGAAAGAAAACCTGTTAGGCTCACAAAGGCAAACCCTGGTCAATCTAAACGAAGTGACACTTAGTAGACCAAAAGAATCAAAATTGACTTCCTGGCAACAACGCCATTGATTTGACACAATCTTAGCCGTCTCAGGGTCAAGTCACAAATTACTACGAATTAAATGCAATATAGTGTATACAACTCAGGATCATTCTCTTATTAAGGAACTTGATATTTTAACTTCCCTAGGTAAAACTAAATGCCATAAATATGGTTAGAAAAGGGATTTTTAAAATTGATTTTTCTCTAAATTAAAATTTATGAAAATAAAGCTAATTCTATTCTTTTTTGTATTTTTGGAAAATAATGATAAATGTTAAATTAAGAGTGAATATATACATAGTGGATGCTCTTGGTGATGAAGACAGTGACTATCCTTGCTAACAAAAAAGATCATGAAAGTTAAAACTCATTAAGTTCTAAGAAAAACTTCAAGATAAAACTTGACTCCAATATTTCCAATTAATAGTAGCTTATACAGACATAGTTAACTATTACCTCTTGAGATATTGTTTAAACCCATTTAATATGCAATTAAAATTGGAATGATGCAAATTATTCTTCTCAATTAGAATGTTCTAACTAACAAAATTAATCATGATTATCAATCATAAACATGATAACAAGCATAATTTCATCATGCACATCAAAATGACATATACAAATGTGAACATCAATATACATCATCCAATTAAAATCACAATGATCAATCCATATGAATAACATAACTGCAATCCAAGTCTTACAACTACATAATGATAAACCTAAATAAGGAAATAGTCTATGGATAAAATTAAATTGAAGAACTCCCCTGTTGAAGCACAATTGCTCAAGCCACAATTCCTCAGCACCGAGGAGCAAGAAAATCAACCACTCATAGGTCTAATTGCAACCACCATATAGTTGAAAGCTCAATGGATCCATGAGAGTTAATGTAATGGCGAATCTGAAGGTAACAGTAACAGGAGGCCGCCAGGTTCAGTGAAAAATTAAAGGGAAGAGAATCTGGAATCATAGACCATGAAGGAGATGGTGGAAGCAGAGGATGTTAACGGTCGTAGTGAATGGTGGAGCTAGTGGTGAAAAGAGAGAAGGAAGGAACGACAATGTTGAGATGGTGACGATGAGAGACAGTGAAAGTTAACAATTGAGAGTCTGGAGCCAGAGGCTTGCAAAGATGGTCAACTGTGAAGACGCAAAGCGGTGGTGAGAAGTTGCAGCTTCGACAGTCATGGTGGTGAAGTGATGAAAGGCGCAGGTGAAGGTGGTTGTGGTGCGCGAAATAGAGAGGGTGGTCCGATCTGTGGTCTCTCTCTCTCTCTCTCTCTCTCTCTTCTTCATTCTAAACTCCCAAGCTCCCTGTTTCGCAGAGAAAGGGCGAGAATGACTTGACGGTGCTCTGAAACTTCCGGCGAACCGGGGATAGGCAACAATGAAAGAGGTGGTGGTGATGGTGTGGGAAGGTGGTGAGAATCGGTGAAGAGCTCTCAGCTCCAGCTCTGTGTCTTCCGCCCCCCAGCTCTCTCACCTCCCAGTGCTTCGTCGGCACTGAGAATCGCCAGAAATAGTGGTCGGTGATGGCTAAGAGAAGGAGGCTTCCAACCGCGGCGCCTAACCTCAGCTCCCAACTCTTCTCTCTGCTCCCATTTGCTCTCAGCTCCTCCTCATAGATCCTCCATACGCGGCGCCCCAAAGAAAAGCTCTCAGCTCCTCCAAATGTCTCCCGGGTCCTGTTCTCTACTCAGTGTCGGGTCTGTCTCAGCATCACAGCAAGAAGACCCAAGTCCCTTGGTCAAAACGCACGTTTTGACCAAGGGAGTAAACTGAAAATATTTGAAACTTTTGAGGAGGGAATAACGTGAAATTGTTTGAAATATTTTGAGACTAAAATATAATTTATATAACATTTGGGTCATTTTCTGTGATTTTTTCTAAGCCATGTTCTCAACAGTTTTTATAATTTTCATAAATTGAGGGGCATTTTCTGTATCGTATCTCTAATTCTCAAAATAATTAATTCTGAATTTCCAAGATCTTAAATTTGCTTTCAAAACAAATGCAATACAAAATTAAGTATAATGTAGTATAAATAGCCTAATAAATAATTGTACAAAATAATTAATAAATTATGATATTTTACCCATAATTATAGTTAATTCAATACAATTATTTCTAACTAAAATTAATACGTAATCATGTAATAATATCCCATAAAATATATTAAAATTCCAATTTAATTATAAAAATCATATATAAAATATGATACAATCAACCTTTTCTCTCAAGATCTAGCAGAGAGCTCATTTACTCCGGTCCAATCTCCGGCGGACCGTTCCCTAGTGTCGGCACAAGGCGACAGCGCTGATGATTATTTGAACTTATCTCCATCACATCACATGAGCCCATATGCAAAGGATGGTGGTAAGTCGGCAAAAGACGACAACGCTGATGACTCAGTGTGAAGATTATTTGAATTTATCTTCATCACATAAGCCCACATGCAAAAGATGGTGATTTTGCTATAAATAATTGTACTATCACGGGTATTGGTAGCTGTCCTGGTTTACAGCTGGTATGTAATAATTTTCATCTTGAAGGTGATGCTCGTTCAAATATTTCTCTCGTTTAAAACAATTGAGACACAGAGGGGACCGTGGACAGAAAGAAAGGGACTCGACTAAAACTCTATTGGGACCTCTTCAATTTTCAAAAAGACATCGCATTCACGTTTCGGACACCTATAGTAAATAAATAAAATCCACTGCTCCCTAAATGTATTACATCCATTCAATATTATTGATAGCTTTCTTACAGTGATCAAGTTCTGGACAAACACAGCAGCATATAACAACCCGATCCGCAGTACGTGGACGAAGGAAGAAACTGCCGTTCTTTCCAATTTCTAGCAAAATTCATTCCCACATAGTACAATTTAGATAGTATTTTCAAATCACATCAAAATAAATACAAGCTCATGCAATAAAACAAATAGTAAAGAAACAATCAATGCCAAGCAAGCAAGCAATTCTGACATCAAACCACCAAGAGGCAAAGAGGTAACGTAATGCTACTCTATAGACTAGATGATAATCCTGTTGTGCATGGATTCAAAACTTAACCAGTGGCGAAGAGACACTGATTCCATTATTGGTAGCGTGTGAAGAGCTGTAGCAATAACTGTTTTCGCACCAAGTTGTTTGTGACTTTGTGTGTAATTTCTATATTGTTTTTTCATTCGTGTCTCTTCAACTTTCATCGATCCGAATCGAGCACGAATTTATTATTTTTTTTTTAAAGGAAGGAAAACGTAGTGGGGAATTTTCAAGTTATATGCGAATTGTTGGAGTTAGAGTGTATTTATCAAATTAAAAAAAAAATTCCTTCCGTTTATTATTGTAAGACTTATTTTGAAGGTTTTGATAATCGGAAAGTTTTTTTTTTAACTCAGCATATTATTGAAAGTTTTATATTTTATTTTATAACGCACTTTTGTAAAATTTTAAGAGTTGTTCATGTACATCAACTATATTTTATAAATAGTGTATTTGAAAATATCAAAATTTTTAGACATTAATTTCATTGGTTTTTGCAAAATAAAATAGATTGTTATAGTAATAAAAGGAAGAAGTAAATAAGAAGACTTCGCTGGGGGCATATATATCCGGCGGTAGCCAACGTACCTTTTTTTTCTTTTAATGGAATAAAATTGGTCTTTTAATTTAATTTTTTACCACCAAAAAGATTAAAAAAAGTGAGTAAAAGTAAATAATTTCTGGGAAACTTGTTGAAAGAGCAAATTTATTTAAAGAGAAAATGAGTGTCACATCATCTGAATTATATCCAATAAAAACACAACTCATATCAATTTAATTATAGATTGTTATAGTAATAAAAGGAAGAAGTAAATAAGAAGACTTCGCTGGGGGCATATATATATAGAGCCGGGAATTCGGGCCGGGCTTATGATTTAGAGGCTAAAAAGAGAAGCGGGCCTAAAAGGGCCGGCCTTGTAGGGCCGCAAGCCCTGTAGGGCTAGCCCTGCAGCCCTGAGGGCCGGCCCTTTTAGGCCCGTTTAATATTTTTTTAAAATAAATTAATAAATATAATAGCATTATATCAAATTATCAATATGAGAGACACCTAAGTACCTAATAGAGTATTAATAATAGGCAAATACTTATTAATTGGTTTGATTTATTTTATTTTCTACAATGATTTATTAATTTAAATTTTAAAAAATAGGCTAAATTGGACATTAGATGATTATTTTAACTAAAAAATTATGAGTTTTAAAAATAATGTATCTCAATTTAAAGCAAAATAATAAATAAATTAAAAAAATTGAAAAAGAAATTTTTTTTTGAATTAAAATGAGTTTAAGCCCGTTTAGGCCCGAGCCCGTGAAGGGCCAGCCCTGTAGGGCCGAGGGCCTAAAAAATATTGTACTTTTTAATAAATGGGCCTAAAAGAGCAGACCCGTTTAGGCCCGAGCCCGTGAAGGGCCGGCCCATATTCCCGGCTCTACATATATATCCGGCGGGAGCCAACGTACCTTTTTTTTTTCTTTTAATGGAATAAAATTGGTCTTTTAATTTAATTTTTTACCACCAAAAAGATTAAAAAAAGTGAGTAAACGTAAATAATCTCTGGGAAACTTGTTGAAAGAGAAAATTTATTTAAAGAGAAAATGAGTGTCACATCATCTGAATTATATCCAATAAAAACACAGCTCATATCAATTTAATTATAGTAGACTAATGACTCTTTTGAAAGCATTCACATTTTATTTTCCTTTTAAGAAAAATAAACCTTTTAATCATAATCGACTGCGTTTTTATTTATTTTCAAGTTAAGGTTTATTTTTTAAAAAAGTAAAATTAAATATGAATTGTTTCATTAGCGAACTAGAATTAGAATGATGTTTGTTCAAATATTTTTCTCTTTTATTAAAACAACTGAGATTCCGAGGGGAATGTAGACAGAAAGAAAGGGACTCGATGAGACCTCTTCGATTTCCAAAAGAGACATTACATTCACGTTTTTGACACCTATAATAAATACATTAAATTCACTGCTCTCTTAATGTATTACATGCATTCAAATATTATTGATAGCTTTCTTAGAGCGATCAAGTTCTGGAAGAATACAACAGCATATAACAATCCCATGCCAAGTCTGTTGACGAAGGAAGAAACTGCTGTTCTTTCCAATTTCTAACAAAATTCAACCCCACATACTACAACCTAGATAGTATTTTCAAAATCACAACAACAAAAAATACAAACTCATGTAATAAAACAATTAATAAAGAAACAATCTGAGCCAAACAAGCGATCAATTTTAATGTTTATGCAAATTTTTTAGTAGATATATGTTTTTCAATATCAGTCTCCTTGTATGTAAATCCTAGCTTGGTGCTTAATTAGCACATTTCTAATATGTATCCTGAACTCTAATGTTTATGTTACTATCAAAGTGCTCGTTTGGAATAACTTATTTTTGGATAGTAAGTGCTTATAAATCGTGATTCACGGTATACGAGGTAAGTATGTGAAAGGAGTTTTATCTTGACTTACGTAATAAGCACTTATATTCAAAAAATAAGTGTTCCCAAACATACACAAGTTCTTTTTTAATTGATCAGATTCATGATATCAAGAAGTACGATCCTGGTTCCCAAGCTATAAGTTGCTGATGGATGGTCCAACTAGAAGCAGTGGCTATAAAACATTATCTTAAAATTAAATGTTATATATTCCTCAAGATTAAAAAATTTGGGATAATTGTTCGTTCACTAATACTCACTACAAAAAAACAGCATATTACCCACAGAATTCCGTCTCTGAAATCAAATTACCCACGGATTAGGGACGGAAACGGAATTACCAACGAAATTTTTTCCGTCTCTAAAAAATCCATGGCAAATTGATTTACCAACGGAATTTTTATTCCGTCAGAAATTACCGACGGAAAAAATTCCGTCGGTAATTATCAACGGAAATTACCCATAGAAAATTTTCCGTCAGTAATTACCCACGGAAAAAATTCCGTCGGTGATTACCCACGGAATTTACCCACGGAAAATTTTCCGTCGGTAATTAACCACGGAATTTACCCACGGAAAAAATTCCATCGGTAATTACCCATGGAATTTTTCCGTGGGTAATCTATAGGTAATTTAATATTATTTTTTTTAAAAAAATTCCATGTGGCGTCCTTAAAAGAGGCCACGTGTACATCACCAAAAGCCCCCCCACTACCTGCCCCCACATCCGCCCCCGAGCAAGGGCCACGTGTCTCTGTGAGATAATTGTTGCATTTAGTGACTAAGGTGGGATTTGAACCTTGGACCTTTGGTATGTGTTATGATACCTTTACCAAATAAGCTGCTTTAACCTTGCGTTATTTATTCACGTAATAATATATATAATGTAATAATTAAAAAACAAATATAATATTAAGATAAATATATATAATTAAATATATATTTATATAATTAGATTTTTCATTTTTTATAATATAAAATTTTTTAATTTCTAATTTCGTTTAAATATTTAATATTAATATAAATATATACAATATTACATATATACTTATAAATAATTATATATTTCGTTTTTTATAATATAAATTTAAAATTTTTTAATTTCTTATTTCATTTAAATATTTAATATTAATATAAATATATATAATATTAAATATATATTTATATATAATTATATATTTTGTTTTTATGATATAAAGTTTAAAATTTTTAATTTTTTTATTTCATTTAAAATTTTTATTATTAATATTATATATGTTTAATATATTATATTAAATATTAATTTTTTGATATTTAAATTTTTATTTGTTATAGATTATTTTTATTTTTATTATTTTATATAAATTATTAAAAGATGATAAAAAAATTATTAGTTTTACCGATGGATTACCCACGGAATTCCGTGGGTAAGGCGTGAGAAATCACCAATGGAAAAAATTCCATGGGTAAACGTTAGATTTACCGACGGAATTTTGATTCCGTAGAAAATTATCGACGGAAAAAATTCCATGGGTAATTACCGATGGAAATTACCCACAGAAAATTTTCCGTCAGTAATTACCCACGGAAAATTTTTCCGTCGGTCATTAGAGACGGATTACCCACGGAATTCCGTCGGTAATTTCTCATTCAAATTACCCACGGAATTCCGTGGGTAAGGCGTGGGTAATTACCGATGGAAAAAATTCCATGGGTAATCCGTTAGTGTTTACCGACGGAATTTTTTCCGTCGGTAATTACCCACGGAATTTTTTTCTGTCGGTAAATCGTAAGAAATTACCGACGGAAATAATTCCGTGGGTAATTCCGTCGGTAATAACATGTTTTTTTGTAGTGACTCAAGAGCTGTACCAAATATTAATTTTAATAGTAGCACAAGTGTACAACATATATAGACTTAACACAAACTTCGTTTTCTCAAGTTTACCATCATTTTGATTTTAATCCTTCAAGTTTTAAATTATAAGTTTTGGTTCTTTAAAGGTCCGTATTTTTATTAAATTTTAAAGATTAATGTTTTAAAAGAAATGAAACTTGAGGGGCCAAAATCTATAATTTAATGACCCTAACCCAAGCTAGCCCATTATAAATTGGCCGCTGATCTGTTTGCTCCTCCTATGAACAAGAAAGCCTTACCTTTTGCTTCTATCAACCTACTTTCATGGCTTCCAAAACACAAGCTTTAACTCTGCATCTCCTTTTGCCCTTGTTGCTGCTCTTTCACTTCAACTCTTCCCTGGGCTGCCCAATTGTCACCTACTGGGGCCAGAATGTGACTGAAGGAGAGTTGCAAGCAGCATGCGATACCGGAAAGTACGAGATCATCAACATAGCATTCCTCAATACCTTCGGCAACGGACAAACTCCGGGCATAAACCTCGCCGGACATTGTGATTGGTCCACAGGTGTCGCTAATTGCACTGGATATGACTCCCAAATAGCCCATTGCCAGAGCCTAGGCGTCAAAATCTTCCTCTCTCTCGGAGGAGCCTCTGGTTCATATACCCTTTCTTCATCTGAAGACGCCAAGAAGGTTGCAGACTACCTCTGGACCTACTATCTCAGTGGCCAAAGCCCAGGTCTCTTGGGAAACGTGACATTAGATGGCATTGATTTTGACATCGAAGGTGGTACAAACTTGTACTGGGATGTCCTTCTTAAAGACCTTTATTCATACAAACAAGAAAAGACGTTTTATTTATCAGCAGCACCAGAATGTCTCATCCCTGATTACTACTTAAACACAGCCATTGCCACTGGCCTGTTTGACTACATTTGGGTCCAGTTCTACAACAACCCTCCCTGCGAATACACCGATGATGGAGATACTCAAAAACTTATAACTTCATGGAACCAGTGGACCACCACCTTCACCGCCACCAAGTTCTATGTTGGCCTCCCCGCGTCTCCCGCCGCAAATGGTAGTGCCGGTGGTTATGTCCCCATCGATGTGCTCAACAGTGAGATTCTTCCAGAAGTGGAAACCTCTTCCAAGTTTGGTGGGGTTATGTTATGGGACTATAACTATGATCAAATGTCTGGGTATAGCAATAATATCACATGTAATACCTCTGAAGGTTTTAATGTCTGGGTACGTGAGCCACTAGTTGCCATGATGAAATCTGCCTCGAAGGTTCTGTATCATGTATGGGATATATAAGTTGTAGAAGGCTAGTGCCTTCCATGCTTAAGTGATGAAAGCCTTATTTTAGTAAGGTTATATCGTCATTAATAAATAAATAATTTTATATTGAGTATGTGATACTGTTCTTTATGAGATACAAATAATATTACAAAGCATAGGAAAATAAAAAAAAAAACGGCCAGAACATATTAGAGGGGATCAATCGGAATATCAGGATGGAAGATTTTGGTCCCCTAGCTAGTTGCTGCTATATAGAATCTATCTACAGCGTCATTCATAAGTTCTTTTGTCCATGGTTAAGTTAATGAGAACTAAAATTTCAAGATAATACTCCTTTTACCTCGTGGAAAATGTTGGCGTGCGTTAATGTACTGACCATAGTTAAGTTATACTCTTTTGTCCTTCTCAGCCCATAGTTATGTGTCCTCACTCCTCATCCATCATCATATTGTGAAAAAAAAAAAACACAAGAAAAAGAGAATTTGACGTTAATGACCCCATCCATATATAGTTCATTAATTTCATATGTTAGACTTCCATTATTATACTTTAATATTATTCCAAGATGCTTCCAAGAAAATGACCAACTTTTTTCCTGCAATGATGAGTTCCCTCATTTTTTTTTGGTGATGAGTTACTCCCTCTAGTCCTCAATATAAGAGTCAATATATAATCTAATGACACATAACATATACTATGATTAATTAATTTGTTTAGCTTCCTTAGTCTCTCCAAAAAGAAAAAGGTCAATTGGCTTTTATAATAAGGATTGGAGGTAGTACATCATTTTATGCTCTACACAGAATTGTTTGTTTGTGAGATGCTCCTGCTAGAACAAGAAAGCATTACATTTGCTTCTCTCAAACTAGTCAATTTCACTATATATGGCCAGCAAAACACAAGCTTCCATCCTCCTCCTTTTGCCCTTGTTGCCGTTGTTTCAGTACAAGAAAATCTAAAAATATCACTGCATGATGTGAGAGGCAATTATTTCGGGGTTACTCCCTTCATTTTTTGCTTAAAAAAGTACTCTTTTAAGTTTTTAACTTTTTAACAAATGGATTAGGAAAGGGAAAATCCTTTAAAAGACTGCTGAATTATTCAAATTTTAAATTGGGATATTAAATTCAACAAATTCTAAATCATGTCATATGTCTAAAAATAGGGTTTTAGAATTTGATACTTTTACCTTACTACCCTCATTTGATTCGAACTCAATTAAAAAATAATCCTATGTGTCCACCTACGTGTCAGTCATCCATCTTCAATCTTGGTCAACGTTGCAGCAAAGGAAGAGCAAGATAGATCAATCAGATGCTAATGATTATTCAGACTAAAACTGCAGGAAAAATAATCATTCTAAAACTAAACAAAACAAAATTTTACCAAGGCCTTTTTCTCTGGTGTGACCAAGTTCAGATGAATTTTTTGAAATCTTTAAAATGCCCAAATCGTCCAGAGCAAAAGTAAGATTATGTAAATTAAACAAGAATTAACAATGCAAAGCAATAGGCCAATATAATATTGGTCAGTAAAAGAAGAATTCAAGATTGAAATGGAAGAAGGAAGAGTAACTAAAGAAAGGACAGAGAGTTGGATGATGATTAAAAGAAAGAGAACGGCCAGATTTTGTTTTACAAATAAAACTGTACATTTTGACTAAATGAAGAGAAGTGTCAAGGGAGAGACCCCACGCTGCAAGAACAGAGCTTTGATCCGCCACACGAAACCCCCACCTCCTCCTTCATTAAAAACAACCACATGTTGGTGAGAACGAGTTTAACTGAACCCATCCCCGTTCCGATCAATCCCTTCTGGATCTGGACATGGGGAAGCGCTCCTTCTTGGAGTGAAAAAGACGTTTAGGGTTCAGAAAGGTGAGCTTCAATGAGAAGTATTAAAGATGCTGATGATAATGGAAGAAGAGGAGGAGGAGGAGTAAGGTGGTTGAGGAATGAAGAAACTGAGTTGGAATCAAACGAGGGTAGTAAGGTAAAATTATCTAATTTTAAAATCCTATTTTAAGACATGACTTGAATTAAAATTTGTGAATTTAACAACCCAATTTAAAATATAAATAATTCACCTATCTTTTAAAGGAATTTTCCCTTAGGAAATACAATTATTTATTTAAGAGTAAAATACTCTGATCACCTTCCTGTTTTGCCTTAATTACACAGACCTCCTCTATATTTTGAAAACATACATTTAAGTCCAAACCGTTAACTCCATTAAAAATATTCTAAAAAGATTCTAAAAATATATTTTTAATTAAATCTTATATAAAAATAAAATTTATTTACTATTTTACCCTTAACAGTAAAAATCCCTAATTGCACTTGATAGTTTGTAGATTTCAAAGGAGAAAAAACACGAGCTGCAAGAACAGTGATGGAGAAGACAACTGCAATGGGTCATGAAAACAAAAAGGTGCTAAGTTTATAAAGTTTTCATTTAAACCCATTAAACAATATGTATCGCATATCCCATAGTCTTTTATTCCACATAAAACAAAGCATTGTGTGTGATATATAAATATACAATTGTTCACTGTAAGGGTCACATGAAAAAAGTATTTATCGATTGCAAAAAAGAAAAAGAAAAAGAAAAAGAAAAATGCATTTATCCTGGTTTTTTTTTTTTTGAAAAAATTGTTCTTTGATTGGGGTTATTGATTCAATGGATTATTGGTTCTATTATATATAGAAGAAATATATATTTTTAGCCATTCAAGAAACTAAAAATAAACAAATTTCAAATTGTACGATGAAAAATTAAAATTATAAAATTTAAAATCTCAAAATTAATCAATTTTTTAATATATTAGAAAGTTATAAAATCCATTATGTATAAATTTTTATTGGCCCATATATATATATATATATATATATATGTTTAACTAATTCTAATATTGAAGAGGGACATTTTGTAAAAAAAATATTTCAAAGTCAAATTTAATGGTCAACTAACTGTTTGGGTGGATGAAAATAGAATCTAACACTAGTACAGAAAAGGATTTTTAGACCGGTTAAAATCGACTTTTTAGACCAGTTTTGGATCCGGTCTTGATACAGCCGATCTTAAAAGTATGTCATTTTTAAGACCGGTTGTATTAATAACCGGTCTAAAAGTAACAATTTTAAGACCGGTTGTCATGAGCACCGGTCTTAAAAGACCTCTAGGGGAAGGGGTTTTAGAGAAATTTTTAAGATCGGTTGTTAAAAATAACCGATCTTAAAATTAATTTTAAGACCGGTTCTAAAACTAACCAGTCTTAAAAATTTTAATTTTAAGACCGGTTCTTTTTAACAACCGGTCTTAAAATTACTTTTAAGACCGGTTATTTTTATAACCGGTCTTAAAAGTGTTATATTTTGTTTTTTTAAATGTGTGTGATTAGGTTTTTACCAGAACGCATCCTTGAATTGCTACCTGCAATGCCATACTTGTTAAGTGCCATATGGTGTTCAGTTTGCTTCCACTTACAATGTCCTTTTGCTGTAACTTTCCACTTACCATTTCCTTTTGCTTTATCCTTCCACTTACCAGTTCCACTTACAATGTTCAGTAGGCATAAATGAATTCAACCATGTCATATATATCATGCAACCAACAAGCTAGTGAATTCATCAAAATATACAAAAATCATCTTAAAACCAACAAACATGTCAAATCATGCAACCAACAATATTTGCACCCAATTAACCACCATGTCAATTCATCAATATACAGAAAACAATTCCTCAGTTTTACAAGAACTCACTGTTGTAAAAGTTCATAAATGAATTCAGCACAACATTTGCGAATGTGCTCAATATCTTCTTCTGGAAAAGGGTCAACAAGTTCAAACATCTAAAACACCAAAGCCAGGCAAAACATTAAATTCACTTAAAAAAAATAATAGTACAAAATTTTTGAAATATATATATATATATACATTTACCTCTTCAGTAAATTCTGTTGTGCCTAGGGTAATAATATTATACATGTGCCTCAGAATATACATCCCGCACAAGTTGGACCCCAATGGTTGCCTACGGGTCTAAAAAATAATATGATATCGTTAAAACAAGTATAAAATTAAATCATGACTTATTATTGAATACATTCTTAAAACAAACCAATATGTAACTAACCTTTGGCAAGATCCATGTAGGGTCTTTTACCTTACGCATAGGCCTACCACAAGCAGTGTGTTGGAATGTCCGCATAGCTCTATATCATCAAAATCACAAAGGTTACTTATTTTACACAAATTCCATAAATTTTGCACACGAAAGGTAATTAATAATGCAAGAAAACTTACGAGTTCAAGATTTTCTTCAATTCACTAGTTGGCTTGCTGAGGTGGAGAGAGTATAAGAGGATGACAGAATAACTCCTCTTACATAAAATAGCCAATTGCCAATGATCACTGAAAAAAGAGAAAACTTTTAAGCAAATATAAAATATTATGTATAGTATGAATAATAAATTTGTCTTACCCATGCAAATATGGAGCCAAGAAACACTCAATTGCGGTTTCACTAAGCCTGTGCGATAAGTATGTGTGTCTGATAGAAGAAGTGGTCCCTTTGTCGTAGAGTTGAACTGGGCATAGGAGTCCAAATTTATCGGATTTTCCCATGGTTCTGTAACCCGGACCGGACTGGCCGGTCTGGCCCGGAAACCGGCGAACCGGCCTGTAGACCGGTCCGGTTTGGGTTACTATTTAAAAATTTTTTTTTGATTTTTCCTTTAGATTTTCATACTATAAGTCTAACATTTTCAATTTTTCACCGGTTTGGCCCCGGTCTGACCCACTAACCCTTAACCCAGTACCCCAACCGGTTCAATACCCGGTCCGGGTTTTAATACCTTGGTTTTTTCAGAGTCAACCAACTTGCGATGCATCAACCCACAATAATTCAAGCAGGGACATTAAATCAAAGTTTAATGGCGTAATTTGTAAAATATTAACTTTCCAATTTGAGAAGATACTTACATCAAAAAGAGCTGGACAATCGAAATCGTAAGCTGTTATAGAGGAGCTACCAGGGACATTAAATCATCCCTCTCAAGATAGCAGTGCGCCCCTGACTTGCCAACAGTTGACTCAGTAGCCCAATTTCTTGTTGTAAAGAACGTATCATATGTCATCAAAATCACTTGCTGCATGACATTCAATGGATCATGATCCAAGAATTGCAGTACAATGCAACACTCGGGTCGTCTCACTTGAGGAGCCTTTATTGAGCTACCTAAATAATCTAATTATCATGCGAATACAATAAAAACAAGGGGAAAACGGTTTTGGATTTTTGAAATTAATAATTAAAAGAAAATGCAAATTAATTAAATGCTAAACTATTGTTTTTGGTATTTTTCTTATGAAAATGGAAAATGAGTAAAAGTGAATGGAATGGTATGGAATGGAAAATATCAATAAAGAATGCTCTTGGTAATGAAAAAGTGACAATCCTTGCTCAAAAAGATTATGGGAGTTATGAATTCATTAAGTCTTAAGAACAACCTCAAGATAACACTTGAGTCCAATATTCCCAATTAATACACTACTACAAAAAGGGTAAAAGGTGGCGCACATTTTGTGGCACTTGTTTAAAGAAGTGCCACAGCTTCTCTTTTTTTTTTTTTTTACCTCTATAATTTTTTTTTTTAATTTTCGGTACCAGCTGTGGCGCCTAATAGATTAAGTGCCACAATTGAGGAGGTCTAGTGTGGCGCCTGCCTACGCAGGCGCCACACTTGGGGCCATAAAAGCAGCTGTGGGGCCTAACCCACCAAGCGCCACAGCTGCAGCATTGAAATTTTTTTTTTTTTTTTAAATGTGGGCATGTGTGGCGCCTAATTAAATAGGCGCCACACATGCTAATGTGTTGTTCAGCTGTGGCGCCTAATGCTTAGGCGCCACAGCTGAAGAGAGGCAATTGTGGCGCCTAATTATTTAGGCGCCACAATTGCCCACTTTTTTTTTTTTTAAAAAAAAAAAGAATTCAACTTCTCTTTTTGACCACAATTATTTCATTTCTCGCGTAGTGGTTTTGTGTCCGCCCCCCATTCCTTCTCTTTTTGACTACTACTCCACTTTAATTATTTAACTACTCTCTCCTCCATTAAACTACTTTCCCTTTCTTATCTTTTTAGTGGATCCGTCGACCTCCTCCTTCCATTTTCTATCATCTTCACACTACAAAACACACCCACACGCTCACTCGTCACTCAAGCTAGCATCACCAACGTGGTCTCCCACTCCCTGCGCTGGTCAATTAATAGATTTGTAAGAAGAAGACTATTTCATTCTAGCTTGCTTTGTTTAAATTTTTTTTTTAGTCAAGATAAACCGTAATATAACGTTTGCCTTTTTGTTCCTAATTTAATAGGAAAGAATGAAAACCTAGCTTGTTTCGTTTGCCTTTTTGCTTTGTTTAAATTTTTTTGCCGACAAGCTTGCGTTTTTTAGTAATCTTTTAATTTACTTAATTAGTTGTTGATGTACTGTGTTCACATATCAAGTTCTTGTATTGTGATATTTTTTATGTTAGCTTTGGAGAGTATTAATGTAAGAACATTATTGTTGGGGAACTTGAATTTTAAATATGAAAATTATATATATATATATATATATATAATAGGTTGAAATATAAAATAGAAAGATTGACAATTTATGGAGACAGTTCTCCTCATCATATATATATAACTGAAAATAAATTTCTCAATTAAATATAAACAAACAGCAAAAATTATTTGACATAAGAGTTGTTAATTAATTGGCTCCAAGTGGGGAATTATATTGACTAAAATATCTTGGAATGAACTTTTAGTTAGTGAGAAATGGTCCTCCATAATGCCACCATGTTCGATGAATCCCACCAGACGCCGTCCAATATGCATTCTCAAACGTCGAACTTTGAGGCTTGTGACAACCAACGAACTGGCCCTACAAGTAAATATTCTAAATACTATATATACAGCTTCACCGGCATACCACAAATCAAACAACTTATTATACAACCACGGCTAAATTCTCTCAATCTTTCCAATTCCTCCTCTTCTCCCTTCTTCTCCTTAGATTCTCCGACGCCTCACAAGGCGGCATCGCCATTTACAGGGGCCAAAACGGCAATGAGGGAACCCTATCGGAGGCTTGGCTACGGGCAAATACGCCTATGTCAACGTAGCTTTTCTCAACCAGTTTGGCAATGGCCAGACCCCACAAATGAATCTCGCAGGTCACTGTAACCCTGCAATTGCCTGCTCATGCTCCAAGTTTAGCTCGGAGATCAAAGACTGTCAGGCCAAAGGAATCAAAGTGTTGCTCTCCATCGGCGGCGGCATCGGCAGCTACTCTCTCTCCTCCGTTCAAGACGCCAGAAACGTTTCCAAGTACTTGTGGGACACTTTCTTGGTAGGCAAGTCATCTTTAAGGCCTCTAGGCGACGCGGTTTTGGACGGAGTAGACTTTGACATTGAACTTGGAACAATGCAGTACTATGATTATCTTGCTCTCTTCTTGAAGAACTACGGTAGAGCACGAAGACGGAGGGTGTGCATTAGTGGGGCCCCACAGTGCCCTTTCCCTGATAGATGTTTTGGCACTACCCTAAACACAGGACTCTTTGACTTTGTTTGGGTACAGTTCGATAATAATCCTCCATGTCAGCATGCTAATGGGAACATCACTAACCTTGTGAATTCGCGGAGCACATGGACAAGTTCGGTGTCGGCGGGGTGGATATTTTTGGGGTTGCCGGCAGCTCCGGCCTCAGCCGGAAGTGGGTATGTTCCGGCTGATGTGTTGACGTCGGAAACCCTGCCAGTGGTCAAGAAGTCGCCCAAGTATGGAGGAGTGATGTTTTGGTCGAGATATCATGATAAGCAAAGTGGATACACAGATTCCACTATTGGTAGCGTGTGAAAAGCTGTAGCAATAACTGTTTTCGCTTCAAGTTGTTTGTGACGTTGCGTGTAATTTCTATTTACATTATTAATAAAGCAAAAAGGCAAGTTTCTTTGTTTATTACAGTACTATTGTTTTTTCATTCTTGTGTCTTTTAAACTTTCATCAATCCGAATAGAGCACGAATGTATTATTATTTTTTTTAAAGGAAGGAAAACGTAGTGGGGAATTTTTCAAGTTATATCCAAATTGTTGGAGTTAAAGTGTATTTAATAAATTTTAAAAAAAAAAACCTTCCACTCTGTTTATTATTGTAAGACTTATTTTGAAGCCTTTGATAATCGATAATTTTTTTTAACTCATCATATTATTGAAAGTTTTATGTTTTATTTTATAACGCATTTTTGTAAAATGTTGAGAGTTGTTTATGTACATCAACTATATATTTAATAAATAGCGTATTTGAAAATATCAAAATATTTTAGACATTAATTGCATTAGTTTTTGCAAAATAAAAATAGCTTATTATAGTAATAAAAGGAAGAAGTAAATAAGAAAACTTTGCTGGGGGCATTGATATTCGGCGGGAGACAACGTACCTCTTTTTCTTTTAATGGAATAAAATTGGTCTTTTAATTTTTATCACCAAAAGATTAAAAAAAAAAGTGAGTAAACGTAAGTAACTTCTGGGAAGCATGTTGAAAGAGCAAATTTATTTAAAAAGAAATACTTCCATCTCCATAATTAGTGTCACATTATCTGAACCATATCTAATAAAAATATAACTCATATCAATTTAATCATAGTTAACTGATGACTGTTTTGAAAGCATCCACATTTTATTTTCTTTTTAAGAAAAATAAACCTCTTAATCCTAATTGAGTGTGTTTTTATTTCTTTTCAAATTAAGGTTTATTTTTTAAAAAAGCAAAATAAAATATGAATTATTTCAGATAAGTAATCAACCAATTAAGATTAAAATTATTAAAATTATTTATTCATAGGACGGATATCAATCTTTTAAGAGCATGTTGTCGTTTTGTATGTGAAGGAGACAATTTCCGTTCACTTTGTCTTTTGCAATGATAATCAACGAGAGTAAAGGTTAATCATTACATCATATTGAGTTATATTTGTCAAAACTAGTATTCACAAGTGAACAATCGCATCTTGCATTATCACAAGTCAAATTTATGGATGAATAGGATTGAAGGCAGTAAGTTTCAAATAATGAAGGAAATGTAAGAAGAGCACAACAAATATTGTATACAAAGATTTTTCCAAAATTTGGGATGAGGAATGTAATTGTTAGGAGATTAGTTGATTAGTTGTTTTTACTTTATGAATTAATATATTTGATGTAGGAAACATTAAATGTAATAATTTTGGTGTATTTGTTTGCTCCACGCATATTTCTCTGTACAATGGCCACTTCTCCTTCCTTTATACCATTCCTTGTTTCCGAAGGTAGAAACCGTGAAATATATTATAGTCATCATAAGTGCTCGCAAAAGACCAAACAGGACAAGAGTAAAACAAGCATTCTATAAGCAGTTATTTAAAAGAAGATTCAACCATCGCCTCACTTTCATTGTTGGCAAGAAGACATAATACTTGTTAGAGGTAAGCCTTCCTTAACATGCCTTCAAAATTTTCAGTGTACAATATCAACTCTTAACATCTCAATAATAGCGCTTGTTTACGAGGGAAGAAAAACACAAATGCTTCAAAAAACAACACCTGGAGTAAACCTAGCGCTTTAGCGAAAGTCTCCTCCGCATCATCAGAAAATTCCATAAAAATGGGGCACACCCCTTGATACAAAGCCAGCCGCTGTTGTGTCCTCTTACCGCGTCGGCAGAAAAAATTCAGCTTTCAGGTTATAAGGCTTTCGCAAATATACGATATATAATAAAAACAGTAAGATGTAGGAATCTAGATTCTAAAGAAATAATTCACGCATCTTCAGGGAGAGAATGGAATGAACTCCAAGGTATCTATCCATCAGATGTATCAGTTAAATCCTAGAGGATTAGGGAATTTGTAACATAGTAAATGTAAATATTAACCAATCAAGCATCTTTACGAGTAAAGACAATCAACCAAGATGAGATCAATGAAGCCGAAAAAGGTATCAATAAACATAACTAAATACATCCAAAAAGTCTTTCAGGGAGGGGAAGAAGGCATTGAACATTTCTGAAGGCCAAATTTTCCAAAATTTTCCTGATTATAAACGCGAGGTTTTCTTGATAATAAAGAGGATAAAGTACTTACTTGTCAGCGAAAGCAAATGTAGTGCTAGAAGGTCGATAGTGGCTCAGTAGGATAGTCATAAAATTTGATCTGGTTGATTGAACCATATTCTTATATAATTTTTTATAATTAAATTGAGATTTTTAATTCATTTTTTTGGGATAGTATCACATGATTAAGCACTAATTTAAGTTAGGGACATTTATATAGAATTAAGTGTAATTAGAGGCAAAAAATGTTCATAATTTGTTAATTATTAATGCAAACAATTTCTTAGATTTTGGATACTATATTGTACTTAATCTTGTATTGCAGATGTTTTGGTGAGAATTTGGTGATTTTGGAAATTTAGAATTAATATTTTGAGAACCGGGGAAAATCAAAGAAAGTGTCCTAGAATTTCTGAAAATCACAAATTTATGAAAAAGGGCTAGAAAAAATTATAGAAAAACCCAAAAGCTTTAAAATTTCAATTTAACCCATAGACATGTCAAACAAATTTCACTGTAGTCCCCCATAAAACTTTTTAAAGTTTCACATTAGTCCCTGGTCAAAACCTGCGTTTTGGCCAGGAACCATTTTCCCTTCTTTACACAGACACATGCCCGGCATACTGAGCATGAAGGGTGGAGGAAAAGAAGAAAAAGGGAGATAAGAGACCCGAGACAGTGAAGCATAACATTTCTTTCTTCTTTCGGCCAGTAGTAATAATGAAATGGTACATGGTTGTCGAGCATGGGAGGAGCCGAGCATCATCATCTTCTTCCTCTTTTGTCGGAGGTCGCAGGCGACATCCCTTCTTTCCTTCACCGTCCACCATTACCGAGAAGACAGAGCTTGGTGCCATGACGAGAGAGCTGGGAGCTTCATCGGATCACCTTCAACTCCCTCCTTCAACCTCCAATTTCGGTGACCCTCCTCCGTTGTCCACCAAGCCACCGCCTGAGAGCTTGACAGAGAGAGAGCACAGGGAGTGAGAGAGCTCCGTCTACACTGGCATCTCCAACCACCATCGACCTTGTTCTCTTACACCACCACTTCCTCCGTGGCTAACCACCACCATCGGAGCTCAGGACCGACAGAGCTTGGAACCGGAAGAGAGGAGAGCTTGAAGAGGAGGGAGACTCAATACCACCGTCATCCTACTTTCACCGTCGTTCTTCATCTACACCGCCATTTTTCCTCTGTTTTTCCCACAGCCAGAGTCGGACTTCATCAACATCGTCGGCTCTGGTTTAACCACCATCTATACCACAGTCTCCACTGTCGGTCACCTCCTCCGTCAAGCCTCAACACTACCCAGCCGATACTGTCGAGACTTTCACCATCGCCGTCCTTCTCTGTTTTTTTTCACTACTGTCTGGCTTTGGAGAGGATAAGCTTGAGACCACCGTCGGCGGAGAAAGGAGACAATACCACTTCCTTCTGCAATTTCACCATCTTTAGCGCAACACCATCTCCACCACCGTCGACGGCCTCTTCTTCTGTACATCGTCCTTGTCTTTTAGATCACTTCCGCCGTTGACACTTCTGGGCAGAGGACAGGCGCTGAACTACCGATCGGAGCTAATCTGAACAGAGCTCAGAATCAAACCAAACCACCACTAACGGCCTCATTCTGTATTACAGTGAATTTCTACAGTCCCGGCGAGATTCTACAATTTCCGGCGAACTCTGTTATTTTTCCGGCAAGCCTTTTGTGTTTACCGGCGAAGTTACCCAGTTACCGGCGAGTAATTTCCAGATTTCGACGAGTTCATGAATTTTCCGGCGAGTCTCTATTTCCATGGTTTTTCCGATGTACAGGGTGTGGTTATTCTCCAATTCCTTGAATTTTGGCACTGCTAGGGAGTTATTTAATTTCATTTCATTTCTCATTTATATATTTTGTTGAAAACTTGCGTATTGTTTGGAAATTTGTGAATTAAATTTGTGTGATTAAATTTTACTTGTTGGACTTGTATGTATACACTTTTATTGTGATTTGAATTAATTTGACTGGCGAGTTTGTACATTTGAGAGGAAATAATTGCATTAATGTAATAAAATATCAAAAATAATAGTTATACATTTAATTAAATTACATTTTCTTTTAGCTATTAATCCAAAAAATCAAAACCAATTTTTCCTTATATTTTTGCATTAATATATCATTTAGATTATTTAGTATTTAATAAAGAGATTCTCAAAAAGAAAAAACGATAATAGGTTTTTACCTATATGCAATTATTAGTTAATTTTTTTATTAAAAGGTACGAAAATTATCCTAATCACTAGTTAAGACTACAGTAGAGGTTCCAAGGTAATTAGACATCATTGTCGCCTGGTATGCAAACATCTGACTCGTGTGGTTCTGCAGAGGTCCAAGAATAAAGAAACAGTATATAAGCTCTGATAGTCAAATATAGCTAGAGTTTGTAGTGGATGAAAAAATTTAGCATGGCTACAGAGCATTGTAACTGGAAACATTGAATACTTGGCCAAGATTAGGTGGCATTTGACCACCTGGAATAGTTGCTTCTGTCCGTAATGCTACTGTGTGCATTACTTTCACAGCTTTCAGCGGGAACCTGCATGCTAATAAATATAATTATTCCCTTTTTTAGGGAGTGATAATAAGCATACTAATTGAAAACATTCACTAATAATGGAGCCCACACACCCTGTTTCCATCGCTCAAAATTTTACCATCCATTTTTCCATTTTGAGATATGAAGTGCTGGAAGCTAGGTACTTACTTTCCATGAGCAGTTTCTCCAGAAAGCATGATTCCATCAGAACCTTCACGAACAGCAATTGCAATATCTGATACTTCTGCTCTGGTTGGTGTAGGGTGTACAATCGTGCTTTCCAGCATATTAGTTGCTACACTAACAGCCTTCCCCATTCTACGACAAATATTGGTTATCTCTTCCTGTAGTTTGACATTATCCGTCATAAAGGATTAATGGATGTTAAGATAATCTCAAATTAATGTCAACTTCTGGAAGTTTAATCCAACAGGACAATACTTTTATAGTTACTTTCTATTAGAAATGACATTACCTATAAAAGTGAAACCTCCTCAATAGGAAGCTCTGCACCAAGATCTCCTCTTGCAACCATTGCCTAAAACAGGATTTTAAAAATAGACGGATCAACATTAACAGAACTATTCGCAATCACTGTATTTACAGTATAAGTGTAGAGCAACCCCAATGTAACGCAGCAATATAAAGAAATAAAGCAAGGATTAGATCAAAACCTCATCAGAAGCTATGTAATGATTGAGTGCAAGTTTGGTATAGAGTCTGCACTTTCAGTCTTCACGATGACAAGTACATCAGCACCACAGCCTGAGCCCTGAGGTATCGAACAGGAAATTTATTATGTACAATTATAACCTCTCGGATAACTGATTATTTTAACACTTTATTTAATTTCTTACTTTTCAAATAATTCTTCAATTCGTGAACCACTTGAGCATCCTTAACAAATGAAACGGCATAAAAGTCAACTTGGTTATCTACTCCAAATTTGATGTCATCCCAGTCCTTCTCTGTATCAAATCAATGTGGAAGTCAACTGCTCTGCGCTCTGCTCTCTTGAGAAAAGTTTAGAGGTATTTTTACCCCTTAAAAACTTTTGAGTAAACAGCCGTTAACGGTAGTGTCACTTTTACCCCCTTTTTTGAAAATTCATGGTTAAATTTGCACCATTTTTAAAAGTTTATGGTGGTAAGTGCACTTTTAAAAAAAGTTTAATGTTAGTTTTGCCCCTTAACCCTATATTATAATTTATATAATTATTTAAGTAGTGTTCACATAAGAAATGTGTTAATATAAGACAATTTAAAATTTATATGGAAGCGTCCATATCACTGCGTGATGTGATGTGAGAAGCAATTATGAATTGTGAACCTTCAAATCAGTAGAAAATCACTTGTGAATGAAATCATCACTGGACACGAGATTCTCTATGTATCCATTAATTTTCAGAAATTTTCAAAATCGGTCGAATGCATCCCTCGCTGGTCTCCATCATGTGAATTAACCAATGTCCTGAAATCTGGATTGGTTACTAGATCGATTGGAATACTAAGTTAAGGGTTAGTGGGTTAAACTGAAGTCAAATCAAAGCTAAACACTAAACCAGTGAGAAATTGAATATTTTAGGCTTATTAATATAAAATTCTAAGAAAAAATATTAAAAAATCATTTTTTTAAAAAAAAATTGGACAGGTCCGATCACCGGACTGAACCGATTCATGGTCCAGTTCACCGGTTCCTGAGCCAGACTGGCTAGTCCGGGCCGGATTCCAAAACAATGGAATTAACACAAGGCTTCATTTTGGTGTTAATAAAACATTTTTAAAAAAATAAATTATTTTCAATAAAAGGATATATGTGCCTAGGAGAAAAAAAAAACCACATGTTTATATATAACCCTTTAAACCTATTTAAAAGCCTAGTTAGCTACGTTATGTCTTTTAGTCTATGATTCTATTTAACTTGTAATATAAGTGTTTAGTAAGAAAAATACTCCCTCCGGTCCTAATTATAAGATAAAGTTGACTTTTTTGGAGAAATTAAGGAAGCCACTTAAATCACTTTAGAATATTTATATTTATATTTTGTTCTTCAAACTAAGTAATTTGATTAATAAACTAATATATAATCCAAAGATACTAAAAATATAAATACTCTAAGGTGATTTAATTGGCTTCCTTAATTTCTCCAAAAAAGTCAACTTTATCTTATAATTAGGACCGGAGGGAGTAAAAGAGTGTTTGGTGCAACAGTTGTTTGAACAAGTAGAAAATAAGAAAAATCAATTATTTGCTGACTAAGGAAATTTATTTATTTTTAAATATCACCTAAGCACAAGTGCCATGTAAAACTTGATTTTATCTCTTATTTTTCAACAAAAACTGAGACAGACTCATCCTACTTGATCATGTTCTTTCATTTAAGCATCACTGAAATAAACTTACAAACATTTGGACGATGCCATAAAAACCGGGGTATTGGACAACGTTTACGAGTTCTTGGACGACAACCCCAAGTGCCAATTTATTTATACCGATGTTTGGAGATTTATAAGTGCATGGAACCTGTGGGCCAACTGGTATCATGGTCTCTAACATGTCCGATGATGTTCAAGCTGGTGGCTACAGTGACCAAATCATTCATGATGATCATGACCTTACTGCGCCAAGGGTCAACATGATGATGCAATCTGCCTAGATAATAATATGTATGGAATAAGTTGCAGGCTAGTCTGTATCTTAAAAAAAAAAAAGTTGCAGGCTAGTGCAAGCTTGAGTGACAACTTGAATTATCGGGTTATCATTCAATAATTCATCCTTTCGCCACAGGAAGGGAGTCCAAAACTCAACAAATTATCACCTACTGGAGCCATAAATGTTTAGACGAGAGATTTTATGACTAAATTATAGAATAAGTTTATTCCAATTTTGTGACCTTATGATTTTATGGTTAAATTTTAGACTTTCCTGATATTCCGCTTTCCTTCTCTAATATTCCTGACAAATATATTGGGCTGGTAATAGATCTAGTGTTTATACTGTAAAAGGATGGATACTCTTTGAGTTTGATGCAGTGCTATGCTGGGGTTCATGATCCTTTTTGGAAATACTTGTGATCTATTTCTCTCCCTCCCATAGCCAAATTAATACATTTTTTGTTTATTTGGAAATTACTGCACAAGTCCACATGCCCTCATGTGACATTCTAAAACATCATCATCTTAATGTTTTAGGGCTATGTTTATTTGGGTGTCATCAAGGGGAAACTCTAGAACATTTATTTTATTTCTTCCCGTTGTCCCAAGTAGTCTGGTTTGAATGTTTCCTGATAACATTTGACAATCTTAGCATTCCACCAATTTCATCAGTGGTTGAAGGATACACTTATTAGCTTGTATCAAGATAATTTTTTGTCTCTTTTGAAGGCAATTGTAATTCTCATCAATGTTATACGGAGGAAGAGAAACATTGCCTTACATGAGAAAAATATATCAAATCCTTTAACTATTGTGAAAGAGATCACGATTCTTTTATCCTTCCCTGATCTAGCCTACACTCATAATCAGTTTAATTCATTTGTGGCTTTTCATAACTCTGTGCGGCTTATGAATCTAATCTTTAATAATTCTTGTTGGACAATTATACTACATAGAGTTAAAAGCAAGTGTATTACTCTATGTTATACATAGACATGCCTTCAAGGTTAACCTCTGCAACACTTTCATTGAGTTCAAAGATAAAGGGGATCATTTATTTAATTATAAGTGTCTTCATTCTGCACTTTCCTATATTATTAAATCCTCTTTATTATCTCATGGGACCACATCACTACAGCTTTTGGTATCAATCAAGCAATTTGTTCAAGCAGCTAGTTGTAACCCCCCTGCCGTAATTATATCTGAAATACACAATTAAAGTGAAATAGAGATCAATAATTATCAAAACTCAATTTCAATCCCATCTATTAGACGGAGTTTTCACAAATACCTTTCGAAATCATTTATAACCTAGTCTCACATTCACATTCCGAATACAATCACTACACGAAGATAAATCACATTCATTACAATCAGAGTGCACAACAATAATCCCGGCAATCCCGGGTTCCATACATTATTCAAAGCCTTACAGGGCACATTTGCCCATACAAGCCCTCACATGCATGGGGATTACATAAATCTATCTCAAATACATACTTACATCCTCAATCAAACACAAATATCCAATAAATAATACTCCCAACTATGATAACCAACTACCAACTAATGACAGCCTGAAGGAGTCCTCGTCGCCCTTGGGTGCTTGCCCCATCCTCGATCCACCTACCTTGTCTGCATGGTTAGTAGGGGAGGGTGAGATTCGAGAGAATCTCAGTAGGTAAACATTACCAATATGCATGCAAGATAAATGTTTAATGCATGACATGCTTGCATAACTCATGCTTACACACAATGACAAATCTGCAAGCTCAATGCTTCGAACAACATACATATGGCCATAGCATAAATTGAAACATAGCTTCAAATCATTCATACATATTTCACATAATCAAGCAAAGCAATAACATGCATCAATACCAACGCAATTATCATATACATGCAAGAGAGGTATGTTCCCTACTCTTATTTTTCCCACGTATGCTCCAGCACCGGCTACTCACGATCCAACTAACATCAAACCACTATCAGGGCGAATATCCAACCCTATAACCAAAATCATGGACATAGGGTCAATCCCTTTTCCAATTCCTCAACATACAAACACTTAATGTTGGTTATCATTTAACACCTTTAGGCGGCTACTCAAAGCTCAAACACATACCTAAATGGTTGGGAGAAACTATACCAAGAATCACATTTTAAAAGTTTAAAATGCTGATTTTTGGGGGTTGGTCGCGGCCCACAAATCCACTAACAGGTCAGAAATAGTTGGGCCGTGGTCAAGAAAATCATGTTTATTGGCTGAACTTCCAAAAATCATAACTAATTCCATGAAAATCGAAATGAGTTGATTCCAAAACCAAATGAAAGGTATTTAAGTCCTCTTTATAGGAAAAATATGGATCATTACCAGAAATCACCACAAAAATACAGAATCACCCAAAACTCAATACTGCCCCAAAACAGAGTCCATTTTCGACCTCAAACTTTGGACAGTCATATCTCCCAGTTAAACAAACGAAATGGCACAAATTATATGTCCATTTTGAAGCTTGGGATGTGAAATTTAAGACTGGAAAGTTTCATAATTTTGTGACATCATTTGCCTAGTCAAAACGTCCACACGAGCAGACTGCCCAGAACAGACTTCCAATGGACAGCATTTCAGTTTTCACACTTTGGCTTCCAATGGTTCCATTTTCATACCAAACATCATTCCCACACAAATTTCTCAAGGAATCCATTGGAAACACCAAATCAATCAAATTCACATTACTTTGACATATTTTACCAATAATCACAACATGTCATCACACAATCACAACACAAACACACGTTGCCATTCCTTTCATTCCAAGTTCTCAAACCAATTCTAATCACTACTACAAAAAGGTTGAAAGGTGGCGCATATTTTGTGGCACTTCTTTAAAGAAGTGCCACAACTGCCTTTTTTTTTTTAAAAAAAAAAATTTGGATACCAACTGTGGCGCCTGGTGAACTAAATGCCACAGCTGGTAGGCCCAATTGTGGCGCCTGCCAAGGTAGATGCCACAATTGGGTGCATGCTACCAGCTGTGGCGCCTAGAATCCAAACGCCACAGCTGATCCTATTAAATAAAAAAAAAATTGGCGTAGATATTCTCAAATAAATAAATAAATAAATAAATAAATAAAAATAAAAAATGGACCAGTTGTGGCGCCTGGAATCCAGGCGCCACAGCTGATCCTGTTACATAAAAAAAACCGTAGGTATTACTAAAAAAAACTTAAAAAAATTAAAAAAAAATTAAAAAAATTAAAATAAAATTAAAATAAAAAAAAAAAAATGGATCAGCTGTGGCGCCTGGAATCCAGGCGCCACAGCTGATCCAATTACATACAAAAAAAACGTATAGGTATTCTTTAAAAAAAAAATAAATAAATAAATAAATAAATAAATTAAATAAAATTAAATTAAAAATAAAAAAAATGGATCAGCTGTGGCGCCTGGAATCCAGGCGCCACAGCTGATCCAATTACATAAAAAAAAAACGTATAGGTATTCTTAAAAAAAAAAAATAATAATAATAATAATAATAATAAATAAATAAATAAAAAATGGACCAGCTGTGGCGCCTGGAATCCAGGCGCCACAGCTGATCCTATTAAATAAGAAAAAACGTAGGTATTCCCAAAAAAAAAAAAAAAAAGACCATTTGTGAATTTTCAATTCTCCCGCCAATCAAATTTCCCTCATTTAACTTTACTTTTTATCTTTTCCCTCCCTTTTACCTTTTTATTCCCTCTTCCTCAGCTCGCGTTGATGCCCCTCCCCCTGTAAAAGATATCACTTTCACTTGCACAACAAACACACACACTCGTCTTCTTCATTAAATTCTCTTGTCCCTTTTCCTTTTTTTTTTGTCCGTCCCCACTCCTCTCCCTAGTTGTTTCCTTTTCTTCATACTCTCTGTCTCTCTTCCTCTTTTGAACCCCACTCTATTTGATCCCCACTACATTCCATAGCTCACATTTGCTCATCCTCGTCACTCAAGATAGCGTCATCAACGTGGTCCCCCACTCCCTGCGCTGGTCAATTAATAGATTTGTAAGAAGAAGAATGTTTCATTCTAGCTTGCTTTGTTTAATTTTTTTTAGTCAAGATAAACTGTCATATAACATTTGCCTTTCTGTTCCTAATTTAATAGGAAAGAGTGAAAACCTAGCTTGTTTCGTTTGCCTTTTTGCTTTGTTTAAATTTTTTGGCCGACAAGCTTGCGTTTTTTAGTAATCTTTTAATTTACTTAATTAGTTGTTGATGTAATTTGTTCATATATCAAGTTCTTGTAATTGTGATATTTTTTATGTTAGCTTTGGAGAGTATTAATGTAAGAACATTATTGTTGGGGAAATGACAATAAATATATTATTTTGTAAGAACATTTTTGTTGGAGAACTTGAATTTTAAATGTGAAAATCATATATATATATATATATAATAGGTTGAAATATAAAAAAAGAGCCACAAGAAAGAAAGAAAGAATTAAAAAAAAAAAAAAAAGACCCTACTGTGGCGCTTGTTAGAGGAAGTGCCACAGGAGGGGGGTCTCCTGTGGCGCTTGCTGACGCAAGCGCCACAGTAGGTTCCCCCTCCTGTGGCGCTTGTTTCAGCAAGCGCCACAGAAGACCCCCCTCCTGTGGCACTTCCTCCACCAAGCGCCACAGGAGGGTATTTTTTTAAAAAAAAAAATTTAAAATGTTGTGGCGCTTCCAAGCGCCACAGCTTTTTTTAGTAGCGTTCAGATATGTGGCACTTCTCTAGCGCCACAGCTAATACAATTATAAGCGCCACAATTTTACTTTTTTGTAGTAGTGAATGGATCTATAACACATCAAGACACCAATTGCCACTCAAAACACAAAGCAATTCATACATTTCGAAAATACCATAAAATCAGGGAAAAATTCATAATTCACAAAACTCATCCACAAATCACAAAACTTAGATCAAAAGGGTTCAAATACTCACATTTTCCTCTTTCCCAAACCAATTCTTTGATTCTTCATCTTTCCACTTTTCCTCAAGCAATCAAACACCTCCTTTCAAAAATCTAAAATCATAGAGATCACTACAAAAAAACATGAAATTTGCGACGGAATTAGAAAACCGTCGGAAATTCCGTTGGAAAATTTTCCGACGGAATATTTTCCGTCGCAAAATTTGCCACGGAAAATATTCCGTCGGAAATTCTGACCTTTGCCACGGAAAATTCCGTCGGAAATTTCAGACGGAATTTCAGACGGAATTTTGTGACGGAATTTGATTCCGTCGGAAATTGAGAGGGAATTTCCGACGGAATTAAATTCCGTCGCAAATTCCGACGGAATTAAATTCCGTCGGAAATTCCCTCGCAATTTCCGACGGAATTGAATTCCGTCAGAAATTCCCTCTCAATTACCGAAAAATTTATTATTTTTAATTAATATTTTTAAAAATTTAAAAATATTAATTAAAATTCTGTGGAAAAGTTAAAAATTATTTTTTAATTATTTAATATTTTAAAATTTATTTAATTTAATTTTAAAAAATTATTTTTATAAAATTTATTATTTTTAATTTAATTATTATTATTATTGTCTAATTTTTAAAATATTTTTAATTTTCAATCATAGGTTTTGGTCCTTATAGGTGCAAAATAGTCATATAAAAAATAAAATTTATTAGTTATTAGTTAATATTAGTAAATAAAATATTAGGTAATAATTACTTATTAGTTATTAATTAATGTTAATAAAAATTTAATTTTAGAAATTAAAAAAAATATACACATAAGATTATATATATAATTGTGTGTAATAATAGAACACCAAAGCAGTCGAGCTCATCCGGTAAGGCATTGCGCGCGTACGGACGAGGTCGTGGGTTCGAACCAAAGGATGGGCAAGTTGAGTTGCATTTCCAGGAAATATGAGGTTGCGACACGTGGCGGATCTGGGGGTCGACGACAAGGTGGATGCCGCCGAAGATGCCACGCGCTGTCGCCGGCGATGAGGGGGCGGTTGCCGGAGTTGCCAAGTGGATTTTTAAAATTTAAAAAAAAAATATTTTGCGACGGAATTTCCGACGGAAATGAATTCCGTCGAAAGTTGAGAGGGAATTTCCGACAAAATATTCAGTCGGAAATTGCGAGGGAATTTCTGACGGAATTCAATTCCGTCGGAAGTTGTGAGGGAATTTGAGACGGAATATTCCGTCGGAAATTGAGAGGGAATTTGCGACGGAATAAATTCCGTCTCAAATTGCGACGGAAATAAATTCCGTCAGAAAATTTTTTGTGACACTATTATTACCTACGGAATCAATTTCGTCGCAAATTCCATCTCAAATTTCGTCGCAAATTCAGTGTTTTTTTGTAGTGGATGAAGCTCTCATCAACATGATCAAGATTAGTGAAGAGGATTTAAGCATTAGAGGACATATACAAGGCTAAAACCTCACCTCTTGCTTTCTCTTTCTTTCCTCTCATGGACGACAATGGAGTTGAGTGGATGATGAAGATGAATCAGATTTTGGGGATGCCAAGGCCTCTTGGCCGACTAAGAAAGAAAGGAGAGAGGGAAAAAGAGGTTTGACACTTTGACCTCATCCAAGGGCTTACAAAGTGCCAAGTGTCACCATCTTGACAAACCTCACAAACCCACATATATACTTGATTCCACCCTTTGATCTATTACACAATCAATCTCAACCATTGATCTTCAAGTTACCAATGAGTTTCCTCTTCAGTAACTGATCAATTGGTCGGCAACTTTATCATTTTGCCCCTGATTATGGCAATTCCTCTTGAATCACCACCAAATACATTTTCTCATTCATTCACACCATACATACCCCTCCCCCTTATTTTCATTCAATTTAGATGTTAATCCATAATTGAACTCAAATACAGGGTTTCGGCACTGATCATAACACATTCGAATCTCAAATCACATCAGATTCTCCAAAAGGGTTATTTATCACTAACCACATTTACTTTTGTACTCAGTAACCCTTAATCACAATTTGGGATTTTGCTAAATCAGGGTTTAACAGTCCATTTATCTCAGGCTTAATCTCTTACCTCAAATATCAAAATTTGGGGTATTACACTAGTCATAAGAAAATAACAAGAAATACTATCTTGGAGGATATGATGTCGTTTCTCTCTTTATTTACTAGTTTAGATGTAGCAATAGTTAATCCTTCATATGTATTTTCTAACCTACTTTCTTTGTCGCCTTTGATAATGCCTTTATGAAGGAGTTTAACTTTTGTTATTAATGTAATTTGGCCTTTTTACTTAAAAAAATTAACTGCTTTAAGTTACATACCTTATTTTTAACCTTTCATGAATTTGTAATATGTGTGGCACTACGTACAGCAATGGCGCTTTTACAAAAAATATGTGTTCGCTTAGCGTCAAAATTAATATGCATACGCAATCCTCACAAATCCGGAAGTTAAGTGTCCAGATATATACAACTCCCTGTCTCGGTTCAGCTAGCTACAATAAGATGCATTTCATACCAGTATTCGGATGACTAATTTGTTGTGACAGATTAATGGTTTATTTTTCCCTAAAGACTTCAACTAGGCCTCCATTGATGAGGTTTTTACTCCTAGTTAATTGATAAATATATATTTCATAATTAAATAGGTGTAATTTCAGAGATATATCTGATTAATTAATATTTTATATTTATTTAATTATCTTCTATATATTTTTCAGTCCTTTAACTAATTATAGGACAAAAAGATATTTCGCTATAAAATCTATTCATATCTTATTTTATTTTGCAGGAAATGTTATGATATTTAGGAGGTGAAAAATTAGAAGAATATAAATAGAAGCCGTGTGAAGATGGGAGAAGAATCTTATATATATATATACAGGTATATGTATATTATATGAAGAAAATCGTAAAGGATATATATATATATATATGTATATGAGATCTAAGAAGTATGTGAAACACACACCACATGACCTACTTGAAAGAGCAAAAACGTGAGCTGTTATTGAAAGTAGATATATTTATTGATATAATATATATGATATATCATATTGGAGAGAGGGAATTAGATGAAAGATTTGAAAGATATTTTACATCAGATCGACAAAGATGTGGGCCCCGCAATTAATGGTTCGAATAGAGTCAAGAACGGGCAGACGGTACAGGGGTCGCGAGGCATAAAATACCCAAGGTATAATTAAGAGAGCAGCGACGCTTTTCTGGGATCCGAACAACAACAAGAAGAAAGGACGTCTTTCTCAGCGGCGACAGCAGCAAGAGGCGAGGAAGGATTGAAGAAATAGTGGGCAACCTGCAGTAAGAATCAAACGACTGTTTTTTCCGTTTGTGACGGCAACGGATAAGAAGAAGAATTCTTTGATAAATTTGCTTTCCTTTCTTCATTCTCTTTATTATTTGAATCTGAATTTTTTTATTTTATTATGGATTTTATTTTAGCCATGAATGATTAATTTTCTTTTTAGATTTAAAGAAACTATAAACTCACTATTGAACTAGATTTTATTTTTATGATTTATTAGTTATGATTTATGTTAATTTTGATTACTTAATCTTACTTTGTTATATCCGTTTGATGATTGACCACCATTAAATGTGAATTTGAGTATTAGGATTTACCTTGATAGAGGAAATTTTAATTAGACTCTGAGATTAAGTAATATGGGATTAAATTATGATTTAATTTGAGATTAGCATAGATATCTACCTAATAACCCCATATAATTGTTGAAGAGTGTGTTTGAGTTATCTTGCCTATTGAGTAATTAGGTTAGACATAACAATTATACTTCAGAGAGGGTTGTGAGTAGACCGACATGCACTTATAACTATTTATACTTGAAATTAACAAAATTTACATTTTAGATTAACTAATCAAATGGATATAAGATTTGGGATGCTAGTGAGGGATTAGTGACTCTAGGTTGTATTTGACATTGATAGTTTTCATTATTTAATTTTCTTTGAATTTACTCATAACTAGATTCATTTAACTTAAAAGGAATTAATATTTTAATACCTACAAATTAATTGATTGATTCCTCATGAGACGATACTCTACTTATCACTTTTTTTACTTGATACGACCTGTATACTTGAAAACGCATCATTAATTTATATTTGAGAGTTGAGGCAGAGTTAGTAATTTGGGTCCATATTCAAGCGTCATGTTAGTATTAAGGTTAGGAATCTGCCACATGTCACGGGTAACGGGTTCGTCGAATCAGACATACTCTAAGAGGCAGTAATTTGGTCTTCACATTAATTAGCAGTGAGATTTTAATTCACAATCTTATAGATTATAAAATATAGGGAAAATTCCATATAAAGCTACTTAAAATAGAGAAATTTTAAATTAGTTTGGTAAATTCAACAAATTTTTAATTAAGTCATTAACCTAATCTAGGATTTTAGAATATGGGTAAAATAACTTTAATGCCCTCCCATTTCTTCTCTCCCCTCTTAAAAGAGTTTTATTGCTGTATGACTTTATTGCTTTATATATATCAACACTAATATATAATCAAACAAAATATAATTTTTGTAAATCAAAGGAATTTTTATGCTCTAAAAGGATCATAAAAAATAATTCAAGCCAACAAAAAAAGGGAACCATGATACATACCATCTAAAAATCATTTAATTGATATTAAAAATCAATTAAAAATTTTGATTTTTTCAACCAAAAATCATTCAATTGATATTAAAGATAAAAACAATAATAAAAAATTTGTTTTATTAAAAAATAATGTAGTTATTTTTATCAAGTGAGACAAGAAAAACTAAAGGACAATACTTACCAACTTCTATTTGCAAAAATCAATTGAAATAAAAACTATTTTTACCAACATTAATCTAACAAACTCTAAATAATTTTCCCTAATGCATAAATGTGAATTTCTTAAAAATAATTTAGTTAAGATTTCACTTTTTTAATATGAATTATTCATTTTTTTTAGAAAGGCAAAAAAATTTGATATATTTCTAGGGAAAATTGTGAAAAAATCCCTTATTGGCAATTTATTTGTCAAATGGGACCTTCGTGTGCAGATTATCTTCCGCGTATGCAGAATATATCCTCTGATGTGCAGATGATCTTCCCTGTATGCAAAATTTTTTCCTATACGTGTGCAGAAAATCTTCCCTCCGTGTGCAGATATCTTCCCAGGTCCCATTTAGTAAATAAGTTACCAATGAGGTCTTTTTTTAGCAATTCTCCCATATTTCTAAGGATATTTTAGATAAGAATATTAAATGTACTTAAAATTTCATAAAATGATGATTGAAATATAGAACTTTCCAAGAAAAAATTTATTTATGAAATGAATATTGTAAAATTTATAATTAATATATTTATTTAAAAATAATTTTTTTTATTGTGACATATATTCTTATTTTTTCTGAAAAATTTGTTAGTGCTAATAAAATGAACTCCTTGCTTAAAAATATTGTAAGCTTTTATTCGTGCGATGATAATTAATATATTTAAACTATAGATGAATCATATTTTGTTTTATTTTTGGTCAAAAAAATATTTTTTTTTTATTAAATATTAATGTTGATATATATATATATATGGAAAAACATAAGTTACAAAATAATGAAACTCTTTAAAGAGGAGAGAGGAGAGGACATTAAAGTCATTTTACCCACATTTTAAAATCCTAAATTAGGTTGATGACTCATTTAGGGATTTGTTAAATTTACCAACTTGGTTTAGAATTATCCTATTTTAAATAACTTTATATGGGATTTTCCTTAAAATATAAACCAACTCCTTATTAATTGGATAAATCTTTATTTGCTTGTGTTATATATAAAGCATGTACTACTCCCTCTGGTACTTAATGGAAGACCTATTTACCTACTTTAATTAAACTAATAAAGTTAGTTTAAGTTAGGTAATATATATAGCTGTTTTTTCTTCAACACTGTAATTATCTTTCTTAATTTCTTCAATATCTCTCTTACTTGATTATTATTGAGAGAACATTAATAATGGTAAATTAAAAAAAGATTGATAAATATAAAAAATAAATCTTACTAAGATCAACTTTCCAATTACTCATACATTTAAAGACAAGACAGGAGGTAATACAAGGGAATAATCTCTGCATGATGTGACATGCGTGTGAGAAGCAACTATGAATTGTGACCCTTCCAATCGGAAGAAATTTATTAATAGAAAACGAATACAGATCACTTGTGAATTTTCCATGATCAATAATCATCATGAGACACGAGATTCTGTTTACCCATTCATTTCTCAGAAATTTTCAAAACACGTAATCTGTAGTCTCCACTCTTCATCATGTGAATCAAGAGAAGGCCTAGCTATGTTAGACGTGGCTCCCACATCGCCCAGTTTCAGCAATAATTAGCTGCTTTCAATTTTTATGCTTTCGCGTGGGATAATACTTCTCTTATATATTTAACCGGATCACATAAAGTTAATCTAATCTAAATTAGTACTAAATCATCTTTATGCCCATAAATTTAATCTAATCTAAATTAGTACTAAATCATCTTTATGCCCATTCTTCATGCAACTGGTGGCCCAGTAATAGAGCCGACTCACGAACGGAAGTTGGCGCAGATGGGTAGGCATCTGCGCCACATCAATCCATTCTTGGGTTCGATCCCAGGAAACGGAAGGTGTAGAGAATTTCCGTTGGGAGCTCTCTCCCCTGGGGCGCCTTAAAGAGGTGAATTCCTGTCGGGCCTATCAGATTGGGGGCGCCAGGACTAGTCGGTTGTCGGGGGCCCATGTCGGTAAATCCGGCGTTGGCCTTCAGGTTAACGCCGGATACCTGGAAGGTGGGTGCACCGAAGGCCAAAAATGGTCCATTGCATAAACCATCAAAAAAAAAAAGAGCCGACTCAACTTATATTATTTTTAGTAAATTAAAATTGGGATAAAAATTCTTTACTATAATGTAATTTGTGTTTGAATATTAAAGCTTCAAATTATAATTGGTGGCTATAAAAGCAAGCAGAAATTGTTAACCAAGGTTAACTCTAAAACCGTGATTGGATATAAAACTAATTCAGACAAAAAATTTATTGAAACTAGAATTTTTGAGGCTCTAACCTAGATTTGATCAGCTCAACTCTAATCAAAACAAGCGCGTCTCTCTTAAAAGTTCTGAAGAAATTTTTTAGTATTGCATAGATAGGATATATTTTTGGCCCACTTAACAATATAATATTTATGCGAATTTTTTAGTTGATATATGTTTTTCAACATCAGTCTCCTTGTATGTAAATCCTAGCTTTGTGCTTAATTAGCACATATCTAATATGTATCCTGAACTCTAATGATTATGTTACCATCAAATTCTTTTTTAATTGATCAGATTCATGATATCAAGATCCTTGATCCAACTAGAAGCAGTGGCTATAAAACATTATCTTAAAATTAAATGTTATATATTCCTCAAGATTAAAAAATTTGGATAAGTGTTCCTTCACTAATACTCACAGCTGTACCAAAGATTAATTTTTTAATAGTAGTACAAGTGTACAACATATATAGGCTTAACAGAATCTTCGCTTTCTTAAGTTTGCCCTCATTTTGGTTTTAATTCCTCAAGTTTTAAACTATGAGTTTTAGTTCCTCAAGAGGCAAAATAATCCATGTTTTTATTAAATTATAGGAACTAATGTTCTAAACGGAATGAAACTTGAGGGGCCAAAACCTATAGTTTGAAATTTGAGGGACCAAAATCAAATTAAGGACAAACAAGTGTCCAAAAATTGTACTAACCCTTTTAGAAAACATCACTACATGATGTTGTCATTAAAGCATGGATTAAGAAATATAATTATTTATTTAACGTACTCTTATTTTAATAATTAAAGTTGTCTTGGACTTAAATTTTTTTAAACAATTTTAAAATGACAAATAGATAGTCACAATTTTTTTGAGAATGACAATTAGAATAAAAGGGGGAGGGAATACAACTTAAAGTATATCGGAGAAGGAACTTTTTCGGATATGGAAATCACGTTTGAACTTTTAATATTTGTAGGAAAAATATTAACTAAAAGGAGATTAGGCGTACCTGGACGAATCCATATTCGGATCTAGGTCAAAGCTCTAATACTCCATACTTGTGCCCACACAATTATTAAACTACTCATACTTGTGCCCACACAATTATTAGACTACTAGAGCCTAATTGTGATTTGCACAGCAGATCACCAGAACCAGAAAGATGGTAGGAGAGAAGGGAATTGCCAGAAAACTCAATGGCGGGGTGAATTGCAATTGAGGAGGCACCACCCTATTTATAGTGGTTTATGGAGGCCACTAATTAGGAAAAGTGTGCACTCCTTCTTGCCCTTCAAGACAGTAATTAATTGTCTCTCAATTAATTCTCTAATTATGGTGATTTGTTCCTCTTTTAACAAATCCATAATTATTGTTGAAATATTCCCAAATCTGCATTTTATGCTGATTTTATTCTTATTTGATTAGGCTACTTATTTCCTAATCAAATAGTTCGGCCCATTAAGGGCGGACTTGGACCCAAAGTCCAACATCTCCCACTCGCACTTGATGGGCCTCCCATCGTGCGTGCGTTACTCTTTCTTGTTTCATACTTGGCGTCTGACGTGACTGCGTGGGCAAAAACGTCTTTCAGATTTGGTGCTTGTGATACTAGAAATCCTTTATATTGGACCAGCATCCAAGGACACCCTTTATATATAACCGTAAGCTATAAGTTCATTGCCTCATATGCCCCAAATTCTCCCATACATATTACTCATGGCATATCTAATCCCTCTCGAGTTAATATGATGATTAACTCAGATTGCCTTCTACGCACATAGTATCCGCACTTACTAGCTACACACAGAGCTAGTAAGGGGTCGACCACAGATACTAGCACATCTTATGTATCTAGGAGTAAATCTTCCTTTTTGACTAATCATCAGTTTATCTTGACTTGGTAGCTTTCCTAGTTTTCACTCGTCTGACCGAATGGAGTGTGATCATGGAGCTTCAGCTAAAGTAGCTGTCACCAAACCAAGCTTTCATGATGTCGCCTAAGTCTTAAGGGCATCGTGGAAGGATTCTTCCTTCCTGGGACTCATACTGTGGTGAACTAGGGATCTTTCACCCACATCCCGTGTTGCAGTTTAACTCTCAAGCACATGCAGTATGAATTGCATGCTACGGTGAATGGTTTGAGGTGTACGTCGATTTCTTTATCTTTCACCGTACAGACATTAGTTCCAAAATGTACTCAACATTTGAACCAGAACTTTCTTTTTCACAATATCTCTTTTACAATCTCTTTTGTGAAAAAGAGTTCTTTGCCTGGCTACAGGTCTATGTTCATGCTTCGATCCATTTTCTGTGTATATGCACACATGTGGATCTCATCTCAGTCTAACTGAGACGACTCAAACGCAAAGATTCTTCTCAACCATCTCATGGTGATCATTTGCTCGTCTTACCTTCCCATGCCCCTGCAAAACATGGGAAGACGGTTGTTCGTGTGAGTGAACCAACCTCTTTTGACCTGTACGACATACAAAACTGTATACCTTTATGTATTTACCCATAACATACATACCATTTCTTTTATCTTCACATAAAAGAAGTTCATGACCTTATATTTTATTTGCGCCCCTAGATTTTCACTAACTCAATGAAAAACAAGCTATGGGCTCAATAAGAGGATTTACCAACATTCTGTCAGTAGAAGGTCATTGAACTATCTCTTTCCCTCTTTGAAAGCATATCTCTCATAGAGATGTATCAAAAAGTATGTTTCGCCTTGCTGTGATACTTAGGATCCTCATCATAAGATGTTATCGTTTGGATCCTTCTATCCACCATTCATTCCCAATTTCTCATAGGAATTACTTTAGCCATATGGCACTTTGAATGATGGCAGAACACGCCATGCGTTCTATTTCCATGGATAACAGGAAAAAATACTATGCATATTTCCTTACTCCATCACCATTTGCCTAGGTCTTGTATTGGAGTATCCTTTCAAAAAGGAAAGTTGTTGTCTTGAAAACTTAATCCATGGTTATTCTCATAACCCATTTCACAGCAGGACCAAAAAGCAACTTCCAAGTCTGACCAAAAAACATTTGGTCTTATGTACACCAATATGTACATTCACATTACCAACTATAGTCTCATATGGGACTCTATCCACCTTTCTTATGTTGGATTCCTCATAAGACATGTAATCCTCTTTAGGTTTATGCTCTTGACTTCAGGGGTGTCTATGGGTTTGTAGTTTGACATCCCAAGATGTCTAAGGATTACACTTTTACATGTCTTAGGTGGAAAAGACTGTATCTTTCTTGTGCAATCTCCGTTTATCTTGTCATTCAAGATATTTGTTCAACCCATGACTTTCTTAACTCAGAATTTAAGGATTCTCTGATCCTTTATTCCTTTGACTCCCTTGACACTTGTTTCATATGTCATTTGACAAAGGATGACTTCAAAAAGAATCATCACTAGACCGTTTGGGACTTATGTAGTGTTCTTCGATTATTTCGAAGTTGGTGAGGCTTTCACCTTGTGAAAAACCTCATATACTACTATTTGGGTGATTGTTTCTACGAAGCCCTTAAGCTGCTTCATGTAGAGTTCATCATCCAATTTCCAAAATCCAAATTGGAAGGTGGTTTTTACATCATCTTGATGCAATTTTCAAGACTAAGCTTGTTGTCATAGCCAAAGTTCAGAGTTAAAACGCACAATGGACAACCTTCCATTGTATTACCCCTTAGCCACTAAGTGTTTTAGGTTCTACATGCCCCCAACAGATTTGAGAATCTACTTGTTCCCAATCACCTCTTGGCTAGGTGACAATTACCCAAACACGTATTTGGCTTAAAAGGAATCCAAAACCTCCTGCATGACACTTTGTAATTCATCTTAGCAGGTCCTTCTAGTGTCTTTCAGGCACTTATAGGTACTTATCATCACCTTCTAAAAGATGAAGAGAGCATTCAATCCATTAGGGAATCTATCCCTTATAGTCATTCGCTAGATGACAATTTGCTGCGAGGTGGATTTCATAGGATTCTTTTCCTATGTATGAGTGAGGTAATTCTCTTGTAACTTACCTCTTACTCTTTCATTGTAAAAATGGTCTCAATTCTCCCACTCGGATCAGTGAATTTAGGAACACTTGGTTATTCCTTGTCACTTGTGAACCTCTTAAAGAGATTTATTGTGATTAATGCTCATTTCCTACTAGGAAATTTGGGTTTTATGAACGTTGTGTCCCAAGGTTTTCTCTCAGTCACTGAGCCGCCATCATTTTCACTAATAAAGACGTGTCATTGCAAATTCTCATGTCATCTCACAAAGAGATACTTTGTATATCTTGACCCCAATCTTCCTTACTCATAGGAATAAATATGAATATAAAGTTGATGACCCTTATGGTCTTAACGAGTTTGGCCCTGGTCTAAGGCCCATCCACGATTCATAGGGTAAGGTCGTGACTGACATAGAGGGCATTTGGTTAAGTGTGAATATAATAGCTGCAAGTCTACCTACCAACATATGGCTGATAGCCTTATTGATCCCATTATGTTCACAACCAAATCAAAGGAGAGGTCTATCTCTCCATTTCAACAACTTTATTATGTTGAAGGGTTCTAGGTATTGATAGTTGCCTAACAATGCCTTTCTTGTACACAAAACAGCTTGAACTAAGCACATGGGTGTCTTTAACCCTTGTTAGTTCAAAAGGTCTTATCTTTTCAGTTTCACTGATTCCTGACCAGATCAGCCATTATCTAACAGCTTCACACTTTCCAAAAATAAAGTAAATATTACCGTATTTCGAGTAAACGTCCACAACGTCAATGAAACACCAGGCTGTTTGTGTTTTGCCCTCACGTTCATTGGTTCACTAACGTCATAATTTGCCAATTACAGTGGATATTCTCAAAAAATGTTTCTTTATCTTTCTTGCCAGGTAGAATAAGTTTTTCAACTTATTCATAAGGGTATTAACCCTTTAGCACACGTTATTTAGCAAATACTCTTTTGCTAGTTTGATCATTCCCTTTGATCAAGGTGTACATGTGGCAAGAAATAGAATCTTTTATCCTTGAAAAGAAACATCAAAATCCAACAAAGGATTTGAGAATCATAGTCCCATCGATCCTTAACTAAAGAGATAACAAAGATGTGATTCTGTCAGTTGCAATTGCATAAAGTGAATCAGGGTGGTTTATCTATGTAGAGTTAACGTGCAAGTTCCAATCCCTTGATTCTATCTCTTTATTGCTTTGCTTTTGACATGAAGCCATATGCTTCTGTGAAACATCCACAACTCATGTGGATTGCTACTTTTACAACCCTTAAAGGTTTATCAATGTAGCATTTTATCTTTACAGAAACTATTTACCTATTCTAGATCAAGTTTACCTCATAGGTTTCTTGCCATTAGGCATGGAGGATGAATCCTCCCACTCTTTAACTAAGTTCGTCTGACTGATGGATGTTGAATCCTTTAGTCTTTCACATTCAAGTTCAATGTGGTGAATCACATTGTTGAAGGTTACAATATGCATATCAGAGGCAATCTTTACTTTCATATACGCCCACTCACTGGAAGACATCGCTCACTCCCACTCATTGAGAGACATAGCTTCCTCCCACTCACTGGTAGATGTCTTATCACAACATACATTTGTTGTTTGTTAGAAAGAACTTGGCATTTAGTTTTGTCTCAACTTCTTAGTTTGACATCTGCCTCAAGTGTTGCCTAAACAACATGTTAGGACTTAGTACACTATGTTAAAACTTAACTTAGTTTTAACTTTATGGAAGAAGATCACATATTTCACTATCTTCCAACACTATCCACATGGCTTGGATAAGGTTACATTGCTCAAACCAATATAAGTTTAAGCAATGTTGTTCTTTCTATGCTTGATAGCATAAACCTCTTGTATCCTTCAGTTGCTTCAGCCTCTAAATGCTGAAGACTAGTTGGTAGGATGTCCCTGACATCTCATTCTTCTTGAATGAAAGAGATTTGAGAGTTCTTAACTCCACAGATATCTCTATTGAGCTTGTTTTCATAAGCTCAGTCAAATAGACTTGGTCATAATTGGTCACTTAGACGATTATGGTATACAAATCTTATTTGTTCAAATAAGACAAAGGATAATTAGATAATAAGTTCACTAGTTTCATGTTCAGGAGACAACTATGTTGACTCCCATCCCAATCATACTAGTTAGCTCATCACCCTTTTAACCACAGTCTTCATTTGAACACTTTCCCCTTTGGATTTCTAGACACATTCCAGAAAACTCCCATTCAATCAAATAGTAGTTATATTAACAAGATAATAACATAATATCATCTAACTAACATGAATGTTCAAGAAAACAAGAAGAGAATATACTAAATTCAATTCTAAAAACTAACAGAGAATTTAATCTTAAATTCAATGGAAAAACAAGAACATTCAAAAATTTAAGCCTCATATTGTTGTCTCTTAACTAGGTTCTCCTTCTCATAGGCCCTTCTGACCATATTAACTCATGTAGCATCTAGCTACAATGTCAAGCTCCTCTTTGCCATGTTTACATCCACTCATTTGGATGTATTTGCAGCATACCTCCCACTTGATGAGATGATTCTCACATCTCTATCTCTCTTGTCCTTTGTCACAACATATGTGATAAAAGGTTGACTTTTAGAAGTCATTGCTTCAACATTTGGGAAGACTTATTATTATTCAATAATTATTGAATAATTTTAAGTTGCTGCAATTTTTCAGGTTTTATTCCTAAGAGTTTGAGTCAAGGTTGGATAGGATTTTATATTCAAAAACTTATTTGAATAATCCCTTACTTTTAAAGAATTTTTCAGCATTTAACCTTATGTTGCAACTGAAAAAATTCTTAAAAAAATAAGCCAACCTATCCCAAAAAAAACAATAGAACCAACTTTGATTCAATTCCAACATTTTTGGGAATCTTTAGGTGCATACAAGCACCTTTTTGACTCAAAACAGATCCAAACGTGCTTCAAATATATGCAAATTATATATCAAATTGAAGCTCTCGAATTTAGGAATATTTAGGAATCAACCACGTCTCAATTGGAGGCCCCACGCGCCCTCACGCTCCCCTAGAAGGTTTCTGGATCAAAAATCCTGAAAAATTGGAAAATTCCAGAATTGGCCACTCTCGGTGGTGGCGCGTGACGTACACGCGCCGCCTTGCGGCCACCTGCCGGCGACACACGCCAGTCCAAACGACTCCACGTGACGTCCTCTCTCCGACAGTGCTTGCCACGTGTCAAAGGAGACCCCAGTGGGCCCCACGCGCCATATGTCCTCTCTCTCCTTTTTTTGGTCAACAGTCAACGAATGACTGTTGACCGGTCAACGTTGACCCGTCACCACTGATGTGGCGATGATGTGGAGCTGACGTGTCTCGGTCAACGGATGACGTGGCCTCATTGACCGAGGCTGACGTGACGTTTGGCGCTAACGTGGCGACCGCTCATTGGCGCCACGTGGCATTGGTTGACCGATGACGTGGCGTTGACTGCCACGTCATCGTCTTCAACCTCCAGCCGGGTCAACCGACCCGGTTGGAGCTCCGATGGGTCATCACGACCCGCCAACTTCGGGAGGCCATATCTCCCTCGTTTTAGCTCCGTTTTTCGCGTTCTTGGTGTCGTTGGAATCGTAGTTCAGCGAACTACAAGTCCATGGCATTTATTTGATCTTAAAACCTCTGTTTCATTAATCAAATCACGAGTGAAGTTACGGCAGTGACTGACGACCCGCGAACTTCTTTCCTTTGTTTCTCCCTCATCCGGACTCCGTTTGACGCGTTCTAAGCATCGTTGGAATCGTCTCTTCGAGATCTACACATCCATGTCCTTACTTTGGGCAAAAGCACCGAGTTTCGAACACCCCAGTTTTCTTGACATTGATGGCATTGCGTAAACCGACGTGGATGCGTGTCCTATGGGTTTCAAAGGCTCTTCTAACCTTTGAGGAGTTAAGGTTTTTCGTTTTTGAATCCACATAGGTTTCAAAAAATCAACTTTAAGAAATCGAAGAAGAGGGGAGAAAAAAAAAGAATAATGAAGCTTTGACATGTGTAGGGATAGACAGTCTCGCATGAATATACAAAGAACAGAGAGTCAAGAACTCATGCAAAAACCCAAATGTATATTAACAGCATGATTTTCATATATGCAAAATTAGAGACAGGTAACGCATACATGCAGCATGTCCAAGGAAGAATTAACAGCATATTATTTTTTCATGCTAAGAGACGGTGAGATAAGTAAGAAACTTCACACAGCATCTACTCTTTTACTTTCGCATAAGAAGCAATATATAATGGAATATATATTTTATGAGAAATTATCATATTCATACGCGAATAAGAGATTAGAAAAGGATGCAAGCATATTAATTAACATTATATATATTCACATATATAATAGCACAGCGGAATTAGAATTGAGATATAAACAAATTATATCATACTTTTATTCACATAGAATAAATCACAGCCTCAAGGATCAAATGGCTCTGATGCCAATGTAGGAAAAATATTAACTAAAAGGAGATTAGGCGTACCTGGACAAATCCATGTTCGGATCTGGGTCAAAGCTCCAATACTCCATACTTGTGTCCACACAATTATTAGACTACTAGAGCCTAATTGTGATTTGCACAGCAGATCACCAGAACCAGAAAGATGGTAGGAGAGAAGGGAATTGCCAGAAAACTCAATGGCGGGGTGAATTGCAATTGAGGAGGCACACCCTATTTATAGTGGTTTATGGAGGCCACTAATTAGGAAAAGTGTGCACTCTTTCTTGCCCTCCAAGACAGCAATTAATTGTCTCTCAATTAATTCCCTAATTATGGTGATTTGTTCCTCTTTTAACAAATCCATAATTATTGTTGAAATATTCCCAAATCTGCATTTTATGCTGATTTTATTCTTATTTGATTAGGCTACTTATTTCCTAATTAATCAAATAGTCCGGCCCATCAAGGGCAGACTTGGACCCAAAGTCCAACAATATTATATTCCATGATATAAAAATCTCACCAACCATATCTCTGGTACTATTGTGTTGGTTTAATTCCTTTGATTGCTTCCGTTTCAAAGATTATTTTGAAACGAGATAACTTTTCACCATTATGCGCAGTGTGTTTTACTGTAAACGATGATCATTCTGCCATTAATTTTCTAGTGTGTTGACAGGTAACATACATGTTACTTAATTTAAACGTGTTATATAAAGATATAATCAACCAATCCTATCAATTTTGTATGCTTAGTTCTTAGAGATTGTTAAGAATCAATTATATGGAATTGCGACTTTTTTTTTTTTTTTGAATACAAAGGCAAGCAATGCTTGTAGTTTATAAATACCTATGATTAGGGAACACATACATCTCCTGCCGTGACTCACCACACTCTAGGGCATGGAATTGCGACTTTGAAATAGTACATTCACCGAACCCATACGTATACTTTCTTCTCTTCTTATTATGTGACATTTTTAACTATCTCATTAAAACTTGAAAAATTTGGTTAAGTCATTAATTTGGTTTGAAAATGATATAAGTTCCGAAGTTTTTTAACACGGAGGTTAATTATTTGTTTTTAATTCTTGGGTCAAGAGGCAAAAATACTCATAAACGTTTCTCAAAAGTGCATCCACCACCATAGACTTTTTTTTATGTGCAAAAATAACCATGAAATTTTAAAAGGGGGGCAAAAGTGACACGTCCGTTAAAACTAACTAACGGCCGTTAACTCTAGTGCAAAAGTACCAAAATACCCCTATTTAAAAAAAAAAATTTAGAGGCAAAAATACCCATAAACTTTTTTCAAAAGTGCGTCCACCACCATAATCTTTTTTTAAGATAGAGGTATTTTGGTACTTTTGCACTGGAGTTAACAGCCATTGGTTAGTTTTAATGGACGTGTCACTTTTTCCTCCCTTTTGAAAATTCATGGTTACTTTTGCACCCAAAAATAGTTTATGGTGGTGGATGCACTTTTGAGAAAAATTTATGGGTATTTTTGCCCCTTAACCCTTAATTTTTCTGTTTTAATATCATGAATTATATCTAAGAAGTTATTGAAGGCGGAATTGATGAGATTTTTAAATAGGGATAATTTAAGAAAATATAATCAATATATTATCTAGCGACTTATAATGAGGACAATTTATTCCTTTTAAAAGGAGTTTTATAAAAAAAATCAGAAGAAGTAGAAACATATCCCACAGTTTGTATCCAACAGTAGTGCGTTGAATAATATTATTTTTGATAAGAGGATACAAGTGCTTAACAAAAAAGAAAAAACATATTGATGAACCCAAAATCTACATCACTTAACAAGTAGAGAGTTGATCATAAACATTAGGAAGAAAAAAAAACAGAGAAAAATCATATATTTTATAGCAAATTTAAAATGCTGACTTAGCAATTAAATGGAGGACAAATCAACACCCACGTGATTATCATTAATATATTACTAAATTCTTCGTTACTAAAATATTAAATTCAATATGAAAAATATTACTGGAAGAATCACCATCCTTGGTGCAATTGAAAAGACCCTTGGAGTTTCCTGTTGTTGCCCTAGAGATGCCCATTATAGTTACTGGTGAGAGCACAAAAGCCGAAGCCATGAGCAGTCACTACAAAAAAACAGGATATTAGAGACGGAATTTAGCGACGGAAATTCCGTCGCTAATAATATTAGGGACGGAATTTCCGTCGCTAATTCTGTCTCTAATATGTTAGCGACGGATTTGCGATGGAAAAAGTTCCGTCCCTAAAAAGGGCGTTACTAATTCTGTTAGCGACGGAATTCTGAATTCCGTTGGTAATTTAGAGACGGATTAGCGACGGAAATTCCGTCTCTAATCTGAGACGGAAATTCCGTCTCTAAGTTGAAATTCCGTCGCTAATTTTTTGAGACGGATTAGAGACGGAAATTCCGTCTCTAATTTTTGACACGGATTAGAGACGGAATTTCCGTCGCTAAGGCTGAGACGGATTTTTATGTTCCGTCGCTAATGTGCAACGGAAATTGTCAAGATTAGCGACGGAAATTCCGTCGCAAATTGAAATTTTTTTAGGGATGGAAATTCCGTCTCTAATTTGTCTAAGATTAGCAATAGAATTTCCGTCCCTAATCTGTCACAAAATAAAAAAAAATTATTTCCGTTATTAATTTCTAAGACGGATTAGCTACGGAATTTCCGTCTCTAATCCGTCACAAAGTAAAAAAAAATAATTCCGTTATTAATTTCTGAGACGGATTAAGTAAATTAAAATTAAAATATACACTGTGGAAATAAGTAATATATTAAGTAATAATATCCACACAATTCTTTAAAATCATCAAAATAATTCAATTTCATTAAAGGGAGAACAAAAATTATCCAACTGAGAGATAAATACATCAATAAAAACAGCCCCCAACAAATTAAATAGTTTCCTAAATTGCTAAACTATCTAAGAACCACCATTGTTGTGTTCATAAATGATTGGCGAGAAGTCTGGAGGTGGCAGTAGTCAGATTGAGAAACAAAGTGTTCAGCAACAATACTGCATAGGATCTTGGTGGTGGCAGTCTTTGGCAAAGAATCAGTGATGAAAACCTTATTGGCGACTTTGAAGGATGCAAGATTCTTCTTGTAAAACCTCAACACCTCTTCCTCTCCAATTTCTGATATGCTCTTACTAATACTGCACAATTTATTTTTCACCACCAATTTAGCATATCAATACATCTCTCAAGCAGCCACATTATCAAATGCTTGAGTGTAGAACTGAGACCACATACCTGTAATCAATGCTTGCTACTATAATATCTCTAATCCGTCTCTGATTCCGTCTCTAAAATTTTAGAGACGGAAATTAGCGACGGAATTATTCCGTCTCTAAAGTCCGTCTCTAAGCCGTCTCTGATTTCCGTCTCTAAAATGTTAGAGACGGAATTCAGAGACGGAATAATTCCGTCTCTAATTTCCGTCTCTAATCCGTCTCTCATTTCGTCTCTAACATTTTAGAGACGGAAATTAGCGACGGAATTTTTCCGTCTCTGATTCCGTCTCTAAAATTTTAGAGACGGAATTCAGTGGCCAAAGCCCAGGTCTCTTAGGACACGTGGAATTAGATGGCATTGATTTTGACATCAAAGCTGGTACAAACTTGTACTGGGATGTCCTTCTTGAAGACCTTTATTCATACAAACAACAAAAGAAGTTTTACTAATCAGCATCACCAGAATGTCCAATCCCTGATTACTACTTAAACACAGCCATTACCACTGGCCTGTTTGACTACATTTGGGTCCAGTTCTACAACAACCCTACCTGCGAATACACCGATGATGGAGATACTGAGAAACTTATAAGTTCATGGAACCAGTGGACCACCACCTTCACCGCCACCAAGTTCTATGTCGGCCTCCCGGCATCTCCCGCCGAAAATGGTAGCTCCGGTGGTTATGTCCCCATCGATGTGCTCAACAGTGAGATTCTTCCAGAAGTGGAAACCGCTTCCAAGTTTGGTGGGGTTATGTTTTGGGACTATAACTATGATAATATAACTGGGTATAGCAATAATATCATATGCACTGCCCCTCCAGCTTTTAATGTCTTGGTACGTGAGCCACTAGTTGCCATGATGAAATCTGCCTCGGAGGTTCTGTATCATGTATGGGATATATAAGTTGTACGAGGCTAGTGCCTTCAATGCTTAAGTGATGAAAGCCTTATTCTAGTAAGGTTATATCATCATTAATAGATAAATAAAAAACTTTATATTGAGCACGTCATACTGTTCTTTATGAGATACGAATAATCTTACAAATTAGAGGAAAATAAAAGAAACCACCACAATATATTAGAGGGGATCAATTGGAATATCAGGATGAAAGATTTTGGTCCCCTAGCTAGTTGCTGCTATATAGAATCTATCTACAGCGTCATTCATAAGTTCTTTCGTTCGCGGTTAAGTTATTGAGAACTAAAATTTCAAGATAATGTTCCTTTTACCTTGTGGAATTAAAATATTGACGTGCGTTAATGTACTGACCATATAGTTAACTTATACTCCATTTGTCTTTCTCAGCCCATAGTTAAGCTACGTGTCCTCACTCGTCACCCATCATCATATTGTGAAAAAGAAACAGGAAAAAGAGAATTCGACGTTAATGACCCTAGCCATATATAGTCCAATAATTTCATATGTGAGACTTCAATTATTATACTTTAATAATATTCTAAGATGCTTCAGATAAAATGACCAATTTTTTTCCCTGCACTAATGAGTTCCATCATTTTTTATTTTGGTGATGAGTTACTCCTCCTATCCATAACATAAGAGCTAATATATAATATAATGATATATAACATATGTTATGAGTAAGTAATTTGTTTAGCTTCCTTAATCTTTCTAAAAAAAATCAACTAGCTCTTATAATAAGAATTGGAGGTAGTACATCTTTTTAGACTCTACATAGAATTGGTTGTTTGTAAGATGCTCCTGCTAGAACAAGAAAGCATTACATTTGCTTCTCTCAAGCTAGTCAATTTCACTATGGCTAGCTAGCAAAACACAAGCTTCGATCCTCCTCCTTTTGCCCTTGCTGCCTTTGTCTTAGTACAACAAAATTTAAAAAAATCACTGCATAATGTGAGAAGCAATTATTTCGGGGTTACTCCCTTCGTTTTTTGCTTAAAAAAATTATTCTTTTGAGGTTTTAACTTTTAACACATGGATTAGGAAAGAGAAAATCTTTTTAAATGACGGATGAATTATTCAAATTTTAAATTGGGACATTAAAGTTAACAAATTCTATATCAGATCATATGTCTTAAAATGGGATGTTAGAATTTGATAATTTTACCTTACTACCCTCATTTTATTCAAAGTCAGTTAAAAAATAATCCTATGTGTCCACCTACGTGTCAGTCATCCATCTTCAATCTTGGTCAATGTTGCAGCAAAGGAAGAGCAAGATAGATCAATCAGATGGTAATGATTATTCAGACTAAAACTGCAGGGAAAAAAAATCATTCTAAAAGTAAACAAAACATAATTTTACTGAGGCCTTTTTCTCTGGTGTGACCAAGTTCAGAAAAATTTCTTGAAATCTTTAAAATTAATCCCCAGATCCTTCATAGCAAAAGTAAGATTTTGTAAATTAAACAAGAATTGAAAGCACACCGTCGATTTGAACTGGTGACTTTACCAAGTGAGAGCAACGTGGCCTAACCAGCAGGCCAAAATAATATTGGTTGTTAAAAGTAGAATTCAGGATTGAAATGGAAGAAGGAAGAGGAACGAAAGAAAGGACAGAGAATTGGATGATGACTAAAAGAAGGAGAACGGCCAGATTTTGTTTTGCAAATAAGACTGTGCATTTTGACTAAACGGAGAGAAGCGTCAATGGAGAGACCCCATGCTGCAAGAACAGAGCTTTAATCTACCACACAAAACCCCCACCTCCTCCTCCATTAAAAGCAACCACATGTTGGTGAGAACTAGTTTAACTGAAACCCATCCCCATTCCGATCAACCCCTTCTGGATCTGGATTTGGGGAGGCGCTCCTTCTTGGAGTGGAAAAGACGTTTAGGGTTCATAAAGGTGAGATTCAATGAGAAGTATGAAAGATGCCGATGAAGATGAAGAAGAAGAAGAGTAAGGCGGTTGAGGAATGAGAAAACTGAGCTGGAATCAAATGAGGGTAGTAAGGTAAAATTATCTAATTCTGAATTCCTATTTTTAGACATATGACTTGATTTAAAATTTATTAAATTTAACCACCTAATTTAAAATATGAATAATTCACCTGTCTTTTAAAGGAATTTTCCCTTAGGAAATACAATTATTTATTTAATGCACTCTTAATTTATTTTAATAATTAATGTTGTCTTGGACTTAAAGTTGAAGAGACCAAAATTAGAATTAAAAATAGTAATTATTTTTTTAAAACAATTTTAAAATGAAAGATAAATAGTAATAATTTTTGAAAGTGACAATTAAAATAAAAGGGGGAATATAGCTTAATTTTATCGGAGAGGAACCAGTATGGGATGATGAACACCCAAACCTCATCAGATCTGAACAGTCTAGATTTGATCCTTTGTCTTCATTTTCTTAAAAAAAAATTGTTTTGATGACTACATAATCTAAAATAAAAATCCTCTCTTAATTATCATTTTTTAAAAGTGATTTTTATTTAAAAATTATCAATTAAAAATCATCAAATTTGGATTGTCCAAATCAGATCTAGACGATTTCAATCTAATGATGTTTGGGTCTTCATCACTTTGATGAGCACCTAAACTAGTTCCGAAAACCAGAATAATAGTTTAAAAATAATGTTACATATAGGCAAAACAGTCCGAGCATGCCCAAAAATATTACCCTCCCCTCCAAATCCTCAATTTTAAAGGGGAGGTGAGGAGAGAAAATTTTACCAACACAAATAAGAGGGGACCAAAATCCCTGGCCTCCCCTCCAAATCTCCCACCCTAATGGAACCTTGCATTCACATTATTCAACATACTCCCTCCGGTTCTTAATATAAGACATATTTACCTAATTTAATTATATTAAGTTAATTAGTTAAGTTAGTTAATATGACATGTATTTTCTAAAACACCCTAGTCATCTTCCTTGATTTCCTCATCCTCATTTCATCTCCTCATTGATTGTTGTTGAAGGAATATTAATATGGATAAATTAGGAAAAGATTGTCAAATATAAAAACTATACTTTATATTTAGGACCAATGTCAACTTTTCTTATATTAAGGGCATGAGGAATATCCACCAACGTGCAAATCTCAAATGGGTAACTTCGACTCCAAACGTTTCCAAGCCGTCCATATTCGGTTCTGCAAACCGACTGGTCAAATCAGTGCGCCGACGAACCTGTACCTACTTTGATCTGGTTTATATTCCTCATAACTAATTTAATTGTTTTATAGATCTTAAGTTAAATGATACATTCCATATTATACATACAGGTTGACCAAGGAACTACAAAAAAAATGGTATTTTGTAGTGGTGATATTGTAGCGGTTACAATTAACCGTTATAAAGATTAACATTTGTAGCGGTTAAAACCTAAACTGCTACAAATTTGTAGCAGCAAGCTACGCGCCAAGTGGCGCGATAGATTAGCAACATTTTTTGTAGCTGTTAAGTATAAAAAACCGCTACAAAGCGCGCAATTCCCGCCAAAACTTGTAGCGGTAAAATTATAGCGGTTACTAATTAATAACCGCTACAGAGTTGCTGCCACTTGGCGCGACCAAAACGCGCCAACAGTGTAGCAGTTATTTGTAGCGGTTTAACCAATTAAACCGCTACAAAATACGAAAGGTCGCTTATTTGTAGCGGTTATAAAGTTATAACCGCTACAGAAGTCACTACAAAAAAAATGTGATTTAGTAGCAGTTAAAAATGGGTATTAGTAGCAATTTTAACCGCTACAAACAACATTAATAGGGGTTAGGAAAACTGCTACTAAATCGTATGTTGCAAGCGGTTTTGTAGCGGTTATATAAAATCGCTACTCAAGGAAAATAACCGCTACATCCTTTGTAGCGGTTCCACCCAACCGCTACAACATCCTCATGAACGAAATTTTTTTCAGAAATATTTGTAGCGGTTATATAACCGCTACAAATATAAGAAATTGAAAATTTGAAGGCGGGAAAAGAAAAATGACATTTTTTTTCAATTTTGTAGCGGTTAATAAACCGCTACTAATTTTGAATTTTTATGAAATTTGTAGCGGTTAGAAAACCGCTACTAATTTCATGAAATTAAAATTTGGCGCAAAAAAATTTAATTTGAATTTAAAAAGGCGCATTTGTTAGTAGTGGTTTAACAACCGCTAGAAATATTTAAAATTTTTTTAAAAAATATACGATCATTTGTTTCTGTTCTTTTAATATTAAATTAAATAGTTTATTTTTTTATTAGTTTATCTAATTTAATTAGCTTATTATTCAATAGTTTAACTTATTAATAAATTAAAAGGAAAAATTTAATTTAATTGGATACGTAGGTAATAAGGAATTATTATGTTATCTAATATAATATAATTGTGTATGAAAAATAGATGAAAATGAGATACAGCTCTAAAATATCTAAACAAATGGTGAGAATAAATTTTATATAAAGGAAAGAAGTATTGTAAAAAAATTAAAAAATTTATTACCATATTTGATCGTATTATTCAGCTCCTCTACTCATACAAAAGAAGTTGTAAATGAGAGAAAATGAAAGAAAGGTAAGATGAAAAGAAATTGGGGAGTGTTTGAAATGAGTTGTGGTAAGGGTATTTATAGGGATCCACGTACTATTTGTAGCGGTTAATGTATCCATTTTGTAGCGGTTTTTAGTTCGTAGCGGTTTTTTAAACTTTGTAGCGGTTTAATAACCGCTACAAATATTATTTTATTTTATTTTTTTAAATTTTTTTTCCAGTGTTTTTTAAAGACAAAAGCATAATTTGAATTTGATCACTCATCATCGCCATCCCTACAAAAATTATGTAGAAAAATTATTGTTAGGGATGTATTATTAAATTTAAAAAATTTAATTTAAATGATGTGGACTTAAAAAAACTCACCGCAATAGAGGTAAATTGTCATCGCCTTCAGGGAAGTAGTTTTCAAAATCGGCTGGCTGAAATAATTCACTCTCGTAGGCGATGTTATCGCCTTCACCCATGTCGTAAAGGTCTCGTGGCTTTAAATGAACGACCATGTGCTAATCCCTGTGCCTCTCGTCCTCGACATAATAAACCTGATGTGCCTGTGAAGCTAGAATATACGGCTCATCATCTTGAGAAATACCAGTATGAATTGGCAGTGAGAAATTGACTGATGTGATCCCTAAGTCGTCAGTTGTCAGTCCCCGAGAAGTAATGGTATTTGCCCACAAACACTTGAACAGCGTTACAGTTAAACGGCTTTGATAATTAAGTTCGACCACATCAAGAAGCTTGCCATAGTAAGGGACGCCTCCGAACTGCATGTTGGCGTCACTGCTGCTCGCATAACTCCTTGTCCTAAATGTGCCATAAACACCTCAATTCTGAGTTTGCAATCCTTGATCCTGTGAAACCGTGCAAAACTTAAAACCATTGACATTGTATGCTGTAAACCTTTTTGCATGATCAAGAGGGCCGATTGCGAGAGCTCTGAAATCTGGTGAGTGTGGGTTGTGGTCATTTAGTATTCTGCGCGTAAACCAACTCAGGAATTCTCTGTGGACCCTCCTATAAACTTCCGAGGATGTCTGTGTATGGATCCTGAGTTGACGCTTAACATGACTTCTGAATTCCCTGCAATTTAATAATGGAAAGGCGATAGTGAAATGAAAGTGAGAAATGTTACGAAAGATATAGATCGAATAACATGTGAGTGTACAATTCTTACCGTATGAAAGGTTCAACTTGAGTGCAATTAATCAAGACATGTCTATGTGCTTGAAACTTCTCAGTTGCCGTAAGTTTAAAGTTCTCAGTTGCTCCAACTGGTTTACCAACACGAGGGATAAATTCTCCTGATGTCGACGCAGGTTCAGATCAATCGTCAACACGAGGTGGGCGGTTGAAAGTCGTCTCAAGATCATCAAAGTACTTTGAACAAAAATACAGCACCTCATCCCCTATATAGCCTTCAGCTATAGAACCTTTTGGCCACGCCTTATTCCTTGCGTAAGATTTTAATTTCCCAAGGAACCTACGAAGTACAGAAGAGAAAATTGATATAAAATGATGAAAAGGACGACTAGCAAACATTAAATATGGAGAATAAAGCACATATTTAAAATGAGTACCTCTCAATCGGACACATCCAACGATATTGTACTGGTCTAGCGAGCTTTGTTTCATGAACGAGGTGGACTGCAAGGTGAACCATCACAGTAAAAAAGGATGGAGGAAAGATCATCTTCAAATGACAAAGCGTAAGAATGATTTTGGACTGCAGCTGATCAAGCTCCTCAACGATTAAAACCTTAGAACACAACTTCCGAAAGAAAGAACAAAGTTCCACTAAAAGAATGGAAACATCGGGAGGAAGTGCATTCTTTATAGCCAGAGGGAGTAACTGCTGCATAAGAACATATGAGTCATGACTCTTCAGGCCAGCAACCTTTCGAGCCTGCAAGTCAACACATCGAGAAATGTTACTTGAATACCCATCCGGAACTTTTAATTTCTTCAACGTCGTGAGGAAGACTTCCTTGTTCAATTTTGTAAGGGTAAACTTTGCCGGCTGAAATTTGTCATGCTCATTTGGCCAAGCGTCTTCACAAACTCCCATGTCTTGTAAATCTTTCCTCGCTTGAAGGTGATCTTTTGCCTTGCCAGGTTCGTTAAGCAGCGTATACAGCACATTGTCGCAAACATTCTTTTCAATGTGCATTACATTAAGACTGTGGCGAAGTAAATTAGATCTCCAATATGGAAGAGTGAATAAAATACTTATCTTCTTCCACTGCTGAGGCGCCGAAGTCCTGCGAGTCTTTTGGCGAGTTTGTGTTGAATCGTCGCTTTTTCCAAACTCGAAGTCAACATGCTCAAGCTGCTGTAAGATATCTGTACCAGACAAAGTCTGAGGTGGTCCTTTTTTTTTTTTGGTTTCCCATTGAAGCGATTCCGTTGCAATATGAACTTATGCCTTCCATCAAGAAACCTCTGATGCCTCATAAAGCACTACTTTCGGCTGTGGGAAAGGTGCACTGCGTCAGAGTCAAAATTACAAGCTGGACACGCCGACCCAGTATGCATATTCCAACCAGATAATGTGCCAAGGCCAGGAAAGTCACTAATCGTCTACATCAAGGCTGCACGCAAGTTGAACAAAGTCTTGCCGTAAGCGTTGTACGTCTCCAAGCCGACATTCCACAGGTCAAGCAATTTCGCAATAAGCGGTTGGAGATACACATCGATGTCATTGCCCGGTGCCTTTTTGTCTGGAATGATCATAGACATAATGAAAGAGCTTTGTTTCATACACATCCAGGGGATAAGTTGTAGGGAACTAAGACTACCGGCCAAATACTGTAACTTATGCTAAGATTCCCGAAAGGATTGAAACCGTCGGTCGCCAACACAATCCAAACATTTCTAGGGTCAGTCGCGAAATCTGGAAAGTCGTTGTCAAACGTTTTCCAAGCATCTGCATCCCGGGGATGTCTTAATTTACCGTCTTCATTGTTATCAATGGCATGCCACCTCATGTGCTCCGCAGTTTTAGACGACATAAATAATCTTTGTAGGCACGGTTTCAAAGGGAAGTACCTGAGAATCTTTGCAGGCTTCTTCTTCTGCTTTTTCCCCTTTCGAATTGTCTTATACCTCGATGTGTGACATCTCTTACAAGTCTCCCTGCTGGAATCGTCTCCCCAATACAGCATACAATCGTTTGGGCATGCATCAATCTTTTGATAGTTCAACCCCAACTTGTTGATAATCTTCTTTGCCTCGTAGAACGTTGTGGGAATCTCAGCGTCGGGGAATGCATCTTGTAATAATTCAAGCAACATCGACATTCCCTTATCTGTGATTCTACACAAACACTTGATATGATACAATTTGATCAAGAAAGATAATTTAGAATATTTTCAACAACCTTGATATAAAGGACGATCTGCTTCATCCATCAAGCTAAAAAAATCCCGAGCTGCTTCATTCCTCATAAAAACCGGCTTAGAACCGTGCACTTCTTCATTGAAATTGTCGCCTTGAAATCCAAATGCATCACGCACAATATCATTCACAAGATCATCTTCATCTACTTGAATGCCTACTTGAGAACTTCGAGGAAGAGCATCATCATATCTAATGCCGGCCTTCTCACCATGAACTGCCCAGAACGTATAGTCCTCAGGGAAAGGCTTCAGAAGCAAATGCTCCTTCACAACATTTCATGCATGCCACTTCTTGAACTTGCATCTCCGACATGGACAGACGATCTTGCCATTACAACTGGCGTGAGTGAATGCAAAATCCAAGAAATTGTTTAATCCGTACAAATATTCCAGAGAATTGGGTGGCAACCTGATCCATGATTTATCCATAGCTACTAGTGAGAGAGAAGAAAGTATAGAGAAGAAGATGAGTGAATAGGGAATGACGAATGCCAAATACTAAAATTTGTAGCGGTTTGGTATAACCGCTACAATGCCACCGCTACATAATACCATTTTTTTTGTAGTGAGTTCAGAGGTCACAAAATTTGTAGCAGTTTTGTACCATAACCGCTATAGAACTTCAAACGTTTTTGTACTTTGTAGCGGTTATTATAGAAACGCTACAAAATTTAGCCGCCCTAGCTTATTTGTAGTAGTTGATGTAGCGGTTATTTGAAGAACCGCTACAAATTCCACCCCTATATAAGGCCGCCGCCCCCTTCACTCTTCCGTTTTGCCATTTTGTTTCCTGAAGTTTCTTTGAGTGTTTTCTTTTAGATTTGAGCGTTTAGACGTCTGTGGAAGAGTTTTTACTGCAATATTTCTCATTATTTGTACCTGAGGTATGAAAACAATACGTATTTTATTTGTTTTTTTATTTTTATTATATTTTTGCATAATAATGTGACTAAAATGTTTTTTGTTTGAATTTTTGTAGTTGATATGGCTTCAAGACAGGATAGGGGGAAGGAGCCCGAGGTCCCAAGACCGATTTTGCGGGGTGGCAGCAGTAGAGCAGGGGGCAGAGGGAGGGGGCAGCCGGAGGGAGGGCGACCGCGGCATTTCAACCCATCCCCCCACAGAAGTCGGCCCTACCACAGGCACCGCAGACAATCCTACAGGAGACGACCGCACTAAAGGTGCCTGATTTGGGGGAGGAAGATATCAACGTCGATGACTATGGCACGAATGAGGACTTCGACATCCCGATTGGGATCAGAGAGATAGAGCAGTTCCTCGATGAGGAGGAGGCGTGGGAGCATAACAACCCACGAGGGTCGTCTTCACGGTCTATTGGGTTTGAGGTGTAGGTCCAAGGTAAATAAATTTTTTTATTTAATAAATTATTTATTTAAATTCGAAATGTTAAATTTGAATTACAATTTATCTAACGTGTGGTAAATTGTGCAGATGAGAAGGGGAACGTGTCTACGAGGAGGCTGGACGTGGTTGGTCTGAACAGCATGGACCGAACACTACGAGTTGTAGTGCCGTGGCATGAGGGCACGGACCAGCCGATTGACAATGGGGGTCACCTGTTCAACCGCTTCCTGAATGACTTGGGCTCGAATTGGATGCGGTTCCCCCTTCACTTCAGGACGTGGAGGCACGTTCCGAAGGGGCCGAAGGACCTGGTTTGGGAGGAGGTGGTGCAGGTAATTAATAGTATTTAATTAATATTTTTTGTAATTAATTGTATTTAATTAATATTTTTTAATAGGATTTTTGTAATTATTGATATTTAAATGATTTTTTTACAGCTGCGGTTTGTCGTCCGGGCCAACCGGAAGAGGTACACCTTGGTGAAGATGGGTGACAGCTGGAGGAACAGGAGGAACCGTCTCTTCCACACACTACAAAAAAAACGTGATTTAGTAGCGGTTAAAAATAGGTATTCGTAGCGGTTCTAACCGCTACAAACTAGGTTAGTAGCGGTTATAAAAACCGCTACTAAATCGTACGTTGCAAGCTGTTTTGTAGCGGTTATACAAAACCGCTACTCAATCAAAAATAACCGCTACAAACTTTGTAGCGGTTAATATTAACCGCTACAAAATCAAGAGATATTTGTAGCGGTTACATAACCGCTACAAATATAAAAAATTTTATTTACAGTCTTAAAAGATTTTTTGTAGCGGTTAAAAAACCGCTACAAATATATAAAAATGAAAATTTGTTAAAAATGACTTTTTTTATTTGTAGCGGTTAGGAAACCGCTACCAAATTTGAATTTCATGAAATTAGTAGCGGTTCATAGAACCGCTACTAATTTCATGAAATTTAAATTTGCCGCCAAAAAATTTAAATTTATCTTTAAAAAGGCGCGTTATTTCGTAGCGGTTTAATAACCGCTACAAATATTTAAAATTTTTTTTAGTAACTTCCGTTGATATTTTTCTTTTTTTTCAATATTATATTAATTAGTTTAATTTATTATTATTTTATCTATTTCAATTAGTTTATTATTTAATAGTTTAACTTATTAATAAATTAAAAAGAAAAAATGTAATTGAATATGATTAGTATAAAATTATATTAATAATATTATTAACGATAGTTAGGTAATAAGGAATTATTATGTTTTATAATATAATGTAATTGTATATGAAAAATAGATGAAAATGAGATAGAGTTAAGATATATCTAGAAAAAAAGATGTTTAGAATAAATTTTACAGAAAGGAAAGAAGTATTCTAAAAGAAATTGAAAATGTTGTTACCATATTTGATCGTATTATTCAGCTCCCCTACTCATACGAAAGAAGTTGTAAATGAGAGGAAATGAAAGAAGGGTAAGGTGAAAAGAAATTGGGGAGTGTTTGAAATGAGTTGTGATAAGGGTATTTATAGGGATTCACGTATTATTTGTAGCGGTTAATGTAGCGGTTACTAATTAGTAGCGGTTATTTATATTTTGTAGCGGTTTAATTATTTGTAGCGGTTAATGTAGCGGTTAATGTAGCGGTTATTATTTAGTAGCGGTTATTTATTTTTTTGTAGCGGTTTAATAACCGCTACAAATATTATATTAATTTTTTTTTTAAAATTTTTTTTTTACATTTTATTTTAACACAAATTTTTTTGCATTTTTTATAAAGAGAAATTTTTTACACTTGAATTCTACAAATATTATTTTAATTTTTTTTTACATTTTATTTTAACACAAATTTTTTGCATTTTTTATAAAGAGAAATTTTTTACACTTGAATTCTACAAATATTATTTTAATTTTTTTTTACATTTTATTTTAACACAAATTTTTTGCATTTTTTATAAAGAGAAATTTTTTACACTTGAATTCTACAAATATTATTTTAATTTTTTTTTACATTTTATTTTAACACAAATTTTTTGCATTTTTTTTAAAGACAAATTTTTTACAATTGAATTTGATCACTCATCGTCGCCATCCCTACAGAAATTTTGTAGAAAAATTATTGTTATTGATGTATTATAAAATTTAAAAAATTTAATTGAAATGACGTGGACTTAAAAAAACTCACCGCAGTAGAGGTAAATTGCCATCGCCTTCAGGGAAGTAGTTTTCAAAATCAGCTGGCTGAAATGGCTCACTCTCGTAGGCGATGTTATCGCCTTCACCCATGTCGTAAAGGTCTCTTGGCTTTAAATGAACGACCATGTGCCAATCCCTATGCCGCTCGTCTTCGACATAATAAACCTGATGTGCCTCTGAAGCTAGAATATACGGCTCATCATCTTGAGAAATACCAGTATGAATCGGGCGTGAGAAATTGACTGATGTGATCCCTAGGTCGTCAGTTGTCAGTCCCCGAGAAGTCGTGGTATTTGCCCACAAACACTTGAACAGCGTCACGGTGAAACGGCCTTGATAATTAAGCTCGACCACATCAAGAAGCTTGCCATAGTAAGGGACGCCTCCGAACTGCATGTTGGCGTCACTGCTGCTCGCATAACTCCTTGTCCCAAATGTGCCATAAACACCCGAATTCTGTGTTTGCAATCCCTGATCCCGTGAAACCGTGCAAAACTTAAAACCATTGACATTGTACGCTGTAAACCGTTTTGCATGATCAAGAGGGCCGATTGCGAGAGCTCTGAAATCCGGTGAGTGTGGGTTGTGGTCATTTAGTATTCTGCGAGCAAACCAGGCCGGGAATTCTCTGTGGACCCTCCTATCAACTTCAGGAGAATTGCGCGGCAACCTTATCCAAGATTTATCCATAGCTATAAGTGAGAGAGAAGAAAGAATAGAGAAGAAGATGAGTGAGAAGATAATGAAGAATGCCTAGAACCTTATATTCAAAAAATCCAACGTTTATAACTTTGTAGCGGTTATTAAACCGCTACACCAACCGCTACAGAAATTCCAACGTTTATAATTTTGTAGCGGTTACATATATAAAACCGCTACTAATATTCAAGCCGTTAATTGGTGGGAAATTCAAAATGTACTTGTTGAGTATTAGTAGCGGTTTTAAATATATAACCGCTACTAATGGTCAACGAATTAGTAGCGGTTATATATGTAAAACCGCTACTAATATTAAAGCCGTTGGACATTAAATATAAAAATAATTTTCTAATTTGTAGCGGTTATACATAAGATAACCGCTACAAATGTGCACAAAGGCGGCAAATTTCAAAATTCAAATGATTTGACAGTTTGTAGCGGTTATTAGTAACAACCGCTACAAAGATATATATTTGTAGCGGTTTATGAAGATAAACCGCTACAAATATATAAGTAAATTTGTAGCGGTTACGAGTTTAAAACCGCTACAAATATACATTTATAAATTATTTATAAATGTATATATAATTTATTTTTTTTAAAATATATTTAAAAAAATAAATTATATTTATATTTAATTTATTAAATTATTATATATTTGTAGCGGTTATGTACTAATAACCGCTACAAATATATACATTTGTAGCGGTTTTAGTTAGAAACCGCTACAAATATATACATTTGTAGCGGTTTTAACTTGAAACCGCTACAAATATATACATTTGTAGCGGTTTTAACTTGAAACCGCTACAAATATATATATAATTTATTTTTTTTTTAATTTAGATTTAAATCATTTATAAATTATTTCAATGCGATTAATAATATAAATATAATTATATAAAACACAATAAGAAAATTCTGAAATAAAATCTCATAAATATTTACAAATGTTTAAAAGAAAAGAAAATGTCCTAAACTAAGGTGCTGGGGGCTGGTCCTCTGGTGCTCCCTCAGGTGGGACTCCCTCAGATGCCGCTGGATCGGGCCGCTGCGCAGACTGAACCGCACCATCGTCATCAGCAGGAGGAGGCGCAGTAGGAGGAGGAGCAGTACTCGGGACGACGTAGTGAGGGACAGGGGGGACCGCTGGATGCTGCTCGTCCGGGAACAGCCGACGCCAGGCTCCCTCCAGCATATTGTTCGCGATCTCACGCCACTGCGTCTGCTGAGCGTACATCGTATCTGCGTGCACCTGCAGCATCTGCTGCATCTGCTGCTGCTGCTGCGCCATCTGCTGCTGCGTCTGCTCCAAATCTGACCGCAGCTGGTCAATCGACTCGTCCCTCCGACGTCTGACCCCTCTAGAGCTTCCAGCCTCAGAGGCGGCGCTCCTGCCGTAGATCATGCTGGGTCTGGCGCCTATCCCCATCCCCCGCACTCGTCCGGGGTGCTCAGGCTGACTAAGGCCCGCCTTCAGAGGAGCCGTCGGGTCCACTGACCCCTGTGACTCCTCAGGCTGGGTCTGTCGCAGCTCAGCCTGCGACAGCTGCATCCGCTCCTGCCATTTTATAATTAATAATTACTAATTAATAACTTGATTTTATAATAACTTGATAATTACTATTTTTCATTAATAACTTGATTTTATAAAAAAATATAATAATAAAATAACTTACAATCGCCGCCTCTGCCTGCTGAGAGGTCGCAGTCCCGTCACGGTGTCTGTGTGTGATGGCGTACAGCTTCGCATAGTCCGTCTGACGGTTCTCCTGCTGTGCTTTCGTCTCCTGAAACAATTACAAAACAATTAGTATTAATTATGAAATAATCAGCTAAAAGTAAGTGAAGCACTTGAAAAGTTACCAGCTCGCTGTAGGTCACAGCAAAGGTCTTCGATCCTGCTGTGTGGTGGATCGTCTGCTGCGCCCGGATGGCGGCGTTCCTCCGAGCAAGCTCCTGGAAAAAAAAATTAAATGTATTATAATTTAAAATTAAATACAAAATAAATTGATATTATAATTTAATATTTAACAATTACAAAATTATATATAAAAAATCTAATAAATACATTACCTGTGCCTCAGGGCTCCTCCTGAACTGGACAAAACGCGCCCAGTCGTTTGGCGGCACGCCGTCCGGGACGCTCTCCTGCAGCTGCTTCAGAGGCATCGTCCCGTCCCCATCCACGCTGTGGAAGAGACGGTTCCTCCTGTTCCTCCAGGCGTCGCCCATCTTCACGAGGGCGTACCTCTTCCGGTTGGCCCGGACGGCAAACCGCAGCTGAAAAAAATACATTTAAATATCAATAATTATAAAAACCATAATTTAAAAAAAATAATTAAATAGAATTAATTAAAAACATATTAATTAAATAGTTTTAATTACCTGAACCGCCTCCTCCCAAGCCTGGTCCTTCGGCCCTTTCGGAATGTGCCTCCACGTCGGGAAGTGAAGGGGGAACCGCATCCAATTCGATCCCAGGTCACTCAGGAAGCGGTTGAGCAGGTGACCCCCATTGTGGATCGGCTGGTCAGTGCCCTCGTTCCACGGCACTACAACTCGTAGGGACCGGTCCATACTGTTCAGACCGGTCACATCCAGCCTCCTCGTCGACACGTTCCCCTGCTCATCTGCACAGTTGACCGCACGTTAGATAAATTATAATTCAAAGTTAAAAAGTTAAAAAATTAAAAAATTAAATAATTTACCTTCGACCTGCACCTCAAACCCAGTGGACCGCGAAGACGACCCTCGTGGGTTGTTCTGCTCCCGAGCCTCTTCCTCATCGAGGAACTGCTCCATCTCCCTGAACCCACTAATCGGGATCTCGAACTCCTCCTCGTTGAGGAAGTCCTCAACGCTAATCTCTGGCACCTCCACCTCAGGCACCTCAGCTGCGGTCGTCGCCTGTGGGATCGTCTGCGGATCCTGTGGGGGGATGGGCTGAGATGCCTCGGTAGCCCTGGCTGCGCGTTGCCCCCTCCCTCTGCCCCCTGCCCGGCTGCTGCCACCCCGTAAAGTCGGTCTGGGGGGTATAGGGGCCTTCCCCTTATCCCGTCCTGAAGCCATATCAACTGTACAAATTTAAAAAAAAATAGTCCATTATTATACAAAAATTTAATAAAAATACAAATATAAATAAAAATACGTGTTATATACGTACCTCAAGTGTAAAAACTGTGGAATACTGACCAAAAACTCCTATAGACTCGTCTGAACGCTCAAATATCGAATAAACCACTCAGAGAAACCTCAGGAAACAAAATGAGCAAAATGAGAAATGGAGGAGGAGAGGGGTTTAAATAGGCAGATATTAGTAGCGGTTATTTAAAATAACCGCTACTCTAACCGCTACAAATAATTAAATTTGTAGCGGTTCTACAATAACCGCTACAAATCTTCACAACGTTTGAAATTCTGTAGCGGTTATTGCCCAGAACCGCTACAAATTTGGAGTCTCTTGAAATTCTGTAGCGGTTTTTGGGAAAAAACCGCTACAAAATGTGACCTTTGGTATTTTGTAGCGGTTTGTGTGCGTTAACCGCTACAAAATAACCGCTACAAGTTTTGGCGGGAATTTCGCGCCAAATTTGTAGCGGTTTTTTTTACTAAACCGCTACAAATATTCTTGCCGCTACAAATTTGTAGCGGTTTAGGTAAAAACCGCTACAAATTGCATAATTTGTAGCGGTTTAATATAACCGCTACAAATACACCGCTACAAAATACCTTTTTTTTTGTAGTGACAGTGTGGATAAGGATGGGACGATGCCTCTGGAGCAGCTGATTGAGAGTGTCCCGAAAGGTGTCCCGCCGAACGACTAGGCGAGTTTCATCCAGTTTAGGAGGAGCGCTGAGGGGCAGGTAATGTATTTATTAGATTATTTATATATAATTTTGTAATTGTTAATTATTAAAATATAATTTAATTTTAATTAATTTTAATTTGAACTTTATTAATTTTAAATGTTTTATATTGTTTTAATACATGTACTATTGTTTTTTTTCCAGGTGCTTTCTCAGAGGAACACTAGGTGCCATGGGCAACAGACGATCCACCACACAGCAGGATCGAAGACCTTTGCTGTCACTTACAGCGAGCTGATAACTTTTCATAATATCACTTACAGCCTAGGCCAACCATTGAAAATTTTTTTTCCAGAGACACGAAACATCTATTGATCCTCTGAAGCAAGAAATTGTAGTTTGACATTTTCAGAGAACAAAATATGATTCCCATGTCATTGACTTCCATATCATTCTGTCATCTTCTCTATCTTTATAATTAACGGGTCTACAAATTTGACTAAACTTTAAACTTTAGACTTTTGATGCCTTCAACATCTTTACATTATCATTATCAAATCCCTTTTGTTGGCCAACGCTTGGATTATCGAATGAAAGCCCTCTCCCTATGCATTGCAATATCGTATAGAGCCCTATATTTTTTTAATAGTGAAATAAATTAAATAATAATAACTGAACATTGTCTGGAGACCAATTTCATTAAATTTGCAAATAATGCTTTCATTCAACTCGATCTTTTGGTTCACAACTAATCTAAGAATTTAAGTATTGATAGAGAACATCAATGCCGTCATATTATCCATATAGCTGACCCCACTTAATAGGATAAGACATGTTGTTATTGTTGTTGCCGCAGATAATGCTTCCTTGCAGAAGGGATACGCTTGACTTTATCATCAAATTATTAGGCTATGAAATTCAGACAGTTAACAATTATTTGTGTTTTATTTTGTTCTTCATTGCCCAACTTTCTATCACTTTTCCTCATCTGAATCATATACTCTCTCCGGACATTAATCTAATAATATACAACATATACAATGATTAAGTGATATATTTAGCTTCATTAATCTCTCAAAAAAAGCCAACTGACTCTTATATTAAGAATTGAATATGTGGCAGTATTTTACAATGAAAATCTTCTATTGAGTTTTATTAATGCTTTTTTTGGACAATGCACTATATAAGTACTGAAATTACCTGTTGCTGTCAAAGCAATATTTGTTGGAACCATTACTCTGAAGGTAATGTTTTAGTATTGCTCATTGTCTGCTTCTGGTTATTGGGTCATGAAAAAGTTAGTTAACTAATATAAAACCTTTTCATCACACATGGTTTATATCCGGGGTTCATCACTAATTACCTATATAACAGATTCGGATTGAATAGAAGAAAGACGGATTGGGGTTAATTTGGACATTATTCCACAATAGAAGGAATACATTTATATAAATTAAATTAAACCAAACTAATATTTCAATAAAGAGTTCAGATATTAATTCTTTTATCCCAGCGAGACAGTTCTCCTCATATATGTGTGTGTGTGCACATGCCTGTAGGACTAACTGGAAATAAATTTCTCAATTAAATATAAACAAACAGCAAAAATTAATTGACATAAGAGTTGTTAATTAATTGGCTCCAAGTGGGGAATTATATTGATTAAACTATCTCGTAATGAACTTTAGTTAGTGAGAAATGGTCCATTCATAATGCCAACATGTTCCATGAATCCCACCAGACACCGTCCAATATGCATTCTCAAACGTCAAACTTTGAGGCTTGTGACAAGCAACGAACTGGCCCTACAAGTAAATATTCTGAATACTCTATATATAGCTTCACCAGCATACCACAAATCAAACAACTTATTATACGACCATGGCTAAATCCTCTCAAGCTTTCCAATTCCTCCTCTTCTCCCTTCTTCTCCTTAGATTCTCCGACGCCTCATAAGGCGGCATCGCCATCTACTGGGGCAAAAACGGCAATGAGGGAACCCTATAGGAGGCTTGTGCCACCGGCAAATACGCCTACGTCAACGTAGCTTTTCTCAACCAGTTCGGCAACGGCCAAAACCCACAAATGAATATCGCAGGTCACTGTAACCCTGCAATTGCCGGCTCATGCTCTAAGTTTAGCTTGGAGATCAAAGACTGTCAGGCCAAAGGAATCAAAGTGTTGCTCTCCATCGGCAGCTACTCTCTCCCCTCCGTTCAGGATGCCAGAAACGCTTCCAAGTACTTGTGGGACACTTTCTTGGGAAGCAAGTCATCTTTAAGGCCTCTAGGTGACGCCATTTTGGATGAAGTAGACTTTGACATTGAGCTTGGAACAACGCAGTGCTATGATTATCTTGCTCGCTTCTTGAAGAACTATGGTAGGGCAGGTGGAAGGAGGGTGTACATAAGTGGGGCCCCACAATGCCCTTTCCCTGATAGATTTTTGGGCACTGCCCTAAACACAGGCTTCTTTGACTTTGTTTGGGTACAGTTTTATAATAATCCTCCATGTCAGTATGCTAATGGGAACATCACTAACCTTGTGAATTCGTGGAACACATGGACAAGTTCGGTGCCAGTGGAGCGGATATTTTTGGGGTTGCCGGCAGCTCCAGTCGTAGCTGGAAGTGGGTATGTTCCGGCTGATGTGTTGACGTCGGAAATCTTGCCGGTGATCAAGAAGTCGCCCAAGTACGGAGGAGTGATGTTTTGGTCAAGGTTTCATGATAAGCAAAGTGGATACACTGATTCCATTATTGGTAGCGTGTGAAGAGCTGTATCAATAACTGTTTTCGCATCAAGTTGCTTGTGACTTTGTGTGTAATTTCTATTTACATTATTAATAGAGCAAAAAGGCAAGTTTCTTTGTTTATTACAGTACTATTGTTTTTTCATTTTTGTGTCTTTTAAACTTTCATCAATCCAAATTGAGAGCAAATGTATTATTGTTTTTTTAAAGGAAGGAAAACGTAGTGGGGAATGTTTCAAGTTATATGCGAATTGTTGGAGTTAAAGTGTATTTATTAAATTAAAAAAAAAAACCTTCCATTCTGTTTATTATTGTAAGACTTATTTTGAAGTTTTTGATAATCGATAAGTTTTTTTTTTAACTCAGCATATTATTGAAAGTTTTATGTTTTGTTTTAAAACGCATTTTTGTAAAATGTTGAGAGTTGTTCATGTACATCAACTATATATTTTATAAATAGCGTATTTGAAAATATCAAAAATATTTTGGACATTAATTGCATTGGTTTTTGCAAAATAAAAATAGCTTATTATAGTAATAAAAGCAAGAAGTAAATAAGAAGAATTTTTTTTATACATCGGAAATAAAATAAAACTAAAAAGTTACGTCTCTTACATCATCAACGTACGAATTGAAGTTGCATGAAGGACTCTGGAGACAAATATAATAGGGAGAATCACTCCTAGGTCCCAAGCAAGGAACATATTATCAGAAAGGTCCCTATTTACAACTCTTCTACGTGTATTAACAACCTGTTGAGTGTGTTTTATAACCTCGAGGGACCTTTTTGATAATATGTTCCTTGCTTGGGACCTAGGAGTGATTCTCCCAATATACTAGGGAGAATCACTCCTAGGTCCCAAGCAAGGAACATATTATCAGAAAGGTCCCTATTTACAACTTTTCTGCATGTATTAACAACCTGTTGAGTGTGTTTTACAACTTCGAGGGACCTTTCTGATAATATGTTCCTTGCTTGGGACCTAGGAGTGATTCTCCCAATATACTATCCCCATTTCTCCAGACAATGCTCTTTTAGCTAAGAAATCAGCCTCTGTATTCAGCTCCCTTGAAATGCATGAAATCTCCACCTGCCAATCCCTTTGCATCATTCCCCTTGTTTCCACGATTAGGTCCTTGCACTGGTGCTCATCATTGCTCCCATGGCGAATGCTCTTAGAGGCTTCCATACAATCACTAAAGATCTGAACTTTTTTAGCTCCCATGTCCCAAGCCTGCTTCATGGCCATTAGGTAGGCCCATATTTCAGCTATTAGCGAAATCCCCTCTGGTAACCTCATCATAAAAGCTGCTACAACCTGGTCCATAGGATCCTTTATTACACCACCGCAAGCTACCATACTACATCTTTTTGAATATGCTCCATCCACAAAACACCGAAAGTTGCCATCCTGAACAGGAATTATGCATGTGGCCTGACGTGGTTCTGGTCCACCCAAATTAGCTGGAGAGAGTTTTAGTTGGACGTGCTCCATACTATGGAGAATTGCCTCAACGTGGCCCTAGATATTCCGGAAGTTCGGCGTAGTGTTTTCGAACACCCTCTCATTTCTACAACGCCAGAGAAGCCATCACATGACCACAAATTTCGCAGCCCACTGGACTTCAGTTCTTCCAACGTTTCCAATTAAATTCTCATGACACCAGTCCCACAAGTTTCCAGCAAAGAAACGCATTTACATATGAGGAGGAATTATTACACACCACATCTCCTTGACGGGCGGGCAGTCACGGAGTGCATGCAACGTGGTCTTGCTTTCAATATTGCATCCCGTACATGTGTCACCTAGCTTACCAAGTGTGCTCTTTTCCTCTCTTCAGTTGATCCCCATAAGAAGCCATGTTCCTTTATTTCTACTTCGTCAATAATAGATGCTGGTAGTAGGGCTGTTTGCATTGGGTACGTTGGTATTGCGGAGACCACAGAAGAAATTAGTGTATGTCTTCCTGCCAGTGAGAGATTATTTGTTTTCCATTTGCTAACACTACAAAAAAATATGAATTTTCCGATGGAATTCAATTCCTTCAGAAAATTTTCCAACGGAATGTGAATTTTGTCACAAATTTTCTGACGGAATTTTTTCCGTGGCAAATTAGCCACAGAAAATATTCCATCGGAAATTCTGACTTTTGCCACGGAATTTCCAACGGAAAATTCCTTCACAATTTCCGACGCAATTTAATTTCGTCGGAAATTGTAAAGGAATTTCTGATGGAATTGAATTCCGTCACAATTTCCGACGGAATTCCGTCGCAAATTCAAGAGGGAATTTCCAATGGAATTCAGTTCCGTCGGAAATTCCCTCCCAATTTCCGACGGAATTCAATTTCGTCGGAGATTCTGTGGCAAAATTTAAAAATTATTATTTTTAATTATTTAATATTTTAAAATTAAATTAAATTTTAAAAAATTAAATTAAATTTTAAAAAATTATTTTTATAAAATTTATTACTTTTAATTTAATTATAAATTTATTTTTAATTATTATTTTCTAATTTCTAAAATATTTTTAATTTTCAATAATAAGTTTCGGTCCTTGTAGGGGAAAAATAGTCATATAAAAAATAAAATTTATTAGTTATTAATTAATATTAGTAAATAAAGTATTAGTTAATAATTATTTATTAGTTATTAATTAATGTTAATAAAAATTTAATTTTAGAAATTTAAAAAAAATAGTCATATGATTATATATATAATTGTCTGTAATAATAGAACGCTAAAGCAGTTGAGCTCATCCGGTAAGGCATTGCGTTCGTAAGGACGAGGTCGTGGGTTCGAACCAAAGGAGGGGTAAGTTGAGTTGCATTTCCAGGAAAAAGGAGGTTGCGACACGTGGTGAAGGGAGGTTGCGACACGTGGCGGATCTGGGGGTCGACAACAAGGTGGACGCAGCCAGAGCTGCCACCCGCCACCGCCAGCGATGAGGGGCCAGTCGCCGGAGTTGACACATGGCTTTTTAAAGTTTAAAAAATAAAAAATATGTTTGCGATGGAATTTCCGACGGAATTAATTCCGTCAGAAGTTGTGAGGGAATTTCCGACGAAATATTCCGTCGAAAGTTGCGAGGGAATTTCCGACGGAATTAAATTCTATCAGAAATTGCGACGGAAATAAATTCCGTCAGAAATTTCTGACGGAATCTGAATTCCGTTAGAAATTTGTTTGTCGCGCTATTATTATCGACAGAGTCCATTCCGTCAGAAATCCATCGGAAACTCTAAATCCGTCGGAAATTCCGTGTTTTTTTTGTAGTGTAAGCCTTCGCTTAGTATTATCGACCACATTTTGGTAAGTGTCCTTCCTTACTCTTTTATGGTGAAGTGGGGTGCCCAAATACTTCCTTAGATTTGTCGTAACTGAAAATCCCAAGAGGCTGCTCAGCTGGGTTACCCGAGTATGGGTCACGTTCTCAGAAAAGAACACTCGCATTTTTCGCTAGATAATTTTCTATCCTAATGCTTCACAGAAATTATTAAGACATCTGTTGATAACTTCCACCTGATCAATCGATGCCTCTGAGACCAAAATAAGGTCATCGGCCAAAAATAAATGGGACAGCTGAGGCCCATCCTTGTGGAGCTTGATAGGTTTCCAACACCGTTTATGGATTTTATCCTGAATACAATGAGCAAGTTTCTTAATACATAAAACAAATAGATATGGGGAGAGAGGGTCACCTTGTCGGATACCATGAGAAGGATTGAACTCAGCTGTTGTATCACCTTCCCATAATATTTGCATTGTTGGAGAAGATTTACATGCATGAATAATCCTTATAATTTCTTCTGGGAACTTTAATTCCTTAAGGCAGGCAACCACAAAATCCTACCTAATCCTATCATATGGTTTCTCCAAACCAATTTTTATTGCCATGAAGCCTCGTTTTCCTTTCATATAAGGCATAGAATGTATCACATCCTGATTAATGATAATATTGTCTGAGCTTACCCGACCCGGAACAAAGCTACATTGATTTGGGGTTATCACATCTAGGAGAAACAACTTGATTCTATTAGCCAGGACCTTTGTAATAGTTTTGTAGATAACATTACACAAACTTATTGGCCGAAAATCTTTAATCATCTCTGGGTGGTCCTTCTTAGGGGATTAAAACAATAAGGGTATCATTTAAACCCCTAATTTCCTCTGGGTTCTGGAACACATGCTCAAGCAGGTGACACACATGAGTTACTAACATGATGCCATTGGGTTTGAAAAAATAGGGCATTGAGGCCATCAGGTCTTGGAGATTTAAGGGGCCCCATATCAAACACCGCCCTTTTGATTTCCTCTTCTTGAGACGGTCTTCCCAAGTTACATAAATGAGCCTCATTAATTTGTGGGTATGAGAAATCACATTTGATCTTGGTTTCATGGCCGCCTTCCTTTGTGAATAATTTTGAAGAAGTCTAGTGCCATGCCCTTAATGATAGACACATCATATAGCCAATTCCCATTATGATCTTGGATTGCTTCAATTTTCTTCCTTCTTCGTCTTCCATTCGCACGTGAGTGGAAGTATTTAGTGTTATTATCCCCCTGAGTATACCAATCACATTTTGCTTTCTAGGCCTACATCAACTATTCTTGGATTAGGATTCCTTCCAGCTCCTTCCACAATTCTCTTTCAATATCTTCTCGTGCTAGTTTATTAAAACACGTGTGGGTCATGTTTCTGAGTCCCTCCAATCTTCGTAGTATTTTCTTTTTCTACAACCCTATATGTCCATAAACATCAACCTTCCATTTCTCAACCTCCGTTATAAATCCCCTTACATTTTCCGCCCATCCACGTTCTTGTTGCCAAGTTCGCTACATTAGATTGGAGAAATCATCATGTAAGAGCCAGGGCACAAAGAAGCAACATAGCTTTCGAGGGTGGTTATTTAGCCTCCATTCCTCCTTAAGTTTAAGAAGGATCGGTCTATGATCAGACCTAAAGAAAGGAAGATGAATCACAACTGCATTAGGAAACATATTCTTAAAATTTGTGTTTGCCACCACCCGATCAATCCTACTTTCACAATTATTCCTGTGCCAAGTAAACAGTGGTCCTTTACATTCTACATCTGTTACCCCAACATTGTCCATCCATTTACATAGATCTCTGTCAACCCCTTGATTGCTACATACAGAAGATCATTTTTCATGCGTATATACAGTCCCGTTAAAGTCTCCGCCAACACACCAGGCTCCATCCACTGACGAACTAAGCCTCCATACATCTTCCCATAGCCTTCTACGAAGCAGTGGGTTCGTGCTGGCATAAATTGCTATGAGAGCATTATTCTTGTGTCCATCAAAGTAATTCATGTGGATATATTGGTCACTGCTTTCTACAACATTAAAATTGTACTGTTCATCCTCCCGAAGTACCTAGATTCCACTGCTCTGTCCACGAGCATTGACAATTGCATACCTTGTGAAACCAAGGTATTTGGCTATTCGCTTGGCTTTCTCTCCACTCACTTTGGTTTCTAAAATAGCTAGCATCTTTACTTTATATCGTTTCACTACTCCTTCACCATACCTGAAAAGTTTTTGTATCCCGTGCCCTTGTATTCCAAAATAGGCAAATCATTGAGAACCAACTGAAGAGTGATGGGCTTCAGGGCCCCGGATATCCTTAACTTGCATTTGGCTAGTTCCTAATCCATCTCATCAACATGCATGTCTTCATCAAGCCTCGGTTATGAGCCTACAAATTGTATGGTGCTCTCCATTCTCTGTGTGTCTTGGTCTTGTTGGCCCACAACATCAGCATCCAATACCTTCCTGTGCTCCTTATGAGTTTCACTTAGTACAACAAAAGGATTATTAATTGCGCACGTTTGTTGGTCCTATAAAAGGTGAACCTGGGTGTTAGGCCACGATATTATTTTGATGGGTTTTTTGTTACTTCGACCTCCACTCCTACTCGACCCAGATGTCTTTTTCTTCTCAACCCAGATCCATGTCATAGTACCCGCTGCCCCCTTCTTTCCTTGTCGTTGTTCCATAAAACTCTCTTTCTTCCCACTCTCATTGCTTCTTCGTTGACCATCATACTCCTTTCCTTATTGAACTGGCCTTCCTTTCCCATGAGTGCCACGTATACCTTTTAATCCTCTGCCCCCTAACTGCATATCATATCCTGATTTTGTGCTCAATACTTTTGAATCACGAGGATCCTTCACATCCTTGTTTCCTGCCAAAATATCATGCTATCTTGACTTGTCCCGTCTTCTCTCCAATTTTTTCCTGTGCTTGTGTTTATGTTGCTTTAAGGACCCACCGATCTTCACTGATTCATTCATCTCAGCTTGAATATTTTACTCTCTCTCTCTCCCTCCACCCATTAAATGTGTGAGATTTAAAAATCATGAGCCTTTTCCTTCAAAGTGTGAGTCTTCCATGATTGGGGGTGGAAATAGGCCAGACCAAGCTTTTGCCTTAACAAGCCAGGCCTGTTTTGTATCAGGATGGCCTGATCCTGGCTTGTGGCCTGTAAGAGGCCAATTTTTAGGCCTAAGCCTGGCATGTACAAAGGCCTAACCTGGCCTGTGGCCTATTAAGGGGCTTGAAATTTTAAAACGATGAAGATGATGGAGATGATGAGGGAGACGATGACAAAGTTTGGTTGCCTGACGTAGAAGGGAAGACAGATGAAGATGACAAAGAGACAAGGAGGGGAGTAGCAGAAAAACGATGCTTGATGGAGAATTCAGAAGGGACAACAGACCCCTAACGAAAAACTGACGGAGATGATGAGACAGATGACGGTGAGACAGACCTCTGACGAAGAATTGACAACGGTGAGTGCTTGTGACAGATGATGCCGACGGTGAGTGTATGTGAGAGACGATGCCGATGATGAGGGCGCTTGTGAGATACTGAGAGACGATGATGTGAGTTGTGACTTGGGACCTCTCCAATTTAACCAGTGGGTTCAAAACTTAACCAAACGATACTACTCTATAGACTAGATGATAATCCTGTTGTGTATGGGTTCAAAACTTAACCAGTGGTTTGTACCCATCTTTTGTTTCCGTTTACACTTGCCGGACCTGGATGTTGTGAGTGGACTGGGACCTCCATATGGGCTGTCTCCCACTCTGTACAATGTCCACTTCTTCTCCTTCCTTTACCATTCCTTGGTTCTGAAGGTAGAAACCATGAAATATATCATAATCATCATAAGTGCTCACAAAAGACCAAACAGGACAAGAGTAAAACAAGCACTGTATAAGCAGTCATTTAAGAGAAAATTCAACCATCGCCTCACTTTCGTTGTTGGCAAGAAGACATAACACATGTTAGAGGTAAGCCTTGCTTAACATGCCTTCAAAATTTTCAGTTTACAATATCAACTCTAACATCTCAATAATAGCGCTTGTTTACGAGGGGGAAAAGCACAAATGCTTCAAAAAACAATACCTGGAGTAAACCTAGCGCTTTAGCGAAAGTCTCCTCCGCATCATCAGAAAATTCCATAAAAATGGGGCACACCCCTTGATACAAAGCCAACCGCGCCCTGTTGTGTCCTCTTACTGCGTGGGCAGAAAAAATTCAGTTTTGAGATTATAAGATTCAGTTTTCAGATTATAAGGCTTTCACAAATATACGATGTATAATAAAAACAGTAAGATGTATGAATCTAGAATTTAAAGACATAATGCACACATCTTCAGGGAGAGAATGGAATGAACTCCAAGGTATCTATCCATCAGATGTATCAGTTAAATCCTAGAGGATTAGGGAATTTGTAACATAGTAAATGTAAATATTCACCAATCAAGCATCTTTACGAGTAAAGACAATCATCCAAGATGAGATCAATGAAGCCGAAAAAGGTATCCATAGAACATAACTAAATACATCTAGAAAGTCTTTCATGGAGGGGAAAAAGGCATTGAACATTTCTGAAGGCCAAATTTTCCAAAATTCTCCTAATAATAAACAAGAGGTTTTCTTGATAATAAAGAGGATAAAGTACTTACTTGTCAGTGAAATCAAATATAGTGCCAGAAGGTCGATGGTGGCTCAGTAGGATAGCCATAAAACCTGATCTAGTTGATTATATTGAATCATATTCTTATATAATTTTTTATAACTAAATTGGAATTTTTAATTCATTTTTTTGGGACATTATCACATGATTCAACATTAATTTAAGTTAGGGACAATTGTATTGAATTAAGTGTAATTAGAGGCAAAATAATCATAATTTGTTAATTATTTATGCAAATGATTTCTTAGACTTTTGATATTATATCATGCTTAATCTTGTATTGCAGGTGTTTTGGTGAGAATTTGGTGATTTTGGAGGGTCATAATTAATATTTTGAAAACTGGGGAAATCAAAGATAGGGTCCTAGAATTTTTGAAAATCATAAATTTATGAAAAAATGCTAGATAAAATTACAGGAAAATACCCAAAATCTTTAAAATTTCAATTATAACATACAGACATTTCAAAAAAGTTTTACTTTAATCACCCATAAAACTTTTTAAAGTTTAACATTGGTGGAACCATTTTCCCCCCTTTATACAGACACATACCCGACATATTGAGCATGAAGGGTGGAGGAAAAGAAGAAAAGGAGAGACAGGAGAAGCATAACATTTCTTTCTTCTTTCGGCCAGTAATAATGAAATGGGACATGGTTGTGTTTATAAAAAAAAGGAACAGAGTGGAGCATGGAAGGAGCCGAGCATCATCATCTTCTTCCTCTTTTGTCGAAGGTCGCCGGCGACCTCATCTCTTCCACCATTGTCGCCGGCGACATCCCTTCTTTCCTTCACCGTCCACCATTACTGAGAAGACAGAGATTGGTGCCGCGACGACAGAGCTGGGACCTTCATCGGATCACCTTCAACCTCCATTTCCGGCGACCCTCCTCCGTTTTCCACCAAGCCACCGCCGGAGAGCATGAGAGAGAGAAAGCACAGGGTGTGAGAGAGCTCCGTCTACACTGTCATCTACAACCACCATCGATCTTGTTCTCTTTCACCACTACAATCGGAGCTCAGGACCGACAGAGCTTGGAACCAGAAGAGAGGAGAGCTTGAAGAGGAGGGAGACTCAACACCACCGTCATCCTACTTTCACCGTCGCTCTTCATCTACACCGCCATTTCTCCTCTGTTTTTCCCACAGCCAGAGTCAGACTTCATCACCATCGTCGGCTCTGGTTTAACCACCATCTATACCACAGTCTCCACCGTCGGTCACCTCCTCCGTCAAGCCTCAACACCACCCAGCCGATACTGTCGAGACTTTCACCATCGCCGTCCTTCTGTTTTTTTTATTGCCCACTACTGTCTGGCTTTGGAGAGGATAAGCTTGAGACCACCGTCGGAGGAGAAAGGAGACAAGACCACTGCCTTCTTCGATTTCACCATCTTTAGCGCAACGCCATCGCCATCACCGTTGACGGCATCTTCTTCTGTCCGTCGTCCTTGTCTTTTAGATCATTTTAAAAATAGACGGATCAACATTAACAGAACTATTCACAATCACTGTATTTACAGTATAAGTGTAGAGCAACCCCAATGTAACGCAACAATATAAAGAAATAAAGCAAGGATTAGATCAAAACCCCAGTAGAAGCTGTAATGATTGAGTGCAAGTTTGGTATAGAGTCTGCACTTTCAATCTTCACGATGACATGTATATCAGCACCACAGCCTGAGGTATTGAACAGGAAATTTATTATGTACAATTATAACCTCTCAGATAACTGATTATTTTAACACTTTATTTAATTTCTTACTTTTCAAATAACAGACCAACCAGTAATGGAAGGCAGTGTTGCACTTTTTCCTCGAACATTCAAATGCCGCCTTGATTTGAGTTCTCCTCTATCAACAACTTCACATTTTACTGAATCAGCTGTCTTTGATTTAACCATCAATGACATCATACCACCTATATCATAAGTCAAAAGTCATTATTCCATCAAAATATGTTTCAGTAATTTAGTTTACTTGATGTATTGGCTGCACAGTTTGGGAGTCAATGGTAGTTGATAAGTTCAAGACTGTTTGTACTCAAAAGCTTGACCAACAATTTGTGATTGGAATTATTATCTACAAGACTTTAACATCCTCATCCCTTCACGTGAAAGGCCTTTGGGCTTGAAGAGGGGGCAAAACACAAGTCCAGTATATGTTGCACAAAACTTTTATACAAGATAAGTGATGACTATTGAACTCCCAACCACTTGGCTATTAAAAATCATATTCCAAATAAAAGACCATTTTTACTAGGAAAACTGAATTATTAGGGCCCTTTGATAGCTTTATTAATACATTTAACAATATAACATTTTTTTAGCTGTAATAGCATGTCCTGACACATTATCCATATAAACAAAGTCAGAAGCAAGGTAGTAGGCTCTAAAATCCAAAGGGAGAGAGGACGTTTGATGGAGGAGGGAGGCTATGCAAAGATTGCTAAACTCCCCGTAAGGCTGTAACTAATATGGAGGTGAGTAGACATTAATAAGTTAAGACACAGTGGGAGACTGCGGCGGTGGTTGTGGCGTGGTTTATGTGAAATAAGAAAAAAAGAATTAAAGAGTAAATTGGACTTTTTCAACTATACAATATGTTGATAATGTGTATTTATAGGGGAGAGATATGAATGAGGGTTACCAATTTTTTTATTATTATTATTACTATGATAAACCCTATTACGCTGCTAAAAAGAAACCAACCACACTTTTCTTAATAATACAATCACATTACCATTACAAACATGCAAGATGATGCAAACATCTTACCTCCACAAACATATTTTAGCGTGGTAGTTGTCATCCACTGCTCCCCATTAACATTTAGTGGGGTCACGTGACGTGACTCCATCAAAATTATTAAATTACAAAATCATTCTCAATAATCTAAACTAGGTAATGTAATCTGTAGTCTCCACTCTTCATCATGGAAATCACTTTTGAACTTTTAATATTATATACCATGATAAAAAAATCTCACCAACCATATCTCTGTAGTACTATTGTGTTTTTTTAATTTCCTTTGATTGCTTCCGTTTCAAAGCTTCTTTTGAAACGAGAGAGATATGGTTTTCTTGCCATTAATTTTCTAGTGTGTTGACAGGTAACATGCATGTTATTAATTCAAACGTGTTATATAAAGATATAATCAACCAATCATGTCAATTTTGTATGCTTCTTAGTTCTTAGAGATAGGTAAGAAAAATTATATGGAATTGCGGCTTTGAAATAATGCATTCACTAAAACCATACATATATTTGGGGGTGTTCAACATTTTTCCTTCCCAATCCCGAGCAAATTGGAAGGGGAAAAATTTTATTGACTACGTGATACTGTTCTATATGAGATACAAATAATCTTACAAAGCAGAGGAAAATGAAAGAAACAGCCAGAACATAATAGAGGGGATCAATTGAAATACCAGGATGGAAGACTTTGATCCCCTAGCTAGCTACTTGCTGCTGTATAGAATATATCAACAGCGTCATTCATAAGTTCTTTTTCACATGGTTAAGTTATTGAGAACTAAAATTTCAAGATAATACTACTTTTAACTCGTGGAATCAAAACATTGTGCATTAATATGACCATAGTTAAGTTATGCTCCTTTCGGCCTTCTCAGCCCATAGTTAAGTTATTGTCCTCACTCCTCACCCATGATCATATTGTGAAAAATAAACAGGAAAAAAAGAATTTGACGTTAATAATATTATATTATAGTTCAATAATTTCCTATTAGAGATTTCAATTATTGTACTTTAATAATATCCTAAGATGCTTCAGATAAAATGACCAATTTTTCTCCGGCACTGATGAGTTCCATCATTTTTTATTTTGGCGATGAGTTACTCCCCATGTCCTTAACATAAGAGCTAATCTATAATATAATCATATATAGTATATCTTATAATTAAGTAATTTGTTTAGCTTCCATAATCTCTAAAAAAAAATCAACTGGCTCTTATAATAAGGATTGAAGGTGTAGTACATCTTTTTAGGCTCTACATAGAATTGGTTGTTTGTAAGATGCTCCTGCTTGAACAAGAAAGCATTACATTTGCTTCTCTCAAACTACTCAATTTCACTATGGCTTGTTGGTAAAACACAAGCTTCGATCCTCCTCCTTTTGCCCTTGTTGCCGTTGTCTCAATATAGCAAAATTTAAAAATATCACTGCATGAAGTGAGAGGCAATTATTTAGGGGTCACTCCCTTCGTTTTTTGCTTAAAAAAATATTTTTAAGGATTTAACTTTTAACAGAAATACAATTATTTATTTAATGGATGGGTTAGAATCTATCTACAGCGTCATTCACAAGTTCTTTTGCACGTGGGTAAGTTACTGAGAACTAAAATTTCAAGATAATACTCCTTTTCCCTTTTGAAATTTAAAATTGACGTGCGTTAAAGTGACCATAGTTCAGTTATGCTACTTTAGTCCTTCTCAGCTTATAGTTAAGTTATGTGTCCTCACTCCTCACCCATCATCATATTGTGATAAAGAAACAGGAAAAAGAGAATTTGATGTTAATAATATTCTATTAAAGTCGGATAATTTCATATTTGAGATTTCAATTGTTGTACTTCAATAATATTCTAAGATGCTTCAGATAAAATGACCAATTTTTTCCCTGCACTGATGAGTTCCATCATTTTTTATTTTGGTGATGAGTTACTTCCGCTGCCCTTAATATAAGAGCTAATCTATAATATATTGATATGTAGCAAATGTTATAATTAAGAAATATGTTTAGCTTCCATAATCTCTAATAAAAAAAATCAACTGGCTCTTATAATAAGGATTGGAGGTATGTAGTACATCATTTTAGGCTCTACATAGAATTGGATGTTTGTAGGATGCTCCTGCTAGAACAAGAAAGCATTACATTTGCTTCTCTCAAACTACTCAATTTCACTATGGCTTGCTAGCAAAACACAAGCTTCGATTCTCCTCCTTTTGCCCTTTTTGTCATTGTCTCAATACAACAAAATTTAAAAATATCACTGCATGATGTGAGCGGCAATGATTTAGGGGTTACTCCCTTCGTTTTTTGCTTAAAAAGAGATTTTTAATGTTTTAACTTTTAACGAAAATACAATTATTTATTCAATGCATGGGTTAGAATCTATCTACAGCCTCATTCATAAGTTCTTTTGCACGTGGTTAAGTTACTAAAAACAAAAATTTCAAGATAATACTCCTTTTCCCTCATGGAATTAAAATATTGACATGCGTTAATGTGACCATAGTTAAGTTATGCTCCTTTAGTCCTTCTCAGCCCATAGTTAAGTTATGTGTCCTCACTCCTCACCAATCATCATATTGTGAAAAAGAGATAGGAAAAAGAGAATTTGACGTTTATAATATTCTATCATAGACCAATAATTTCATATGTGAGATTTCAATTATTGCACTTTAATAATATTCTAAGATGCTGAAGAAAAAATGACCAACTTTTTCCCTACACTGTTGAGCTCCATCATTCTTTATTTTGGTGATGAGTTACTCCCGCTGTCCTTAATATAAGAGCTAATCTATAATATATTGATATATAGCATATGTTATAATTAAGTAATTTGTTTAACATCCTTAATCTCAAAAACTAATCAATTGACTCTTATAATAAGGATTGGAGGTGTAGTACATCATTTTAGACTCTACATAGAATTGGTTGTTTGTCAGATGCTCCTGCTAGAACAAGAAAGCATTACATTTGCTTCTCTCAAACTACTCAATTTCACTATGGCTACCTAGCAAAACACAACATTCGATTCTTCTTCTTTTGCCCTTGTTGCCGTTGTCTCAGTACAGAAAAATTTAAAAATATCATTGCATGATGTGAGAGGCAATTATTTAGGGGTTACTCCCTTCGTTTTTTGCTTAAAAAAATATTTTAAAGGTTTTAACTTTTAACGAAAATACAATTATTTATTTAACGCATGGGTTAGAGTCTATCTACAGCGTCATTCATAAATTCTTTTGCACGTGGTTAAGTTACTGAGAATTAAAATTTCAAGGTAATACTCCCTTTACCTCGTGGAATTAAATATTGACGTGCGTTAATGTGACCATAGTTAAGTTATGCTCCTTTAGTCCTTCTCAGCCCATAACTAAGTTATGTGTCCTCACTCCTCGCCCATCATGATATTGTGAAAAAGAAACAGGAAAAAGAGAATTTGATGTTAATGACCCTAGCCATATATATTCCATTAATTTCGTATGTGAGACACTGAGACTTACATTTTATATCTGAATATTATTCTAACATGCTTCTGAGAAAATGACCAGATAGAAGAAATAGAAACATATCCAACATTTAGTGTCTAATACTAGTGTCTCGAACAATATTATTTCCGATAAGATGATACTTGTGCTTAACAACAACAAAAAACATATATGATGCACCCAAAATCCACATCACTTAACAAGTTGAGTGTTGATCATAAACATTAGGAAGAAAAAAAAACAATAGAGAAAAATCATAGATTTGATAGCAAATTTAAAATGCTGACTTAGCAGTTAAATGGAGGACAAATCAACACCCACGTGATTATCATTGATATTATTGTTCTTCATTACTAAAATATTGAATTCAATATGAAAAATATGACAGGAAGAATCACCATCCTTGGTGCAGCAATTGAAAAGACTCGTATAGTTTCCTGTTGTTTCCCTAGAGATGCCCATTACAGATACTGTTGAGAGCACAAAAGCGAAGCCAAGAGCAGTGGGAAAGTCCTTAAAATGCATGTGAATATAAAGGAACAAATATATAATTTAGCTTGTTAGTTATTAAAATGTACGTGAATACATTAACAAGTTGTTCGTTGAGGTAGTAAGTGGTTTTACCACATAAGGAGAACATAAATTCAAATCCCATAAAGCTCACTTGTTCGGAGAGGTATTATGGGTGTTCTAGAAATTATATGTCACAATAACTAACTTCCTTAATCTAATTAAATATACACGTCAATAAATATGGCACATTGCTATATGTGATTGGAATACTTGACATAATAAATATAAGGAACTTGGCCTAAACTTTTTCGTAAGTGAAATTCTCCCAATTTTAAACCATAAATTAAGCGGAATTGTAGATAACTCCAAACTTTAATATAATTATTTTAATTCCTTGCCCAATCATACATAAAAGGCAGGTATTTGACGTTAATGACCCTAACCCTAGCTAGCCCATTATAAATTGGCTGCTGATATGTTGCTCCTGCTATAAACAAGAAAGCCTCACCTTTTGTTTTTATCAATCTACTTTCATGGCTTCCAAAACACAAGCTTTAACTCTGCATCTCCTTTTCCCCTTGTTTCTGCTCTTTCACTTCAACTTTTCCCTAGGCTACTGCCCAATTGTCACCTACTGGGGCCAGACTGAATCTGAAGGGGAGTTGCAAGCAGCATGCGAGACCAAAAAGTACGAGATCATCAACATAGCATTCCTCAATACCTTCGGCAACGCAAAACTCCAAGCATAAACCTCACCCGCGGACATTGTGATTGGACCACAGGTGATCCAAATTGCACACGATATGGCTTCCAAATAGCCCGTTGCCAATACCTAGGAGTCAAAATCTTCCACTCTCTTGGAGGAGACTCTGATTCATATAGCCTTTCTTCAACTCAAGACGCCAACCAGGTTCCATACTACCTCTGGACCTACTATGTCAGTGGCCAAAAACCAGGTCTCTTAGGACAGGTGAAATTAGATGGCATTGATTTTCATATGTGAGACTTCCATTATTGTGAGGGGAAAAAAAACAGGAAAAAGAGAATTTGATGTTAATGACCCTAGCCATAGTCCATTAATTTCATATGTGAGACTTCCATTATTATACTTTAATATTATTGCAAGATGCTTCGGAGAATATGACCAATTTTTTTCCTGCACTGATGAGTTCCCTCATTTTTTTGGGTGATGGGTTACTCCCTCCCTCCCGTCCTTAATATAAAAACTAAAATATAATCTAATAATACATAATATATTATGATTAAGTAATTTATTTAGCTTTTTTAATCTCTAAAAAAAAATCAATTATATTGGCTATTATAATATGGATTGGTGGTGTAGTACCTAATTTTATGCTCTACATAGAATTGGTTGTTTAGTCTGTGAGATGCTCCTACTAGAAAAAGAAAGCATTACATTTGCTTCTCTCAAACTAGTCAATTTTACTATGGCCAGCAAAACACAAGCTTCCATCCTCCTCCTTTTGCCCCTCAGTAGAACAAAATTTTAAAATATCACTGCATGATGTGAGAAGCAATTATTTCGAGGTTACTCCCTCCGTTTTTTTCTTAAAAAAATATTCTTTTTAAGGTTTTAACTTTTAACACATGGATCAGGAAAGGGAAAATCCCTTTAAAAGACAACAAAAGTATTCAAATTTTAAATTGGGACATTAAATTCAACAAATTCTAAATTAGGTCATATGTCTTAAAATAAGATTTTAAAATTTGATAATTTTACCTTACTATGCTCATTTGATTCAAACTCAATTAAAAAAATAATCCTATTGTCCACCATAGTGTCAGTCATCCATCTTCAATCTTGGTCAACGTTGCAGCAAAAGAAGTGCAAGATAGATCAATCAGATGCTAATGATTATTCAGACTAAAACTGCAGGAAAAAAAATCATTCTAAAACTAATCAAAACATAGTTTTACCGAGGCCTCTTTCTCTGGTGTGAACAAGTTCAGATAAATTTTTTGAAATCTTCAAAATCCCCAGATCCTTCAGAGCAAAAGTAAGATTATGTAAATTAAACAAGAATTAACAAAGCGACGCAACAGGCCAATATAATATTGGGTGTTAAAAGAAGAATTCATGATTGAAATGAAAGAAGGAAGAGTAACGAAAGAAAGGACAGAGAGTTGGATGATGATTAAAAGATGAGGAACGGCTAGATTTTGTTTTACAAATAAAACTGTGCATTTTGACTAAATGAAGATAAGTGTCAATGGAGAGACCCCACGCTGCAAGAACAGAGCTTTGATCCGCCACAAGAGACCCCCACCTCCTCCTCCATTAAAAGCAACCACATCTTGGTGTGAATTAGTTTAACTTTGAGGCTTGTGACAACCAACGAACTGGCCCTACAAGGAAATATTCTGACTACTATATATATAGCTTCACCAGCATACCACAAATCAAATAACTTATTATACGACAATGGCTAAATCCTCTCAAGCTTTCCCATTCCTCCTCTTCTCCCTTCTTCTACTTAGATTCTCCGAAACTTATTATGAGGGAACCCTATCGGAGGCTTGTGCCACGGGCAAATACGCCTACATCAACGTAGCTTTTCTCAACCAGTTCGGCAATGGTCAAACCCCACAAATGAATCTCGTAGGTCACTGTAAGGCTCATGCGCCAAATTTAGCCCGGAGATCAAAGACTGTCAGGCCAAAGGAATCAAAGGGTTGCTCTCCATCGGCGGCGGCATCGGCAGCTACTCCCTTTCCTCCGTTCAGGATGCCAGAAACGTTTCCAAGTACTTGTGGGACACTTTCTTAGGAGGCAAGTCATCATCAAGGTCTCTAGGCAACGCCGTTTTGGACGGAGTAGACTTTGACATTGAGCTTGGAACAACACAGTACTATGATTATCTTGCTCGCTTCTTGAAGAACTATGGTAGGGCAGGTGGAAGGATGGTGTACATAAGTGATGGCCCACAGTGGCCTTTCCCTGATAGATTTTTGGGCACTGTAAACATGGGCCTCTTTGACTTTATTTGGGTACAGTTTTATAATAATCCTCCATGTCATTATGCTAATGGGAACATCACTAACCTTGTGAATTCGTGGAACAAATGGACAAGTTCCGTGCCGGCGGGACGGATATTTTTGGGGTTGCCGGTAGCTCCGACCGTAGCCAGAAGTAGGTATGTTCTGGCTGATGTGTTGATGTCAGAAATCTTGCCGGTGATCAAGAAGTCACCCAAGTATGGAGGAGTGATGTTTTGGTCGAGGTTTCATGATAAGCAAAGTGGATACACTGATTCCATTATTGGTAGCGTGTGAAGAGCTGTATCAATAACTGTTTTCGCATCAAGTTGTTTGTGACTTTGTGTAATTTCTATTTACATTAGTAATAAAGCAAAAAGGCAAGTTTCTTTGTTTAGTAGTATTATTACAGTACTATTGCTTTTTCATTCTTGTGTCTTTTAAACTTTCATTAATCGGAATTGAGCACAGATTGAAAACGCCGAAATAGTATATGAAAAAGGGAATGAGCTGATTGGTGCTCTACCCTACTATTCCTTATATATTATACAGAGTGGTCCTGCCCTAGGGAATATACAGATGGCATATTACAAGTTCTGTATTCTTCAGATGACATGTGTCCTATAGGAGGGACCACACTAGCTACAAATGATTACAAACGCTAATTATACAATAATCTCTATTATCTAACATTCCCCCTCAAACAAGAGGGTGTAACAACCAACCCAAGTTTGTTTCTAAAATGTGAGAACTTTGAATAAGGCAAGGCTTTGGTTAGACAGTCTACAATTTGTGCAGGCGATGGAATATATCTAACATCAATAAAACTTGACAGCACCAAATCACGTATAAAATGCATATCAATTTCTATATGTTCACTCCTCGCATATTGTACTGGGTTTACTGCCAGAGCTTTTGCACTAGTGTTATCACACCATATAACAGAGGGTTCTCGAAGCATTAGTAATATAACCACTTAAGTTTAGATGCCCTATCTGCCAAAGATCTATACTCTGATTCAGTACTGGATCTATATACAATTTTCTATTTCCGAGAAGCCCAAGAAACTAAAGTATTTCCTAGATATACACAACAACCAGCCATTGACCTTCTATCATCCAAATCCGCAACCCAATCAACATCAGTAAAAGCAGTGAGTTTCAAAGAGTAAAATGGCTAGAGTAACAGACCAAAATTGTAGGTTCCTTTTAAGTACTAAAAATCCTTTTGACACCCTGAAAATGAACCTCAGTGGGATTTGCTAGAAATTGACTCAATTTTTTGACAAAGTAAGCTATGTTTGGCCTTGTTGTAATTAAGTATTGTAAAGACCCTATTGCTCTTCGATATAAAGAGGGATCTTTCATCAGTTATCCTTCATTTGTAGAGAAAGATCTGCTAGTTACCATAGGTGTCGATACAGGGGCACAGTCTAGCATGTGAAATTTACTTAATAGGTCCAACACATATTTCCATTGGTTTAGAACAAATCCAGTAGAATCACGATAAATTTCCAAGCCAAGAAAATAATAAATTGGACCAAGATCCTTCAGAGAGAACAAAGCATTCAACTGATGAATAAACTTACTCATATATGTAGAATTATTTCCAGTCACTAAATTATCATTCTCATATACTAGGATTAAAATCGTTAGTCTTTGAGTTATGAGATAGAAAAGTGAGATGTCACTCCTAGCATTCCGAAAACCCCAATTTATCAGAGTTAATCGCAGACGATCAAACCATGCTCTAGGAGCCTGTTTAAGTCCATAAATGGCTTTGACTAGTTTGCATACAAAATCAGGTCTTTAAGGATCTTGAAATCCTTCAAGTTGCTTTATAAAAACCTTTTCTTGCAAATATCCATTTAGAAATGCGTTATTCACATTTAATTGTCTTACTGGCCAATTGAACGTTGCAGCAATTGACAAAACAATTTGAATAGTTGTAGGTTTTATGACTAGACTAAAAGTTTCACCATAGTCTATAACTGGAGATTACTGGAATCCCTTCACTACCAAACGGGCTTTCAGTTTCAGAAGTGATCCATCAGCTCAAAATTTGTTCTTGAACATCCATCTATAGTCGACAAGTATTTGAGCATGACTTCAAGGAACTAGAACCCAGGTGCTGTTTCTTTGCAGGGCTTGAAATTCATCGAACATTTATTTTCACCAGTACGAAGAGGCAAGAGCTTCTGTAATACTCGTTGGTTTGGCCAAGTTCTTTAGCATAATCGGGTCCTCTAATTTTAGGAGACCAACAAACATATATCTAGGTTTAGAGATACCCCGCTAATTAACTTCATTGTTATTGGGCCTATTGCTTGCATCATTATTAGCCTCAACTAGGCCAGACTCTTCATTAGTATTGGGTTGCTCATTTGATGACCTGCTCATTTGATGACCCAGGAACTGGTGACAAACTATTTCTGGAGCTTGACTCAGGTGACAACATAGAGGCTTAACCCATGCTTTGTCAAGACGATAATGAAGAACAAAAAACATCAGTAGATTATGATCATTTGTCAATCAAACTACTAGAAGTATCAATAATCATAGGAATTATAATCTCAGAAGTTGAAGATGATGTAGTAGATTTTCGATTCAAGAATCTTGCAACAAATGAAAAATTGGTGGCATCGAAAACTACATGACGAGATATATATATACGACTAGTTAAGCTCAAGCATTTTTATCCCTTATGTTGAGTTGCTGGACCCAAGTACACACACTTTTGGCTATGAAAATCAAACTTATGATTGTTGTATGGCTTTAAACATAGGTAACACGAACACCCAAGCGGTTGAATTTCATTGTATTTTGGTTCTGTTTTGAATAGCCGAAATAGAGGAGTTGAGTTATCAAGCAATGGAGTTAGCAATCGGTTAATTAGGAAGATTGTAGTTTGAAATGCATCAGCCCAGCAAGCTAGAGGCATCCTAGCTTGTGCAAGCAATGTAAGACCCATTTCAACTATATGACTATGTTTCCTTTCAGCCCTGCCATTTTGTTCTGAGGTGTATGGATAGGTAAATCATGTCAATTCTAGCCTCTTGAGCTATTGGAACAAAAGCTTTGTATTCAGTTCCATTATCACATTACATTTTCTTAATCTTAGAATTAAATAAATTCTCAACATATTTTCTAAACACATTAAACGCATGAACAACCTCATTTTTGTGCTTTAAGGGATAGAGCCAGGTGAACCGACTGAAATTGTCTATGAAGTGTATATAATATTTGTGCCCATTTGTAGATTGAATCGGTGAAGGACACCAAAGGTTAGTGTGTATGAGTTCTAATGGAGATGTAGCATGGGTCAAGGAATTTTAAAATGGCAGACATTTAGATTTTCCTAACTGACAAGATTCACAAACAAAATGTTCATTAATATTGACCTTTTCATTACAAGAATTGAGAACATGTTTTAGTACTCGATTACTGGGATGACCCAGTTTGAAATGCCACTTAAGAAAATCACTAAATTCACTAATATTATTTTGAAATGAAGCTGTCGCTGCCTCTGCAGCACGAACAATGGCTTGACCTCGGCCACTATCCATGAGATACATTCCTTGACTTGCCTTCCCCTGCATCAATATTTGACCTATCACCTTGTCCTTCACAACACATTGAGTATCAGTAAAATGAATATCAACATAATTATCTTCGGCAAGTTTATTAACACTAAGAAAAATCTTAGTTGTGTGGGGCACCACAAGTACATCATTAAGTTGAAGATGAGATTTAGAGCCAACACCATAGATTCTTGCTTTTTCACTAATGCAAGTAGATAGAAATGACTTACCAATATTGTTTACTTGATCCAACTGATCAGTGTAGGGAGTGACATGGTAATTCTCACCGCTATCAATATACCAAGATGGATTAGCCACTGTTTGAGGTCCAGTATAGAAGGCCTGAGCATTATATCATCCAGCATCAGGCAGTGGTTTGAAGTTGTGATCAAAACGATGATAACAGTGAGCAGCTACATGACCAATCTTCTCACAGAGACCACAATAAGGTTTGCCGCCTTCAGAAGAATTGTTTGTGCGATTATTATTATTGTAGTTCCTCTTCTGCCTTTGTTTCATCGACCTCTGAAATTAGATCTCAAACCAGACCATGAAGATCGATTAGATTCTGAGTATGGAGTAGAATGAGATGAGTCATGATGAGCAATATTGATGGATGGTTGTATGCTTAGAGAGGAGAATTGATTGAGTTGTTCAAGACAACTTTCAAATGATAAAAGTGACGCCTATGCTTCAATCCATGAAAGCCCAACCTGATTAATCAGTTTGACCACTACAACATTATAATCAACGTCAAGTCTGTTCAAAGTATGTATAATCAGTTCGTCTGTTGAAATTGGTGCACCATCTAAGGCAAGTTGATCATAAATATTCTTCATCTTCAACAGATACTGCTCCATCTTCATGTTATTTTTCCTTATATTATAAAGTTCAGACTTGAAAACCATTACTCTTGCCTTGTTAGACGCACTCGTCATCTCTTGAGCACCTTCTCAAAGATCACTAGCATTTTTACAATGAAGCAACTGTGCCGCAACTTCTTGTGTCATGGTGTTTCTCAACCATCCAACGAGCATGCGATCAACTAAGTGCCATTCAGTGAAGTCAGGGTTAAGCACTCCTGCTGCATCAAGAATGAACCGAGAAGGAATTACACTAGTACCATCAATGTGAGATTCAAGGCAATTGCCTTTAATGAGGGGAAGAACAACTGATTCCCCCAAGAGAAAAATTGCCACGATCAAGCTTAATTGATGTTGTCTGACTGGAGGAGTTGAATAATCCATATGCTTTTATTGCTAGTGACATAAGAGCAGAGGAAGCAAAGATTCTAGACGAGGAAGATGATGAAGATGCCATTTTCGGTGCCGCTCTGATACCAAGATTGAAAATGCCGAAATAGTATATGAAAAAGGGAATGAGCTGATGATTGGTGCTCTACCCTACTATTCCTTATATATTATACAGAGTGGTCCTGCCCCAGGGAATATACAGATGGCATATTATAGATTCTATATTCTACAAATGACACGTGTCCTATAGGAGGGACCACACTAGATACGGATGATTACAAATGCTAATTATACAATAATCTCTATTATCCAACAAGCACGAATGTATTATTATTTTTTTAAAGGAAGGAAAATGTAGTAGAGAATTTTCAAGTTATATGCGAATTGTTGGAGTTAAAGTGTATTTATTAAATTTTTTTAAAAAAACCTTCCATTCTGTTTGTTATTGTAAGACTTATTTTGAAGTTTTTGATAATCGATAATATTTTTTTTTAACTCAGCATATTATTGAAAGTTTTATGTTTTAATTTGTAACGCATTTTTGTAAAATGTTGAGAGTTGTTCATGTACATCAACTATATATTTTATAAATAGCGTGTTTGAAAATATCAAAATTTTTTAGACATTAAAATCATTGGTTTTTGCAAAATAAAAATAGCTTATTAGTTATTATAGTAATAAAAGGAAGAAGTAAATAATAAAACTTTGCTGGGGGCATTGACATCCGGCGCGAGACAACGTACCTTTTTTTTCTTTTAGTGGAATAACATTGGTCTTTTAATTTTTATCACCAGAAGATTAAAAAAAAAAAAAGTGAGTAAACGTAAGTAACTTCTGGGAAGCTTGTTGAAAGAGCAAATTTATTTAAAGAGAAATACTTCCATCCCCATGAGTATCACATTATCTAAACTAAATCCAATAAAAACAAAACCCATATCAATTTAATCATAGTTGACTGATGATTGCTTTGAAAGCATTCATATTTTATTTTCTTTATAAGAAAAATAAACCTCTTAATCCTAATTGACTGTATTTTTATTTATTTTCAAATTAAGGTTTATTTTTTAAAAAAGAAAAAAAAATATGAATTGTTTCAGAAAGTAAGAAGAGTACAACAAATATTGTATACAAAGATTTTTCCAAAATTTGGGATGAGGAATGTAATTGTTAGTAGATTAGTTGATTAGTTGTTTTTACTTTATGAATTAATATATTTGACGTAGGAAACATTAAATGTAATAATTTTGGTGTATTTGTTTGCTCCACACACGTCGTGCAGGGAGTCCAATATTTATCGTGCTTAAAACAAATGACTGAATGAGACACCGAGGGGACCGTGGACAGAAAGAGACTCGACTAAACACCATTGGGACCTCTTCAATTTAACCAGTGGGTTCAAAACTTAACAAGTGAAATATATTATAGTCATCATTAGTGCTCACAAAAGACCAAACAGGACAAGAGCAAAACAAGCACTGTATAAGCAGTCATTTAAGAGAAAGTTCAACCAGCGCCTCACTTTCATTGTTCGCAAGAAGACATAATACATGTTAGAGGTATGCCTTGCTTAACATGCCTTCAAAATTTTCAGTTTACAATATCAACTCTAACATCTCAATAATAGCGCTTATTTACGAGCGGGGGGAAACACAACTTCAAAAAACAATACCTGGAGTAAACCTAGCGCTTTAGCGAAAGTCTCCTCCGCATCATCATACAAAGCCAGCCTCTGTTGTGTCTTACTGCGTGGGCAGAAAAATTCAGTTTTCAGATTATAAGGCTTTCGCAAATATACGATGTATAATAAAAGCAGTACGATGTAGGAATCTAAATTTTCAGGGAGAGAATGGAATGAACTCCAAGGTATCTATGGATCAGATGTGTCAGTTAAATCCTAGAGGATTAGGGAATTTGTAACGTAGTAAATGTAAATATTCACCAATCAAGCATCTTAACGAGTAAAGACAATCAACCAAGATGAGAACAATCAAGCCGAAAAAGGTATCGATACAACATAACTAAATACATCCAAAATGTCTTTCAGGGAGGGGAAAAGGCATTGAATATTTCTGAAGGCCAAATTTTCCAAAATTTTCCTCATAATAAACGAGAGGTTTTCTTGATAATAAAGAGGATAGAGTACTTATCAGTGAAAGCAAATATAGTGCCAGAAGGTCGAGAGTGGCTCAGTAGGATTGCCATAAAACCTAATGTGGTTGATTGAACCATATTCTTATATAATTTTTCATAACTAAGTTGGGATTTTTAATTCATTTTTTTGCGACATTATCACATGATTAAGTACTAATTTAAGCTAGAGACATTTATATTGAATTAAGTGTAATTAGGGGCAAAAAGGTCATAATTTGTTAATTATTTATACAAACGATTTATTGGACTTTTGATACTATAATATTCTTAATCTTGCATTGCAAGTGTTTTAGTGAGAATTTGGCGATTTTGGAGGGTCAAAATTAATATTTTGCAAATTGGGGAAAATCAAAGAAAGGGTCCCAGAATTTCTAAAAGTCACAAATTTATGAAAAAAAGGCTAGAGAAAATTATAGAAAAGTACCCAAAAGCTATAAAATTTCTATTCTAACTTATAGGCATTTCAAAAAAATTTCATTTTGCCCCATAAAACTTTTTAAAGTTTAAGATTGGTCCCTTATATATATACGACTAGTTAAGCTCAAGCATTTTTATCCCTTATGTTGAGTTGCTGGACCCAAGTACACACACTTTTGGCTATGAAAATCAAACTTATGATTGTTGTATGGCTTTAAACATGGGTAACACGAACACCCAAGCAGTTGAATTTCATTGTATTTCGGTTCTGTTTTGAATAGCTGAAATAGAGGAGTTGAGTTATCAAGCAATGGAGTTAGTAATCGGTTAATTAAATGTAAATATTCACCAATCAAGCATCTTAACGAGTAAAGACAATCAACCAAGATGAGAACAATCAAGCCGAAAAAGGTATCGATACAACATAACTAAATACATCCAAAATGTCTTTCAGGGAGGGGAAAAGGCATTGAATATTTCTGAAGGCCAAATTTTCCAAAATTTTCCTCATAATAAACGAGAGGTTTTCTTGATAATAAAGAGGATAGAGTACTTATCAGTGAAAGCAAATATAGTGCCAGAAGGTCAAGAGTGGCTCAGTAGGATTGCCATAAAACCTAATGTGGTTGATTGAACCATATTCTTATATAATTTTTCATAACTAAGTTGGGATTTTTAATTCATTTTTTTGCGACATTATCACATGATTAAGTACTAATTTAAGCTAGAGACATTTATATTGAATTAAGTGTAATTAGGGGCAAAAAGGTCATAATTTGTTAATTATTTATACAAACGATTTATTGGACTTTTGATACTATAATATTCTTAATCTTGCATTGCAAGTGTTTTAGACTTTTAGTGAGAATTTGACGATTTTGGAGGGTCAAAATTAATATTTTGCAAATTGGGGAAAATCAAAGAAAGGGTCCCAGAATTTCTAAAAGTCACAAATTTATGAAAAAAAAGGCTAGAGAAAATTATAGAAAAGTACCCAAAAGCTATAAAATTTCTATTCTAACTTATAGGCATTTCAAAAAAATTTCATTTTGCCCCATAAAACTTTTTAAAGTTTAAGATTGGTCCCTACCCCCCATAAAACTTTTTAACGTTTAAGATTGGTCCCTAGTCAAAACTTGCGTTTTGACCAGGAACCATTTTCCCTTCTTTATACAGACACATACCCGGCATATTGAGCATGAAGTATAGCTGGGAATACGGGCCAGCCCGCGGGTTGCGGGCTGGCCCGCACCAATCCGCGGCCCGCGAGGTGCGGGCCTGTGCAGCCAACACTTCTACGGGTTGGCAAAATGCCAATTCTAACCCGCAGTGATAAAACATAAACTCATCCTCAAGCAACCAATATATAATAATTTTGTTTAAAGAAAAAGGAAAGAAGCTAAGATTTTTTCTCTTTAGATTGGGAGGTACCAAGATAAGAGTGAAAAACTTATAAGTTTTATAAAATTTTTATATGTAAAAAAAAATAAAAAATTTTGCGGGCCAACCCGCGGGCTGGCCTGCATTAACGCGCAGGTTATGCGTCCACAGGCCCGCATTTTTGCGGGTTGGGATCCCGTCAAAACCCGCGGGCTCACGGGTTGAGCCTGCGGGTTGAGCCCATATTACCGGCTCTAGCATGAAGGGTGGAGGAAAAGAACAAAAAGGGAGACAAGAGACAATGGAGCATAACATTTCTTTCTTCTTTTGGCCAGTAATAATGAAATGGGACATGGTTGTGTTTATATATATATATATATATAAAAGAACAGAGTGGAGCATGGGAGGAGCGAGCATCATCATATTCATCTTTTGTCGAAGGTTGCGGGCGACCTCATCTCTTCCACCATTGTCGCCGGCAACATCCCTTCTTTCCTTCACTGTCCACCATTACCGAGAAGACAGAGTTTGGTGCCGTGATGAGAGAGCTGGGAGCTTCATTGGATCACCTTCAAGCTCCATTTCCGGTAGTCCTCCTCCGTTGTCCACCAAGGCACCGTGGGAGAGCTTGAGAGAGAGAGAGAGAGAGAGCACAAGGAGCGAGAGAGCTCTGTCTACACTGTCATCTTGATAAAACAAGCCCAAGTGACAGAGAAATCAAACATCTTATTATTTCACTGATAAAAATGTGTTATTATCTACACAGTGTGATTGCCACTCATATATATAGGCAATCTGTCCCTAGAGGGGACCCTATTACAATATTGCACTAATTTATATAATACACATAATATTTATCTAAAACTATTATTCAATACTCCCCCTCAAGTTGGGGGCCCTATATTCGCTGGTTCCTAACTTGCCTCATATGTATTTGAAGAATAGGTGTTGTCGGCTTTTATGCCTTAATAACATCTTCAAAAATAACTAAAGATTGTAATATAAGGTGTAATCCCGGATCGTCTCTCGAAGAACCTTTTATTAACTACCTAGAAACTAACTAAATGCAATAATTGACATGAAATGATATAAAAGGAAAAATTTGATCTTTTGAAACTACAACTATATGAGAATAATAAAAGTCCTAAATTATAATGTTTTTGGTATTTTTGGATATAAAATAATAGGTAAAATGAAATAGATGAAGTGAATCTCTTGAAAATGGCTTGAAAGGGCAATCATAGTTCATCTAATGATAATGAGAGCTCAATTTACTAGCTTAGTCAAAAATGCTCAAAAAACTTTTTGAGCTAGCTTGAGTTAGATTGATTAAACACTTCAACACCGAGCAAGGTTTAACCCCTCTAACCGAAACTCAATACAAGACACTAGCAATTGCAACCAAAGTCCCTCAAAATAGCAAACCTCAAATACCGTTGAGTCTAGTACATTAATCAATGATTATTCCTAAACCTAGAAAATAATCACTTCTTAAAACACTATTAAAAACCACTTTGTATGCAATTTATGAAATCACTACGTTTTCTAAAATACCAAACCCCATCAACCAATGAGTCTAACACTAAAAGAGAGGAACTCCTACTCTAGAGATGCTATTAAGCACTCTTAGTATGTGATTTAAATTAATTAATGCAATTGATTTCAAAGTAACCCAAAATCAACTCAATATATATCTCAACAATACTATGCAAGATAATAGAGAATCAAGAGAATTACAGTGAAATATATATGTAACCACATATATTGATGAGCACAATGTTAACATCAACTAATTCAAATCACATATTAATCCAAATTAAGTACTTAACTAAGTAATAAAGATCTAGCAATATAAATACAATCCTCCAAGACAGAAAATCATAATTACAAAGCTAAACAAATGGATTAAAACATAAAACTCGCCTTTGTAGTGCTTAGAACTCAAGACCTTAACTTCCATCTTCAAGAGTTGAAACTTCTAGCCACGAATTACAGTTTGAACAGCCATCTTAACTGCCTTGCAACACACAAAACAGATGATAATGGAGAAATTGTGACTAAATATGAACCAAAATCAGAGAATCAGGGTTGTGATGTATGGGAAAACAGAGGAGGCTTCAGAATGGAATGATGAAGGAATCAGGTCAACTCTCCTCGCTGAGCTCTCTCAGTTCTCAACTCAGTTGCGGCAGCTGCTCTTCAGTCTCAGTGGTGGACGAAATGGAGAAGGGAGGTGATGAGGGGCGGTGATGATGTGATTCTTAGATTCTCGCCTCTCCTCCTTCCACCGTGCTGCAAGCTTCTGTGTTCTCTGCCTACCGGCTGTGATGGACGATGAAGGAAGGTGAAGATGAATGGTGAAGAGAGTTCAAGCTTGCGGCAGCTCCTTACCACTCCCCTGGTCCGACTCCTTCTGTTCTGCAATTCCCACTGCGGCGGCCTGTGGTGGTGGTGTGGTGGTTGAGGGAGGGCCGACGATGGTGAAGAAGATGATGGTGGTGGCCCTCCCTCTACTCCTCTTAAGCTCTCAGCTCCTTCTCTGTCGTGGCTGTGATCTCTGGTTCTGTGTGTTGCGGCGCCTCTGTTCTTTTATATATCTCCATGTCCGAATCTCATCTCAGCAACAAATGACCAAGTCGGGTCCAGTGTTTCGGATCCCTTGGTCAAATGCATTTTGACCAAGGGACTAAAATGAAATATTTAGAAGTTTTTGTAGAGGGAGTAACTTGAACACTTGAAAACCTTTATGGGTTCATGCATGATTCTTAGAACATTTGGGTTCTGTTCTGAAATTGTCTCTGAATCTTTTCTTCATCAAGTTGTATTTTCTAAAAATCTTGGGTTCTTCTCTACAATTGTTCCCAAACTGATCTATAATTAAAATGAACCCAAAATGTAATACCTTATATTCCAAAAATTAATCAATAAGGTAAATCATAAAATATATGACCTTTTTCAACCTTAATTTCATTTAAACACATTTAATCACAATTAATTATAAAAAGAGACATTTTAAGCTCAATTTTTATGAAAAAACCCCAAAATAAAATATGAAAATATATAATAAAATAAGAATTTGTCAGTATTCATGTTGTGGGCTACCAAAAGCATTTTGTCAGGATATCGGCAAGTTGTTCCTCTGAACGTACATGCTCGAATTCTATCATATTTTCCATTAATTTTTGTCGTATAAAATGACAATCTATCTCAATGTGCTTTGTACGTTCATGAAATACTGGATTTGTTGCAATGTGAATCGCTGATCTACTGTCACAATAGACTTTCACAGGTTCTATTCCACATATATGCAACTCTTTTAGCAGTCCCACGATCCAAGTAAGTTCAGCTACCGCCATTCTTAATGCTCTCTCGAAACAACGGTTTGTTTCTTGGATTTCCAGCAAATCAACGATCCTCCCAATTTAATCAAGAATCCAATCACCGATTTCCTAGAGTCAGGACAAGCACCATGATCTGAATCACAGAAATATTCAACCTTCAATGAGCTTTCAACGAAAATATATACTCCCTACCCTGGACTATCCTTAAGATATTTGATTAACCTCAATACAGCCTTCATATGTGACTCCTTTAGCTCTTGCATAAACTGAGTCAACATCTGCACTGTATAAGAGATATCAGGTCTCATTAAAAGTCAAGTAAAGTAGCTTACTAGCCAATCTTCTATAGGCTCTAGGATCCTGTAAGAAGTGATCTGATTTCATCTCTAGGGTGGTAAGCTTCATATTTTGCACCATAAGTGTCATTGCAATTTCTTCTTCATCCAAACCTGTCTCATCAATCAACTCACTTATATATTTCCTTTGATTAAGGAGGATTCCATGTCGAGATCTTAAAACCTCTGAACCTAGAAAGTACTTCAATGTTCCAAGGTCCTTAATTCTAAATTCACTATGAAGGTATTTCTTCACATCATTGTTTTCCTCTAAACTATTTCCAGTAATCATTAAATCATCAGCATAAGCAAGCACAAAGCCTATATTATTCTTGTTTTGTTTTTGAAAAAGAGCATAGTCATACTTACTTTACTGAAAAGTAAGCTTCGGCGCTTCTTGAATTTCTAGAAGTGCCGCAACTTGTGTTATTTTTTTTTAAAAAAATCCCTTCTACAGCTCTTCTTTCCAGAAGCGCCGTAGGAAGGGAGGGCCTCCTACAGCACTTCTGGGGAGAAGGGTAGGAGGTATATACCTCCTACCCTTCTCCCCAGAAGCGCTATAAGAGATATATACCTCCTACAGCACTTCTCCACAGAAGTGCCGTAATAGTTAATAATTTTTTAAATTATTTTATGTAATTGTTTTTTTGAACCAGTCAATTAAAATCCATAGTAATTTATAATACGAATAGGAAAAAAAGTAAATCAAATCAAAATGAAATAACACAACTAATTCATAAAATCAATACTAGATGTATGTAATTACAATTAATGTAATTGTACAACTAATTTTAAGGGAATAAACAACATGAGAATAGGCAAAGAAACAACCTAACATATGTACCTAAATATTAACTAATTACCTGACCATATATTCACGCTATTCCTCAATGATTTCATCCACTTGTTGGTCAGTCAATTGGGCACAACGTTGATCTTCATAATACTGCATAAAAATCATACACATAACAAATTAAAGTAAGTATTATTATATTTGTAAGCTCAAAAATTAAAAAACTTACAATGTATAAGAAGTTCAAGAAAACAGAGTTGACGCTTCAAATAAATACCTGAAAAAAATTATGAGCATACATATAAGACTCATAACAGATTTTAACTAAAAAAGAAAATGTAAACCAAATGTTGAGGAAAAAAACACTTACACGCTAGGGAGATTTTGAAGGAGGTTGAGACAAGAAAAAAAACACATGGGAGAGGAAACTTTATACTGCAACGGAGTTCTAAAAAAAAGAGTAAGAGGGAACGTGGGAAGATGAAAATGAAAATGGCAGGGGTGAAAATTAAATAGCACCTTGTATAGAAGCTACGGCGCTTTTTGTCAACGCACTGTAGCTTCCTAATTTTTTTTTAAAAAGCAAACACCAAATACAAAAATAACTTTAAATATATTTAAGACACCACATATAACCTTGTATATTTCAAGGTACCATGTGGTGCCCAAGGCACCACGTGGATGCCCAAATATATATGTGGGGCCTTAGCCAGCACTTCTTATAAAAGAGCTGGCTAAGGCCACATATATTCACGATTGAATATATGTGTAGCTTAGCCAGCACTTTTAGCTAATTGAATATATTCACATGTGTAGCTTAGCCAGCACTTTCATAAGAAGTGCTGGCTAAGCTAATTGAATATATTCACGATTAAATATATGTGTAGCTTAGCCAGCACTTTCAAAAGAAGTGATGGCTAAGCTAATTAAATATATTCAAGATTGAATATATGTGTAGCTTAGCCGGCGCTTTCATAAGAAGTGTTGGCTAAGCTACTAAGCTTCGCCTTAGCCGGCGCTTCTCATGAAAGCGCCGGCTAAGGCATTAGCCCTTGGCCAGCACTTGCTTAGAAAGCGCCGGCCAAGGGCTACCTTGGCCAGCACTTGCTTTGCAAGCGCCGACAAAGGTGATTTTATTTTTTTATTTTTTTATAAATTTATTTTAAGAAAAAGACATAGACCTCCCAAACATTGTTTTAAGATACCACCTTTTTTTTAGATAAGACGAATATAGAGGATAATTAATGCTTAATAATAAAGGAATTACTAAGAAAGAGCATTCTTTATTTAAATATTAATTGAAGGCTTATTTTTCTCGATTCTACTAAGATCCTTTTGACTTACTACAACACAAGATTCTGAACAATAATAAATGTCAGCTTCGTTTAATTTTTTTGACTTACTCCTACCCTTATCTTGCACTTTATTTTTAAGCATCAGATAAGGGTTTTTTCAAATAAAAAAAATGTTAAAAAATTATCCCAGCTACAGTGCTTCTAAAAAAAGTGTCGTAGCTTAGACTTTCATTTTTTTTAATAAATAAATGTTTTGTGCAGCGCTTTTTTAAGAAAATGCCGCACAAGCCTAATACTAAGCTTTGGCGCTTATATTAGGAAGCGTCGTAGCTTCTAATTTTTTTAAAAAAATAAGATATTATCTACAGCTCTTCTTTAAAGAAGCATAAAAAAAGGGGCGTCGTTAAATCCCTCTTTTGTAGTAGTGTTCAAGCCATACAATGACTTTTCAAGCTTACATACCTTTTGTTGTTCTCCTTTCGTTTCAAAACCTTGAGGTATAGTCATATAGACTTTCTCATGTAAATCTCCCGGCAAAAATACATTTTCTACATCTATTTGAAGCAAGGACCAATTATTGACTACAGTTAGCTTCAATATAGTTCTAATAGTCACAATTTTTACAATCAGAGAGAATGTTTCATAGAAATCAATCCCTTCTTTTTGGTTATATCCTTTTGCAACCAATCTAGCTTTAAATATATCTAATGTACCATCTGCATTATATTTAGCTTTAAATACCCATTTACAACCTATGGGTTTCTTACCTTTAGGTAAATCAACTATTTTCCATGTTCTATTGGCCTCTAAGGACTTAATTTTGGTTTACATTGCCTTAACCCATCTAGGGTCTTTGGAGGCTTGCTCGTAACTGTTTGGCTCAACTTCCTTGTTAATAGGAGATAGAAACATTTTATAAAAATACGATAGATCACTATAACCAATAGAATGCAATAGGGCAGCATGATTTTGTAGATCATCTAACTCAAGTTGCTGGCTAGTAGTATTAGAAGGCAAAAATTCACATTGATAGTCCTTAGTCCACCTAAGAGGTTGTCTAGTTCTAGTTGGCCTAATAACATATTGCTTAAAGGTCAATTCTTCTCTAAAATCCCCTGAATCACAATGATCATTCACTGTTACAGGTTCATTTAATTCTTGGTTGTTTGTATTTAATTGTTGATTATGATTGTGTGGTATTCTAAAATGTCTATTATCATGGTTGTCATACTGAATATCATACTCATGAATGAAAGGATCAATACCTTTATCGCTTACTCCCCTTGATGATTGTCATCTAAATCCCTAAAAGGGAACTTGTCCTCTAGAAATGCCACATGTCTAGTAATTATGAGTATCCTGGTTTTGATGTTGAACAATATATAGCCCTTTTAGGTAGTGGGTAACCCAAGAATACACATGGGTCGGCCTTAGGCTGAAATTTATCTACAAAATTCAAATTCACATAAAAAACAAGACACTCAAACACCCTTAAGTGATACAAATCACGTTGCTTTCTATATAGTAACTCATATGGGGTCAAATTGTTCAACCCCTTTGAGGGAGTTTGATTAATGAGATATGCAGCAACTCTAATCCCTTCAACCCAAAATTTAATAGGTAGATTAGAATAAAACATAATGCTACTAGTAACATTTAAAAGATGTCTATGCTTTCTTTTTATTGTGCCATTTTGTTGGGGCGTGAAAGGGCATGACCTTTGGTGAACAATTCCTTTAGCATCTAGGAACTCTCGAACCTCTTGATTTACAAATTCAGTGCCATTATCGGTTCTATGCTCTTAATTTTAATAGAAAATTGATTTTCAGTATAAGAAATAAATGTTTGTAGAAATTTGGGAGCTTCAGATTTGTGATGCATTAGGAAAATCCATGTTCCTTTCAAAAAATCATCAACCAAAGTCAAGAAATACTTATGCCCTTGATGTGTAGGTGTCCTATAAGGGCCCCACACATCAGCATGCAATAATTGAAAACAATGACAGACTTAAAAGAACTAGCATTAAAGGGAAATCGGGTCATCTTGGCTTGAATGCAAGTTTCACATTTATTAGAGGACTGAGTACATTTATCAACTTTTACATCATTCAAGTATCCTAAAACATCAATAGGTGCATGGCCTGGTCTACAATGCCAAAGAAGTTCAACATTATTATTTTCTTTTTGTAGGATGTATAGGCCTTTAACAAGTTTACCAATCCCTTTGGTCGTTCCATTATGCATGTCTTGTGGCATACATATATCAAGGAAAAAGGAAACAACAAGTTTGCTATCCAATGCTTGCTTAGCAATAGAAATTTAATTGTAACAAAATTTTTTTTGCATATAAAACATTCTTCAAGTAGACATGTTCACTAATCCTTACTTCCCCTACATGAGTTATTTTAATTCTTTCTCCACTAGGTACTTTAACCCATTTTGGCAATCCAAGAGATGGTGGACTCTTATCTAAGAATTTCAAATTACTCACTATGTGACAACTAGCACCAGAATCCAAAATCCATTCATTATTAGAGTTAATAGACAAACCTGGTGTACTTACAGTCGCTTCAGATTGCTCTGAATCTCTCTTAAGCATATCCAACATTTATTTATATTGAGCAAGAGTGAAGAATGAGCCTGAAGAAGAATTTTTAATAGTGTGTACTTCATTTTCATTATTTGACCTTGCAGTAGAATCAGCAACTACAGGAATCGCATTATCCTCTTAAGCTTTATTGAACTTGGATGGAGGAAAACCAGATGGAAATCCAATCAAATAGTAGCATGCTGATTTCTAATGTCCCCTCTTATAACAGTAACTACACACGTCCTGGGAATGTCCTCTTCCACTCCCTCTTCCTCCTCTGCCTCTACCTACATAATGATAACCCTAAACAAGGAAATCAAATACGTAGTCTAAGCATAAGATTGAATTAAAGAACTCCCTTATTGAAGCACAATTGCTCAAGCCATAATTCCTCAGTACCAAGGAGCAAGAAAATCAACCACTCATAGCTCTCATTGCAACCATCATATTGTTGAAAGCTCAATAGATCTCTGAGAATTAATGTAATGGTGAATCTGAAGGTAACAGTAATAAAAGGCCGCCAGGTTTAACTCATTTGGTTGGACTCTTGAAGTGGCACATTTTCCCCCAGTTTGATCCATATGGTTGGACTTGATAAGATGACCCTTCTTGATTCCTCCAACCAATATTAAAGTTAGGTCTTCTATTTTCATTGCAAGTGGTAGTATTAGAGTCCCATCTTTGTTGTTAGTTAGGCCTTCCTTGATACATAGCATTGACTTCCTCATGGTGATTAGGGCATAAACTTGTAATGTGCATCATTAAACCACAACCATCACAACTAGGTGAAATAAGAGCTTGTGAAGTCGGAGAATAAGGTGCTTGTTGGATACTTAGATGATGAAGCTCAGATGTGATGAGAGAAAGTTGTGAAGTCACTTTATCCATTTTAGACTCAAGTAAGACCATCTTTTGGTTGGATCCTATATCACAAACTCTTCTTATCTCTCTTATATTGTATTGTTGAGTGTTTCAAGCTCTTATTTTGATTTGAGCCCATACTTTGTCAGCATTGCAATCTTCCAAAGAACCCCCAGCTGAAGCATCTAGAATGCCCTTGTCATTAGGTAAAAGACTATCATGAAAGTATTAAATCAACTATTCATCACTTATTTGATGGTGTGGACACTTAGCCAAAAGCTCTTGAAAGCAGCACCAATACTTATAGAAGGACTCCAAAAGATATTGTTTGATAGAATAAATCTCCTTATTAAGTTCAGCAATCCTTGCATCGAGAAAGTACTTGTCCAAGAAGGCTTTCTTCAAGTTAGCCCATGAATGAAGAGCATCATTAACATGTGTAGGTAGCATCATATACCACTCTTTCACCTTCCCCTCCAAAGTAAAATAGAACACTTTTAACTGCACATCTTCTAAGCGAGCACCAACAGGCTTCATATTTAAGCAAGTCAAGTATAATGCATTGAGATGTGTGTAAGGGCCTTCCTTCTACTACAAAAAAGGACTTTTAGCGGTGACATTTGGCGGTGAATTTTAATGTCGCTGTTGAAAGTTAGACTTTCGGCAGTGACAAAAGTGTCACCGCTAAAAGTTACACCTTCAGCGGCGACAACACAATGTCATCGCTTAAAGTTAGACTTTCCGCGGCGACATTGTGTTGTCGCCGCTGAACATCTAACTTTTAGCGCCGACATTGTGTTGTTGTTCGCCACCGCAAGTGCACGAGTCGCGTCAAGTGATAAAGTGATAAGTAAAGATCGTTCCCACGAGGATTTGAGTAACAAATTAGTCAAGCAATGAGCTTAGTGAATTCGATTAAGTTGAGCCAAAACATGTTGTGTGGACAGAGAGGTTTCAAAAGATATTTTTGTAAAAACTAAAAATTGCTGAACAAAAATCTTGATCGTTGTGATTTCAACAGTTGTAGTAAACCTAGGATTGTTAATCCTCTTGTATTTCATAAACTTGATTTATTTCCTCTCCAAGAATCTTTCTATGGGATATATGTATGTTAGTCTAAGGTTCACAAGTGTTTGGTTAAGCTCTCTCAAGTCATAACCAACTCCGCATTCTCAATTAACATGTACAGTCTCTTGCTACCGTTAATAGAAAATACTCATTAGGCACCAACCTTAATATGACAATGCTAGGCTAGCAACTATATCTCTATGTTACTAACAAACCATCCGTTTAGCTCCTAAACTTCAAATCTAGCATAATTTTACCAGAGTTCTACAAGTAAGTTAACTCTCTCAAGCTTAACTTAGTTGAACAAATCATCCACAGTGATGGCCAGCAACAAATAGTAATGAAAACAAAGTAAAATCAATATACATATGCCATTAGATACTTGAAGAGAGAAGGAATCAAGTTTAATCCATACAAAGGTTCATAAACAATCCCAGAATGAAAGTTTAGCTACTCATGTTCAAGAAATTGATACATAAATACAGAGCATGAACTGCCATATCAACAAAATGAAGAAGAAAGGGAAAGAAATCAGTATAACCAAGGAAAACCAGCTCAAATCTCTACAAATCTTCAATCCCCACTTGATTTCCATTGCTTTATGGCAAATCCAAGCTTAGAGGAGCGTTACAGCCGCCTCTCTAGGTATTTTCGCATCAGGATCCCCCATCTTTGTCTCTGGTTTCAGCTTTTATACCCCCTGTATGTCAAAACGCATAACACTTGTATCAGGGGTTGGCCGCGACTAGTGAGCTTCTGTGCTTCCATTGGCCGTGGCTAGTAAGTTACTGACCACTTTTGGGCTGCGACCCAAATATGCTTGGCCGCAGCCAGTGATTGTGTTGGCCGCGGCCAGAAACTCTACAGTGCCAATCTGTCCCTTGCTTTGATCTGTTCTCATCCCTTTTTGCAATTCCCGAGCGCGGTTGATGGCTTCAACTCTATTTCACCTTCTTTTCATTGAATTTGGCTTTCTCTGGCTCCAGCTATAACTGAATATTTATCCTTTAAACACAAAGAACTCACAGAAGATCACAGTTTGGTAATCATAACAGATATTCACATATTTCCCCCACATTTATACTCTTTCTGTGCCAAGCATGTATAGAACACATTTCCTCTATTTTAGCACTCCCAAATGCCCATTAATACACCCAAAATATGGAAGAAATAAGAGAAAATGTGCAATTCTGACAAGAATTTCATGAGGTTAACACACCCCCAAACTTAACTTTTGCTCGTCCTCAAGTAAAATTAGTTAAGTAATAAGAGCTAGATTAAATTAATCCCGTATGGAGTGCTCAAGCATGATAATTTTCCTCATTGGCTACTCATGATGTAATGCTCAAGAGGAAAAACAACAAAATATAAAGGGATGCCTGATTCACAGTGTAATGACGAGCTTCCAAACATTTTTCCGACTGTGTGTGTGTGTGAAGAGAGTTGAATAACAATCTTCCTACAATTGTCAAGATCAAATGCAACACTTCAACATGTATAAATAACCTCAATATCCGAGCTTAATCCTTCTACCTTCTCCTTTCTCTTCACTTATAGATCATTCCACACAATTTTAAAATCAATGAGACTTAAGGGGCTTGTAATGTGGTAAAAAATTTATCACATCAGAAGAATAGGAAATTTGAGAATTCAAAGTTCTTGAGATAACTGACAACATTTTTCACACTGCTCATCTCATCCCCCAAACTTATCTCAAGTTGCCTCCTCGTACTCCAAATTTTTATTGGATTAGTTATTATCACTAATGAAGCTAACACAAGTTTCAGTATGAGGTAGTGTAAATGGACTAGATTAATGCTCAATTAATCAAAGACATGTACACAAGAGAACGCTCAAGGATTTAAGTGTTTAGCTCTCACAACTATAGGGAATTTCACTCAATATCACCTAGACTAGGCCCTACCATATGCTTGTAGAAACTCTACTCTCTCCACCACTTTGTAACACCTAGACTCTTGAATCCAGGGGACTTTTAAAAAGGGTTGTAATGCTGGAAATGGTCTCATGGAAAAGATAATGAAACAAGGACTATGCACGCACAACTGTATACAGTGACATCTTCTTTTTCTTATCTTTCTTTTTTTCTTTTTCTTCCCTTTTTTTTAAATAATGCATGAGAATATCATTTATTCATACCAACTATATTCATGACATTTCAATGCTATTTAAGTGCCAATCTAATACAGAAGGGAAGCATGCATAATGATTGTTGTTGAATGATAGATTTTGAGATGTGAAGGGATCAAAGGGGTAACAATGGATTAGTATATAAGGTTTTTGTTTAGGTAAATGGGTTTAGAAATGAATGCCTATATCATATTCATTAATCTACATGCACATGTGATTTTGAAAAAGAATTTAAACAAGTTCTAGAGGTACGCTAGAATAGGTGGCACACATATATTAATGAATGAAAATTTGGCTCAAAATCCTTCCAACAGAGGTTTTCTTCTCATATGCACATTCACAAAGATTAATTGAACATTAGTCTAATCAAAATGCATTAACTCAACTAAACCAAAGGTTAACTTTAAGAGCAATAACAAATTACTTCATTAAAAATCAATCCAGAGCACAAGCCATTCCTAATTTTTTCTTAATCAAAGAGAGTGCAACTCATGTTCTATAATTGTATGAAATGTTAACTCATTTCAAGAAATTCCAATACGAATTCAAAAGACCTTTAATGAGAAAATTTCATACACGTCAATTTGCTATATAATCTCTTGACAGAAGCATTCAAATTATTTCCAACCCTTGTGCGCAATGTTTAATAGGGAAAGTATTAGGAAATAAGCTTTAAAATGTGAACCAAGCATTCATGAATATTTATTATTGTTTTCCTGGAAAGCATAAAATCCAAGTATCCACTTCAGATATGATTAATCAAATCTAACTCGACTTTGACTCCAGGACAAGGCACAAAACACATTTCTAAAATTTGAAATTCTTGTCAGTGATCAAAAACATGCATTTGAAATTCTTGTCAGTGATCAAAAACATGAATTTAATCTATCAAATACCCCCAAACTTGAGGCAGACAGTGTCCGCACTATTACAAGGCACAAAGTGCTCACATATCTCCTGCAATGGAAAAGATACACAGCAATCCATAGATAGAATAGTAATAGGTATATGCAAGAGGAACAATCATCAAGCTAAATCCAGAATCAGCCATTAACCAGAAAAATTCCAACAATATTCATTGAACAGAGTATGACCAATATTCAAAGCAACAAAACTAAAGGAAAATCCTAACAACAAAGAAAAGCACTACTACTCCTCGCCACCATCGTCACTGGTACCCGTATCATCATCATCCTCATCAGCATGAGCAGCAGCAGGTACATGTGCAGCAAACAACTCTTCTAATCGGGTCAGGCGAACACCGTGGTCCTGCAGATATAAGAGGCATTGGGCGGCAGTGGCCCCAGTGCGCTGGATGGCAGCGAGGATCACATCTAAAGTCGCAGGAGGCTAAGAGGAGGAAGGGGCACCCGATGGTTCACCATGCTCTAGATGAGATGGAGAGTGTCCACCATGTTCCGGAGGAGCCTGAAAGGGTCCTCCCTATTCAAAAGTAGGAGCACTAGCTGATTGTTGGGATGCTGGAACTTGTTCATTCAATTTTGGCTTGATGTTCTGGTAGTTAAATTTCTTAATGGGCTTGAACAGAACATCAGTGGCCATGGCAGTAACACCCACAGAAGAGCATAAAGCAGAGATAAGGTATGGTAGCATCAGGCCACCAGTATGATCGTGAATGTGGTCTCTCAGAGACTTGTAAATCACCGCACCTAGATCAACTAGTTCCTTGTTTATCAAAAGGTAAATAAGAAGGGCCTGATCCTTTGTGAGGCAGTTTCGGTTGGAGGAAGGCCAGAATCCTTGCCAAAGTGTAACCAGACACGAGCTTTAACCGATAACTGAGCATAGGGTAAATATTTCTGAGCTCCACCGCGACTTTGCCAAGCCACCTCTCCGTTGTAGACCAGCAATCACGAAATAGCATCCTCAGGGATGTCATCTACATTGTCTAAGTGCTGCTGGTATCTGCATTCCTCGATAGCCGGGAGTAATACAAATTGCCAGAAACTGACTAGAGTGAAGTCAATATCGATGCCCAGAATGGGGAACCGCCAAACAGGTCGCACGCAGGCGTTGGCGTAGAACTCTTGGATAATTTGTAGATTCCCATCGGTTTTGGGGTCCTAACTCCTATCCTCGCTTCATGAAGACCTCAATAATGTGCCAAAGACCTCTAGCCAATATCAAAACTACCTTTACAAGTCCATTCTAGCCCCTATTCCCATATCTTTGAAAAGCTGATTTAAGTTCAGAGAAAAGTGCATTATAATGATATATGGAGGAATTTGAAATTGGCTTGGACATTTGGCTCTCTGAAAACATGATGCGCAAAAATTATTCTGAACTAATATGACATAACAAGACAATGCCAATCACTAAACCCATCTGCCCTGTTCAATCTTATACATAGAACAACACTCCTTCCATTGAAAATTTGATGAAATGGATTCATGGCCAAAAACAGAGAGGAACCACAGATCTATGTGCAAAGTAGGTTAACAAAACGCAATATGGATCATAATAATGACATAAATTGAAGCACAAGGAAAGAAAAAAATGGCACAAGGTATACATTGTCTCAGATTCAATGACAGCATTATTCCAACCTACTTCTAGATCCCCAAATCCAAACTATAATGAACTACCCACAATACGAGTAAAAGAGTGAAAATGAGACTCCATTACCTCAAATGGTTGAAGAATCAACGGACTGATTGAGAAATCAGAGAAGAGTGGGTGACGTCTAATGCCTTAGGTAGCAAAACAATAGTAGGCGATGCCCTAGGAACCAAAATCTGAGAAAGAGAACGGAAGAGGGGAGATGGAAAGGAAGGAAGAATGTAATGGAGGCCAAGGATTGAGGGAAAACTGGGAAAGGAGGTTGACGAAGGGGGAGTCGATCCTGAGAGGAGGAAAGGAAGGGGTAGTCGGCAGCAGAGAAAGGGGAGAAATGAGGAATGAAAGAGAAGAATAGGGTTTTTAAAAACCCTACTATCGCGCTTGGGCCTCCGCTTAAAACTATCTATGCTTTTCTTGGCTGCGGCCAACATATCCATTAGCCGCGGCCCAAAATCTTCTGGGCATTTGTTGGCCGCGGCCCATATCTGTCTGTGCTCTTTTGGCCGTGGCCAACCCTGTACTGGCCATGGCCCATAACCTTCTATGCAATCTTGGGCCGCGGCCAGCATGTTCCTCCTAGCTCCATCAGGTGTCAGTTTTGCAACATGAATACACAGAAGTTATGTTATGCTTTTCACCCTATGATCCTCAACACAGCATAACTTCTGCTTGAATCTCACAATCAACAACCACTGACCACACATTTGAATACAATTCCTTATGATCAACCTGCCTCCCTAATTCAAAATTTACTATGCATAACAGAAATTTGACAGGATTAAGCAAAGACCATGTACAATGCATCTCTAACTCACACCATAACCATGAATACATTCTTATGAGAGGTTAGAGAAGTACGTAGTAGTCATCAAATCACGTCATAGTCATCAAAAATTAGGTTCAATTAAATCATAGGAATTGAAGAACTTTCCTAGAATTCCAAACCACAGGTCACCACCCTTCCTTTGTATCATTTTTTCTCTCCTCTTTTCTTTATTTGGGTTTCCTCTCCTACCTACAAAAGCAAAAGACCAAACATAAATCTACAAAAAATATACTAAAGTCAAAGAAACTAAAAAGATCAAGTTAAGAACTAGGGTTGCCTCCCAAAAAGCACTTAGTTTATAGTCTTTAGCTTGACTATTCACATTAGTTACTTTTCATTAGATAGGTAGAGAGTGGATACCAGCCTGTCCACATCTCCTCCCCAATAATGCTTCAACCGTTGACCATTAGCCTTGAATTTCTCTCCCTTCTCATTCTCCAGCTCCACATCACCAAATTTGGACGCTTGAACCACTGTGAATGGACCAAACCAGCGAGATTTCAGCTTTTCTGGAAATAACTTCAACTTGGAGTTATAAAGGAGAACAGTTTGACCAGGTTCAAAGCTCTTAGGAATGATTTTGCTGTCATGGTCCCTTTTTGTCTTCTCTTTATAAATCCTTGCACTTTCATAAGCATTGAGGCAAATTTCATCTAACTCATTGAGTTGAAGTAACCTCTTTTCTCCTACAGCTTGAGGATCAAAATTTAGCTTTTTGATAGCCCAATAGGCCCCATGATTCTACCGGTAAATGGAATGCTTTCCCAAACACCAAGCGTATTGGTATTTTGTAAGCCGTTCGGTAAGCCCATAGAGCATCATCCAACTTGGAAGACCAGTCCGTCCTAGTAGTATTCACCATCTTCTCAAGGATGTTATTAATCTCCCGATTGGAAATCTCAGCTTGGCCATTAGTTTACGGATGGTAAGGCAATCCTACTTTGTGTCTAACACCATATTTCTTCATCAAGGCTTGAAATTGGTGATTGCAAAAGTGTGAACCACCATCACTGATAATTACTCTTGGTGTGCCAAATCTTGTGAATATGTGCTTTTTGAGGAATTTCAACACTGTCTTGACATCATTAGTCACACATGCAGTAGCTTCGACCCATTTGGAGACATAGTCCACTCCAACCAAAATATATTCATTGTTGAATGACTTAGAGAATAGACCCATAAATCAATCCCCCAAACATCAAAGAGTTCAACTTCGAGCATGCTATTCAGTGGCATCTCATTCCTTCTAGATATGTTCCCCACTCTTTGGCACCTATCACATTGAAGGATAAATGCATATGCATCTTTGAATAGAGAAGGCTAATAAAACCCACTTTGAATGACCTTCACTGCGGTTTTCTCTCCTCCAAAATGGCCACCATACTCAGATGAATGACAACAATGTAGAATGCACTCTTGTTCATTTTCTGGGACACACTTTTGAATGAGTTGGTCGGGGCACCTCTTGAATAAGTAAGGCTCATCCCAAAAGTACTTCTTCACTTCATGCAAGAACTTACATCTCTGATGAGAATTGAAATCCGGAGGTAACACTCCACAGACTAAGTAATTTATAAAGTCGACAAACCATGGTATGGATGAATTATCAACAGAGAACAGCTGCTCATCCGGGAATGATGCATGGATCATATCAGAAATATCAAGTTAAGCCTCAGTACTCAACCTTGAAAGATGGTCCGCCACTTGATTCTTAATGCCTTTTCTATCAATGATATTCAAATCAAACTCCTGAAGAAAAAGCACCCAGCGAATTAGTCTAGCCTTAGAATCCTTCTTCGTAAGTAGGTACTTTAGAGCCGAATGATCAGTGTAGATAATGACCTTAGTACCCACAATGTAAGGTCAAAAATTTTCACAAGCAAAGACTATGGCAAGTAATTCCTTCTTAGTTGTGGTATAATTAAGTTGGGAACAATCAAGGGTCTTGCTAGCATAGTAAATGGGGTGAAAGAGTTTCTTTTCCTTTTGCCTAAGAACAGCACCAACAGCATAATCACTAGCATCGGCCATAATGATAAAAGATAAAACCCAATCCGAAGCTACTAAGATATGAGCTGAAATGAGACGCTTCTTCAACTCCTCAAAGGCTTGTAAGCATTCATTATCAAACTTGAATTCCACATCCTTGTCCAACAACTTGGACAGTGGCTTGGAAATCTTAGAGAAATCTTTGATAAACCTCCGGTAAAACCCGGCATGACCAAGGAAGCTGCGGACACTTTTCATACTAGTAGGCGGAGGTAATTTCTCAATGATAGCAATTTTGGCTCTATCCACTTCTAAACCCTTCTTAGACACCCGATGGCCAAGTACAATGCCTTCTTGCACCATGAAGTGACATTTCTCCCAATTGAGAATCAAATTGGTCTCTTCACAATGGTTAAGCACCGCATCTAAATTCTCCAAGCAAGAATCAAAAGATGGATCAAAGACAGAGAAATTATCCGTGAATACTTCAATGATTCTCAATCATATCAACAAAAATGGACATCATGCACCTTTGAAATGTGGCCGACGTATTGCATAGTCCAAAGGGCATTCTTCTAAAAGAAAATATGCCATAGGGACAAGTAAAAGTCGTCTTCTCTTGGTCTTCTGGAGCTATGGCAATTTGATTGTAATCGGAATAACCATCGAGGAAGCAAAAGAACTCCTGACCCGCTAGCTTATCCAACATTTGATCAATGAACGGCAAAGGAAAGTGATCCTTCCTTGTAGCAGTGTTAAGCTTCCGGTAATCCATACACACTCGCCATCCAATCACTGTGCGAGTGGGAATCAGTTCATTTTGAGTATTAGCCACTACAGTCATGCCACCCTTCTTAGGTACACATTGGACTGGGCTCACCTAAGAACTATCTGAGATGGGATAGACAATGCCAGCTGAGAGCCATTTGAGAATTTCCTTCTGAACCACTTCTTTCATAATTGGGTTCTAGCGCCTTTGATGCTCAACAAAAGTTTTGTGATCATCCTTTAATAGAATCTTGTGCATGAAATAGAAGGGCTTATCCCTTTGATATCGGCTATAGTCCACCCAATGGCACGCTTGTGCTCTCTCAAAACTCGTAGGAGCTTCTCTTCTTACAAATCAGAGAGACCGGAAGAGACAATCATCGGTAAAGTGTTAGAATCCCCCAGGTAAACATACTTGAGATGAGAAGGTAAAGGCTTCAACTCTGAAACCAGAGGAACTTCAATAGAAGGTTTCAAAGGGGTACTCAAAGCATCAGACACTTCTAGTGGCTCAAAAGTCCTCGGTCTTGAGTGAGGGAATGCTTCTATACGGAAGAGATTTTCAATAGCCTCTTCATCAAACTCCTCCAAGCTCTTTTCACCAATTAAGAATGCTTCTAAAGGGTCTTTTATCGTAGAAGCATATGATTCTTGAGGAATGATTGAATCTAATATGTCAACAAAAGAGCATTGGGCTGAATCATCATGAAACTTCAAAGCTTTTGGCATATTAAAGATCACTTTTTCATCATTCACCCTCAAAGTGATCTCACCCTTTTCCACATCAATGAGAGTCCTTGCTGTGGCTAAGAATGGATGGCCAAGAATGAGTGGAATTTTCCAGTCAACTTCACAATCAAGTACAACGAAGTTTGTTCGAAAGATGAACTTGTCTACTTTGACTAGGATGTCTTTAATGATTCTTCTAGGCTTAGAAATACTCCGATCAGCAAATAGAAGAGTTATCGTGGTGAGCCTTGGCTCTCCCAACCCTAATTGGTTAAAAACAGCTAGAGGCATCAAGTTGATACTAGCACCCAAATCACATAGAGCCTTACCATTGAAGTTAGTCCCAATATTACAAGGAATGTAGAAGCTTCCCGGATCCTTCAGCTTAGTAGGTAACTTCCTTGAATCACCGTACTACATTCTTCGGTCAATGCCACGGTTTCAAATTCATTGAATCGCCTCTTCTTGGACAACACATCCTTGAGGAACTTAGCATATTTAGGCATATCCTCCAAAGCTTTGGCAAACAGAATATTCACATAGAGTTGCTTGAACATGTTCACAAACTTTTTAAATTGAGCATCTTCCTCTTTTTTCTTGAATCTTTGAGGAAAAGGTAGTGGTGGCATGATAGCTGAAGTGGTTGGCTTTCTCTTCTTCTCAATATTCATCTCTTGTTTCCCTTTCTTGCTCTTAACAACATCATCCAAGCCTCCTTCAGTTTGCTTTCTCTTTCTAGTGTCATCCTCTTCCACTACACTTTCTTGAGTCATGGCTTCTTTATCATCAATCTCAATATCCACTTGCTCATCTTGCTGCTGGCTAGTCTTACTTGAGCTAGGCACATCCGGTATCACTTTGCCACTTCTCAAGTTAATGGCCTTGCATTCCTCTTTTCCACCCCGCTTTGGATTAGGGATGGTATAACTTGGGAGACCATTTCATGCCATAGCATTTACTTGTATTGCTAATTGTCCCACTTGTACTTCAAGGTTCTTAATTGCAATTTCATGAAGAGAAAAGGTAGCCTTACTTTCAACCCTTGAGGACTCTACCTCTGATAAGATCTGGGCTAGCATTTTGTCCATCTTTGATTCCTCTTCTTTTACCGGAACTTGCCTTAATTGCATTTGAAAACCCGGTGGAGGAACAAGCTTAGTGCCTGAAGTAGACTCATATGGTGGATTCAAGGTGTTACCTTGACTCCAAGAGAAGTTGGGATGAGCTCTCCAAGCACGGTTGTAAGTTTGTGAATACGGGTTACCTTGAGGAGGTTGAAATTTGCCCATATAGTTGACAAATTCAATACCCATGTATAGAGGGCAATGGTCAGGCATGTGGACATCATTACATTGCTCACATACAATAGGAGTAGCATGAACAGAATGTACGCCATGAGAAGTGCTCTTTTGCATTTGAGATTCTAGCACATTGAAACGCTTGTTCAAAGCAGATAAGATTGTGGCAATTTGTGATGAAGAGTCTTCTTTTGTTGTAGGCATGGCTGGGGTAATCCTTCTATCATTGCCTTGGGTGTTGTTTACAGATAGTTGATCTAAAAGCCTAAACAACTCATTGACAGGAACATTCCGGTAACCTGCATTGGTCATAGAGTCAACCATCACCTTTGATTGAAGATTAAGGCTAGTACAGAAGATTTGGATTACTACCCACTTGTCCACCCTATGATTAGGGCATTGCTTCATTAACATCTTGTATCTCTCCTAGGCGGCATAAAGATGCTCATCCGGCTGTTGTCTAAAGCTTAGAAAATCATCCCTTGCTTCCACAGATTTGTCATCAGAGAAAATTGAGCTCTAAACTTAGCATCAATATCATCCCAAGAAGTTATGGATCCTTCCGGGAGATTGTTAAACCAATCTCTAGCTTTCCCTTGTAGAGAGAGAGGGAATAGCCGCAACCTCAGCACATCTTGGGGTACTCCATTTTGCTTGAAGGAATCACACACCTCCAAGAAGTACATCAAGTGCTTGTTGGCATCTTCATTGTAGAGACCATGGTACAACCCATGCATTTGCAACATTGTAATCATGACTGGCTTGATCTCAAAATTGTGTACATGCATCTCCGGCATTCGAATGCAAGATTGAGTACCCCGCATATTCCGGCTATCGAAGTCATTGACGGTAGCCCTATCATATTCATCCGCCATTGTTTCAGCTTCAGTTTCAGCTTCAGATTCAGAATCAGATTCAGTCACCTCTGACTCAGTCTCTTCTTCAATGCGGGGTAATCCATCAAGTACCACGATTAATCCGTCTAGATGCAGGTGTTGTATATACCGAGATGGTACCTATAAGAGAAACAAGCAAGCAAGTATCAAACTAAAACAAAAAAACTTAACAAAGAGAAAAAGGAAAGAAAAATTGTAAACCTAACTAAGAGCTCAAGCGAATCTACTATCACAAGCTGAAAGTCGACTAAAGGATTTGTTAAATCAATCCCCGGCAACGGCGCCAAAAAATTGTTCACCACAGCAAGTGCACGGGTCACGCAAGTAATAAAGTGATAAGTAAAGATCGTTTCCACGAGGATTTGAGTAACAAATTAGTCAAGCAATGGCCTTAGTGAATTCGATTAAGTTGAGCCAAAACATGTTGTTGTGTGGACAGAGAAGTTTCAAAAGATATTTTTGTAAAAGCTAAAAATTGATGAACAAAAATCTTGATCCTTATGATTTCAACAGTTGTAGTAAACCTAGGATTGTTAATCCCCTTTGTATTTCATAAACTTGATTTATTTCCTCTCCAAGAATCTTTCTATGGGATATATGTATGTTAGTCTAAGGTTCACAAGCGTTTGGTTAAGCTCTCTCAAGTCATAACCAACTCCGCATTCTCAATTAACATGTACAGTCTCTTGCTACCGTTAATAGAAAATACTCATTAGGCACCAACCTTAATATGACAATGCTATGCTAGCAACTATATTTCTATGTTACTAACAAACCATCCATTTAGCTCTTAAACTTCAAGTCTAGCATAATTTTACCAGAGTTCTACAAGTAAGTTAACTCTGTCAAGCTTAACTTAGTTGAACAAATCATCCACAGTGATGGCCAGTAACAAATAGTAATGAAAACAAAGTAAAATCAACATACATATGCCATTAGATACTTGAAGAGAGAAGGAATCAAGTTTAATCCATACAAAGGTTCATAAACAATCCCAGAATGAAAGTTTAGCTACTCATGTTCAAGAAATTGATACATAAATACAGAGCATGAGTTGCCATATCAACAAAATGAAGAAAAAAGGGAAAGAAATCAGTATACCCAAGGAAAACCAGCTCAAATCTCTGCAAATCTTCAATCCCCACTTGATTTCCCATGCTTTATGGTAAATCCAGGCTTAGAGGAGTGTTACAGCCACCTCTTTAGGTATTTCCACATCAGGATCCCCCATCTTCGTCTCTAGTTTCAGCTTTTATACCCCCTAAATGTCAAAACGCATAGCACCTGTATCGAGGGTTGGCCGCGGCCAGGAGATGTGTGGGCCGTGGCCAGTGAGCTTCTGTGCTTCCATTGGCCACGACCAATGATAATGTTGGCCGCGGCCAATAAGTTATTGACCACTTTTGGGCCGCGGCCAGTAGGTTTTTGACCTCCTGTGGGCCACGGCCAGAAACTCTGTAGTGCCAATCTGTTCCTTGCTTTTATCTGTTCTCATCCCTTCTTGCAATTCCCTAGCGCGGTTGATGGCTTCAACTCTATTTAACCTTCTTTTCATTGAATTTGGCTTTCTCTGGCTCCAGCTGTAACTGAATCTTTATCCTTTCAACACAAAGAACTCACAGAAGATCACAGTTTGGTAATCATAATAGATATTCACATATTTCCTCCACATTTATACTCTTTCTATGCCAAGCATGTATAGAACACATTTCCTTTATTTTAGCACTCCCAAATGCCCATTAATACACCCAAAATATGGAAGAAATAAGAGGAAATGTGCAATTTTGACAATAATTTCATGAGGTTAACAGTTGTCACTACTGAAAGGGTGTTTCAATATTAACACTAATAATATTATATTTAATTAATAATTAATTAATTATATATATGTATGTTTATATATATGATAATATTATACATATAATAATATGTAATAATATGACACAGGTTTATTTTGGCGTAACTGGCAAAGACTTGCGCGCGAAGGCGTCAACTCCCTAAGGTTGCAAGTTCAAACCGGAGGAGAGTCACTTGGAGGAATTATGAGGTGCGGACACATGGCAGCACGAGGAGGCGACATGTGGCAGCCAGGGGAGGGGGACACATGGTGCTTTAAGGAGCAAACACATGGCATTTGTAAATTAATTTTTTTTAAAAAAAATATTTTTCAAATTTTTTTAAAAAAATTGGCACTTTCAGCGGTGACAAAAGTCGCCGCTGAAAGTATTGAGTCGCCACTGAAAGCCACATTCAGCGGCAACAAAAAGTCACCGCTGAAGGTGACAAAAGTCGTCGCTGAAAGTCATCTTTGTCGCCGCTGAAAGTCTAGTTTCAGCGGCGACAATTTTTGTTGCCGCTAAAACTTTTAGCGACGGTCGCAACAGCGACGACTTTTTGTCACCGCTAAAAACTTTCAGCGGTGACTTTTAGACTTTCGGCGGCGACAAAGTCATTTTTTTTGTAGTGTAATTCTCAAGCCCATGGAAACAAGGTAGTGAAGCAAGCAAAGGACCCTTAAGCTTGAAATTGACCTAAAAGTTAGGGCATGCGATGTTTAAAGGATAATAAGTGACATCCGATCTTGTCACATCCCTTATAGTCATCCTCCGTAGTTGACCATCACCATTACCTTCCATAGTTGTACCTTGAGAAACACAATCACTTAAGTCAATGAAAAATTCAAGATTAGAGGAATGATCAAATGCCCTCTTAAATTGATCAGACATACAATGCTATCAAGTAAGCAATAAAACCATGAAGTGTCAAAATTATCTTGCACACAAGTTCAAACAAAAAGGTATGAAATGGGAAGACTGCAAGTGTATGTGTGTATGATGTGTATGGACAAGTATAAATGCTCACTATCCAAATAGGAAAAGGTATATCACCAAAATTGTGACTTGGAAATCGGAATCATGCACCCATTAAAAGCAAGTTATCTACAAGCAATCCAAATGAAATGAAACCATTATGCATCAACAAAGCACAAAGCAATTGAGATTAAGCGAGAGAAATGTAAGAATGCAAATGCAAAAAAAAAAAAAAAAATCAAGATATTTGGTTTTTTTTCTTGAAAAATTTTGATGTGCACTTTATAAACCTAGACTAACTATGAAAAAAAACTGAAAGAAAACCTATTAGGCTCACAAAGGCAAACCCCTGTCAATCTAAACTAAATGACACTTAGTTGACCAAAGGAGTCAAAATTGACTCCCTGGCAACAACGCCATTGATTTGACACAACCTTAGCCGTCTCGGGGTCAAACCACAAATTACCACGAATTAAATGCAATATAGTGTACACAACTCGGGATCATTCTCTTATCAAGGAACCTTTTATTTTAACTTCCCTAGGTAAAACTAAGTGCCAAAAACATGGTTAGAAAAGGGATTTTTAAAATTGATTTTTCTCTAAATTAAAATTCATGAAAATAAAGCTAATTCTATTCTTTTTTGTATTTTTGGAAAATAATGAGAAATGTTAAATTGAGAGCGAAGATATGAATAGTGGATGCTCTTGGTGATAGAGAAAGTGACTATCCTTGCTCCAAAAAAAAAAAGATTATGAGAGTTAAAATTCATTAAATTCTAAAAAAAAAATCAAGATAACACTGGAGTCTAATATTTCCAATTAATAGTAGCTCCCACAAACATAGTTAACTACTACCTTTTGATATATTGTTTAAACCTATTTAATGTGCAATTAAAATTAGAATGATGCAGATTATTCATCTCAATTAGAATATTCTAACTTAACTATTCAAGAACTAAAATTAATCATGATTATCAATCATAAATATGACAACAAACATAATTTCATCAACCACATCAAAACGACATAGACAAATATGAACATCAATATACATCATTCAATTAAAATCACAATGATCAATCCATATGAATAACATAACTGCAATCCAAGTCTCACAACTACATAATAATAATCAAATACATAATCTAAAGCATCATATTAAATTAAAGAACTCCCCTATTGAAGCACAATTGCTCAAGCCACAATTCCTCAGCACCAAGGAGCAAGAAAATCAACCACTCATAGGTCTAATTGCAACCATCATATTGTTGAAGGCTCAATGGATCCATGAGAGTTAATGTAATGGCGAATCTGAAGGTAACAGTAACAGGAGGCGGCCAGGTTCAGTGAAAAATTAAAGGGAAGAGAATCTGGAATCTTAGACAATGAAGGAGATGGTGGAAGCAGAGGATGTTAACGGTCGTAGTGAATGGTGGAGCTAGTGGTGAAAAGAGAGAAGGAAGGAACGACAATGTTGAGATGGTGACGATGAGAGACAGTGAAAGATAAGAATTGAGAGTCTGGAGCCAGAGGCTTGCAAAGATGGTCAATTGTGAAGACTCACGGCGGTGGTGACAAGATGCAGCTTCGACAGTCATGGTGGTGAAGTGATGAAAGGCGCAGGTGAAGGTGGTTGTGGTGCGCGAAATAGAGAGGGTGGTCCGATCTGTGGTCTCTCTCTCTCTTCTTCATTCTAAACTCCCAAGCTCCCTGTTTCGCAGAGAAAGGGCGAGAATGACTAGACGGTGCTCTTAAACTTCCGGCGAACTGGAGATAGGCAACAATGAAAGAGGTGGTGGTGATGGTGTGGGAAGGTGGTGAGAATCGGTGAAGAGCTCTCAGCTCCAGCTGTGTCTTCCGCCCCCCAGCTCCCTCACCTCCCAGTGCTTCGTCGGCACTGAGAATCTCCAGAAATAGTGGTCGGTGATGGCTAAGAGAAGGAGGCTTCCAACCGCGGCGCCTAACCTCAGCTCCCAACTCTTCTCTCTGCTTCCATTGCTCTCAGCTCCTCCTCATAGATCCTCCATACGCGGCGCCCCAAAGAAAAGCTCTCAGCTCCTCCAAATGTCTCCCGGGTCCTGTTCTCTACTCAGTGTCGGGTCTGTCTCAGCATCACAGTAAGAAGACCCACGTCCATTGGTCAAAACGTGCGTTGGACCTAGGGACTATGAGTGTATTTAGATCAGTTATTGATAATTGGGTTTGTTTTAATTGGGCTTGTTGTGATATTATTTTTGGTAAAAATTAAATTATGTAATGTAATTTATGTTTGGATTGGCGATTGGCAATTGGGCTTTTGCAAAAATAAAACTTGTTTGGATTGGCTTAAGCATAAGGGCTTTTGTGATAATGGTAAGAGAGAGTGGGTGGAAAAATATTTTAAAAATCAAGTAAATATTTAAAAATTACTTTAAAATATTAGGTGCTACTGGAAAAATATTTTAGAGTGGGTGGAAATCAATAAATCAATATTCCAAGTTTTGGGTGCTTTTTACTACTAAAAAAAATATATTAAAGGTAAAATGTAGTCAGTCTCCTAAGATTGAGTACAACTGAAAAATTATTTTAAAGAGTTAAAAGCACAAAAAAAACATTTTAAAGTAATTTTTGAAGCTGAAAAAGTACATTTAAGGTAAAATTATAATAAGTTTGATAACACACTAGGTACAACTTGTAAAATATTTTAAGGGTTTAAAAACACCAAAAAAATATTTTAAAGTAATTTTTGGAGTTGAAAAAGTACATTAAAGGTAAAATTGAAATCAGTCTAATAACACACTGGGTACAGCTGAAAAAATATTTTAAAAGGTTAAAAACACTCAAAAAAAAAGTTTTTTGAGTGGGTACAACTAGAAAGTGGGTAAAATTACAATCAGTCTGATAGCACACTAAGTAGTAGGTATAACTAGAAAAATATTTTAAGGGGTTAAAAACACTCAAAAAATATTTTTTTGATACTACATACTATTTAAAAAATATTTTATGGGAAAAACCAATATCATATAACTAATTTTCAGACAACCTAATTTAGCATAAAATGTCATTAGCTTTTAACAAAAGCTCCATTTTCTAGCTTCTTCCAATTGAGCTTTCACCAATTGGGCTTTGGCAAAAGCTCAATTACCAATTTGCCTCTCCAAACACTCAAATTTGAATTCTCAATTGGCAAATGAGCTTATGGTCTTCAATTGTGCTTAAAATAGGTCCTCAAACACACACTACATCAAAATATTTGAAACTTTTAAGGAGGGATTAAAGTGAAATACGTTGAAATATATTGAGGCTAAAATATAATTTCCTGAACATTTGGGTCTTTTCTGTGATTTTTTCTAGGCCATTTTCTCGGCCGTTTTTGTAATTTTCAGAAATTGAGGGACCTTTCCTATAGTTTCTCTAACTCTCAAAATAATTAATTCCAAACCTCTCAAATCTCAAATTTTCTTTCAAAACACCCTGCAATACAAAATTAAGCAGAAGTTAGCATCAATGGTCTAATAAATAATTGTACAAAATAATTAACAAATTATGATTATTTTATCCCTAATTACAATTAATTCAATATAATTGTCTCTAACTAAAATTAATATTTAATCATACAATAATATCCCATAAAATATATTAAAATCTCAATTTAATCATAAAAATTATATATAAAACATGATGCAACCAGCCTTTTCTCTCAAGATCCAGCGGAAAGCTCATTTACTCCAGTCCAATATTCAAAATCTCCGGAGCACCGTTCCCTAGTGTCGGCACAAGGCGACAACGCTGATGATTATTTGAACTTAACTCCATCACATGAGCCCACATGCAAAGGATGGTGATCTGTCAAAATCACGTTTGTGTCTGATTTTTACTTTTAAGTAGACAAAAGACGACAACGCTGATGACTCAGTGTGAAGATTATTTGAACTTATCTTCATCACACGAGCCCATATGCAACAGATAGTGATTTTCCTATAAATAATTGTACTATCACGGGTGGTTGTAGCTGTCCTGGTTTACAGCTAGCATGTAATAATTTTCATCTCGTAGGTGATGCTCGGTCAAACATTTCTCTCGTTTAAAACAATTGAGACACCGAGCGGACCGCGGACAGAAAGAAAGGGGCTCGACCAAAACTCAATTGGGACCTCTTCAATTTCGAAAAGAGACATTGCATTCACGTTTCGGACACCTATAATAGATAAATAAAATCCACTGCTCCCTAAATGTATTACATCCATTCAATATTATTTATAGCTTTCATACAGCTATCATGTTCTGGAAGAATACAACAGCATATAACAATCCCATGCCCAGTCTGTGGACGAAGGAAGAAACTGCTGTTCTTTCCCATTTCTAACAAAATTCAACCCCACATGCTACAACCTAGATAGTAATTTCAAAATCACAACATAATAAATACATCCTCATGTAATAAAACAATTAATAAAGAAACAATCTGAGCCAAACAAGCAATCAATTCTAATGTTTATGCAAATTTTTTACTAGATATATGTTTTTCAATATCAGTCTCCTTGTATGTAAATCCTAGCTTTGTGCTTAATTAGCACATATCTAATATGTATCCTGAACTCTAATGTTTATGTTACTGTCAAATTCTTTTTTAATTGATCAGATTCATGATATAGCAAGATCCACGATCCTGGTCCCCAAGCGATAAGTTGCTGATGGATGGTCCAACTAGAAGCAGTGGCTATAAAACATTATCTTCAAATTAAATGTTTTATTATTCCTCAAGATTAAAAAATTTGGGATAAGTGTTCCTTCACTAATACTCAGAGCTGTACCAAATATTAATTTTTAATAGTAGTACAAGTGTATAACATATATGAGCTTAACATAATCTTTGCTTTCTTAAGTTTGCCCTAATTTTAATTTTAGTCCCTCAAGTTTTAAACTATGAGTTTTGGTTTCTTACAGAGCAAAATTGTCCATATTTTTATTACATTATATAAATTAATATTTTAAACGAAATAAAACTTAAAGAACTAAAATCTATGATTTAATGACTCTAACCCGCTGGCCCATTATAAATTGGCTGCTGATCTGTTGCTCCTGCTATAAACAAGAAAGCCTCACTTTTTGCTCCCATCAACTTACATTCATGGCTTCCAAGACACAAGCTTTAACTCTGCACCTCCTTTTGCCCTTGTTGCTGCTCTTTCACTTCAACTCTTCCCTGGGCTGCCCAATTGTCACCTACTGGGGCCAGAATGGGAATGAAGGAGAGTTACAAGCAGCATGCGATACCGGAAAGTACGAGATCATCAACATAGCATTCCTCAATACCTTCGGCAATGGACAAACTCCGGGCATAAACCTCGCTGGACATTGTGATTGGTCTACAGGTGTCCCTAATTGCACTGGATATGAGTCCCAAATAGCCCATTGCCAAAGCCTAGGCGTCAAAATCTTCCTCTCTCTCGGAGGAGCCTCTGGTTCATATACCCTTTCTTCATCTGAAGACGCCAAGGAGGTTGCAGACTACCTCTGGACCTACTATCTCAGTGGCCAAAGCCCAGGTCTCTTAGGACTCGTGACATTAGATGGCATTGATTTTGACATCGAAGGTGGTACAAACTTGTACTGGGATGTCCTTCTTGAAGACCTTTCTTCATACAAAGAACAAAAGACATTTTACTTATCAGCAGCACCACAATGTCCAATCCCTGATTACTACTTAAACACAGCCATTACCACTGGCCTGTTTGACTACATTTGGGTCCAGTTCTACAACAACCCTCCCTGCGAATACACCGATGATGGAGATACTCAGAAACTTATAAGTTCGTGGAACCAGTGGACCACCACCTTCACCGCGACCAAGTTCTATGTTGGCCTCCCGGCGTCTCCCGCCGCAAATGGTAGCGCCGGTGGTTATGTCCCCATCGATGTGCTCAACAGCAAGATTCTTCCAGAAGTGGAAACCTCTTCCAAGTTTGGTGGGGTTATGTTATGGAGCCGTTACTATGATCTAGTGTCCGGGTATAGCGATAATATCATATGTAATACCCCTGCAGCTTTTAACGTTGTACGTGAGCCACTAGTTGCCATGATGAAATCTGCCTCGGAGGTTCTGTATCACGTATGGGATATATAAGTTGTAGGAGGCTAGTGCCTTCCATGCTTAAGTGATGAAAGCCTTATTCTAGTAAGGTTATATCATCATTAATAAATAAATAAATAATTTTATATTGAGTTCGTGATACTGTTCTTTATGAGATACGAATAATCTTACAAAGCAGAGGAAAATAAAAGAAACGGCCAGAACATATTAGAGGGGATCAATCGGAATATCCCCAGATCCTTCAGAACTATAAAACTGCAGGAAAAAAATCAGTCTAAAACTAAACAAAACATAATTTTACCGAGGCCTTTTTCTCTGGTGTGACCAAGTTCAGATAAATTTTTTGAAATCTTTAAAATCCCCAGACCAGATCCTTCAGAGAAAAGGTAAGATTATGTAAATTAAAAAAGAATTAACAAAGAAAAGCAACAGGCCAATATAATATTGGCTGTTAAAAGAAGAATTCAGGATTGCAATGGAAGAAGGAAGAGTAACGAAAGAAAGGACAGAGAGTTGGATGCTGATTAAAAGAAGGAGAACGGCCAGATTTTGTTTTACAAATAAAACTGTGCATTTTGATTAAATGGACAGAAGTGTCAATGGAGAGACCCCACGCTGCAAAAACAGAGCTTTGATCCGCCACACGAAACCCCCACCTCCTCCTCCATTAAAAACAACATGTTGGTGAGAACTAGTTTAACTGAAACCCATCGCTATTATGATCAACCCCTTCTGGATCTGGACATGGGGAAGCGCTCCTTCTTGGAGTGGAAAAGACGATTAGGGTTCATAAAGGTGAGCTTTGTAAACAATAGCAATCAGAGAAACATAATGAACAAGATGAAGAATCTTGTATTAATCCCATAAGAGCAATATGCTTATACCAATTATAATTCACTTGGGTTTAACAATGAACATCCCTCACTTGAAGGTGATTAACAGCTAACCCTAACTCTAAGGGTCTATGAGGGACTTCCCTTTTTAAAGAGAGACTCATATTAACCTCTCTTTTAACATGGTGTGGATCTCATTATCTAACACACTAAATCAAATTAACGAAGACCCTTTATATAAATTAAGGTCTTAATCAACTAACTAACTAACTAATCACCTTTTATTTCTATCAAGCTTCAATGAGAAGTATGAAAGATGCTGATGATAATGGAAGATGAAGAAGAGTAAGGCAACTGGGCAACGAGGAAACTGAGTTGGAATCAAATGACAGTAGTAAGGTAAAATTATCCAATTCTGAAATCTTATTTTAAGACATATGACATGATTTAAAATTTGTTGAATTTAATGACCCAATTTAAAATATGAATAATTCACCTGTCTTTTGAAGGAATTTTCCCTTAGGAAATACAATTATTTATTTAATGCACTCTTAATTTATTTTAATAATTAATGTTGTCTTGGACTTAAAGTTAATGAGAATGAAATTAGAATTAAAAATATTAACTATTTTTGTTTTAACAATTTTAAAATGACAAATAAATAGTAATAATTTTTTGAAAGTGACAATTAAAATAAAAGGGGGCATGTGGCACCCTATTTTCATCACTATTCAGATGAGTTATATACATAATAAATTCAAACCACTAAGCTAGGTTTGGTCTTGGGAAAAAACATTTTTTTTAAATAGTTGAAAACTTAGCCCAAACACAGGGTTTAAACCTGTAAATGAATGGGCTTTTCTGAAAAATTTAAAACTTTTTAAAACAGTTATTCAACGGTTCAAACTCTTTATTATAGCTCATCAATTCTTTAACCATAATTGATATTATCAGAGTATTACTTTGCTCTTACTTAAGTCTACCGTTTGTCAAATTAAGGCCTAAATAATGCAAATGCCTTTTCCCATTTTGTTATTTAGGCATAGTATTCTATGGCTACCTCTACTATGCATGCTCATTCTACTACTGCTATATGTACTATTTTGCACTATGTGCATTTCTATGTTTGTATGTAGATACATATATATAAAATTTGTAGCCATACGAGGCTGCCAAAAGTCTTAAGTCTAATAAAATGATTATACAGATAACCAACAAAATACTAATCCTGCTTCTTCACCTTCTTAGTTATATGCAATTATTACTTCTTTGCCCCTTGAGCTGCTTGCTTTAGTTGTATGTCATTTAATGGAAATGGTAAGATTCACAAGAATCTTAGTAGTAACAACAGACTATCATAAAATATGCAAGTTCACGAAACATACAAAACAAACCATTAAACAATAAGCATTTAGCAATCAAGATGCAGCACAGTCAACAATCATGAGATACACTGGTTCAATACAACACAAATTGCATATCAGGTTTTACATTTTAGGGACATTGCCCATGCAAAAATGCACATCGGGACTTGTAGCCTCAGGACACTACCCAATAATTAAACCATATTTTCATGAAACGAATATATATAATTGATGGTACAAACAAAAATGCAGAACAGTTACATAATATATCAAAGAAAAAGTTACTACCCGTAGACCTTTTCGATAATTTACCTTCACAAATCTGTTTTCTCTTTGAGCTCGAGCAGATATCAAATCATATAATTTGAAATTCATGTAGAAATAAGTCATTACTTATACCAATCTTATTAACATAATTAAAATTATGTTATTCTTAATCCTCTCATAATTCTTTATCCTTTTATTTGAAATAGTTGGTTATCTTTGATAATCTTTTACACTTAGATATTTGTGTATTTAATTAAGACATGCTGGATGTCTATTTCCCCTGCAATTAACATTTTAATTCAATTAAATTAGCCCTTAAACTTGTCCCCAACATTCACAAACCATCAATAATTACTAAAATTGTGATCAATTTTTAGACTTAACTAATTCTGCCTCCAATTTTTAGGAAATTTTGACTATTATTAAGAGTCCTAATCCTCCCTCCCTCCCTCCCTCCCTCCCTCCCTCCCTCTCTCTCTCTGTGTCTGTGTTTCAGATACGAATGAGAGTGAGGGAGCCGAGTTGTGTTTTATTTAAGTGAGGTTGTGTGTGTGCGTGTTGGGTATTAGAGTGTGAGGGGTGTAGGTGTGTGTATGTGTGTAACCGTGAGTGTGTGTAAGTGTGGGTGTGTGTTTTTATCATATTGGGCCTACTCACAGGGCTTTTAAATTTTCTATTTTGTTTAATTTAAGATCCCTTAATCCTATTGGGTTCCATAATTTGACTTAACTTGAGCATAATTCCGAGTTTCAGGTCCATATAGTAAAGTTACTAATTTTCCTCTTTTCTAAATTGGTATTGTCTCAATTTATAATTTTCATAAATTAATCCTTAATACTTTATAAGGATTTTTTTACCTTAATTAACTTCTTTAAGCCTTAAATAATTTTTCTAAAATTTTCAAGCCAAATTATGACCTCTAACTATTTTTACTCGAGTTTTTGGGAAAATAGGCTTTTAAATTCCCAGAATTTAACTCTAAAAATATTTATTTCATTTTTGGGAAAATTAGGACTCTTAATAATTTTTGGGATGTTACAGGGGATATAGTTTAATTATATCGGAGAGGAACCAGTACAGGATGATGAACACCTAAACCTCATAAGATCTGAACAATCTAGATTTGATCCTGTCTTCATTTTCTTTAAAAATAATTGTTTTGATGAATTCATAATCTAAAATAAAAATCATCTCTTAACTATTATTTTTTAAAAGTGATTTTTATTTAAATATTATCAATTAAAAATCATCAAATTTGGATCATCCAAATTAGATCTAGACAATTTAAATCTGATGAGGTTTGGCTTATCATCACTTTGATAAGCAGTTAAGCACCCAAACTAGTTTCAAAAATCAGAATGATAGTTTAAGAATAATGTCACATACAGGCAAAAAGGGTCCGAACATGCCAAAAAATATTACACCTCCCCTCCAAATTCTCAATTTTGAAGGGGAGCGGAGGAGAGCAAATTTTACCAACGCAAATAGGAGGGGATCAAAATCCCTCTCCTCCCCTCCAAATTTCGAGCCAAAAAAATCACCCTAATGGATCCATGCATTTGCATTATTCAATATACTTTTTTCGGTTCTTAATATAAGACATATTTACCTAATTTGATTAGATTACGTAAGTTAGTTAATATGACATGTATTTTCTAAAATACCCTAATCATCTCTCTTGATTCCCTCATCCTCATTTCATCTCCTCCTTGATTAATATTGAAAGAACATTAATAGGGATAAATTAGAAAAATATTGTCAAATATGAAAACTATATCTTATATTTAGGATCAAGATGAACTCTTTTTATATTAAGGGCCTCAGGAATACCTACCAACGTGCAAATCTCGAATGGGTAACTTCAACTCCAAACGTTTCCAAGCCGTCCATATTCGGTTCAACGAACCGACTGGTCAAATCGGTGGGCCGACGAACCCTGTACCTACTTTAATTGAATTTAATTTGATCTGATTTATATTCCTGATAACTAATTTAATTGTTTTATAGATCTTAAGTTAAACGGTACATTCCATATTATATATACAGGTTGACCAGGCCAACCGTTAACATATTTTTTTTCCAGAGATACGAAGCATCTATTAATCCTCTGAAGCAAGAAATTGTAGTTTGACATTTTCAGAGAACAAAATATGATTCCCATGTCATCGACTTCCATATCATTATGTTATCTTCCTCTATCTTTATAATTAACGAGTCTACAAATTCGACAAAACTTTAGACTTTTGATGTCTTCGACATCTTTACATTATCATTATCAAATCCCTTTCTTGGTCAACGCTTGGATTATCGAATGAAAGCCCTCTCCCTATGCTTTGCAATATCGTATAGAGCCCTATATTTTTTTAATAGTGAAATAAATTAAATAATAATAAATGAACATTATCTGTAGACCAATTTCGTTATATTTGCTAATAATGCTTTCATTCAACTCGATCTTTTGCTTAACAACTTATCTAAGGACTTCAGTGTTGATAGAGAACAATGGTATCATATAATCCATATAGCCGACTCCACTTAATAGGATAAGACTTGTTGTTATTGTTGTTGCCATAGATACGCTTGGCTTTACAATCAAATTATTAGGCTATGAAATTCAAACAGTTAACAATTATTTGTGTTTTATTTTGTTCTTCATTGCCCAACTTTCTATCATTTTTCCTTATCTCAATCGTATACTCCCTCCTATCATTAATCTAATGATACACAATATACGCTATAATTAAGTAATATATTTGGCTTCATTAATCTCTAAAAAAAAAAGTGAACTGACTCTTATATTAAGGACTGGAGATAGTATTATTTTAGAAAGAAAATCTTCTATTGAGTTTTATTAAAGTTTTTTTTTTGGGGGCCAACTAAAGGCAGAGGCACTAAATAATGCACTATATAAGTACTGAAATTACTAGTCGCTGTCAAATCTATCTTTGTTGGAACCATTACTCTGAAGGTAATGTTTCTAGTATTACTCATTGTCTCTTTCTGGTTATTGGGTCATGAAAAACTTAATTAATATAAAACCTTTTCATCACACATGCTTTATATCCGGGGTTCATCACTAATATCTATATAACAGATTCGGGTTGAATAGGTGAAAGACGGATTGGGATTAATTTGGAAGACATTATTCCGCAATAGAAGGAATACATTTATATAAATTAAATTAAACCAAACTAATATTTCAAAAAAGAGTTCAGATATTAATTCTTTTATCCCAGCGAGACAGTTCTCCTCATATATATATGTGTGTGTACATGCCTGTAGGACAAACTGAAAATAAATTTCTCTATAAAATATAAACAAACAGCAAAAATTAATTGACATAAGAGTTGTTAATTAATTGGCTCCAAGTGGGGAATTATATTGACAAAAATATCTCGGAATGAACTTTAGTTAGTGAGAAATGGTCCATTCATAATGCCACCATGTTCTATGAATCCCACCAGACCCCGTCCAATATGCATTCTCAAACGTCAAACTTTGAAGCTTGTGACAACCAAAGAACGGGCCCCAGAAGTAAATATTCTGACTACTATATATATATAGCTTCACCAGCATACCACAAATCAAACAACTTATTATACGACCATGGCTAAATCCTCTTAAGCTTTCCAATTCCTCCTCTTCTCCTTAGATTCTCCGATGCCTCATCGGGCGGCATCGCCATCTACTGGGGCCAAAACGGCAATGAGGGAACCCTATCGGAGGCTTGTGCCACTGGAAAATACGCCTACATCAATGTAGCTTTTCTCAACTAGTTCCGCAACAGCCAAATCCCACAAATGAATCTCGCAGGTTATTGTAACCCTGGAGTTGCCGGCTCATGCTCCAAATTTAGCTCGGAAATCAAAGACTGTCAGGCCAAAGGAATCAAAGTGTTGCTCTCTGTTGGCGACGACATCGGCCGCTACTCTCTCTCCTCTGTTCAGGTACGCCAGAAACATTTCCAAGTACTTGTGGGACACTTTCTTGGGAGGCAAGTCATTGTTAACCTCATGGAATTCTTGTCAGAACTGCACATTTCCTCCTATTTCTTCCACACTTTGGGTGTATTAATGAGCATTTAGGAGTGCTGTAATAGAGGAAATGTGTTCTATACATACTTGGCATAGAAAGAGTCTAAATGTGGGGAAAATATGTGAATATCTGTTATGCTTACCAAACTATGATCTTTTGTGAGTTCTTTGTGTTGAGAGGATAAAAATTCAGTCATAGCTAGAGCCAGAGAAAGCCAAATTCAATGAAAAGAAAGTGAAATGAAGTTGAAGCCATCAACCGTGCCTGGGAATTGCAAGAAGGGATGAGAACAAATCAAAGCAAGGGACAGACTAGCACTACAGAGTTTTTGGCCGCGGCCCATAGGAGGTCAGAAACATACTGGCTGCGGCCAAGCATCTTTAGGCCGCAGCCCAAAAGTGGTCAGTAACTTGCTGGCCGCGGCCAACCCCTGATACAGGGGCTACGCGTTTTGACATTCAGTGGGTATAAAAGCGAAAACCAGAGATTGAAAGCGGGGATCCTGATCCGGAAATACCTAGAGAGGCGGCTGTGACATTCCTCTAAGCCTGGGTTCGCCATAAAGCAAGGGAAATCAAGTGGGGATTGAAGATTTGTAGAGACTTGAGCTGGTTTTCCTTGGTTATACTGATTCCTTTCCCTATCTTCTTCATTTTGCTGATATGGCAGTTCATGCTTTGTATTTTTGTATCAATTTCTTGAACATGAGTAGCTAAACTTTCATTCTAGGATTGTTTATGAACCTTTGTATGGATTAAACTTGATTCCTTCTCTCCTTAAGTATCTAATGGCATATGTATGTTGATTTTACCCTGTTTTCACTTCTATTCGTGACTGGCCATCACTGTGGACAACTTGTTCAACTAAGTTAAGCTTAAGAGAGTTAACTTATTTGTAGAACTTTGGCAAAATTATGCTAGACTTGAAATTTAGAAGCTAAACGAATGGTTTGTTAGTAACATAGAGATATAGTTCCTAGCCTAGCATTGTCATATTGAGGTTGGTTCTTAATGCTTATTTTCTCTTAACGGTAGCAAGAGATTGTACATGTTAAAAGAAGATACGGAGTTGGTTATGACTTGAGAGAGCTTAATCTAACACTTGTGAACCTTAGACTGACATACATATATCCTATAGAATGATTCTTGAAGAGGAAATAAATCAAGTTTATGAAATACAAAAGGGATGAACAATCCTTGGTTTATTACAACTGTTGAAATCACAAGGATCAAGTTTTTTTGTTTAGTAACTTTTAGTTTTTACAAACAAATATCTTTTGAAACTTATCTTTCCACACAACATGTTTTGGCTCGACTTAATCGAATTCACTAAGCCCATTGCTTGACTAATTTTTTACTCAAATAGTCGAGGGAATGATCTTACTTATCACTTTATTACTTGACGCGATCCGTGCACTTGCAGCTGCGAACAAGTTTTTGGCGCTGTTACCGGGGATTGGTTTAACAAATTCTTTAGTTGACCTTAGGCTTGTGATAGTAGATTTCGCTTGAGCTCTTAGTTAGGTTTAAAATTTTTCTTTCCTTCTTTTCTTTGTTAATTTTTGTTTTAGTTTGATACTTGCTAGTTTGTGCCTCTTGTAGGTACCATCTTGGTACATGCAACACCTGCATTGTACCGATTAATCGTGGTACTTGACAGATTACCTCGCATCGAAGAAGAGACTGAGTCAGAGGTGACTGAATCTGATTCTGAATCTGAATCTGAAGCTGAAACAATGGCGGATGACTATGATAGGGCCACCGTCAATGACTTCGCTAGCCAGAATATGCGGGGTACTCAATCTTGCATTTGGATGCCGGAGATATAAGCACACAATTTTGAGATCATGACGGTCATGATTACAATGCTTCAAATGCATAGGTTATAACATGGTCTCTACAATGAAGATGCCAACAAATACTTGATGTACTTCTTGGAGGTGTGTGATTCCTTCAAGCAAAATGGAGTGCCCCGGGATGTGTTGAGGCTACGGCTGTTCCCTCTCTCTCTACAAGGGAAGGTGAGATATTGGTTCAACAATCTCCCGAAAGGATCCATAACTTCTTGGGATGATCTCGAGGCTAAGTTTAGAGCTCAATTTTTCTCTGACGATAAATCTGTTGAAGCAAGGGATGAGTTTCTAAGCTTTAGACAACAGCCAGATAAGCGTCTTTATGCCGCCTGGGAAAGATACAAAATGTTAATAAAGCAATGCCCTAATCATGGGGTGGACAAGTGGGTAGTGATCCAAATCTTCTGTACTCACCTCAATCCTCCATCTAAAGCGATGGTTGACTCTATGACCAATGGAGGCTACCGGAATGTTCCTGTCAATGAGGTGTTTAGGCTTTTAGATCAATTATCTACAAACAACACCCAAGGCAATAATAGAAGGATTACCCCAGCCATGCCTAATACAAAAGAAGATTCTTCATCACAAATTGCCACAATCCTATCCACTTTGAACAAGCATTTCGATGTACTAGAGTCTCAAATGCAAAAGAGCACTTCTCATGGTGTGCATTCTATTCATGCTACTCCGATTGTATGTGAGCAATGCAATGATGTCCACATGCCTGACAATTGCCCTCTCTACATGGGTACTGAATCTGTCAACTATATGGGAAAATTTCAACCTTCTCAAGGTAATCCATACTCACAAACTTACAACCGTGCTTTGAGAGCTCATCCCAACTTCTCTTGGAGTCAAGGTAATACCTTGAACCCTCCACACGAGTCTACATCTGGCACCAAGCCTGTCACTCCACCGGGTTTTCAAATGCAATCAAGGCAAGTTCCTATAAACGAAGAGGAATCTAAGATAGACAAGATGCTAGCCCGGATATTATCAAAGGTAGAATCTTCAAGGGTTGAGAGTAAGGCTACCTTTTCTCTTCATGAAACTGCAATTAAGAACCTTGAAGTACAAGTGGGACAATTAGCAATACAAGTAGATGCTATAGCACGAAATGGTCTCCCAAGTGATACCATCCCTAATCCAAAGCGAGGTGGGAAAGAGGAATGCAAGGCCATTCACTTGAGAAGTGGCAAAGTGATACCGGATGTGCCTAGATCAAGCAAGACTAGCCCGAAGCAAGATGAGCAAGAGGATATTGAGATTGATGATGAAGAAGCCATGACTCAAGAAAGTGTAGTAGAAGAGGATGACACTAGAAAGGAAAGCAAACTAAAGGAGGTTTGGATGATATTGTCAAGAGCAAGAAGGGGTAACAAGAGATGAACAATGAGAAGAAGAGAAAGCCAACCACCTCCACTATCATGCCACCGCTGCCCTTCCCTCAAAGGTTCAAGAAGAAAGAGGAAGATGCACAATTTAAAAAATTTGTGAACATGTTCAAGCAACTCCATGTGAACATTTCGTTTGCCGAAGCTTTAGAGGGCATGCCTAAATATGCTAAGTTCCTCAAGGATATGTTGTCCAAGAAGAGGCAATTTAATGAATTTGAAACCGTGGCATTGACCAAAGAATGTAGTGCAGTGATTCAAAGGAAGTTACCTACTAAGATGAAGGATCCAGGAAGCTTCTACATTCCTTGCAATATTGGGACTAACTTTAATGGTAAAGCTCTATGTGATTTAAGTGCTAGTACAACTTGATGCCTCTAGCTGTTTTTAACCAATTGGGGTTGGGAGAGCTAAGGCCCACTACAGTAACCCTTCTATTTGCTGATCGGAGTATTTCTAAGCCTAGAGGAATCATTGAAGACATCCTAGTTAAAGTGAACAAGTTCATCTTCCCAGCAGACTTCATTGTGCTTGATTGTAAAGTTGACTGGAAAATCCATCTTATTCTTGGCTGTCCATTCTTAGCCACAGCAAGGACTCTCATTGATGTGGAAAAGGGTGAGATCACTTTGAGGGTGGATCATGAAAAAGTGATCTTTAACATGCCAAAAGCTTTGAAGTTTCATGATGATTCAGCCCAATGCTCTTTTGTAGACATATTAGATTCACTCATTCCTCAAGAATCATATGCTTCTATGATAAAAGATCCTTTAGAAGCATTCTTAATTGGGGAGAAGAGCTTGGATGAGTTTGATGATGAGACTATGGAAAATCCCTTTCGTATGGAAGCATTCCCTCACTCAAGACCGAAGACTTTTGAGCCACTTGAAGTGTCTGATGCTTTGAGTACCCCTTTGAAGCCTTCTATTGAAGTCCCACCAGCTCTAAAGTTGAAGCCTCTACATTCTCATCTCAAGTATGTTTACCTTAGGAATTCTAACACTTTACTGGTTATTGTCTCTTCCGTTCTCTCTAATCTGCAAGAAGAGAAGCACCTCCGAGTCTTGAGAGAGCACAAGCGTGCCATCGGATGGATGATAGCTGATATTAAGGGAATAAGCCCTTCAATTTGTATGCATAAAATTCTGTTAGAGGATGATCATAAAACTTCTATTGAGCATCAAAGGCGTTTGAATCCAATCATGAAAGAAGTGGTCAAGAAGGAAATCCTCAAATGGCTCTCAGCTGGAATTGTATATCCTATCTCTGATAGTTTATGGGTGAGCCCAATCCAATGTGTCCCTAGAAGGGTGGCATGAATGTAGTGGCTAACACCCAAAATGAACTGATTCCCACTCGCACGGTGACTGGATGGCGGGTGTGTATGGATTATCGGAAGCTCAACACTGCTACAAGGAAGGATCATTTTCCTTTGCCGTTCATCGATCAAATGTTGGATAAGCTAGCGGGTCAGAAGTTCTTTTGCTTTCTCGATGGTTATTCCGATTACAATCAAATTGCCATAGCCCTAGAAGACCAAGAGAAGACAACTTTTACTTGTCCCTATGGCACCTTTGCTTTTAGAAGAATGCCCTTTGGATTATACAATGCGCCGGCCACATTTCAAAGGTGCATGATGTCCATTTTTGTTGATATGATTGAGAAGACCATTGAAGTATTCATGGACAATTTCTCTGTCTTTGGTCCATCTTTTGATTCTTTCTTGGATAATTTGGATGCGGTGCTTAAACGATGTGAAGAGACAAACTTAATTCTCAATTGGGAGAAATGTCACTTTATAGTGCAAGAAGGCAGTATACTTGGCCATCGGGTATCTAAGAAAAGGTTGGAAGTGGATAGAGCAAAAATTTCTATCATTGAGCAATTGCCTCCACCTACTAGTGTGAAAGGTGTCCGCAGCTTCCTTGGTCATGCCGGGTTCTACCAGAGATTCATCAAAGATTTTTCTAAGATTTCCAAGCCACTGTCCAAGTTATTAGAGAAGGATGTGGAATACAAGTTTGACAATGAGTGCCTGCACGCCTTTGAGGAGTTAAAGAAGCATCTCATTTCAGCTCTTATCCTAGTAGCTCCAAATTGGGTTCTACCTTTCATCATCATGGCTGATGCTAATGACTATGCCGTTGGTGCTGTTCTTGGGGAAAAGGCAGAGAAACTCTTCCACCACATTTACTATGCTAGCAAGACTCTTGATTATGCCCAACTCAATTACACCACCACTGAAAAGGAGTTACTTGCCATAGTCTATGCTTGTGAGAAATTTTGACCTTATATTGTGGGTACTAAGGTCATTATCTATACTGATCATTCGGCTCTAAAGTACCTACTCACCAAGAAGGATTCCAAGGCTAGACTAATTCGCTGGGTGCTCTTGCTTCAGGAGTTTGATTTGAACATCATTGATAGAAAAGGCACCGAGAATCAAGTGGCGGACAATCTTTCAAGGTTGAGTACTGAGGCTCAACTTGGTGATTCTGATATGATCCATGCATCATTCCCGGATGAGCAGTTGTTCTTCGTGGATAATTCATCCACACCATAGTTTGTTGACTTTGTAAAATACTTAGTCTGTGGAGTGTTACCTCCTGATTTCAATTCTCATAAAAGGCGTAAATTCTTGCATGAAGTAAAGAAGTACTTTTGGAATGAACCCTACTTATTCAAGAGGTTCCCCGACCAACTCATCCGAAGGTGTGTACCAGAAAATGAACAAGAGTGTATTTTGCATTGTTGTCATTCGTCTGAGTATGGTGGCCATTTTGGAGGAGAGAAAACCACTGTGAAGGTCATTCAAACTGGGTTTTATTGGCCTTCTCTATTTAAAGATGCGTATGCATTTGTCTTTCAATGTGATAGGTGCCAAAGAGTGGGGAACATATCTATAAGGAATGAGATGCCACTGAATAGCATGCTCGAAGTTGAAATCTTTGATGTTTGAGGGATTGACTTTATTGGTCCATTCCCTAAGTCATTCAACAATGAATATATTTTGGTTGGAGTGGACTATGTCTCCAAATAGGTCGAAGCTACTGCATGTGCGACTAACGATGCTAAGACAGTGTTGAAATTCCTAAAAAAGCATATTTTCACAAGATTTGGAACACCAAGAGCGATTATCAGTGATGGTGGTTCACACTTATGCAATCACCAATTCCAAGCCTTGATGAGGAAATATGGTGTCAGAGACAAAGTAACATTGCCCTACCACCCGCAAACTAATGGCCAAGCTAAGATTTCCAATCAGGAGATCAAGAACATTCTTGAGAAGATGGTGAATACTACTAGGAAGGACTGGTCTTCCAAGTTGGATGATGCTCTATGGGCTTACCGAACGGCTTACAAAACGCCTATTGGTATGTCCCCGTATCGCTTGGTGTTTAGGAAAGCATGCCATTTGTCGGTAGAATTGGAGCATGGGGCCTATTGGGATATCAAGAAACTAAATTTTGATCCTTAAGCTGTAGGAGAAAAGAGGCTACTTCAACTCAATGAGTTAGATGAAATTTGCCTCAATACTTATGAGAATGCAATGATTTACAAAGGGAAGACAAAGAGGGACCATGACAGCAAAATCATTCCTAAGAGCTTTGAACTAGGTCAAATGTTCTCCTTTATAACTCCAAGTTGAAGTTATTTCCAGGAAAGATGAAATCTCGATGGTCTGGTCCATTCACTGTGATTTAAGCTATCAAATTTGGTGATGTGGAGCTGGAGAATGATAAGGGGGAGAGATTCAAGGCTAATGGTCAATGGTTAAAACATTATTGGGGAGGAGTTATGGATAGGCTAGTATCCACTATCTTCTTATCTACTGAAGAGTGACCAATGTGAAGAGTCAAGATAAAGACTATAAACTAAGCGCTTCTTGGGAGGCAACCCAAGTTCTTAACTTAATCTTTTTAGTTTCTTTGAGTTTAGTATATTTTTGATAGATTTATGTTTGGTCTTTTGCTGTCACAAGTAGAGAGGAATCCCAAGCAGAGAGAGGAAGAGAGCAAGAGGATACAATGGAAGGGTGGTGACCTGTGGTTGTGGGAAGGCATATTCCAGGAAAGTTCTCTAATTACTATGATTTGATTGAACCAAATTTTTTATGACTATGCCTTGATTTAATGACCATTACACATTTTTCTAACCTCTGATCAAAATGTATTCATGGTGGTAGTATGAAGTAGAGATGCACTGTGCATTGTCTCTGCGTAATCCTGGCAAATTTCTTTCATGCATAGTGAATTTCTGGATTATGGATATGTTTGGATTATGAGGAAGTGCATTCAAATGTGTGGTTAATGGTTGTTGATTGTGTGCAACTCAAGAGAAATTTAGGGTGAAAGTGATCAAGTTTTGGTATGCTGTATTGAGGCTCATAGGGTGGATAGCATAATATGCTTTCTGTGCATTCATGTTAAAAAACTGGTCCCTAATAGAGCTGGGAGAAAAATCCTGGCCGCGGCCAACAACTGCACAGAAGGATATAGGCCACGGCCAAGACAATGTTGGCCGCAGCCATCCAGAGCACAAAAAGGTATTGGCCGTGGCCAGTCCAAATTTGGCCGCGACCAGTCCAAATTTGGCCGCGGCCAACCAATGCTCAGAAAGGTATGGGCTGTGGCCAGGAAATCATTGGCCACAGCCCAAACGTGATAATAGGGTTTTTTAAAACCCTGCCCCTTTTCCTTTCATTTCTCATTTCCTTCTCTTCCTTAGCCGTCGACAGTCCATTTCCCTCCTTCTCTCAGTTTCAACCTATCAGCCTACGACTCACTCTCCCATTTTGCCCTAAATCCCTTACCTCCATTCCGTTTTCCTTTCAAGCTTCCTCTTATCCATCGTTCAGCTGCAAATCCCATCTCAGATTTGCGCATTCTCTTCTGACTTTCTGCATTCTAGGGCGTTAGGCATGAATTGGTTTTGCTGAATTTCTGTAACCTCATTCAGTTTTCTCTGTGGATTCTTATATTCTCAAAGGTAATTGTAACTCATCGTTACCTCTTTTAAGGCGCATTGTGGGTAGTTTAGTTTAGTTTAGAGTTGGGGATTTAGGCGTAGGCTTGAATAAGTTGAGGCTATGGCAGAATTTGAGGATACTGTATACCATTATGGAATTTTTCTATCCTTGTGTGTCATTGATCTCATACTGCTTTGCTCCCCATTATGGTTTGTCATACTATTTTGCCCAAAAAAAACTCCGTTATTTCACAAACCATTCACCCTGTTTTCTGTCATTGCGCCTTGTTCCTCTATGTTTTTTACCACAACCCATTCTCATCGACTTTCCAATGGATAGAATGTTGATCTATGCTTAAGCTTGAACAGAGCAGACTGGTTTTACAGTAGGTAAGATTTTGTTGTTTCTTATTGCTTCAAAATACTTGTTGTTAGTCATGTGTCCAGTTAACCAAATTTCAACATCAATTATTAATTTCTTCATTGCTTGCGGTAATGCACTTCCTTTTGGGACTAAAACCAGTTGTTCAAAGAAGTGAGGATAAATTTTAGGCTGGATTGGTGTTTATTGCTTTGGGATTTGCTAGATATCCTTGGCACATGATTGACATTTCCATGCAGTGAAGATAGGAGTTAGGCTCGAATTTTGGTTGATGGTTTGGTACTAGTTAAGTCATAAATTTGGGGGAAGGCCCTTTATTTACTTCTGATTCTTGTGCCAATATTGTTTTCGTCTATTGTTTCTCTTGAATCTAGTGGAATACTAGTTGTATCAGCTGTTTTGGATTTGCCTTGTTCTTTCCCCAGCTACTATGCCTGCTAAGCGTGTTGCTGACCGAGTGGGCCCCAGGGCCATTGCTAAGGCCAAGGCCAAGATAATTAAAAGACCCCTGCTGCAAGAACGTGAGGTCCTGTTCACCGTCTCTTATGCCTTTCATGAGTTAGCCACTCAGACCTATCACTTGCAAAGGCTCATGGACCCCAAAACCGACGGGAATCTGCAAATTGTCCAAGAGTTCTACGCCAACGCCTGCGTTCGACCTATTTGACGGTTTCCCATTTGGGGTATCGACATTGACTTCACTCTGGCCAGTTTCCGGCAATTTGCATTACTCCCGGCTGTTGAGGAATACAGATACCAGCAGCACTTAGATAATACCGATGACATTCCTGAGGATGCTATTTCTCGATTGCTAGTTTACAACGGAGAGGTGGCTTGGCAGAGTCGCGGTAGGGCTCAGAAGTATTTACCCCACGCTCAGTTATCGATTGAAGCTCGTGTCTGGTTGCATTTTGGCTAGGATAATTTCTGGCCTTCGTCAAACCAGAACCGTCTTACTAGGGACCAAGCCCTCCTCATTTACCTTTTGATGAACAAGGAGCCAGTAGATCTAGGTGCTGTAATTTATAAGTCTCTGAGAGACCACATACATGATCATACTGGTGGCCTGATGCTGCCACACCTCATCTCTGCTTTCTGCTCTTCTGTGGGTGTCATCGCCATAGCCACTGATGTTCTGTTCAAACAAGTCAAGACATTTTACTACCAAAGCATCAAGCCGAAACCGAATGAACAAGTTCCAGCATCTCAACGAACAGCGAGTGATCCTATTTTTGAATAGGGTGGACCCTCTCAGGATCCTATAGAACATAGTGAACCATCGGGTACCCTTTCCTCCTCCCAGCCTCCTGCAACCTTAGATGTGTTCCTAGCTGCCATCCAGCGCACTGAGGCCACTACCGCCCAATGCCTCTCATATCTACAGGACCACGGTGTTTGCCTGACTTGATTAAAAGAGTTGTTTGCTGCACATGTACCTGCTGCTGCTCAGGCTGGTGAGAATAATGACGGTGAGGACGGGGATGATGATGATGTAGACACTAGTGACGATGGTGATGAGGAGTAGTTTTGCATTTCTTTGTTGTTAGGATTCTCCTTTTGTTATGTTGCTTTGAATATTGGTCATACTTTGTTCAATGAATATTGTTGGAATTTTTCTGGTTAATGGCTGATTCTAGATTTAGCTTGATGTTGTTCCTCTCACATATACTTGTTACTATTCTGTCTATGGATTGCTGTGTATCTTTTCCATTGCAGGAGATATTTGTGCACTTTGTGCCTGTGACAGTGTGGACACTGTCTGCCTCAGGTTTGGGGGATTTGATAGATCAAATCATGTTCTCGATCACTGACAAGAATTTCAAATTTTGGAAATGTTTTTTGTACCCTGTCCTGAAGTCAAAGTGGAGTTAGATTTGATTAATCATATCTGAAGTGGATACTTGAATTTTATGCTTTCCAAGAAAACAATAATAAATATTCATGAATGCTTGGTTCACATTTTAAAGCTTAATTCCTAATACTTTCCCGATTAAACATTGCGCACAAGGGTTAGAAATAATATGAATGCTTTTGTCAAGGGATTATATAGCAAATTGACGTGTATGAACTTTTCTTATTGAAGGTCTTTGGAATTCGTATTTGAATTTCTTGAAATGAGTTAACATTTCACACAATTCTAGAACATGAGTTGCACTCTCTTAAAAAAAACAAAAAGTGGGAATTGCTTGTGCTCGGTATTGATTGTTATTGCTCTTAAAGTTAACCTTTGGTTTAGTTGAGCTAATGCATTTTGATTAGACTAATGTTCAATCAATCTTTGTGAATGTGCATATGAGAAGAAAACCCCTGTTGGAAGGATGTTGAGCCAAATTTTCATACATTAAGGTGTGTGTGCCACCTATTCTAGCGTACCTCTAGAACTTGTTTAAATTCTTTTTCAAAATCACATGTGCATATAGATTAATGAATATGATAGGGGCATTCATTTCTAAAACCATTTACCTAAACACAAACCTTATATACTAATCCATTGTTACCCCTTTGAGCCCTTCACATTTCAAAATCTATCATTCAACAACAAGCCCTATGCATGCTTCCCTTCTGCATTAGATTGACACTTAAAATAGCATTGAATTGTCATGAATATAGCTGGTTTGAATAAATGCTATTATCATGCATTATTTAGAAAAAAACCAAAAAAAAAAGAAAATAAAATAAAAGAAAGAGAAAGAGAAGATATCACTGTATATATACATTTGTGCGTCATAGTACTTGTTCCATTATCTTTTCTATGAAACCATCTCCAACATTACAACCCTTTTAAAAGTCCCCTAGATTCATGAGTCTAGGTGTTACAAAGTGGTGGAGAGAGTAGAGTTTCTACAAGCATATGGCAGGACCTAGTCTAGGTGGTATTGAGCAAAATTCCCTATATTTGTGAGAGCTAAACACTTAAATCCTTGAGTGTTCTCTTGTGTACATGTCTTTGATTAATTGGGCATTAATCTAGTTCATCTTGTAACCCCCTACCTTAATAGCCCAATTTATAGTTCGAGAATGCGTCATTAAGTTAAAATAGAGACCAGTAGTTAATTTAAAACTTTTCCACAACCTGTTTAGTGCGATCTCACATTCACATTTCGAATATAATTGGCATGTGTAGTTCGGTTTCATTCATACTTATCAGAGTGCAACCAAAAATTCCCGACAATGTTCAGGTTTCATTTACTTAATAAAGGGTTTACAAGGCACATTGCCCATTTAAAGTTTCCCATATAGGGGATTACACTACATCATTCGTTATATACAATATGTACAACTACTCCCCAACAAAATATGACAACCAACTACCAAAATTAAAACTCCTAGCTAGGAGCTCTAACCGCCCTTTGTCCCTTACTTTTCCTTTGAACCGCTTGCTCTTGCTGTAGGTTAGTTATTGAAAAGAATGAGATTCAAAAGAATCACAGTAGTAACAATTCACGTATAACATGTACAATCACAAAGCATGTAAGCAAATCACAACAACAACAACACAACGGCATTTCTGCAACAACTTTCGCTGCATTCACAACGGCATGTTTTACAACAGCACAACAACGGCAATGTTACATCACGGCATATTCAATGAAATGACATACATGCAAGGCATCATACACAGAATAAGAGAAAGAGTCACTACCTTGTTCTTTCCGCTAGTGCTCTGGCACCGGTTTATCACGTGCAGGGCAAATGTCAAATCCTATAATTAGAATTACGGGCGACAGGTTATTACTTAATCCAATTCTTCTTTAATTCAAACACTCAAGTTGGTTATCATTAGGGACATTTAATCAAGTCAGAAATCCTGCCGGTTATCAAGAAGTAGCCCAAGTACGGTGGAGTAATGTTTTGGTCGAGGTTTTATGATAAGCAAAGTGGATACACTGATTCCATTATTGGTAGCCTGTGAAGAGCTGTAGCAATAACTGTTTTCGCATCAAGTTGTTTGTGACTTTGTGTGTAATTTCTATTTACCTTATTAATGAAGCAAAAAAGGCAAGTTTCTTTGTTTATTACAGTATTATTGTTTTTTCATTCTTGTGTCTTTTGAACTTTCATCAATCCTAATTGAGCTCGAATTTATTATTATTTTTTTAATGGAAGGAAAACGTAGTGGGGAATTTTTCAAGTTATATGCGAATTGTTGGAGTGAAAGTGTCTTTAACCTTCCTTCCGTTTATTATTTTAAGACTTATTTTGAAGTTTTTGTTAATCGAAATTTTTTTTTAACTCAGCATATTATTGAAAGTTTAATATTTTATTTTATAACGCATTTTTATAAAATGTTAAGAGTTGTTCATGTACATCAACTATATATTTTATATATAGTGTATTTGAAACTATCAAAATATTTTAGACATTAATTGCATTGGTTTTTGCAAAATAAAAATAGCTTATTACAATAATAAACGGAAGAAGTAAATAAGAAGACTTTGGTGGGGGCATATATATTCGGCGGGAGCCAACGTACCTTTTTTTTCTTTTAATGGAATAAAAATAAAATTGGTCTTTTAATTTTTATCACAAAAAAGATTAAAAAACGTGAGTAAACATAAATAACTTCAGGGAAGCTTGTTGAAAGAGCAAATTTATTTAAAGAGAAATATTTCCTGCTCCATGAGTATCACTTCATCTGAACTATATATGATAAAAACACAACTCATGTCACTTTAATCATAGTTGACTAATGACTCTTATGAAAGTATTCACATTTTATTTTCTTTTTTAAGAAAAATAAACCTCTTAATCCTAATTGACTGCTTTTTTATTTCTTTTCAAATTAAGGTTTTTTTTTTAAAAGCAAAATAAAATATGAATTGTTTCATACAAGTCATCAGCCAATTATGATTAAAATAATATGAACTGTCGATTCATAGGATGGATATCAGTCTTTGAGCATGTCATCATTTTATATGTGAAGGACACAATTTCTATTCACTTTTTCTTTTGCCATGATAATAAAGAAGAGTCAAGATCAATCATTATGTCATATTGAGTTATATTTATCAAAAATAGACAATTTCTATTCACTTTGTATTTTGCAATGGCAACAAACAAAAGTCAAGTCAAGGTCAATCATTACATTATATTGAGTTATATTTGTCAAAATCAATATTCACACATGGATAATGGTATGTTGTATTGTCCTGAGTCAAATGTATGGATGAATAGGATTGAAGGCAGTTGCTTGAAATTATGAGGAAAAGTAAGAAGAGTAAAACAAATATCGTATACGAAGATTTTCCCATATTTTGGGATGAGGAATGTAGTTGTTGGTAGATTAGTTGATTAGTTGTTTTTACTTTATGAATTAATATAATTGAAGTAGGAAACGTTAAATGTAATAATTTTGGTGTATTTGTTGCTCCACGCACATCGTGCGGGGAAGGTGATGCTCGTTCAAAAACAAACGAGACACCGAGGGGACGGGAAGATGATGCTCGTTCAAAAACAAACGAGACACCGAGGGGACGGTGGACAGAAAGGGACTCGACTAAACACAATTGGGACCTTTTCAATTTCCAAAAGAGACATTGCATTCACGTTTTTTACACCTGTAATAAATAAATAAAATTCACTGCTCCCTAAATGTATTGCATCCATTCAAATATTATTGATAGCTTTCTTACAGCGATCAAGTTCTGGAAAAATACAACAGCATATAACAATCCCATGCCCAGTCTGTGGACGAGGAAGAAACCGCTGTTCTTTCCAATTTCTAGCAAAATTCAACCCCACATACTACAACCTAGATAATATTTTCAAAATCACAACAAAATAAATACAAACTCATGTAATAAAACAATTAATAATCCTGTCGTATATGGGTTCAAAACTTAACTAGTGGTTTGTACCCATCTTTTGTTGCTGTTTACACTTGCCGGACCTGGATGTTGTGAGTGGACTGGGACCTCCATATGGGCTGTCTCCCACTCCGTACAATGGCTACTTCTTCTCCTTCCTTTACCATTCCTTGCTTCTGAAGGTAGAAATCATGAAATAGATTATAATCATCATAAGTGCTCACAAAAGACCAAACAGGGCAAGAGCAAAACAAGCACTGTATAAGCAGTCATTTAAGAGAAAATTCAGCCATCGCCTCACTTTCATTGTTGGCAAGAAGACATAATACATGTTAGATGTAAGCCTTGCTTAACATGCCTTCAAAATTCTCAGTTTACAATATCAACTTACATCTCAATCATAGCGCTTATATACGAGGAGTACAAAACACAAATGCTTCAAAAATCAATACCTGGAGTAAACCTAGCGCTTTAGCGAAAGTCTCCTCCGCATCATCAGAAAATTCCATAAAAATGGGGCACACCCCTTGATACAAAGCCAGCCGCTGTTGTGTCCTCTTACTGCATGGGCAGAAAAAATTCAGTTTTCAGATTATAAGGCTTTCACAAATATACGATGTATAATAAAAACAGTAAGATGTAGGGATCTAGATTTTAAAGACATAATGCACACATCTTCAGGTACAGAATGGAATGAACTCTAAAGTATCTATCCATCAGATGTATCAGTTAAATCCTAGAGGATTAGGGAATTTGTAACATAGTAAATGTAAACATTCACCAATCAAGCATCTTTACGAGTAAAGACAATCAACCAAGATGAGATCAATGAAGCCGAAAAAGGTATCAATAGAACATAACTAAATACATCCAAAAAGTCTTTCAGGGAGGGGGAGAAGGCATTGAACATTTCTGAAGGCCAAATTTTCCAAAATTCTCCTGATAATAAACGAGAGGTTTTCTTGATAATAAAAGCAAATATAGTGTCAGAAGGTCGATAGTGGCTCAATTGGAAAGCCATAAAACCTGATCTAGTTGATTATATTGAATCATATTCTTATATAATTTTTTATAACTAAATTGAAATTTTTAATTCATTTTTTTTTGGGACATTATCACATGATTCAACACTAATTTAAGTTAGGGACAATTATATTGAATTAAGTGTAATTAGAGGCAAAATAGTCATAATTTGTTAATTATTTATTCAAATGATTTTTTAGACTTTTGATATTATATTTTGCTTAGTTTTGTATTGCAGGTGTTTTAGTAAGAATTTGGTGACTTTGGAGGGTCATAATTAATATTTTGAGAACTGGGGAAAATCAAAGATAGGGACCCAGAATTTTTGAAAATCATAAATTTATGAAAAAAGGCTAGATCAAATTACAGAAAAATACCCAAAATCTTTAAAATTTCAATTATAACCTATAGACATTTGAAAAAAGTTTCACTTTAATCACCCATAAAACTTTTTAAAGTTTAACATTGGTCACTGGTCAAAACGCAGGAACCATTTCCCCCTTTATACAGACACATACCCGACATTATTAGAGTATATATTTGATTATTATAACTAACTTTAGTTAGGACGTGTAACAGATTTAGTTAGGAATAGCAGTTACTTGTTCCCTTTGTAAAGTGTATATAAACAGGGGCTGTACATATTTTCGGTATCAATTTTACAATCAGAAATTCCATCTCATTTCTCTTCTTACTTTCATATTATGGTATCAGAGCGGAGTCATTAACTCTATCTGACTCTTTCTTCTTTTTCGTACAGAGGACTGTTGCAGTGTTGACCAGAACACTTTACCTTCTTTCCCAATTTTCTCTATCTTCAAATGGCCACTTCATCGACTTCTGTTTCTTCTCTCGCTGGAAACATAGATGGCGTATCTTCAGCAGATACGATTCACAATGTTGGGAATCCATTCTATCTTCATCCGATTGAGAATCCTTCGTTGATTCTTGTTTCTCCAGTTCTATCTGGTTCGAATTATCACTCATGGGTAAGGGCGATGCGGATGGAGTTAATGTCTAAGAACAAAACGTGTTTTATCGATCGATCTTCACCGATTCCGAGTAGCACAGATTCGATCTACCCTACCTGGGAACGTTGCAACATGATGGTACTGTCCTGGATTACGAGATCCCTCTCACCGACGCTTGCTCAAAGTATATTGTGGATTGACAGGGCCTGCGACGTATGGGAGGATTTGCGAGATCGGTTTTCTCATAATGATATTTTCAGATTGGCTGATCTCCAAGAAGAAATACAGAATTTAAGGCAAGGTGATCTCTCTGTAAGTGATTATTTCACTAAGTTGAAAATTCTCTGGGATGAATTCTTGATTCTTCGCCCTGTGATTTCTTGTTCTTGTAATCCTCGTTGTCATTGTGGTGCTGGTGAACTTTATAAGCGACATATTAAACAAGATTATGTCATTCATTTTTTAAAAGAATTGAGTGACCGTTTTACTGCTGTTAAGTCATAGATCATGTTAATTGATCCTTTGCCAACCATTAATCGCGTATTTTCTTTAGTCACTCAACAAGAACGAGAGCTTGGTTTTCAATCTTCTGATGTTACTGCTTTATTCACTAAGGCACCTGTAGCACGAACACAGAGTCCAAGAAATCACAAACCACCTTTGCCTAATTCTGGTAAATAATGTACTTATTGTGGAAGGTATAGACATACTGAAGCAACTTGCTACAGAAAGCATGGATTCCCACCAGGTTTTAGGTTTAGAAATGCATCTGTGAATGCTATTTCCTCTGATTTTGTTTCTACTGGTACTGATTCACCTGCGCCCGATAAGGTTGTTAATCAATCTTACAGCTTCACCCCTGATCAATATAGAAAGCTACTAGCACTGGTTCAAGCTGATAATTCATCTCCACAACCCTCTGCTTCTGTTAATCATGTGACTGCCACTGGTATGCAATATCTTACCATTACACATTCTTTTTCAGATTCCTGGATCATAGATTCAGGGGCTACAGATCATGTATGTTCTCATCTTGGATTGTTTACTTCTTATGCATCAATATCTCCTATCTCAGTTAATCTACCTGATGGTTCTAAAGTTCTAGCTACCTGTCGTGGAACAATCCAATTTTCAGATATCTTTTTTCTTCATGATGTTTTGTATGTTCCAGATTTTTGATTTAATCTCATTTCTGTTTCCAAATTAACCCAATCTTTTCCTTATACTGTTTCTTTTCAGAACTACCGTTGTCTAATCCACCACCTACCTTCAAAGAAGATGATTGGTTTAGCTGATGTGTATGAAGGGCTTTACATTATCAAACAACATGCACCTTCCCCACCACATATCTTGAGTACTGTCACCACCTCTTCAGCCAACAATTACAACTTTGATCTTTGGCATTTTCGTTTAGGTCACCTTTCCAATTCTACATTGTCTTCTATACACCAACAACATCCTTATGTCTCTTCTAATTCTTCATTTTCTTGTTGTGATGTATGTCACTATGCAAAACAGCGCAAGTTACCATTTCCTATAAGCACTACAAAAGCTAATAAAATTTTTAGTTTATTACATATGGACATTTGGGGTCCTTATCATTTGCCTTCTATACATGGCCACAAGTGTTTTCTTACTATTGTTGATGATTTTTCATGATATACCTGGATTTATTTGCTTAAAACTAAATCAGAAGTTCACTCTTGTGTTCATGATTTTGTCCATATGGTTTCTACACAATTTGGTGTTTCTGTTCAAACTTTTCGCACTGACAATGGTCAGGAATTTGTTATGGCAGATTTCTATAGTCAACATGGTATTATTCATCAAACTAGTTGTGTAGAAACACCTGAAGAAAACAGTAAAGTTGAGCACAAACACCAGCATATTTTGAATGTTACCCGCGCTTTACTATTTCAAGCACATATTCCCAAAGTTTATTGGTCCTATGCTATTTCTCATGCTATATATCTGATTAATCGCTTACCTACACCTGTTTTGGATCATAAATCCCCTTTTGAACTGTTATATTAGCAACTTCCTGATTTTAGTTCTCTTAAAGTTTTTGGATGCCTCTGTTTCTCTTCTACACTCACACAGCAGCGTACTAAGCTAGATCCTAGGGCTCATAAATGTATTTTCTTGGTTTTAAACATGGTACTAAATGTTTTCTCATCCTAGATTTGCATACTCGTCACATTTCTGTTTCTAGGAATGTTTTCTTTTATGAATCTATTTCCCTTTTTGTAATGTTGACACCCCTTCTTTACCAAATTCTATTCCCTTACCACAAGAAGTCCCTTGTCTGGACTATTCTTCCTCACCTCTCTATTGCACTAACCCTTCTCCTTCTGATCTTTCTTCACCTTCTCCTCTTTCTGTTTCTTCTCCTCTTTCACCCCCTCTTAGGCGATCCACTAGAACCAGGACACTACCCACCTACTTGCATGATTATCATTTTGCCCTTCAATGCACATCAGCCATACCAGATTCCTTGGAGGCAGGTAGCTATCATCCTCTTTCTCATGTTCTTTCCTATACTCATCTTTCTTCCTCTTGTCGTAATTATGCTTTGTCTATTTCTGTTGATGATATCCCCAAGTCTTATTCTCAAGCCATTCAGCATGAGGGTTGGAGGAAAGCTATTGAGGCTGAACTAGATGCTTTTTAGCAAAACCAAACATGGGTGTTGACTGATCTTCCTCCTAATAAACGGCCTATTAGGTGCAAGTGGGTCTTTGCCAAGAAATATAATCCAGATGGCACCTTAAATCGCTACAAAGGTCGCTTGGTCGCTCGAGGCTATACTCAAGTTGAAGGAGTTGATTTTAATGACACCTTTTCACCAGTTGTAAAGCTCACTACTGTGCGGTTGTTGCTTGCTCTTGCTGCTGCCCACAATTGGCACTTAAAACAATTGGATGTAAACAATGCCTTTCTTCATGTGGATCTTGATGAAGAGGTTTACATGTTACCTCCTCCAGGTTTAACCCTTTCTTCCCCTAAACAAGTATGTAAGTTGTAGCAATCTCTTAATGGTCTCAAGCAAGCTAGTAGGCAATGGTTTTTTAAAATTTCCAAGGCTATTCTTTCTTGTGGTTATCATCATTCACATGCTGATTACTCTTTATTCATTAAGCAGTCTGCTCAGTCTTTTACTGCCATTCTTGTATATGTAGATGATATTATCATTAGTGGGACTGATTTGGGTGAAATCAATAGCATGAAGACTTTTCTTGATACTCATTTTAAAATCAAGGATTTGGGTGATGCCAAATATTTTCTTGGCTTGGAAATTGCTAGAAGCTCTAAAGGTATTTCACTGTGCCAGAGGAAATTTGCCTTGGATATCTTGTCTGATGCTGGATTCCTTGAATGTAAGCCAGCTGCTACACCTATGGCCAAGGATATTAAACTTTCTCAGGATTCTAGTCTCCCTTTAGAAGATGGTACTGTGTATAGAACCTTGGTTGGTCGTCTTCTTTACCTTGCTAATACTCTGCCTGACATTTCTTTTGCAGTTCAGCAATTGAGTCAATTTGTCCAACACCCTACTGACATACATTTACGAGCTGCTCATAGGGTGCTTCGGTATATCAAAGCTGCTCCGGGTCGTGGCGTGTTTTTCCCTATTGATTCCACCATGAAACTTAATGCTTTTAGCTATTCTGAATGGGCCGGTTGCATTGATACTCGTCGCTCTATTACTGGATTTTATGGTTTTTTGGACCAAGCTTTAATTACTTGGCATTCTAAGAAACAACTAACCATCTCCACTTCATCTTCCGCGGCTGAATATCGTGCTTTGGCTACCACTACTTGTGAACTTCAATGGTTATCTCACTTATTACGTGATTTTGGTATTTCTCTTGTTTCTCCTGCTTCTTTATATTGTGATAGTCAGTTCGCTCGCCATATTGCTGTCAACCCTACATTTCATGAACAGACCAAGCATCTTGATATTGATTGTCACATTGTTCGTGAGAAACTCCAAAGTGGCCCTTTCACTGTGGTTCAAGTCTTTGACAAGGGTGTTGTGGAGCTAGAAGGACAAGATGGTGAGAGATTCAAGGTCAATGGCCAGCGGTTAAAGCACTATTAAGGTGGCACGGTAGAGAGGCAAACCATCACTCTACCGCTCACTGATTCCACTTGACAAAGAGAAGAGTCAAGCTGAAGACTATAAATCAAGCGCTTCTTGGGAGGCAACCCAAGTTCTCAACACTTTATCTTTTCATCCTTCTTTGATTTTTGTGTGTTTTAGTGGATTTATGTTTGGTATTACCTTTTTGTAGGTAAGAAAGGTTTTCCCATGGCTGGACGAATTGCATTGCATTGGAGCTACAAAGTGCATTTTGATACAAGGAGTGGAACTACAAAGGGCAGTACACTTAAAATTTTGCATTTGAAACTACATGCTTGAATATCATTGCTATTGCTTTAATGTTTGTCTAAATGGTGAATGTAACTTGGGATGGAATTTGTATGGGGTGAATGAAGCTTTAGGATTGACAAATCTGTTTTCACCATGTTTGAGTACAGCATGCCACCCTTATGCCTTTTATTGTGGATCAATGGTTTGTGAAGTGAGTTGGGTGCTATGTGTGGAATTTGGGGTGATTTGGGAATCATTTTATGCATTTTTATTGTGTGTGGTGTCATCATAATGTTTTGATGTGATTGAATGGTGTGTGATCAGATTAAGGTACCATTTGTGGAGATTGGGTGAATTTGGATGCTTTGAGAATCTCATTTTTGCTGTCAGAATTTTTATTTGGTTGCTGTCATCCTTTGCTGTCACTTTGCTGTGGCAAAGCTGCAGCAAATGTTTGGTTTTTCTGTGATGTGCTGTATATCTGTGCGTGCTGTTGCTTTGCTATGGCATACTGAAGGCAAAAATAACCCATTTTTCAGCGCTTCTGTGCAATTTTCCTTGTGTTCGCCCTCGCTTCGCTATAGCGAGGTCAAGGCAAACTCACGCCATTTTTTGCCCCTTCTGTGCAATTTTCCTTGGGTTCGCTCTCGCTTCGCTATAGCAAGGTCAAGGCAAACTCATGCCATTTTTTGCCCCTTCTGTGCAATTTTCCTTGTGTTCGCCCTCGCTTCGCTATAGCGAGGTCAAGGCAAACATATGCTAATTTACACCCTTTCTGTGCATCCGACAACCAAAAAATAAATAAATAAATAAATAAAAATTCTTTAAAAAAAAAAATTTTTCCTTTCTACTCCTCCGTCTCACTCCCGCTCTCTCACTCCAGCTCACTCCCAACTCCACTCCTCCACCGATTCCACATTCCTCCTCTACCGTCGCTTCCCACAATCTAAACCCCAGCCCCACCGTCGACCACCGTCGACTCGGCACCACCAACCCAGCCCCCACCACCAGCGCCACCGTCGACCCAGCCCCCCATTCACTCGTCGCCCCCGCTCCCTTCCCAGCTCCTCCACCGTCGACCCCACTCTCACCGCCGCTCACCGTCCTTCCCCTCTCTCACTCCGCCCCCAGATCCATCGTCCTCTCCCCACTCCACCGTCGACCACCGTCGATCTTCACAACCCCACGACTCCTCCGCCCCCCAACCCATCACTCTCTGGCCGTCACCCTCTATTCTCCACCGACTCCTATCGGCGACATTACCCACCACCAGCGCCACCTAGTCGACCCAGCCACCACCCACGGCCCTCACGCTCGCAGACTGCCCCTCTGATCCTTAGCTCCATCTTCGCTCCACCGTCGATTAAGCTCTTCACCGTCGCTCATTCCTCATCGCCGATCCCTACCTCTACTCTACAGAGGAGGTAATTTCTATTTACTCTCCTTTTTGGGCTTTGGTCTGATTAGTATGAGGACTGCTATAGTTGTTGATTATAAGGTCTTAAGCTTGAATCTAAATGGGGTGGCTAAAGGATTAGGTTAGTGATTTGCTAAGCTAGGCTTGGTTCTTATTTGTTCATACTAGTAGCTGCGTTTTAGGCTTGATCCTTGAATTCGGTTATTTCACATTGTCCTGTGCAACAGAATGTTTTTGAGGTCCTAAAATACTCTTATACATGCTGGATTACTGGGATTCACAAGGATTATTTTTTCTATCTTGAAAAAAAGTGCTTTGTTCCAAGGAATATGGTTTCAAGTCTTGATATTGCTCTGGTTTTATCTAGGATATCTGCACTTAGTGTGCTGCTCTGAAAACTGAAAATTTGTTGTTCCATTTTGAGCAATTAGGACTGAACTGATTTGGGTTGTTTGAGGATTATCATAGTGTGCCTGGATGGTTAGATAGTTTCATATCTAAATTAGTTGATGTCCTATCGTAGCTGCACATGCTTAGTTATTTTGAGAATTGAAACATATATATAAAAAAAAAAACTTCATGAAAATTCCAGTTTTGACAAATAATTGTGCTGTGTCACATAAAATAGCTGGTTACATGCTTCAGAAAATGGACTTGGGAACCTCGAATTCCTAACTGATTTTCATAATTATTTGATCTTTAGAGACCATTTTGTCAAAAGGGACTATTTTTACTATTTTTGTCAATTCTCTGAGTAGTCTACATGTGCTAGTTATGTGGATATTCTTCTAATCTATGAGCTTAGGATTGAACAGCTTGGTTTGGTTGAAGGCTTTAGATCTTTGTTTGTTTGCTTTGATCAGTCTCTGAACTTACAGAATTTGAGGTCTTAGTTTCCCATTCACTCATTTTATGCTTGGTTTCCAGGAGAACTGAATTGCATTACTATATTCTGAAAAGTTCAGTTTGTTCGAAAGACTGTTTCTAAGTCTATTGCAAGAATGAAATGCACTTTCACAACTGCATGTTTCATCATTATGAGATTTGAACAACGGCTTTTAGCTCTGGAAGTTTTGGTGCACTTTTGGCACCACGTATTCACCAATTCAACAAGTTTTCAGAACACGCTTTTCATGCTTTCGAAACCTCTTGGGTCAATTTGGAACTTTGTTTGAACTTGTGCTTAATTAATTAATGATGCTTTTGGGATGCAATTCTACCTTTTCCTTGTGGTAAACCAAGGCATTATATCATGGGATTATTCTGATTGTAGTCACTGATGATTACACTTAAACATTCAATTTATGGTCTCAAATATTTGATTTTCATAGAAGAACACCTCCCTGTGACCATTCCTTAACTGCATTTTTTCTTTGGTTTACCAAATTGAAAGGAATTTGTTCAGCTGCATATTAACAGGTTTCAATCTTTCATTTTGAGGTGAATAAATAGATTTTGAAGGTAGTGAGGATAGGCCTAAGTATGGAATTCTGTTTGGATGCTTTGGACCTAGATAGACTTTAAGTTTGGGGGAAATCTTTTTATAGAGTAGTTTATTTTTCTTTTCTTTTTAGGTTTGTCGTTTTGTTCTTCAATGTGTGTTTGTGTTTTGTCTTCATGTCCTTGACTGTGATAACTGCTTGTGCGCTCTATTTACATGAGGCTACTGATGGTCTCATACTTGCTTTTGGACATCTTGCTTTGGATATGAGCTACTAAGGGCTCATTGCACAGTGACTATTCTGCTTTTGAAATAAGTCCTGATGGCCATGTTCTGCTTGATGTGTTTCCTTCTTGTGGCAAATGTGCTTATTCATATTTGTGGTTTCTTTTGGTCTTATATTTGTTGTACATGATGGTGTTAGCTACTGATGGCTATCATGTAAGCTGTTCAATGCCTTCTGCTGAAAATATGAGATGTTTGGACAAAGGATGCTGATGCCTTTTGTTTGACTTGTTGATAATTGGTTGCCATTGAGCATGTACTGTTTGATGCATCTGAGACTGCTATGAATATTACTTGTAAATGTGTCCAGGTTTGAGTGCTGTTTGCGTCCAGGTTTGTGAATGTTTGTGACAGTGGGGACACTGTTGGTTTCAAGTTTGGGGGAGGTATATTGTGAAAATTTTGAAAGTGAACAGTGAGTGCACAGGTATATACAAGCAGTTTTGATGTATAGTTTGATTGAAAAAAGGGGTGAAATAGATGAAATTTCACAAACTTAAGCCTTTGCTTGGGAAAATTTTAGAGAAAATATCTTTTGAATTGGTTAAATTGTTTGTGTAGGATTGCATAAAGGGTCCGATGATTGGATAAGCTATTTAGCATTATGCTTGACAGGAAATTGTGTTTAATATGCCTTGTTGAATGAGTTATAATGTTGGAGTGAGTTTCTAAGGAATTCTCTTGAGCATAATCTTGCACTATTGGAATCAGGGATGTTTTGAAGGTTTTTTGTTGAAGAAACTCTTGGTAAACTAGCTTATATACCTATTTTCAAAGGTTCCAAATCTACTTTGGAATTTTTCGAAGCTTATTGTGCATCTCATATGGTTTTGAAAAATGATCTAGGCATTTCGTTAAAAAGCGTTTGAGCCTTTCAAGCTATCCTACATTGTGATTCTTCCATTTTGAACCCAATTTTGAGCCTTTATAGAAAAACCAATATAAATATTCTTTTTGAAAACCAATTCACTTCCTAACCCCTAACCTGAAAAACCATGATATACCTTGCTTTGAGATAAAAAAAAATCTTATACAGAAATGAGGGCTGAATAAAGTGTACAGAAGCCAAGTTAGTTCAATTTTGTTGAAAAAAAAAAGAGAGAAAGAAAAAAAAAGAAGAAGAAGAAATGAAGTTAGTTCATTTATCTCAAAGTTTTTGTATTTATTCCTTTTTCCCTTCCATTCAAAAACCCTAAACCCATGGCCACGTTACAAGCCTAAAAGTCCTTTTGATTTTGATACCATATGAGGTAACTTGTAAGTAGAGAAGGATGAAAAGAGGATAGTGAAGTGGTAGAGTTGAAAATTTGTATATGAGTTGGAGTATTATGTGTGACTGAGATAGAATCCGGAGAAATGTCTTTTGATTCCAAACACACACCCACACTCGAAGGACTCTTGAAAAACTTGCTTAAAGATTATAAGACATTCATCTTGGCATATTCTCGCAAGTCCCTGTTTCGTGTGATCTTTAGAGCAATGAATGAGGACATGAACATATCTGCAATTTAGATAAGCAATTTATGAAGTCATGTTACATGTGTGAATTTGCTTGAGGACAAGCAAAAGCTTAAGTTTGGGGGAGTGTTATTCTCTGGAAATTCTTGTATTTCATCACATTTTTCTCACATATTTGTGGTTTCAAACTAAAATTGTGCATAAGTTTTATACATATGAAGAAAAATGTGATGTGTTGAAAATACTTGAAAAAGTGCAAAATTTTGAGCTAAATATATAGGATTTTAGATTAAATTGAAGAATTGAAAAGCTCATGAAAATCCTTCTCTTTGTAGGAGGATGATGACAAGAAATGAAAGCTTACATGGATCCTTGGAGGTGAAGAAAAGAAGAACAAAAGCCAAAAAGAAAGATCAAAGTAGCTTGAAGGTGTCCCCGGTTGCTTTTGCTACGCCACAGCTAAGCGAAAGCGAAAACACATCAAAAACAGGCCCTTCTGATCACGTACGCTGTGGGTTCGCTATAGCGAAGCGAAAGCGAAGTCGCGATACTACAACTGTGCGTTTTGAAAAACTGATGTTTCAGCTGGCTTTTTAATCTAATGGGGGCTCCGAATTGAGGGTATTCTGCACAAGGAAAAGCTCAAGGACTACAAGGAGGCTTCTTGGAGAGCTTGAGGAGGATTTTGGTGCTTCTTGAAGGAGATTCTTGGAGAAATTCAAGATTTTTCTTCTCTTTTTCTGGTTTTTCCCCTCTTCTCTTCTCATTGGCTGATATAGTCATGAGTTTTATGTTGAGTTGTTGGTTTGTATTGATTATGAGTGGCTAAAACTCTCATTTAGGATTACTTCTACTCATTGTATGGATTAAAACTACTATATTTCCTTGCTTTTGATAGTTGTTGAGAATATATGTTGATTTTCCTCTATGCTTAATCATTATCTTGTGCTTGATCACCACATGATTAGTTTAGTTCAATTGAATGATGCTTGAGAGAGCTATTTTGGTTGTAGAACTTGAGAAAAATCATGTTAGACTTGAAGTTTAGGGATTAAATGGATGGTTTGTTGTTAGAATAGAGATATATCTAATAACCTAGCATAGTCTAATGAAGAATTGATTTGGGAAGGATGATTTTCATTAATGATAGACAAGAGATTGAACATTGTTAATGAAGATTAAAAATCAATCTTGACTTGAGAGAGCTTGAGTGATGATCTTAGAATCTTTGACTAGCATATGGACTCACACAACTAACATAAGTGAATTAATTGCATAGTTTTATGAAATACAATGAAGAAGAAGTAATCCTAAGCCTTTAAACCTTGAAGTAGAATCAATTTTACAATCACCTTTGTTTTACCTTATTGTTTTTAGCAAATTTCCTTACTTGACATACTCAATTTCAAATGATTTCATTCAACCTAGTTAAGAACATATTTACAATAATTAACTCACTTTCGTCATAGTCCTCGTGGGAACGATCTTTACTTATCATTTTATTATTTGCGACCCGTGCGCTTGCGGAAGCTAAACGGCCAACAGACATATTGAGCATGAAGGGTGGAGGAAAAGAAGAAAAGGAGAGACAGGAGAAGCATAACATTTCTTTCCTCTTTCGGCTAGTAATAATGAAATGGGACATGGTTGTGTTTATAAAAAAAAGGAACAGAGTGGAGCATGGAAGGAGCCGAGCATCATCATCTTCTTCCTCTTTTGTCGAAGGTCGCCGTCCACCTCATCTCTTCCACCATTGTCATCCGCGAAATCCCTTCTTTCCTTTACCGTCCACCATTACCGAGAAAACAGAGATTGGTGCCGCGACGACAGAGCTGGGACCTTCATCGGATCACCTTCAACCTCCATTTCCGGTGACCCTCCTCCATTGTCCACCAAGCCACCGCCGGAGAGCTTGAGTGAGAGAAAGCACAGGGAGTAAGAGAGCTCCGTCTACACTGTCATCTCCAACCACCATCGATCTTGTTCTCTTTCACCACCACAATCGGAGCTCAGGACCGACAGAGCTTGGAACCGGAAGAGAGGAGAGCTTGAAGAGGAGGAGACTCAACACCACCGTCATCCTACTTTCACCGTCTCTCTTCATCTACACCGCCATTTCTCCCCTGTTTTTCCCACAGCCAGAGTCGGACTTCATCACCATCGTCGGCTCTGGTTTAACCACCATCTATACCACAGTCTCCACCGTCGGTCAAATCCTCCGTCAAGCCTCAACACCACCTAGCCGATACTGCCGAAACTTTCACCATCGCCGTCCTTCTCTGATTTTTTTTTTCACTACTGTCTGGCTTTGAAGAGGATAAGCTTGAGACCACCGTCGGCGGAGAAAGGATACAAGATCACTGCCTTCTTCAATTTCACCATCTTTAGCGCAACGCCATCACCACCACCTTCGACAGCATCTTCTTCTGTTCATCGTCCTTGTCTTTTAGATCACTTCTGCCGTTGACACTTCTGGGCAGAGGAGGCACTGAACCACCGATCGAAGCTAATCTAAACAGAGCTCAAAATCAAACCAAATCACCACTAACTGTCTCATTCTGTGATTACAGTGAATTTCTACAGTTCCGGGGAGATTCTGCAATTTCTGGCCAACTCTGTTATTTTTCTGGCGAGCCTTTGTGTTTTCCGGCGAAGTTACCCAGTTACCGGCGAGTAATTTCCAGATTCCGTCGAGTTGATGAATTTTCCTGCGAGTCTCTATTTCCATGGTTTTTCCGATGTACAAGCTGTGGTTATTCTCAAATTCGAGTTATTTAATTTAATTTTGTTTCTCATTTGTATATTTTGTTGAAAACTTGAGTATTGTTTGGATAATTTGTGTTATTAAATTTTGCTTGTTGGACTTATATATATATATATATATATATATATATTATGATTTGAATTAATTTAAACGGCTGTTTGCGCATTCATATTTGAGAAAATAATTATATTAATTTAATAAAATATAAAAAATAATAGTTATACATTTAATTAAATTGTATTTTCTTTTAGTTATTAATTAAAAAAATCAAAATCAATTTCCTCTTGTTTTATTGCATTAGTATGTCATTTAGATTATTTAGGATTTAATAAAAAGCTCCTCAAGAAGAGAGAACGATCCTAAATTTGTCTATACACAATCCTTAATTAATTTTTATAATGGACCCAAGGCTGACGCACAAAAAATTTGTCCTAATCACTAGTGAAGACTACAGTAGAGGTTCCGAGGGTATTAGACATGATTGTTGCATGGTATGCAAACATGTCACTCATGTGGTTGTGCAGAGGTCCAAAAATAAAGAAACAATATATAAGCTCTTATAGTCAAATATAGCAAGAGTTTGTAGTGGATGAAAAAATTTAGCATGGCTACAGATCATTGTAACTTCAAACCTTGAATACTTGGCCAAGATTCGGTGGCATTTGACCACCTGGAATGGTTGCTTCTGTCCGTAATACTACTGTGCATTACTTTCACAGCTTTCAGTGGGAACCTGCATGATAATAAATATAATTATCCCCTTTTTTAGGGAGTGATAATAAGCATACTAATTGAAAACATTCACTAATAATGGACCCCACACACCCACCCTGTTTCTATCACTCAAAATGTGACCATCCATTTTTCCACTCTGAGATATGAAGTGCTGGAAGCTGGAAGCTAGTCCGTTACTTTCCATGAGCAGTTTCTCCTGAAACCATGATTCCATCAGAACCTTCACAAACAGCAATTGCAATATCTGATACTTCTGCTCTTGTTGGTGTAGGGTGCACAATCATGCTTTCCAGCATATTAGTTGCTACAATAACGGCCTTCCCCATGCTACGACAAATATTGATTATCTCTTCCTGTAGTTTGACATTATCCGTCATAAAGGATTAATGGATGTTTAAGATAATCTCAAATTAATGTCAACTTCTGGAAGTTTAATCCAACAGGACAATACTTTTATGGTTGCTTTCTATTAGAAATGACATTACCTGTAAAAGTGGAACCTCCTCAATAGGAAGCTCTGCCCCAAGATCTCCTCTTGCAACCATTGCCTAAAACAGGATTTTAAAAATAGACGGATCAACATTAACAGAACTATTCACAATCACTGTATTTGCAGCATAAGTGTAGAGCAACCCCAATGTAACACAGCAATATAAAGAAATAAAGCAAGGATTAGATCAAAACTCCATCAGAAGCTGTAATGATTGAGTGCATGTTTGGTATAGAGTCTGCACTTTCAATCTTCACAATGACATGTATATCAGCACCACAGCCTGAGGTATCGAACAAGAAATTTATTATGTACAATTATAACCTCTCAGACAACTGATTATTTTTACACTTTATTTAATTTCTTACTTTTCAAATAACAGACCAGCCAGTAATGGAAGGCAGTGTTGCACTTTTTCCTCGAACATTCAAATGCCGCCTTGATTTGAGTTCTCCTCCATCAACAACTTCACATTTTACTGAATAAGCTGTCTTTGATTTAACCGTCAATGACATCATACCACCTATATCATAAATCAAAAGTCATTAGTCTATCAAAATATGTTTCAGTAATTTAGTTTACTTGATGTATTGGCTGCACAGTTTGGGAGTCAATGATAGTTGATAAGTTCAAGACTATTTGCAATCAAAAGCATGACCAACAATTTGTTATTGGAATTATTATCTACAGGACTTTAACATCCTCATCCCTTCTCGTGAAAGGCCTTTGGGCTTGAAGAGGCGGCAAAACACAAGTCCACTATAGCACAAACTTTTATACAAGATAAGTGATGACTATTGAACTCCCAACCACTTGGTTATCAAAAATCATATTCCAAATAAAAGACCATTTTAACCAGGAAAACTGAATTATTAGGGCCCTTTGATAGCTTTATTAATACATTTAACAATGTAACATTTTTTTAGCTGTCATAGCATGTCCTAACACATTATCATATAAACAAGGTCAGAAGCAAGATAGTAGGCTCTAAAATCCAAAGGGAGAGAGGACGTTTGATGGAGGAAGGGGGCTATGCAAAGATTGCTAAACTCCCCATAAGGCTGTAACTAATATGGAGGTGAGTAGACATTAATGAGCTTAAAACACAGTTGGAGGCGGCGGCAGTGATTGTGGGGTAGTTTTGCAGGGGAAATAAGACAAATAAACTAAAGGGTAAATTGGACTTTTTCAACTATACAGTAGGATGGCAATTTGTATTTATAGGGGAGAGATATGAATGAGGATTACCAATTTTTTGATAATTATCATTACCATATTAAATCTTATATTATCACATTAAATAACAACCAAACACTCTTTTCTTAATAATATAATTATGATGCTGAACTAAACATCATGCCTCCATAAACATATTTTAGCGCGGTAGTTGTAATCCGCTGCTTCCCATTCACATTCAGTGGGGTCACGTGACGTGACTCAAACAAAATTTTTAAATTACAAAATCATCCTCAATAATCCAAAACTAGATAAAGTAACCTGCAGTTTCCACTCCTCATCATGGAAATCAGGTTTGAACTTTTAATATTATATACCAATATACCATGATAAAAAATCTCACCAACCATATCTCTAGTACTGTTGTGTTTTTAAAATTTCCTTTGATTGCTTCCGTTTCAAAGCTTCTTTTGAAACGAGAGAGATATGGTTTACTTGCCATTAATTTTCTAGTGCGTTGACAGGTAACATGCACGTTAGTAATTTAAACGTGTTACATAAAGATATAATCAACCAATCCTATCAATTTTGATTGCTTCTTAGTTCTCAGAGATAAGTAAGAATCAATTATATGGAATTGCGACTTTGAAATAATGCATTCACTAAAACCATACATATACTAAGGGGTGTTCAACATTTTCTCATCACTGTCCTGAGTAAATTGGGACGGAAGGGGAAAAAAATTTATTGAGTACGTGATATTGTTCTTTATGAGACATGAATAATCTTACAAACCAAAGGAAAATAAAAGAAACAACCACAACATATTAAAGGGGATCAATCGGAATACCAGGATGGAAGATTTTGATCCCCTAGCTAGCTAGTTGCTGCTGTATAGAATCTATCTACAGCGTCATTCATAAGTTCTTTTGCACGTGGTTAAGTTAGTGAGATCTAAAAGTTCAGGGTAATACTCCTTTTGCTCATGGAATTAAAATATTGACGTGCGTTAATGTGACCGTAGTTAAGTTACGCTCCTTTAATCCATCTCAGCCCATATTTACGTTATGTGTCCTCACTCCTCACCCATCATCATGTTGTGAAAAAGAAACAAGAAAAAGAGAACTTGACTTTAATAATATTCTATTATAGTCCAATAATTTCATATTTGAGATTTCAACTATTGTACTTTAATAATATTCTAAGATGCTTCAAATAAAATAACCAATTTTTCCCCTGCACTGATGAGTTCCATCATTTTTTTTATTTTGATGATGAGTTATTTCCTGTCTTTAATATAAGAGCTAACATATAATATAATGATATCTTGTATATATTATAATTAAGTAATTTATTTAGCTTCCTTAATTTTTTTTTTTTTAAAAAAATCAACTAGCTCTTATAATAAGGATTGGAGAGAAAATTTTATAATAAGGGGAGGGGAGAAGAGGAAATTTTACCAACATGAAATAACCCTTTTAGTCGTCTTGAGGTTATCAAGAATAAAACCGAATTAATGTAATATAGGGCACAACTCAGATCATTTCACTTTAAAAAGCCGATTACGAAACTAATTTCTAAGTAAGCTAAGTATCAAAATTGATTAAACAAAATGGAGAAAATGGTTTGATCTTTTATCTATCAAAATCTACTTTTGCAAATGGAATTAAAATGGTCCTAAGGTACTTCTTTTTGGGATTTTTCTTGAAAATATGAAATGAAATGAAATGAAATGATGATGGAGTTAGTGAAATGAAAATAAACAAGTGATAACAATAAAATGATAATCCTCTAGCACAATGGTTCAAGCTATCCTTGCTTCAGTTAATCTGAGAGTGTGCTAACTTGACAAATTTGCTCAAAAGACCCTTTGAGCTAGCTTGAATTAGGTGAATTAATTCCTCCACACCGGGTAGAAATTAATCCCTCTAACTAAAACCCAATTTAAACACTAGCAGTTTGAATTAATGAAATGCAATGATACAAGTAACTAAGAACCCTTGCATTACAATCACAATTAAATATTCATAACAACTTCATGCAAAAGCTATACTAAGTCAATCACATAAAATTGCTACTAATGAAATCCAAAGTGTCAAATGCACACAATTAAATCTAAATACACATTTAATCTCATAGATTGCATGGAACCCCAATACAAAATCTGAGTCCAATAATTAATTAAACTCTAAACTTAGAATTCAACTAATACAATGGATTAAAGATAGAAATTAAACGATAAGACGCTCCCATTTTGAAGCTCAAAGCTCAAGCCATCACCACTGTTTTAGAGGATTTAAGAATCAGCCACTTTGTCATCACAAAGTCCCCAAATATATTTACAGTTTCAGCCAGCCATGTAACACATTGAATCAATTAATTAATTAGCTATAAACAACGAAATTGAGGGCTGAAATATTTCCAGAACAGAACAGAGAAAGCCAGCGATATGAAATCAGAGAAGAAATATGAAATTTGCTTCTCTGCTCTCCCTTCGCTACAGCTGAACTTGGCAGTGAGGGAATGACGATGATGGTGGATGTTGATTAATGAGTGTTGAAGATTGCAGCTGAAACTCCTCCTCACTCCCTTCGTTCTCTCTTGCCTGAAGCTCTCTCAGCTCTCAACTCACAGTCGCGGCCCCCCTGAACTCTCAGCTCTGCCTCGGGTCTCCGGCGCTGCTCAGTCTGTTGCCGTGAGATGCTTGCCGATGGATGACAGTGGTGAGGCGGCGGTGGACAGGCGGTAATGTGGTGGTAGACGGATTGGAGAGGATGGTGATGAGAGGTGGTGATTAAGTGTATGGTGGAGGGAAATTGACGCTTGCGGCAGCTCCTACTCAATCCCGACTCCCAGCTTCTGGTTCTCTGCCTACCGGCTGTGACGGACAGTGAAGGTAAGCGAATGGTGGTGGGGGAAATGAGATTGGACGCTGCAACTCCCTCTTCTCACTCCCAGCGCTGTGTTTGCCTCCCTTCCAACTCTCAGCTTCCTCCGATCCTCTCAGCTCTGTTCTGGCAGCAATTGTGGTAGATGATACTCGCCGGCGGCTGTGGTGGTGGATGACGCCGCCGGCGAGAGAGAGGAAGACTAAGATGAAGGTGGTGGTGATCAAAGGAGGAAGGTTTGAATGTGAATGTTGCGGCTGTTTCTCCAATTCCCATTTCAAGCTGAGAGCAAACAAGACCGAGTCGGGTCTGTCAAGCAGTGGAATCGGATCCCTCCTAGAAAATGTTTCAATTGTTTCATTTTAGTCCCTTGGTCAAAACACGTTTTGACCAAGGGACTAAAATGAACAATTGAAACATTTTCTAGGAGGGACTGAATTGAGAGGCTGAAAACTTTCATTGGTTATCTATAATTTGCAAAATCTTTTGGGTCCATTTCTGAACTTTTATCTGACTTCTTCCTTCATTACTTGTAATTTCCAGAAATCTTGGGTTCCTTTCTGCAATTCTTCCCAAACTAATCTGCAATTAAAATAAACCCAAAATGCAATACCTTATATTCCAAAAATTAATCAATTAAGGTAATTCATAGAATATATGACATTTTTGCTCTTTTTCAACCTTAATTTCATTTAAACACATTTAATTACAATTAATCACAAAAGAGATATTTTAAGCTCAATTATCATAACAAAATCCTTAAATAAAATATGAAAATATATAATAAAACAGGGATTTGTTACAACGCAAATAGGAGGGGACCAAAATCTCTCACATACCCTTCAAATCTCGTGCCAAAAAACCCACCCTACGGGATCCATGCATTCACATTATTCAATATACTTTCTCTGATCATTAACATAAAAAATATTTATCTAATTTGATTAAATTAAGAAAGTTAGTTAATATGACATGTATTTTCTAAAACAACATAATTATTTTTCTTGATTCCCTCATCCTCATTGCATCTCCTCCTTAATTATTGTTAAAAGAATGTCAATAAGAATAAATTAAAAAAATATTATCCAATATAAAAACTATATCTTATATTTAAGATTAAGATCAACACTTTTTATATTAAGGGCATGAGGAATATCTACCAACGTGCAAATCTCAAATGGGTAACTTCAACTCCAAAAGGGTTGGCAAAAAAAAAAAAACTTCAACTCCAAAAGTTTCGAAGCCGTCCATATTGGGTTCAACGAACCAATTGGTCAAATCGGTGCGCCAACAATCCTGTACCTACCTTGATCTGGTTTATATTCCTCATAACTAATTTAATTGTTTTATAGATCTTAAGTTAAGTGATACATTCCATATTATATATACAGGTTGACCAGGCGGTCGACATATTTTCTTATTCCATAGACACGAAGCATCTATTAATCCTCTGAAGCAAGAAATTGTAGTTTGACATTTTCAGAGAACAAAATATGACTCCCACGTCATTGACATCCATATCATTATGTTATCTTCTCTATCTCTATAATTAACGCGTCGACAAATTCGACTAAACTTTAGACTTTTGATGTCTTCAAGATCTTTACATTATCATTATCAAATCCCTTTCTTGGTCAACGCTTGGATTATCGAATGAGAGCCCACTCCCTATGCATTGCAATATCGTATAGAGCCATATATTTTTTTTTTAACAGTGAAATAAATTAAATAATAATAACTGAACATTATCTGGAGATCAATTTCATTAAATTTGCAAATAATGCTTTCATTCAACTAGATCTTTTGATTAACAACTTATCTAAGAATTTAAGTATCGATAGAGAACAATAACGTCATATAATCTATATAATTGACCCCACTTAATAGGATAAGACATGTTGTTATTATTGTTGCCGCAAATAATGCTTCCTTGCAGAAGGGATACGCTTGACTTTATCATCAAATTATTAGGCTATGAAATTCAGACAGTTAACAATTATTTGTGTTTTATTTTGTTCTTCATTGCCCAACTTTCTGTCGCTTTTCCTTATCTCAATCATATACTTCCTCTAGTCATTAATCTAATGATACATAATCTATATAATAATTAAGTAACATATTTAGTTTCATTAATCTATCAGAAAAAGTCAACTGCCTTTTATATTAAAAATTTGAGGGTAGTATTATTTTACAAAGAAAATCTTCTATTGAGTTTTATTAATGTTTTTTATGGGACCAACTAAAGGCGAGGCACTATATAAGTACTGAAATTACCTGTTGCTGCCAAAGCAATAATCTTTGTTGGAACCATTACTCTGAAGGTAATGTTTCTAGTATTACTCATTGTCTGCTTCTGGTTATTGGGTCATGAAAAAATTAGTTAATTACTATAAAACCCTTTCATCACACATGGTTTATATCCCGGGTTCATCACTATATAACATATTCGGATTGAATAGAAGAAAGACGGATTGGGATTAATTTGGAAATTATTCCGCAATAGAAGGAATACATTTATATAAATTAAATTAAACCGAACTAATATTTCAATAAAGAGTTCAAATATTAATTCTTCTATCCTAGCAAGACAGTTCTCCTCTTGTACATGCCTGTAGGGCTAACTGAAAATAAATTTCTCAATTAAATATAAACAAACAGCAAAAATTAATTGACAAAAGAGTCGTTAATTAATTGGCTCCGTGGGGAATTATATTGACTAAGATATCTCCGAATGAACTTTAGTTAGCAAGAAATGGTCCATTCATAATGCCACTATGTTCCATGAATCCCACCAGACACCGTCCAATATGCATTCTCAAATGTCAAACTTGGAGGCTTGTGACAACCAACGAGCTGGCCCTACAAGGAAATATTCTGACTGCTATATACATAGCTTCACCAGCATACCACAAATCAAACAACTTATTATACGACCATGGCTAACTCCTCTCAAGCTTTCCCATTCCTCCTCTTCTCCCTTCTTCTCCTTAGATTCTCCAACGCCTCACAAGGCGGCATCGCCATCTACTGGGGCCAAAACGGCAATGAGGGAACCCTATCGGAGGCTTGTGCCACCGGCAAATACGCCTACGTCAACGTAGCTTTTCTCAACCAGTTCGGCAACGGCCAAAACCCACAAATGAATCTCGCAGGTCACTGTAACCCTGCAATTGCCGGCTCATGCGCCAAATTTAGCTCGGAGATCAAAGACTGTCAGGCCAAAGGAATCAAAGTGTTGCTCTCTATCGGCGGCGGCATCGGCAGCTACTCTCTCTCCTCCGTTCAGGACGCCAGAAACGTTTCCAGCTACTTGTGGGACACTTTCTTAGGAGGCAACTCATTGTCAAGGCCTCTAGGCGACGCGGTTTTGGACGGAATAGACTTTGACATTGAGCTTGGAACAACGCAGTACTATGATTATCTTGCTCGCTTCTTGAAGAACTATGGTAGGGCAGGTGGAAGGATGGTGTACATAAGCGGGGCCCCACAGTGCCCTTTCCCTGATAGATTTTTGGGCACTGCCCTAAACACCGGCCTCTTTGACTTTGTTTGGGTACAGTTCTATAATAATCCTCCATGTCAGTATGCTAATGGGAACATCACTAACCTTGTGAATTCGTGGAACACATGGACAAGTTCGGTGCCGGCGGGGCGGATATTTTTGGGGTTGCCGGCAGCTCCGGCAGCAGCTGGAAGTGGGTTTATTCCGGCCGATGTGTTGACGTCAGAAATCCTTCCGGTGATCAAGAAGTCGCCCAAGTACGGTGGAGTGATGTTTTGGTCGAGGTTTCATGATAAGCAAAGTGGATACACTGATTCCATTATTGGTAGCGTGTGAAGAGCTGTAGCAATAACTGTTTTCGCATCTGTTTTCGCATCAAGTTGTTTGTGACTCTGTGTAATTTCCATTTGCCTTATTAATAAAGCGAAAGGGCAAGTTTCTTTGTTATTACAGTACTATTGTTTTTTTCGTTCTTGTGCCTAAGTGAGCACGAATTAATTATTACTTTTTTAAAGGAAGGAAAACGTAGCGGGGAATTTTTCAAGTTATATGCGAATTGTTGGATCTAAAGTGTATTTATCAAATTAAAAAAAAAAACCTTCCTTCCGTTTATTATTTTAACACTTATTTTGAAGTTTTTGATAATCGATTTTTTTTTACTCAGCATATTATTGAAATTTTTATATTTTATTTTATAACGCATTTTTGTAAAATGTTAAGAGTTGTTCATGTACATCAACTATATAGGAGTATTTTATAAATAGTGTATTTGAAAATATCAAAATATTTTAGACATTAATCGCATTGGTTTTTGTAAAATAAAAATAGTTTATTCTAGTGATAAAAGAAAGAAGTAAATAAGAAGACTTTGCTAGGGGCATATATATCCGGCGGGAGCCAACGTACCTTTTTTCCCCCCCTTTTAATGGAATAAAATTGGTCTTTTAATTTTTATCACCAAAAAGATTAAAAAAAAGTGAGTAAACTTAAATAACTTCTGGGAAGCTTGTTGAAAGAGCAAAGTTATTTAAAGAGAAATGCTTCGTGCTGAGTGTCACATTATCTAAACTATATCTAATAAAAACTACCAATTTAATCATAGTTTGACTGATGACTCTTTTGAAAGTTTTCACATTTTATTTTCTTTTTTAAGAAACATAAACCTCTTAATCCTAATTGACTGCATTTTTATTTCTTTTCAAATTAAGGTTTATTTTTTTAAAAAATAAAAATAAAATATGAATTGTTTCAGATAAGTCATCAGTCAATTAGGATTAAAATGATCTGAATTATCGATTCATATGATCATGGATATCAATATCTTTAAGAGCATGTCATCATTTTGTATGCAAATGAGACAATTTTCATTCGTTTTGTCTTTTGCAATGATAATTAATAAGAGTCAAAACCAATCATTACATAATAGAATTATATTTGATAAAACCAGTATTCACACATGGTAATCAATCATATATTTCATTGTCATGAGTCAAATGTATGGATGAATAGGATTGCAAGCAGTGGTTTCAAATATTGTATACAAAGATTTTTTCAAAATTTGGGATGAGGAATGTAATTGTTGGTAGATTAGTTGATTAGTTGTTTTTACTTTATGAATTAATATATTTGAAGTAGGAAACATTAAATGTAATAATTTTGGGGTATTTGTTGCTCCCCTCACGATGTTCTCGTGTTTTTAAAACAAATGAGACACCTAGGGGACCATGGACAGAAAGGGACTCGACTAAACACAATTAGGACCTCTTCAATTTGCAAAAGAGACATTGCATTCACGTTTTTGACACCTATAATAAATAAATAAAATTCATTGCTCCCTAAATGTATTACATCCATTCAACTATTATTGATACCTTTCTTACAGCGATCAAGTTCTGGAAAAATACAACAGCATATAACAATCCCATGCCCAGTCTGTGGACGAAGGAAGAAACTGCTGTTCTTTCCAATTTCTAACAAAATTCAACCCCACATACTACAACCTAGATAGTATTTTGAAAACCACAACAAAATAAATACAAACTCATGTAATAAAACAATTAATAAAGAAACAATCTGAGCCAACACAAGCAATCAATTCTGACATCAAACCACCAAAGAGGCGGCGAGGTATCGTAATGCTACTCTATAGACTAGATGATAATCCTGTTGTGTATGGGTTCAAAACTTAACCAGTGGTTTGTACCCATCTTTTGTTGCTGTTTACACTTGCCGGACCTGGATGTTGTGAGTGGACTGGGACCTCCATATGGGCTGTCTCCCACTCTGTACAATGGCCACTTCTTCTCCTTCTTTTACCATTCCTTGCTTCTGAAGGTAGAAACCATGAAATATATTATAATCATCATAAGTGCTCACAAAAGACCAAACAGGACAAGAGTAAAACAAGCACTGTATAAGCAGTCACTCAAGAGAAAATTCAACCATCGCCTCACTTTCATTGTTGGCAAGACATATATGTGTGTTTGGATTAGCTTTTTTTAATACATGTTAGATGTAAGCCATGCTTAACATGCCTTCAAAATTTTCAGTTTACAATATCAACTCTAACATCTCAATAATAGCGCTTGTTTACGAGGAGGCGAAGCACAAATGCTTCAAAAATCAATACCTGGAGTAAACCTAGCGCTTTAGCGAACGTCTCCTCCGCATCATCAGAAAATTCCATAAAAATGGGGCACACCCCTTGATACAAAGCCAGCCGCTGTTGTGTCCTCTTACTGCGTGGGCAGAAAAAATTCAGTTTTCAGATTATAAGGCTTTCGCAAATATACCATGTATAATAAAAACAGTAAGATGTAGGAATCTAGATTTTAAAGACATAATAATGCACACATCTCCAGCGAGAGAATGGAATGAACTCCAAGGTATCTATCCATCAGACGTATCAGTTAAATGCTAGAGGATTAGCGAATTTGTAACATAGTAAATGTAAATATTCACAAATCAAGCATCTTTACAAGTAAAGACAATCAACAAAGATGAGATCAATTAAGCCAAAAAAGGTATCAATACAACATAACTAAATACATCCAAAAAGTCTTTCAGAGAGGGGGAAAAGGCATTGAACATTTCTGAAGGCCAAAGTTTCCAAAAGTTTCCTGATAATAAACGAGAGGTTTTCTTGATGATAATGAGGATAAAGTACTTACTTGTCAGTGAAAGCAAATATAGTGCCAGAAGGTCGATAGTGGCTCAGTAGGATAGCCATAAAACCTGATCTAGTGAAAACTACAGTAGAGGTTCCAAGGGTATTAGACATCATTGTCGCATGGTATGCAAACATCTCACTCATGTGGTTCTGCAGAGGTCCAAAAATAAAGAAACAATATATCAGCTCTGATAGTCAAATATAGCAAGAGTTTGTAGTGGATGAAAAAATTTAGCATGGCTACAGAGCATTGTAACTTCAAACCTTGAACACTTGGCCAAGATTAGGTGGCATTTGACCACCTGGAATAGTTGCTTCTGTTCGTAAAGCTACTGTGTGCATTACTTTCACAGCTTTCAGTGGGAACCTGCATGATAATAAATATAATTATTCCCTTTTTTAGGGAGTGATAATAAGCATACTAATTGAAAACATTCACAAATAATGGACTCCACACACCCTGTTTCTATCTCTCAAAATTTGACCATCCACTTTTCCACTTTGAGATATGAAGTGCTGGAAGCTAGTTACTTACTTTCCATGAGCAGTTTCTCCAGAAAGCATGATTCCATCAGAACCTTCACGAACAGCAATTGCAATATCTGATACTTCTGCCCTGGTTGGTGTAGGGTGTACAATCATGCTTTCCAGCATATTAGTTGCTACAATAACGGCCTTCCCCATGCTACGACAAATATTGATTATCTCTTCCTGTAGTTTGACATTATCCGTCATAATGGATGTTAAGATAAGCTCAAATCAATGTCAACTACTGGAAGTTTAATCCAACAGGACAATATTTGTATAGTTGCTTTCTATTAGAAATGACATTACCTGTAAAAGTGGAACCTCCTCAATAGGAAGCTCTGCCCCAAGATCTCCTCTTGCAACCATTGCCTAAAACAGGATTTTAAAAATAGACGGATCAACATTAACAGAACTATTCACAATCACTGTATTTGCAGTATAAGTGTAGAGCAACCCCAATGTAACGCAGCAATATAAAGAAACAAAGCAAGGATTAGATCAAAACCCCATCAGAAGCTGTAATGATTGAGTGCAAGTTTGGTATAGAGTCTGCACTTTCAATCTTCACAATGACATGTATATCAGCACCACAGCCTGAGGTATTGAACAGGAAATTTATTATGTACAATTATAACCTCTCAGATAACTGATTATTTTTACACTTTATTTAATTTCTTACTTTTCAAATAATTCTTCAATTCGTGAACCACTTGAGCATCCTTAACAAATGAAACGGCATAAAAGTCAACTTGGTTATCTACTCCAAATTTGATGTCATCCCAGTCCTTCTCTGCATCAAATCAATGGGGAATTCTTGTTCATGAGGAACCAGCATAATATCAAATAATAAATTTAGACATACAGAGGAAGATAGGACATCACACATCAAAAGAGAAAGAAAGCAGGATTAGTAAAAGACCAACCAGTAATGGAAGGCAGTGTTGCACTTTTTCCTCGAACATTCAAATGCCGCCTTGATTTGAGTTCTCCTCCATCAACGACTTCACATTTTACTGAATCAGCTGTCTTTGATTTAACCATCAATGACATCATACCACCTATATCATAAATCAAAAGCCATTATTCCATCAAAATATGTTTCAGTAATTTAGCTTACTTGATGTATTGGCTACACAGTTTGGGAGTCAATGGTAGTTGATAAGTTCAAGACTGTTTGTACTCAAAAACTTGACCAACAATTTGTGATTGGAATTATTATCTACAAGACTTTAACATCCTCATCCCTTCACGTGAAAGGCCTTGAAGTGGGGGGAAAACACAAGTCCACTATATGTTGCACAAAACTTTTATACAAGATACGTGATCACTATTGAACCGCCCAACCACTTGGTTATTAAAAATCATATTCCCAATAAAAGCCCATTTCAACTAGGAAGACTGAATTATTAAGGCCCTTTGATAGCTTTATTAATACATTTAACAATATAACATTTCTTTTAGCTGTAATAGCGTGTCCTAACACATATATATATATAAACAAGGTCAGAAGCAAGGTAGTAGGCCCTAAAATCCAAAGGGAGAGAGAGCGTTTGATGGAGGAGGGGGACTATGCAACTAATATGGAGGTGAGTAGACATTAATAAGCTTAAAACACAGTTGGGACTAATGTGAATGATTATAATGGTCAAATGATTATCATACCATCAACAAGAAGCATGTCCCCAACTTCCACATCATTGACAAAATCGTCGTAGTTCACACTGACACAGTCTGTAGTTCCAACACCCCTCTGAATTGTAAAAGTGAATTCCTGAAGAGGCATCAACGTGATTGGTTGTGGCAAATCCCCACTCCTAACCTCAGGTCCCTAAAAGGAAGAAAAAAATAGAAAAAGAACTATCAGTCATAAAGCCATAATACAAAATTAGTACTTCAGTCTTGAAATATCAAAACAAATTAAATTTCAGTAAAATTCTCATTTACCAAAAGGTAGGACAAAATTCGAAATTACAATAGCCAACAATAGATTACCATTAAGCAAGTCATTGTACTTAAATCATGGAAATTCCATTACTAATGCTTGAGTTAAAACACGCAACAGATGATGTTACACAACACAGAGACGGAAAACATTGTTCTAACCAATGAAAAAAATAATAATACAGGATTGACTAAAGTTTTGTTTTTGGGTGCAAAATGAGGACATCTCTTTTTTTTTTGGCCAGTGAAAAGAGGGCATCTCATTGACTAATGAATAGCATCATGAATTGAAATATGAATCACACAAACTGCCAAGTTATAGCATGTCATGCTAAAGAGTCACAAAAAAGATAGGCCAAGTGGCCAACAGAGGCGAATCAAACGTAGTCTCATACAGATTAGTCACCCCAACAAAGGCAATAAACATATTCCGTCATATTCTGCATATATGTTATATTTGACCAAAATAACCCAGACACATTAACAATGCAACATCCTTTCAGTGCATACTTCATCACTATCTCAATGTGCTTAATTGCACAGTATAAAGGCCGATATTTATTTGTCAGGAAACTACTAAATGAGATGACGAACATAAAATGCAAGCAACGTATCAATTTCAGAACCAAGAAAATAGTGAAAGCTGAAACTTGCCTTTGTGTCTAGCATAATCGAGATCACATTATCCTTAGATTGTGCATTATACTCCTTAACCAAGTCAATAACTTTCTGATGGGAAGCATGGTCCCCATGAGACATATTGAGGCGAGCAACATTCATGCCAGCCTCAGCCAGCTTCCAAATCATTTCCCGAGTATTAGTAGAAGGACCAATCGTACAAACTATCTTTGTCTTCCGTCTAACCGTGGGCTTCGACCACATACCAGCTGAAGTGTCACCGAATTGCGGGATTACACGCAAATGCTGCAACTGCTCCTCAATCAAAGAACATCGAACCAGAGTCATAAGCAATTCCCAACTTTCCTATGCAAAATCAAAGCAGGTTCATAACAAATGGTGAAATGTACGAACCTTCAAATCATCCTCGGGTGATACGGGGACTACTTCACTAGGTGGAAGGGCAGCTTTCCTTGCAACGATCTGGCATGACCTTCTGTGAAAACCAGCTTTGGATGTCTTCTTAGGTGAAAACACACTGAAAGAAAAGGTAGAAGGCTTTAACAAGTTTTCAGCTCCGGGTTGTGCAGATCCAGGGTTGGGGCAAAGGAAGGAGCTGTGAATGGAGCGCGTGGCCACCACCTGAGACATTGCAGCTGAAAGTGGACGAGGGTGAGAAGGAGAGAAGTAAGGAGGAGGATGAAGAAGCAGAAGCGAAGAGGAAAGATTGTGTGTATGGGTGAGGTCGAGAAAGAAGGAAGTTGGAATTATAAAACGAAGTTGGAGAAGTCGCCGCAAAATTTGGCGTAGGTTTTGAGAAGACAGAGTCGGAGGAGGTAGGCCTCGTTTGTATCGACTAACGAAGAAAATGAATAGTCCCCTCTCGACGTCTTCGAAGCCCTTTTTCCCCTTTTTTTGGCAGTCGTGGCGTGCGACACGCTGGCCATAATTGTCCGGACGCCACTTCAGGCCTTATTTTACGGCGCCGTTTTAAGGGGGCTTTAAAGGATTTTTCTTCTGCTTTTTACTCCTACTCTTTAAGGGCATGTTTGGATTTGTGGTCTTTTTTTTAATCTGATTTTCACAAATTTAAGATAGGATAAAAATCAGATTATAAATGTGATTTTTGTTTAAATTAGGGTTAAAAAAATAATTTTTTTTTTTAAAATCAAACTTTTGAACTTCTTCTCATAAGTTACTTTTAAAAAAAAACTCAATTGCCAAAAAACTAACCCAAATACCCCAATTAAACACCTTACTTTTTCTTTTGCTTTTTTTTTTAAAAAAAAAGTCATGTTTGGGATGGTAGAACGCCATCCCAAAGAGGCTCTAATAATGCCCCCATCCTTTTTATAAACAACAATTGTATTATCTCTATAAAGTGAATGTCGATAGTTAAAATTAGTTAAAAAATAACTTATTAAAAAGGAGTATTGTTCTAAATATATCCTTATTTATGAAAACAATATAAGAGAAAAAATCAGTAAAAATATATGAGAGACAATGAGTAAAAAATATAAAAGAGAATGGGTAATAAATGATTAAATGAAAGAAAATTACTCCTTCCGGTCCTATTTATAAGCAAGTTTTTCTCTCATAAGGCTGGTCCCTTTTATAAGCAACTTTCATTTTTTTGTCTGAAAATGTAAGTTTCTTCTTCTTATTTTACCCTTATTAAATGTTCATTATCTCTCATATCTTATACTCATTATCTCTTATACTTTTTATCTATTCTCTCTCCTATACTCTTTTCATAAATAGAGGCATATATGAAAAAAAAAACATAACATTTTTGACACAATTATTACTTTTAACTACCAATTCGTTTTGCGCAATCAAAGAGAAAGTTGCTTATAAATAGAACTGGAGGGAGTGAGTGAGCACGTACGTACGTACATACATACGCTTGCGTGCGTGTGTATTTAATAGGGATAGGAAAAAATAGTTTAAATTTTAAGATGGGTTAAGGTGCAAAAATACACATGTGATTTTTCTCAAAGTGCGCCCAACAACAAATGCTTTTTTTAGATGCAAAAATAACTATGTGGTTACAAAATATGTGCAAAAGTCACATTTTCTGTTAAAAGGGAAATGTTGACCGTGAAATAAAAGTTTGTTGACTAATTGGGATGATATGGATGGTGACTTGTCAGATAAAGATGCTGACTGGAATATTTTACTATTGAAAAAAAGGAAAAAATCACATTTAAAACATAGGCAAACTGAGCTGAGGGCGAAAGGCATCAATTATTGGGGAAAACATTGAAACAGCATCGGATGAGAGTGAGGTCGAGGAAGCACAGTGACGATGAAATCAAATCGGAGGGCAAACAAAAACAAAATAGAATCAAAGGGGGAAGGAAGCGATATCAAATCGAAAGGGGAACAAATGGACAGCAGCTAGGGAAGAACGTTTCCTTCCAAAGGAGGGTAGATGTTTCGTGCTAGCGATGGGGACAAAACTGGGTCCAGAAAAGTAAAGGGAGATAAATTTGCAAAGCTACCCATGAAGAAGTAGAATAGGTTGATATGTAGGCATTTGTATCGAATTTGCCCAGAAGTAGTGGAAAAGAATGAAAATTTACTCGTATTCACTGAATATCAAAAGTATTTGTATAGATTGATCAATAGAACTTGTATATTCTCAGCATTTTCATAGATTGAAAAATTATTTGCAAAATATAACAGATTCGCACGGCCAAAAATCAAAGAATAGTCCATTATAACTCAAACGAAAATCTTTGCCCCACACAAATGTAATAGCCAAAGATAATAATCATAATCGAATCAAGAAAAGGTTGGATCAAAAGAGAGATCTAGGCGTATGGAATCCGAACCTTGAAGGCAAAAATTTTGCCCTCCAACGAACTCAAATCCACTGATTTTTTATCGCCTCTGTCACCGCTACCACCTCCGACGTCGATTTCCTCTTCTCTGTCATTCCCAGCTGAACTCCCTCATCCCTCGCTCTCTCAGTCATTCTGACCCAGAAATTGCCCTAGTGACTGACTTTCCCTCGCCTCCGACACTGCTATCACCGCCTGCAACGATTCCCTCTTCTCCGTCAACTCTCTCAATTGCCAGCTACACATACAACACTTAAAACCTATTGATTCAGCTACCTTTTATTTTATTTCTCTCAACATTTATTTCTTAGCTAGCATCTTCACCTGCCAAGTCACCATCCATATCATCACAAATTAGTCAACAAACTTCTATTTCATGGTCAACGTTTTCCTTTTAACAGAAAATATGATTTTTACACCTATTTTGTAACTACATAGTTACTTTTACACCTAAAAAAAATATTTTGTTGTTGGGCGCACTTTGAGAAAAATCACACATATGTTTTTGCACCTTAACCCTTTTAAGATAAAAAAAGTTGCTTATATTAAGAATTCAGTTAGCCCACGAAACAAAAAGTTGCTTATAAATATGATTGGAAGGAACATAAAAGGTAAATTATTAATTGGTCAGTAAATTAATTTTTTATAATAAATAGGTATTGATTTCACTCAAATATTCTTTTTTAATGGTTGAAACTATCATGTTATCCAAAAAAAAATATTTAAAAAGATTATAACTTTGAGTGAAAAATGTATTGATGTCTAATATTTGAAATCAAAACAAGCATGAGTCTCATCTAGCTAGACAAAATATTTATTTCCCATCATTTATAAACAATATGATTTGTTAAAAATTTTATGATCGAAAAATGACATTTAGCGTCTTAAAATGTTAATTTATTGATAATTATCTTTAAAATTTCTTGATAAAAAATAATTTAAATAAGGAAACTATAATTACAAGAAATGTCTTATTTACAGCTAAAAATCATATATTTTTGCATTTATTTGGATTTATATTTGCAAGTTCTTCTTAACAATTTTTTTATCATTTATACATTACTAAATTAATATTTTTAGACCAAAATGTCATTCTGCCAAAATTTTATACAGATAGAAATGTTTTCCAGGTGACAACAAGAAAATGTAAAGTTTATGGTATCAAAAAGAAAGAAAGAAAGTGTAAAGTTTATATATGTGAAAATTATTTCTGGAGTAATATTATTATACATAATATTTTGGGAAAATGACTCAAAAAGAACTTTGAATATGGTAAAAGACTAAAAAGTGTTACAAAATTCCTAAATCCCTCAGAGGTGCTAGCACTTATCAGGGATTTACAATTTCAGGGGCAAATTACCATTTTACCCTTATCTATATTTTTATTAAAATAATAAAAAACTTTCCTCCGGCCGGCCACCACCGGTGGCGGCCCGCGGCCGCCCGGACTCGGCGGCAGGCGGGCGCAGCCGGCAAGCCCCGGCCAGGGAATTTCCCAAAGTTTGGTGGAGGTGGGGGATCGAACCCCCCACCTGGAGGTGCATGACCACTAGGCTAAGCTTGCACTTTAATATATATAGTGCAGAAAAAATATATATAGTAAACTTTATTTTTAACTAAACCAATTAACAAGTTTAGATAAGAAATTGGCAGATTGATAAAAAAAATTAACAACTTCATATAATAATTTCACAATTTTTGTTTTTTAAGCAAAAAATCCACCTACTCTCTCAGACCATTCACTAGTTTAGATAAGGAATTTCCAAGTTCATATGACGAATTAACAAATTGAGATAAGGATTTCGCAACTTTTATTTAGTAAAAAAATTTTAAATTAAATTTTATTAATAAGCTCCTTTTTGTTAGTAAAAAAAATTTATACAAAAATTCGTACAAATAGACAAACTCTCGGGATACGAAATCACTAGCGGGTAACCGCTAGTGATGAAGTATATCACCAAAAGGTAACCCTTTGGTGATGATCACCAAAGGGTTACCATCACCAAAGGGTAACCCTTTGGTGACCCCGTGACCCCGTCACCAAAGGGTAACCCTTTGGTGATGTGACCCTGTGACCCCGTCACCAAAGGGTAACCTTTTGATGATCATCACTAGCGGGTTACTCACTAGTGATTTAGAATCCGAGAGTTCGTCCGTTTGTACGAATTTTTGTCTAAATTTTTTTACTAACAAAAAGGAGCTTATTAATAAAATTTAATTTAAAATTTTTTTACTAAATAAAAGTTGCGAAATCCTTATCTCAATTTGTTAATTCGTCATATGAACTTGGGAATTCCTTATCTAAACTAGTGAATGGTCTGATAGAGTAGGTGGATTTTTTACTTAAAAAACGAAAGTTGTGAAATTCTTATATGAAGTTGTTAATTTCTTTTATTAATCTGCCAATTCCTTATCTAAATTTGTTGGTTGGTTTAGTTAAAAATAAAAGTTTACTATATATATTTTTTCTGCACTATATATATTAAAGTGTAAGCTTAGCCTAGTGGTCATGCACCTTGGGGGGTTCGATCCCCCACCTCCACCAAGCTTTTCCCAACTGGCCGAGGCTTGCCGGCTGCGCCTGCCTGCCGCCGAGTTCGGGCGGCCGCGAGCCGCCACCGGTGGTGGCCGGCCGGCGGGAGTTTTTTTATTATTTTAATAAAAATATAGATAAGGGTAAAATGGTAATTTGCCCCTGAAATTGTAAATCCCTGATAAGTGCTAGCACCTCTGAGGGATTTAGGAATTTTGTAACACCTTTTAGTCTTTTACCATATTCAAAGTTCTTTTTGAGTCATTTTCCCTAATATTTTTTCACTTATATTTATAACATATAAATTAACATTTATTAAGATTGTTAATATGTCTTTTATTACATCTATTTTTAGCAAAAAAAAATTTACATCTTTTTTTTTTTTGTGAAGAAAAAAACAATCTATCGTTAAGTTTCACACAAGATTACTCTAAGAAATCAGGGGTACATTTATTTCGGGTATATTTCGTAAAAGAAAAGGAGAATGTAATGTTAAAGAGAATATAACGTAAACAGCTATTCTCATTCAGATCAAATTGGTGTGGCATCTAAGCAAAGTCTTTCTAAACATATGTAATGAGATAAAACACTAAACATATTAATTCATATATTTTAAAATATTTGTCACTTTTAAATTTCAATAAAACATTAATTTTTTTCTAATGAAAGGTCATATATATATATATATATATTACTAAGCATAGATATGTTCCTACTGAAGGCAATGCTAATTGAAGCACTGTTGGGCACCAACAAAGATACAAACTTTAATTCATCATGTTATAAGGAACTAACCCCTTCCATTATACTCAACTCTCATAAATGAAAGCAGATATTATTAAACAAAGTAAAGCGATACCGCACTAAACTTGAGCCTACAAAGTGCAAACGACCAACAAGAAGAAAAGTTAGAACAGGCATAATGCTTTTTTTTTTTTTTATAATATTACAGACGGTCAAGAAAGATTTAGAGGTTACAAAAATACAAATAAAGACATTAAATCAAATCCTGAGCCATAAAAACTATACGGCATAATGCTTTTAAAACAGCCCAAGAAGACAAAAAGATGAAAACAAAAATAAGCAAGAGCTGCGACCAAATCGTAGGATATTGACATGGCCCAATGTAACCTCGGCCCATTTATTCAACGCTGATCCTTTGCGCATCCAAGTAACATATTCCCACCAATGGGAGTTAGTCCAAATGGTAAGTGGCTTGGTTCCGCTTAAGTAAAGTCTCAGGTTCAAGTCTTGTATATGCAGAAAATTTCCATTAGGAGACTCTCCCACCATAGCCAGGTGCGCAACATGGGTCGGATTCGGATGTAGTCGGGGCAAAGCTCTGATGAACCGGGTGAGCAAAAAAAAAAAAAGTAACATATTCCCATTATTTTTCAGGGTCAATACCGTTTGATCTTTATAAAATTATAGTTTGTCTTGCTGTTAATTTTTGTTTCTATAGTTTTAAACTACAAGTTTTGATCTTTTAAGGGGTAAAACGGTCCAAGTTCTTTGTAAACTACAAGGACCAACATTATAAATGAAAAGAAATTTGAAGGACGTACCAAAACATAGAGTTATAGAATTTAAAGAAAAAATGAAGGCATATTATAAGAATTAAATATTATATTTACCTTTATTTTTTACAGTCCTTTGCAGAGTAGCAATAAATTCATAAGCCGTTTTAGAGTTGTGTAAGTTGGCTCTTGTGTTTCTTTTGAGCTTGTCAAGCTGGTTATATATAATAGGGTTAAGGTGTGTCTAACTCTCTAAAGTATATTTTCAAGTTTATCCAATATTTTAAAATATTTTTTGGTGCACCAAACATTCTAAAGCATTTTATGATGTACCTAGTATACTGAAAGATTTTTTCAAATGTGTCCAGTATCATCAACTATTTTTGATGCATCTAGCACCCTGTAGCATTTGTTCAGGTGTATTTACTATTTAGTACCCTCAATTATCTAAATGGTTGACTATAAAATTGCACAAAAAAGTACTTTAGAGTTATAGAGCATATAAAAAAATTTAGAGTGTTGGATGCATTTGAAAAATAATTTATGGCATTAGATACACTTAAAAAATACTTTATGACATTAGGTACATATGAAATATACTTTCAAAGTACTGATTACACCTGAACTTTATATAATAAATGGAGTTGTTAGCCTAACTATTACTCTATACCTTACCCTTGTGGTTAATTTTTTGAATTGTTTTTAATTGCAATTTAAAAAAATAGTTTTTAAATTTAAAAGCCACATACTTTTCTTAACTATTTGATTGAGAAACAATACATGAAATGTTTTTTTTTAGGTTTACAATGGCACGGGTCAAATCCGTGAAAGGGGTGGGGGGTGGGATGCGGCAGTAGAGGTGGAAACAGGCCAGACGGCCTGTCAGGGGCCTGTAGCCTGGTCTGTGATTGGCCTGTCAGGCTAAAAGGTCAGGCCAAGGCCAAAACAAAAGTCTGTTTTGCTTAATAGGCCAGGTCAAGGCCTATTGACAGGCCTGTTAGACCTGTCAGGCCAGCCTGAGCCTGTAAAAATATTTAAAAAAAATTAGATAAGGGTTAAAGGATAATTTCGCCTAAGCCTGTAAGTTTTAGCCTGTTTTCGATCTGTGGCCTGTTGGCCTGTTTTGCAGTGTGGCCTGTAGGCCTGTCAATTTGCTTAAAAAATTTTTAAAAATTCAGGCCTCCTAAACAGGCTTCAGGTCAGGCCAGGCCTAAAAATTAGCCTTCAACAGGCTACAGGCCAGTTTGTGCCTTAACAAGCCAGGCCTGTTAAGACAAAAGCCTGTCCTGGCCTGGCCTGTTTTCACCCCTAATGGGGCACTAAACCCACACATACCACTGTGCCAAATGCGGTTGTCAGTGCATGAAATGTTTAAGCTTAAATGCATAAAGTTTAATCCATTGCGTAGTCACATCCCTATCAACAATTTGACTAGTTGGTTCGAAAACAAAGCGAAGGCACATTTTTATGTCGTTTAATTTATGGTACAAATGCAAAAAATGAGAGGCTAGGAATCACGAGAGCTTTTTACTTGAAGGGAGTCAAATTATTAGTGGCGAGTCCCACCAGCACAACACTATTTGGCAATTTGCATCATGCCATGCAAAGGCATCCATCAATGACTAATTTGACCACGTACCACTCTCACTCGCCAACACCAATATTCTTATTCCAACTTGTTACCTTCCAATATGCCAACTATCTCTTAGAAACTCAAACTATTACCTCCCTTCCAAAATATTTTAGTTGATTTTGTCTCATAAATTTATAATTTTTTTTTTAGAATACCCTTATTGATTGTAAATATTAGGAATATATTTCCATCAAAGAGTAGTTTTAAAGTTACAATGCACATAATTAGAATAAATGTTTTAGAAAGATCAACAACGTTTGTTATAAATAACTAATTTAATTAATTTTTTAATATTTATAAATTAGTTATATATAACTTTTATATTAAGGATCAGACGGAGCATAATACAAAGAGCGAAAGCTTATTTTCTTACTTTTCCTCTTGCACATTCAAATTCTATTAAAATCTTACAATAAAAATATTGAAATGATGACTCCGCAGATTCATAAATTCTCCTATATATATGTGCACTCTTAGAAGCCATGATATTTATAGAGTTGTGATTCTTGTAAAGAGCGGGACATTTGAAAAGCATTTTTCGTCTGTTATAGCTTAGTTGTGCTATCAATGAAATTAAGCTAAAACTAGATATTGGAGCACATTGCCAATCACCTTAATTATAACCTAATAGCATGGATGCTCTTTGATAAGTGGGAGGTCATGGGTTTCATTCTATTTAATCATACACTCAGGCCAATCATACACTCAGGCCGTTAGTGTCTGCTCCATTAATTAAACAAAACAAGATATTAGAGCATATCTAAGTAAACTTTGCCCCCTTCTTTATGGAGTATGCACAAATCCCTGTGGGCGGCCACTTTCTTTGGAAAAAATCTATTGGTGGCCTGGGTAGGTATGCGTGGAGGGAAAAGAGGTTTTGTTATATTTTAATTTGTTTTATATTTTATTATATATCATTTTCTTGAAATTAATTAATCTGTTTTCATATTCTGAATATATTAAAACCCAAAAGGCCAGATACCTAATTTTATGGGAAAATTGTCCAAAAGTCTCTGATTGAAAAAATTGGTTAAATGATTATGGTTGATGTCAGTGGCAACCAAGACTCAGATTCGGGATATCTCTATATTTAATTTTAACTGGGAAATTAATTGGCCCTTGGTGCCTGAAAAAATATGGAAAAAGAATAAAATACTTTGACGTCAAATTCATGGTGAAAAATATAGAGAAATTATAAAATACTTTTGGCCAATTTTAATTTCTTAATTTTTTGAACCGGAACTAAGAACAATTTATAAACTATTATAGGAAGTTGAACAGTTTTCTTCTTGAGTTCCATTATTTGATGTTTGAAGTTCTAATTTTTGCGTACCTTCTCATGGCAACCGAGGCTAACATGGAGGCACTTCCTATGGCGGAGTTTCTGAGCAATCTTCAAAAGCAATCTTCAACTAATTAATGTGTGTTGGTTTTGAATTTTGCCTTGTGTTATATTCATTGCTGTCAAACTTGCCAGCTAATTCTCTGAATTTACTATTTTTACATTTCTATCTTACAAAATCGTGTTGAGTCACTGATAAACCGTATTAGTTCAAACTCGTTTAAACTCACGAGTTTACACATCGAATTTACTGTTTTTTACATTTCTAACTTACAAAACCATGTTACCTCATCCTTAAACTCGTATTAGCTTTTTGGATTTGATCATGCCCAATGGCTTTATACATAAATTTTATAGAAACTTCGTTCTTAAGTATGAAAAATTATGAACATTGATAGATTTAATTTCAATTATTTGAATTTAAAATATATTTAAATGAAATTTTTAGCATTTTTTATATTTTAACTGTTTAATAATACACTAGTAATGCATATTTAATGATAAAAATATACTTTTACGAGTGTACGATTCAAGTTCACGATACAAGTTTATGTCATTGTCACGAGTTTACTTAAACTTATGAGTTTAACAACCTGGTTATACTACATTCGGTTCTTAATATAAAATCCAGTTTAGTAATTTGGAGACATCAATTAAGGAAGATAAATAAATTACTTTAAAATATTTATATTTTATAATTTTTCTCTAAACTAATTTGCCTAACTCATAGACTGATGTATAATCTAATGATACACATAAATATTTTAGATAAATTATATGACATATGTTATATTTAAGTAATTTATTTAGAACTTATTTAATCTCTTCAAATTTTTTAACTGGTTATTATATCAAGCACGCGGAGTAATATAACAAAAGACCGGGTGGGTTATATTATATAGAGCGCATATATGAATGGTCAATTTCAAATACATTGAAGCCGTGCTCAGAGGGGGACCCATTCTTGTAACTAGGGGTGTTCAAAATCGGGACCGGGACCGGGATCCACCACTCCCGGTCCCGGTCCCGGTTTTTGGCCGGGATGCAAATTGCATACCGGTCCCGATCCCGGTCCCGGTTTGGTCCCGGTCCCGGTAATCCCGGGCAGGACCGGGATCAAACCGGGAAATCCCGGTTTATTTATAAAAAAAATTAAATTTAAAAATTATTATTATTTTAGTTAAATTTTCTATAATCTAATGTTTAAAGTAATTATTTAACATCTAATAAGACCATAATAATTACACAAATTGATCTAGAATTGAAGAATAACATTTTTTTTATTATTATTATGATCACCTTCATCATTTTTGTTATTATTTTTATACATTATATAGTAGGATTAGTATCACAATATATATAGTTTAACTCCAACTAAATATGTGATACACATTTTATCAAATGATAACTTAAATTATGGGATAAAAAATACAAAAATAAAACAATAACTTAGTTTTTAAGAAAAAAAATTAAAAAAAAAAAAACTGGGACCGGGACCGGGATTACAAGGTATGTGACCGGTCCCGGTCCCGGTCCCGGCCGGGACGGGAAATTTCCGGGATTAAAATTCCGGGACCGGGACCAGAAAACCGGGACCGGGACATTTTGGACACCCCTACTTGTAACCTCTCACTTTCAAATACATGTGGTCCGTTCCCAACACAAGAGTTGGCAGGAGAAATATAAAAAAGATGAAACACATTTTATCACGCGCACCGTACCTCATGGTCAGAGTCAACTGTCTAAAAATTGCATATATTCTCAGAATTATCTCTATAAATACTACTACCTCCGGTCCTAAATATAGAACAAAGTTTGTAGTGTAAATTGCACTACAAACTTTGTCCTATATTTAGGACTGGAGGGAGTAATAGATCCAGTACCTGCAGCAAGTCATCAGTAGTGTGTGTAGCATTATCAACTCAGAGATTTAGTAGTGAAAGAAATGGGGATGATGTTGTTGGGTTTTCTGAGACGGCTTGTGTTAGCTTTATTAGTGTTTGAGCTTCGGCACCTAGCTCCTCATGGATGGAGAGCCATAGGCGCAGAGGTTCGATGCATAGAGAATGAGAGGGAAGCCTTACTTCGCTTTAAGGCTGCCCTTGGGAACGACACTGCCCATGTCAAATGGTCTTCATGGGGTATCAAAGAGCCCAAGAGAGATTGCTGTCAATGGGAGGGAGTTGTGTGCAACAACCAAACAGGCCATGTCATCAAGCTTCATCTTCCAGCTGATTTTCCAAATTTCCTCGTGAAAGGTGAGATCGATGCATCGTTGATGGAGTTACAATACTTGATGTATTTGAACCTTAGTGCCAATTTTTTTTCTGAACAAGGCTCCATCCCCGAATTCCTTGGCTCTCTAAGGCACTTAAGATACCTTGATCTCCGTAATTGCCGTTTAAGCAAAGGAAATATTCCAACTCAACTTGGGCTTCTTTCGCATTTACAATATCTCGACCTCTCGTTGAATGAGGTGGGAGGATCAATACCTTATCAACTTGGAAATCTCTCGCAAGTGTAATATGTTGATCTCTCACAAAATTATGTTCTTGGAGGAGCAATACCTCATCAACTTGGAAACCTTTTACAATTGAGGCATCTTGATCTTTCAGAAAATAATCTTATAGGATCAATACCTCATCACCTTAGAAACCTATCACAAATGAGGCATCTTGATCTTTCAGGAAATAATCTTACAGGATTGATACCTCATCAACTTGGAAACCTTTCCAACCTACAAAAGCTTTTGCTTGACAATGCAGGTCGTACTCTCAAAATTTATCAAGAAAATGGTACGGGACATGAGTGGTTGTCTAGTCTCACCTCTTTGACCCATCTAATGTTGGGAAGCATAATTGATCTCAAATATTCTCACAAGTGGTTGCAAATGATTGTAAAGCTACCCGACTTGAAAGAACTAATCCTCCCTCTAAATGATCTTTCAGATGAGTATATCCTCTCCTTACCCTCTTTCAAATTCAATTCTTCTTCTTCTCTTTCTAAATTGGATTTGTCACGGAACAATTTTGAGTCATCTATAGTATTCAACTGGATCTTAAATATCAGCACCAACCTTGTTGATCTTAGTCTTTTTTGGAACTACCTAGAGGGTCCCATCCCTTATAAATTTGCTAGTATGATGAATTCTCTTGAGAATCTAAACCTTGGGTTAAATCAACTTAAGGGCGGACTTGAATCACTAGGGCATATATGTACTTTACGCAATTTAAACCTTGAAGGGAACCTCTTGAGTGAAGACCTTTCAACAATTCTTCAAAGCCGTGCCAGATTTTCTTTACAAAACTTAGACTTAAGTGACAATCGAATCACTGTCACACTTGTTGGCCTTTCCATATTCCCATCTGTAAAGAATTTTGATATTTCACATAATCTCTTGAATTGGACAATACCTAAATATTTTCTATTTCCCTCTTCTTTGGTGTCCTTAAATATTCATGCCATCTTCTTAAAAGGTGTTCTCACAAGCTCCCATCTTGCTAATCTTCACAACTTAAAATTTTTATACCTATCTGACAACTTATTGACCTTGAGATTTAGCCATAATTGGGTCCCACCATTTCAACTAGAAGCCATCTATGTGAGCTCATGCAAGTTGGGTCCCGATTTTCCAGAATGGTTGCAAACTCAAAATAATTTCATAGAACTTGATATTTCCAATAACGGAATTTCAGGTACTATTCCAAAGTGGTTTTGGGGTTTGTTGACACCAATGCTAGCATACTTGAACGTTTCATGCAACAACATTTCTGGTACAATACCAGATGTTGCCATAAAATTTATTGAAAACCCTGCTATTTGTTTGGCTTCAAATCAGTTTGAAGGTTCCATCCCAAGGTTCTTCCAAAATGCAGAAGCCCTTGTCTTGTCGAACAATAATTTTTCAGAGCTTCACCAATTTTTATGTGCAAATGGGTCAACTCAAGCATTGCTTATATTAGATTTATCTAATAATAAATTCTTTGGACAACTTCCTAATTGTTGGGGTCATTTCCAACCTTTAGTCCGTGTAGACTTGAGTGATAATAGTTTTTCTGGAGAATTTACTGCTTCTATTAGTTCTCTACAAAGTCTTAAGACCCTGATATTGAGAAACAATGAGTTCAGTGGAGACTTGTTTATTACTTTGAAAAATTGCTCAAAATTAGCATTACTAGATGCAGGGGAAAACAAGATCTCCAAACATATGTCTTCATGGACTGAGATTCAATTATATGAGTTGAAAATTTTAATCTTACGAAATAACAACATTTGGGGAAGTTTGTCGGCTCATCTTTGTTCTTTGCCAAAACTTCATTTCTTGGATCTCTCTTTCAACAATCTATCTGGAAAAATACCCCGATGCTTCCAAAACTTTACACCAATGGCTCAAAAGAGCTCTTTTGAATCTTTTGGTATTGAGAAAACTTGGTTTGGAATCAGTTCTGAGGTGATATTCTCATATGATGTAAGTGCATTGCTGATAAAATGTGTGAAATGATTGGGTAAGAGTTGTGGGTTATGACAAATTGAGTAATATAATTGATTAAAACAATAATGGTTTTGACAAAAATCGTAATAGTTTTGACAAAATCAATAAGTAGCGACAAAATGTGTGAAATGATTGGTTAAAAGTTTTGGGTTATGACCAATTAAGTAACGAAATTGACTAAAATATTAATAATTTTGACAAAAATTGTAGTGGTTTTGACAACATCATTAATGTTTTAGTCAATGCTGTTATTCAGTTGGTCATAGTCCAAAACTCTTGGCCAATCATTTCACACATTTTGTCACTACTAATTGATTTTGTTAAAACTATTACGATTTTTGACAAAACCATTACTATTTTAGTAAATCTCATTACTCAATTGGTCACATTCCACAACTCTTGGCCAATCATTCACACATTTTGTCAGTACTTATTGATTTTGTCAAAACCATTACGATTTTTATCAAAAACAATACTGTCTTAGTCAATCTCATTACTTAATTGGTTTTTAAGTGAGTTTTAAGGATATTTTGGTCTTTAAGCCAAAACATGAAAAACTCATATTCCCGCTCCGTCTCTTCTTTGTCATTTGCAAGTTTTAATGGGCTTTTTGGATTTTGGAAATTGAAATGGTATTTAAATATTTTTTCCATAATTATAAATTGATAGCGAACTAATTTTTGTTAATTATCATTTGATCCTGTTCTTGTTTCCTTTTTTTTTTTTTTTGGCTGGTGAGTTTTTGTTATTTATTACTCCTTTTGATTCTAATTATATAATAAAGTTGATTTTTTTGGAGAAATTAAGAAAACCAATTAAATTACTTTAGAGTATTTATATTTTTATTTTTTTCTTCAAACTAATTAGTTTGACTAATAAATTAATATATGATATAAGGATATATAATACTCCCTCTGCTCCTAAATATAAGATAAAGTTGACTTTTTTTGGAGAAATTAAGGAAGCTAATTAAATTACTTTAAAGTATTTTTATTTTTTTGCTTTAAACTAAGTAATTTGACTAATAGACTGACATATAGTCTAAGGATACACATCACATGATATGATTAAGTAACTTATTTAGCTTTCTTAATTTTTTCAAAAAAAATCAACTCTGTCTTATATTTAGAACCGGAGGGAGTATATAGTATGATTAAGTAACTTATTTTGTTTCCTTAATTTCTCCCAAAAAAGTCAACTTTATTTTATAATTAGGATTGGATGTAGTATCTTTTTTCCCCCAATTATTACCACTTATAATCTTAACATTGAAATTTCTGAGCTCATTTCTTACTTTCTTTTTTTTTTGGTTTGGCTAGTAAAATTTTTGAGGTTGATAAAATTGTGGGAAAGATATTTTTGGGAAATTAATCTTTTATCTCTATAATTTTGACTCTATTATAGTCCAGTCCCTATATTCTGATTCGGTGTAACTCAATCCCCATAGTTTTGATTCGGATGTGTTTGTTTTGGTGATTGGATAAGTAACTTATTTTTACTTAAACTTATGGAATCTTAAGATTGGAAAAAAGTTAGATTGGGTAAAATGATGAGTGTTTAAATTAGCGATTGGATAAGTAACTTAAAGTAACTTATGTAAAAGTGAATGATGTTTAGTTTGACTTTTGCATAAATGACTTTTGTATTAATTAAGAGAAAAAAATTGAAAAAATTATGAAAAATAAAAAATGAAAAAATGAATGGATAATTGTGAAAAAAGTCCTCATTGGCAATTTAATTGCGAATGGGACCTGGGAGGATATCTACACACGGAGGGATTTTTTCACAATTTTCTCAAAAATTAACTTTGAAAATTTGGTAATGGTACAATTTTAATAAAATTATATCAAACTCTAATTTAAATTGGTACACTCCAAAATTTTTTTCTGCCGTGCACCTCAAGCTTAAATCTTATAAATTATATTAAACTCTAATTTTAATATTAAATTCTAACTCATATTTTCACATAGCTCAAAATCTAACAAAATAAACCGATTAAAATCTCAATAATACCTCCAATAATCCAAATAAATTATTTAAACTAAATTTAATGGGTAAAAACACTATATAGAAACTAATTTATGACATGTTTATAAAAAAATTGATTATAAAATCATAAAACAACTAAATAATAAATCTAAACTGATTAAAATTAATTATTAATTATTCTCTACATTTCTACAGTCATATATTAACAAAACTCAAAACTTGCCTCAACTCTTATCCTAAAGTATTCTCTAATTAGCAGAAGATTACTATATAAAGAAAAAGAAAATTATTTAGAACATTTTTCATAAAAGAATTTTTGTTATTAGAAGTGATTTTGAGTACCTCATTGATCCCCAACAATTTAAAAATACTCCTATCAATATTATTTTATAGCAATAGACTCCAATAAGCTCCATTTTGAGGCTTATGACTTTTTCTAACTTTTACCTTTTTTTAGCTTAAAGCCCAACGTTCAACCAAACACCCATAATTGGCTTTTCCACTGTTCAAACCCATTAACGCCACTGTTCAAGTCCGTTTAGGCATGGAAACATCCAAACAAACACCCTCACAGTTGCCAAAAAGCTAACCCAAATACCCCAATTAAACACCTCACCTTTTCTTTTGCTTTTTTTTTTTTTTAAAAAAAGTCATGTTTGGGATGGTAGAACGCCATCCCAAAGAGGCTCTAATAATCCCCTCATCCTTTTTATAAACAACAATTGTATTATCTCTATAAAGTGAATGTCGATAGTTAAAATTAGTTAAAAAAATAACTTATTAAAAAGGAGTATTGTTCTAAATATATCCTTATTTATGAAAACAATATAAGAGAAAAAAATCAGTAAAAATATATGAGAGACAATGAGTAAAAAATATAAAAGATAATGGGTAATAAATGATTAAATGAAAGAAAATTACTCCTTCCGGTACTATTTATAAGCAACTTTCTCTCTCATAAGGCTGATCCCTTTTATAGGCAACTTTCACTTTTTGTCTGAAATTGTAAGTTTCTTCTTCCTATTTTACCCTTATTAAATGTTCATTATCTCTCATATTTTATACTCATTATCTTTTATACTATTTATCTATTTTCTCTCCTATACTCTTTTTATAAATAGGGGCATATATGAAGAAAAAAAACATAACATTTTTTACACACTTATTACTTTTAACTACTAGTTCGTTTTGCGCAATCAAGGAAAAAGTTGCTTATAAATAAAACTGGAGAGAGTACACACACACACACACGCACACGCACACGCACACGCACACGCACACGCACACGCACGCTTGCGCATGTGTGTATTTAATAGGGATAGAAAAAAATAGTTTAAATTTTAAGATAGGTTAAGGTGCAAAAATACACATATGATTTTTTTCAAAATGCGCTTAACAACAAATGTTTTTTTTATGTGCAAAAGTAATTATGTGATTACAAAATATGTGCAAAAGTCACATTTTCTATTAAAAGGGAAACGTTGACCATGAAATAGAAGTTGGTTGACTAATTGGGATGATATAGATGGTGACTTGGCAGATAAAGATGATGACTAGAATATTTTACTATTGAAAAAAAAGGAAAAAAAGCACATTTAAAACATAGGCAAACTAAGCTGAGGGCGAAAGGCATCAATTACTGGGGAAAACATTGAAACAACATCGGACGAGAGTGAGGTCGAGGAAGCACAGTGACGGCAAAATCAAATCGGAGGGCAAACAAAAACGAAATCGAATCAGAGGGGGAAGGAAGCGATATCAAATCGAAAGGGGAACAAATGGACAGCGGCTAGGGAAGAACATTTCCTTCTAAAGGAGGGTAGATGTTTCATGCCAGCGATGAGGACAAAACTGGGTCCAAAAAAGTAAAAGGAGATAAATTTGCAAAGCTACCCATGAAGAAGTAGAATGGGTTGATAAGTAGGCATTTGTATCGAATTTGCCCACAAGTAGTGGAAAAGAATGAAAATTTACTCGTATTCACTGAATATCAAAAGTATTTGTATAGATTGATCAATAGAACTTGTATATTCTCAGCATTTTCATAGATTGAAAAATTATTTGCAAAATATAACAGATTCGCACAGCCAAAAATCAAAGAATAATCCATTATAACTCAAACGAAAAATCTTTGCCCCGCACAAATGTAATAGCCAAAGATAATAACCATAATTGGATCAAGAAAAGGTTGGATCAAAAGAGAGATCTAGGCGTATGGAATCCGAACCTTGAAGGCAAAAATTTTGCCCTCCAACGAACTCAAATCCACCGATTTTTTATCACCTCTGTCACCGCTGCCACCTCCGACGCCGATTTCCTCTTTTCTGTCAATCCCAGCTAAACTCCCTCAGCCCTCTCTCTCTCAGTCATTCTAACACAGAAATTGCCCTAGCTACTGACTTTCCCTCGCCTTCGACACTGCTGTCACCGCCTACAACGATTCCCTCTTCTCCGTCAACTCTCTCAATTGCCAGCTACACGTACAACACTTAAAACCTATTGATTCAGCTGCCTTTTATTTTATTTCTCTCAACATTTATTTCTTAGCCAGCATCTTCACCTGCCAAGTCACCATCCATATCATCACAATTAGTCAACAAACTTCTATTTCACGGTCAACGTTTTCCTTTTAACAGAAAATGTGACTTTTGCATCTATTTTATAACCACATAGTTACTTTTGCACCTAAAAAAAGCATTTGCTGTTGTGCGCACTTTGAGAAAAATCACACGTATGTTTTTGCACCTTAACCCTTTTAAGATAAAAAAAGTTGCTTATATTAAGAATTCAATTAGCCCACGAAACAAAAAGTTGCTTATAAATATGACTGGAGAGAACATAAACAGTAAATTATTAATTGGTTAGTAAATTAATTTTTTATAATAAATAGGTATTGATTTCACTCAAATATTCTTTTTTAATGGTTGAAACTATCATGTTATCCAAAAAAATATATTTGAAAAGATTATAACTTTGAGTGACAAATGTATTGATGTCTAATATTTGAAATCAAAACAAGCATGAGTCTCATCTAGCTAGACAAAATATTTATTTCCCATCATTTATAAACAATATGATTTGTTAAAAATTTTATGATCGAAAAATGACATTTAGCGTCTTAAAATGTTAATTTATTGATAATTATCTTTAAAATTTATTGATAAAAAATAATTTAAATAAGGAAACTATAATTACAAGAAATGTCTTATTTACAGCTAAAACTCATATATTTTTGCATTTATTTGGATTTATATTTGCAAGTTATTTTTAACAATTTTTTTATAATTCATACATTACTAAATTAATATTTTAGACCAAAATGTCATTCTGCCAAAATTGTATACAGATAGAAATGTTTTCCAGGTGACAACAAGAAAATGTAAAGTTTATGGTATCAAAAAGAAAGAAAGAAAGTGTAAAGTTTATATATGTGAAAATTATTTCTGGAGTAATATTATTATACATAATATTTTTTCACTTATATTTATAACATATAAATTAACATTTATTAATATTTTTAATATGTCTTTTATTACATCTATTTTTAGCAAAAAATAAAAATTACATCTTTTTTTTTTGTGAAGAAAAAAAAATCTATCGTTAAGTTTCACACAAGATTACTCTAAGAAATCAGGGGCACATTTATTTCGGGTATATTTCGTAAAAGAAAAGGAGAATGTAATGTTCTTATAAATAAAGAGAATATAACGTAAACAGCTATTCTCATTCAGATCAAATTGGTGTGGCATCTAAGCAACGTCTTTCTAAACATATGTAATGAGATAAAACACTAAACATATTAATTCATATATTTTAAAATATTTGTCACTTTTAAATTTCAATAAAACATTAATTTTTTTCTAATGAAAGGTCATATATATATATATATATATATATTACTAAGCATAGATATGTTCCTACTGAAGGCAATGCTAATTGAAGCACTGTTGGGCACCAGCAAAAATACAAATTTTAATTCATCATGTTGTAAGGAACTAATCACTCTAGTTAGACTCAACTCCTATAAGTGAAAGCAGATATTATTAAACAAAGTAAAGCGATACCGCACTAAACTTGAGCCTACAAAGTACAAACGACCAACAAGAAGAAAAGTTAGAACGGGCATAATGCTTTTAAAACAGCCCAAGAAGACAAAAAGATGAAAACAAAAAGAAGCAAGAGCTGCGACCAAATCGTAGGATATTGACATGGCCCAATGTAACCTCGGCCCATTTATTCAACGCTGATCCTTTGCGCATCCAAGTAACATATTCCCATCAATGGGAGATGGTCCAAGTGGTAAGTAACTTGGTTACGCTTAAGCAAGGTCTCGAGTTTGAGCCTTGTATATGCAGAAAATTCTCATTGGGAGACTCTCCCACCATAGTCAGGTGCGCGACGAGGGTCGAATCCAGATGTAGTCGGGGCAAAGCTCTGATCAACCGGATGGGCAACCAAAAAAAAAAAAAAGTAACATATTCCCATTATTTTTCAGGGTCAATACCGTTTGATCTTTATAGAATTATAGTTTGTCTTGCTGTTAATTTTTGTTTCTGTAGTTTTAAACTACAAGTTTTGATCTTTTAAGGGGTAAAACGATCCAAGTTCTTTGTAAATTACAAGGACCAACGTTATAAATGAAAAGAAATTTGAAGGACGTACCAAAACATAGAGTTATAGATTTTAAAGAAAAAATGAAGGCATATTATAAGAATTAAATATTATATTTACCTTTTTTTCTTTACAGTCCTTTGCAGAGTAGCAATAAATTCATAAGCCGTTTTAGAGTTGTGTAAGTTGGTTCTTGTGTTTCTTTTGAGCTTGTCAAGTTGGTTATATATAATAAGGTTAAGGTGTGTCTAACTCCCTAAAGTATTCTTTCAAGTTCATCCAATGTTTTAAAATATTTTTTGCTGCACCAAACACTTTAAAGCATTTTATGATGTACCTAGCATACTGAAATATTTTTTCAAATGTGTCCAGTACCATCAACTATTTTTTGATGCATCTAACACACTGTAGCATTTGTTTAGGTGTATTTACTATTCAGTAGCCTCAATTATCTAAATTGTTGACTATAAAATTGCACAAAAAGGTACTTTAGAGTTATAGAGCATATAAAAAAATTTAGGGTGTTGGATGCATTTGAAAAATACTTTATAGCATTACATACACTTAAAAAATATTTTATGACATTAGATACATCTGAAATATACTTTCAAAGTACTGATTACACCTTAACCCTATATAATAAATGGAGTAGTCAGCCTAACTATTACTTACTCTATACCTTACCCTTGTGGTTAATTTTTTGAATTGTTTTTAATTGCAATTTTAAAAAAATAGTTTTTAAATTTAAAAACCACATACTTTTCTTAACTATTTGATTGAGAAACAATATAAGAAATGTTTTTTTTAGGTTTACAATGTCACGAGTCAAATCCGTGAAAGGGGTGGGGGGTGGGATGGGGCACTAAACCCACACATACCACTGTGCCAAATGCGGTTGTCAATGCATGAAATGTTTAAGCTTAAATGCATAAAGTTTTATCAATTGCATAGCCACATCCCTATCAACAATTTGACTAGTTGGTTCGAAAACAAAGCGAAGGTGCATTTTTATTTCGTTTAATTTATTGTACAAAGTGTGTGTTCTGATTAATTTTTGGAGAATAGCTTTTACAATTTATGAGGTAAGTATGTGAGAGGAGTTTTATCTAAGATTTACGGAAAAATGCTTCTGAAACCATGGTTTTGAGAGTATAAGAACACACTAGAACTTTTTATTTGAAGGGGGTCAAATTATTAGTGGCGGGTCCCACCAGCACAACACTATTTGGCAATTTGCATTTTGCCATGCAAAGGCATCCATCAATGACTAATTTGACCACGTACCACTCTCACTCACCAACACCAATATTCTTATTCCCACTTGTTACCTCTATTCCAATATGCCAACTATCTCTTAGAAACTCAAACTATTACCTCCCTTCCAAAATATTTCAGATGATTTTATCTCATAAATTTATAATTTTTTTAGAATACCCTTATTGATTGTAAATATTAGGAATATATTTCCATCAAAGAGTAGTTCAAAGTTACAATGCACATAATTAGAATAAATGTTTTAGAAAGATCAACAACGTTGGTTATAAATAACTAATTTAACTAATTTTTTAATATTTATAAATTAGTTATATATAACTTTTATTTTAAGGATAAGATAGAGCATAATACAAAGAGCGAAAGCTTATTTTCTTACTTTTCCTCTTGCACATTCAAATTCTATTAAAATCTTACAATAAAAATACTGAAATGATGACTCCGCAGATTCATAAATTCTCCTATATATATGTGCACTCTTAGAAACCATGATATTTATAGAGTTGTGATTCTTGTAAAGAGCGGGACATTTGAAAAGCATTTTCCGTCTGTTATAGCTTAGTTGTGCTATCAATGAAATTAAGCTAAAACTAGATATTGGAGCACATTGCCAATCACCTTAATTATAACCTAATAGCATGGATGCTCTTTGATAAGTGGGAGGCCATGGGTTTCATTCTATTTAATCATACACTCAGGCTGTTAGTGTCTGCTCCATTAATTAAACAAAACAAGATATTAGAGCATATCTAAGTAAACTTTGCCCCCTTCTTTATGGAGTATGCACAAATCCCTGTGGGCGGCCACTTTCTTTGGAAAAAATCTATTGGTGGTCTGGGTAGGTATGCGTGGAGGGAAAAGAGGTTTTGTTATATTTTAATTTGTTTTATATTTTATTATATATCATTTTCTTGAAATTAATTAATCTGTTTTCATATTCTGAATATATTAAAACCCAAAAGGCCAGATACCTAATTTTATGGGAAAATTGTCCAAAAGTCTCTGATTGAAAAAATTGGTTAAATGATTATGGTGGATGTCAGTGGCAACCAAGATTCAGGTTCGGAATATCTCTATATTTAATTTTAACTGGGAAATTAATTGGCCCTTGGTGCCTGAAAAAATATGGAAAAAAAAAGTATAAAATACTTTGACGTCAAATTCATGGTGAAAAATAAAGAGAAATTATAAAATACTTTTGGCCAATTTTAATTTCTTAATTTTTTGAACCGGAACTAAGAACAATTTATAAACTTTTAGGAAGTTGAACATTTTTCTTCTTGAGTTCCATTATTTGATGTTTGAAGTTCTAATTTTTGTGTACCTTCTCATGGCAACCGAGGCTAACATGGAGGCACTTCCTATGGCGGAGTTTCTGAGCCTTATCTTCAAAAGCAATCTTCAACTAATTAATGTGTGTTGGTTTTGAATTTTGCTTTGTGTTATATTCATTGTTGTAAACTTGCTAGCTAACTCTCTAAATTTACCTCTCTAAATTTACCGTTTTTACATTTCTATTTTACAAAATCGTGTCGAGTCGCTGATAAACTCGTATTAGTTCAAATTCGATTAAACTCACGAGTTTACACACCGAATTTATTATTTTTATATTTCTAACTTACAAAACTATGTTAACTCACTCTTAAACTCGTGTTAGTTCAAACTCGATTAAACTCACAAGTTTACACAACGAATTTATTATTTTTACATTTCTAACTTACAAAACCATGTTAACTCACTCTTAAACTCGTATTAGCTTTTTCGATTTGATCATACTTAATGACTTTATATATGAATTTTATAGAAACTTCTTTCTTAAGTATGATACATTATGAACATTGCTAGATTCAATTTCAATTATTTGGATTTAAAATATATTTAAATGAAATTGTTAGCATTTTTTATATTTTAACTGTTTAATAATACACTATTAATATATATATTTAATGATAAAAATAAACTCTTATGAGTGTACAATTTGACTTCACGATACAAGTTTATGTCACTGTCACGAGTTTACTTAAACATGTGAGTTTGAAAACTTGGTTATACTACATTTGGTCCTTAATACAAGATCCAATTTATTAATTTAGAGAGATCAATTAAGGAAGCTAAATAAATTACTTTATAATATTTATATTTTATCATTTTTCTCTAAACTAATTTACCTAACTCATAGACTAATATATAATTTAATGATACACATAAATATATTTCAGATAAATTATATAACATATGTTATAATTAAATAATTTATTTAGAACTTATTTAATCTCATTAAATTTTTTTAACCGGTTATTATATCAAGCACGCGGAGTAATATAACAGAAGACCGGGTGGGTTATATTATATTGAGCGCGCGCATACATGAATGGTCGATTTCAAGTACAGTGAAGCCGTGCTCAGAGGGGGTCCCATTCTTGTAACCTCTCACTTTCAAATACATGTGGTTGATTACCAACACAAGAGTTGGCAAGAGAAATGTAAAAAAGATGAAACACGTTTTATCAAGCGCATATATTCTCAGCAATTATCTCTATAAATACTAATAGATTCAGCACCTACAGCAAGTCATCAGTAGCATGTGTAGCATTATCAACTTAGAGATTTAGTAGTGAAAAAAATGGGGATGATGTTATTGGGTTTTCTCAGACAGCTTGTGTTAGCTTTATTAGTGTTTGAGCTTCCGCACCTAGCTCCTCATGGATGGAGAGCCATAGGCGCAGAGGTTCGATGCATAGAGAAGGAGAGGGAAGCCTTACTTCGCTTTAAGGCTGCTCTTGGCAATGACTCTTCCCTTGTCAGATGGTCTTCATGGGGTATCAAAGAGCCCAAGAGAGATTGCTGTCAATGGGAGGGAGTTGTGTGCAACAACCAAACTGGCCATGTCATCAAGCTTCATCTTCCTGCTGATTTTCCAGATTTCCTCGTGAAAGGTGAGATCGGTGCATCGTTGATGGAGTTACAATACTTGATGTATTTGAATCTTAGTGCCAATTATTTTTCTGAACAAAGCTCCATCCCCGAATTCCTTGGCTCTCTAAGGCACTTAAGATACCTTGATCTCCGTAATTGCCGTCTAAGCGAAGGAAATATTCCAACTCAACTTGGGCTTCTTTCACATTTACAATATCTCGACCTCTCGTTGAATGAGGTTGGAGGATCAATACCTTATCAACTTGGAAATCTCTCACAACTGCAATATGTTGATCTCTCACAAAATTATGTTCTTGGAGGAGCAATACCTCATCAACTTGGAAATCTCTCACAATTGAGGCATCTTGATCTTTCAGAAAATAATCTTATAGGATCAATACCTCATCACCTTGGAAACCTATCACAACTGAGGCATCTTGATCTTTCAGGAAATAATCTTACAGGATTCATACCTCATCAACTTGGAAACCTTTCCAACTTGCAAAAGCTTTTGCTTGACAATGCAGGTTGTACTCTCAAAATTTATCAAGAAAATGATACAGGACATGACTGGTTGTCTAGTCTCACTTCTTTGACCCATCTAATGTTGGGAAGCATAATTGATCTCAAATATTCTCACAAGTGGTTGCAAATGATTGTAAAGCTACCCAACTTGAAAGATCTCATAATAAAGGATAGTGATCTTTCAGATGAGTATATCCTCTCCTTACCCTCTTTAAAATTCAATTCCTCTTCTTCTCTTTCTAAATTGGATTTGTCACGGAATAATTTTGAGTCATCTATAGTATTCAATTGGATCTTAAATATCAGCACCAACCTTGTTGATCTTAGTCTTTTTTGGAACTACCTAGAGGGTCCCTTCCCTTATGAATTTGCTAGTATGATGAATTCTCTTGAGAATCTAGATCTTGGGCTAAATCAACTTAAGGGCGGACTTGAATCACTAGGGCATATATGTACTTTACGTCATTTAAACCTTGAAGGGAACCTCTTGAGTGAAGACATTTCAGCAATTCTTCAAAGTTGTGCCAGATTTTCTTTGCAAAACTTAGACTTAAGTGATAATCAAATCACTGGCACACTTGTTGGCCTTTCCATATTCCCATCTTTAAAGAATTTTGACGTTTCATATAATCTCTTGAATTGGACAATGCCTAAACATTTTCTATTTCCCTCTTCTTTGGTGTCCTTAAATATTCATTCCAACTTCTTAAAAGGTGTTCTCACAAGCTCCCATCTTGGTAATCTTCACAATTTGAAATCTTTATACCTATCTGACAACTTATTGACCTTGAGATTTAGCCATAATTGGGTCCCACCATTCCAACTAGAAACCATCTTTGTGAGGTCATGCAAGCTAGGTCCCAATTTTCCGGAATGGTTGCAAACTCAAAATAATTTCACAGAACTTGATATTTCCAATAATGGAATTTTAGGTACTATTCCAGAGTGGTTTTGGGGTTTGTTGACACCAATGCTAAGATACTTGAATGTTTCATGCAATAACATTTTTGGTACAATACCAGATGTTGCCATAAAATTTTTTGAACAACCTGCTATATCTTTGGCTTCAAATCAGTTTGAAGGTTCACTCCCAAGGTTCTTACAAAATGCAGGAGCCCTTCTACTGTCGAACAATAATTTTTCAGAGCTTCAGCAATTTTTATGTGCAAATTGGTCAACTCAAGCATTGTTTCTATTAGATTTATCTAATAATCAATTCTTTGGACATCTTCCTAATTGTTGGGGTCATTTCCAACTTTTAGTCCGTGTGGACTTGAGTGATAATAGTTTTTCTGGAGAACTTCCCGCTTCTATTGGTTATCTACAAACTCTTAAGACCTTGATATTGAGAAACAATGAGTTCAGTGGAGACTTGTTTATTACTTTGAAAAATTGCTCAAGTTTAGCATTACTAGATGCAGGGGAAAACAAGATCTCCAAACATATGTCTTATTGGGTTGGGATTCAGTTATATAAGTTGAAAATTTTAATCTTACGAAATAACAACATTTCGGGAAGTTTGTCAGCTCATCTTTGTTCTTTGCCAAACCTTCATTTCTTGGATCTCTCTTTCAACAATCTATCTGGACAAATACCCCAATGCTTCCAAAACTTTACACCTATGGTTCAAAAGAGCCCTTTTGAATTTGATGATATTAGCCAAGTTTTGTTTGTAATCAGGTCTGAGGTGGAATTCCCATTTGATGCAAGTGCACTGCTGATGTGGAAAGGCACAGAACGAATTTTTGAGCATCACTTACTTTTAAAAGGCATTGATCTTTCAAGCAACAAGTTAGTTGGAAAAATTCCACCTGAACTAGGAACGTTAGTTGAAATGACATCATTGAACTTATCAAGAAATCAATTAGATGGAGAAATTCCTTCAGAGATTGGACGGCTAACATTATTAGAATCTCTTGATTTGTCTAGAAACCATCTCTCTGGTCCAATTCCTTCAAGCTTTGGTCAAATTGATCGTCTTGCAGTGTTAAACTTGTCATATAACACACTTTCTGGAAAAATTCCTACAAGCACACAACTTCAGAGTTTTGATATGTCAAGCTATGAAGGAAATCTTGGCTTATGTGGAAAACCACTTGAGATAAAGTGTCCTGAAGATGAAGAACAACAACCTCTAGAATCAGTTGATTTCCAAGAAGATAATTATTCAATTCTTTCAAGGGAGGTTTATTGGAGCATGGCATTTGGATTCATTTTTGGATTTTGGGGAATTTTTGGGCTAGTTCTTTTTAATCGCTCATGGAGACACGTGTACTTCAAGTTCCTCAACAATTTGACCGATGCTATTTATGTTATGTTTGTACTGAATGTGGCAAAGTGCAGTAGGTGGACTCGAGACTACGTGGTAAAATACTTTCTTATATCTTTATTCTCTTGCTTTTAGTTTTTGCACTCCTATTGTTTAGATTAATATTTTCACAAATTTAAGTAGTTATGAGATTTAACTATCATCATATGAAAATTGCCAATATCATGACGTGCATAATTATTATACAATGAAAATAACTATATATAGCTTGCCACTAGTAAAAGGTTTTGAGAAATTAGCATAACAAATAAACTAATCCTAAAATGCCTCTGTTCTTTTAATTTTAATTTCTGGTTTCTCTACCTGTTGTAAAACTGTGTACCTATTATTTTCTGTTTTCATTAACATCACGCTACTGTGTTCCTTGGTTTTTGCAGGAGAAACAAGGGTGAACATCTTCGAGCTTAAAGGTTGGACTACATCAGAGCAGGAGACAAGACATGGGCTAAGAGTTTGCTAATGGAAGACCAAGATATATAGCTGATTGGAATGATAAAGTAATTAGTAATTACTATTATATAATGGAATGTATTGTGCTGTACTGTTTGTTTTATTGTGTTATTATGAAGATATCAAACAATGATAACTATTATACTGCAAGTTTATAAGATGCGAATCTTAGTTTTTATTTCTTGTTGAATTTAGTTCATGGATTTTGATTCAAATGATACTTTGTTCGCACATTAGTACCAATGTAGTACGGGATTTTGATGTGTAAAAGACACACACAAGTGAGTTGAAAACACTTTATCTCATTGTGAAGGATCTCATCAACCATATGGGAATTTGAATTCAGGTAATTTGCTAGATTATATTTAATCTTACTTATTCTTATCTTCTTTTGCCTGAATTTACTCATACTTTATTACCTTAAACGTACAAGAAATTACGAATCTAAAATAACATAGCTGTCATAAGAAATCAGGAAAAAAAAAACAAAGATAACAAGAGTATAATAGACATTAGGTCTCAAATTGGAGTCTCACTTACAGAGTGGCAGAGGTTTTATCCTCTGTTTTAACGTGTTGTGGTTCTGCTTTCTATTTCCAAGTCAGTTTTTTTATCTCTTTTTTCTTATAAAGAGAGAAGGAATAAGGGAATATAAAGTGAAGTTGAAGAACACAATAGCATATTATTCTCTTCGTATTCTCACTGTGCTTGTATTGTTCATTCCTGTGATCTTGTGTTTGTAATCGGGTCTTGTTTTCTACTTCAAAGGCTATCTTCCCAGCAAATTGTGTTTGTGATATTGTGTTCACTATAACATCTAAAAGACAGTACTTCAAAAAATTTGTTATTTGCGTTTATGAGTACTTAATTTAACGTACGAGCAGATATATGATTCTGCATGTCCTAGACACTTTAAAGTAGCTTATTGGTGCGGTGCAGGTTATTCATTTTTATATGTCATGTTTTCTAATTTTTTGAGTTGAGAAGTTACTTATAAAAATTTAATAACAGAGTAATCCTAACTTATAAATTTATTGATTCTTATGTCATTTTTGCTAATGATGCATGAGCTTATATAGAGTCATACTTCGTAATTAGATGAGTATTAATGCTGATTCTTAAGTCACTTTGGACTTGAGATTAATCTTCTTCAAAACTTAAATGTAAAGGACCCAATAAGTGTGCTTCCTATAATTTGACCTTCTATCAGGGTGAGGGTACTTACCACATTAACCAACAACTCATTGGTTCTTAATTTACGTTTTGAGGTTTGATCGAAGAAGCATTAAACATTGGGCTGTATCATAGGCTTATCAGACAGCGAGCCCATTTTGGCCCATGATGTCGCTTCTGTCACTAAAGTAATCAATTAAACTAAGTCACAATTAATTATGTAGTTTATGATCAACCTAGGTCATTCTCCAAAGAAGCAAGTTATGAGTTTTCTTCAGGATTGATTTTTAAATGATAAAAGATGCAATAGAATGGACATAAACTATAATGCAAGACACTACTACCTAAATACAATTAAATTAAGTAAATGCACTAATGCAATTGACTCTAAAGCTTTTATGAGAATGAGACTAATCTATATGAATTTGAATGCAATTTTTGAGAATTTTTTTATTTATGAAAGAGGTATTTAAATCCTAAGCGAAGAGATTAATTAAAAGCAAGAGAAACAACAACAATTCAATTCAGTTATGATAATGAAGTGGAGAACTTAAAATTCACATGGATTTAGCTTTCTTAGCCCACATTAATTAATTAAACCAAAGGGAGGTTAATGAAATATTAGAATTAATAAATTTAATCACCTAATTAAAACATGAGAAACCCTCAAGTTTAATAACACCTAATCCACTAGAAAAATCATAATGGAAAAAGGCGCTAGTTAATTAAATCCATAAAAAACCAATCATAATTCATTTTAAAATAATTTTAAAAATCTTGTTTACAATTGTTAAATTGAACAATGAGACAATTAATAGACCCAATCAAACAATCAAGAGGATAAAATAAATTGACAATTAAATTAATAATAAAAACTCAATTAATAATTTAATTGACAATCTAAAAGTTTACAAACAAAAATTCCAGTAATTATCTTAACACAAATCAATTCTAAATATCATTCCAATTTAAAAGAAGTATGTCAACAATCTAAAACTAAATTGTTTTCAAACAACACAATTAAACAATCTCAAATCTTAAAACAAATTGATAAAAGGAAAGACACTCCATTGTAGTCTTTAAATGTAAGTCCCAAACTCTAACTTCCTCTATCCTCCTTCCAAATTATCTCCCAACTAGCTTAAGCTGCCATGAATTTATTCTCTCCTCCAAGCTCCTTCATGCTTCCATCTGCCATTGATGAATGATAAGTGATGATAGAGATTAAATGGTTATGAATGGAATGGAGGTGGGATCCGCGTGGGAATGATAGAGGAATGAATGGAATTGGTTAAAGGAAGTGAAGGTGGGGCCGTGGGTGCGTGTATGAGGAAATGCCCAGATGGTGATGATGAATTCATGGCGCGCGTAACAGAGCCCATTAAAATTTAAGTGACATAATAAAATTCAATTATTAGATTTTTTTTTTTAGTTTTTAAGAAAAATTCTGTATCATAGGATCTTCTAATATATTTTTCTTTACCCTGAAAGAATTAAATAAAATCGTGATCTATTATATATTTAAAAATATTATTCAATCACAGGATACGCAATTAAAATATTAATAATTTAAGCCAAATAATCTCATAATTAATTCATATTTATATTATTTCCTAAAATTGGCTAATAATACAGATATTATCTAATAAATTCAAATTAGTTTAAAATAATTTCTAAAATAAATAAATAACACGGGATAAAATATATTAAATTTGAGATTTATCAGCTCACAATATATCAGATCTCCAGGTGTAGCTTCTATAGAAATGGAGATTCCACGAATATATTAATAATTTAATAGTGTTTCTATCAAATATTTTTTTATGGAAGCATAAGAAAATTTATAACCTGAAGAATATAGCCTCGAGAGGATGACTCTGATATTATATAGGATTGAACATTTTTTAGCCCAACGCATGAACAATGTTACGCCAAGCATCTTGGTACAACAATTAATTTATAAATGTGCGACACACTAATGGTCTCATTATCATCTCCTAACATTCTCTCAAGTCATATCTCAATATGCAATAATGCTAACTGCAAGATTAAAATTTATCCAAGAAACTGTTTCGTGATTGCCCATGTTATCGCGATCAAGTTTTTGGTTAGTCTTGAAGCTCGTTTTTTAGGCTTTAAGCCTCCTCCATGAAAAAAAAATTGATGAGTTATAAGTCTATTTTTCTTTTCATATTTCTTCTACTTTTCATTACGTCTTTTGACAAAGTAAATATTAAAATTTGATAAAGAACTTGTCGTTGCATGTTCTTCAGTTTTTATAAAACTTTTGGTTATTAAAATCTCTTCCTTAAAACTTTAAAGTAATTCCACCTATATTTTTTTTACTATTACATCCTCTCTCTTTTCACCACACGCCCATGGTTTGAAGTTAGAGTGAAAATGATTATGTAAGATGGGCGTGAAGCTTCTTTGAACATGAGCAATGGAATATATACTTTTTAGAGACTTGAGTGGAAACATGAAAAGTTTGGTGCATAATTGATACTCAAAACCCAATGGAATTTTCTCTTTGTCAAACATGGAGTTAAAGTAGAACTACAAAGTGGATAGTTTTTATAATATAACGCGGGCAAAGTGGGAAGTGTTTTCTTAATTATGAATCCACATCATGCGACCAAGCCTAACTTCTTCTCAGTGATTTTCTATCTGAAAAGTGAAAACACGTTTTGGAATTTCCGAATCAAATATTGAAGTGTAGCCCCACCATCAACTCTATATCTATCTTCAAAGCAATAGAAAATGAACACAAAGAATATGAATAGATTTTATGGTAAGATTATATTATCTTATGCCTTTAATATAAGATTCAGTTGAGTTTTTTTTTAAGAGGTTAAGGAAGCTAAATAACTTAGTTAATCATAACATATGATGTATCATTTAATTACATATAAGTTTATAAGTCAAATAAATTAGTTTGGTATAAAAAAGGTAAATATAAATAATCTAAAGTAATTTATTTAGCTTTCTTAATCTCTTAAAAAAAGTCAAATGGGTCTTATACAGGAGTGACAAATCCCTATTTTATTATATATTTTCATATTTTATTTAGGGATTTTGTCATAATAATTTAGCTTAAAATACCTTATTTGTGCTTAATTGATATTAAGAGTAAATATATTAAATTGTAACTAAAAAGGGTAAAATTGTCAAAATAATTATAATTACTCTTAATCATTGATTCTTAAAAGCATTTTATGTTGGTTAAATTGTTTTCAATTGAAAATACTTGAAAATTTGGATTAAAACTAAAAATGACAGTTTAGGGTTCAATTGTGTAAAATGTCAGTTTGGTTCCACGAATTTTGAAACTGCCAGTTTGGTCCATCAGTAAAACACTGCGTTTTGCTTTTCTCTTTAGGTCAGATTTTGCAGCGGAGAACTGGACATATAAACCGATTCAGAACGCGTACGGGACCAGGAGGGAGACCACAGCCGCAAGTCAAGAACGCCAGGGACCTTCACATCTTCTTGATCACCTTCACCATCCTCCATACTCGCCGGAGGCACCATCCGCCGCCGCCGCCGCCGCCGGCGAGCTGCATAATTCCAGAGCTGTAACGGCCGTTGAGCGGAGTAGGGGAGCAGGGATCGTGCACCAAGAGGAAGGAGCTGCCGCAAGCTTCGATTTCTCACCACCGTACACTTCATCACCGCCTCTCATCACTTTCCTATCCATTCCGTCCACCACCACATTGCCGCCTGTCCACCGCCGTCTTCTCTGTCCTTCACCGAGCTCCTTTACCAACCAAATCACGCCATCCATTCCCTCTCCTCTGTTTCTGAATTCTGAACCAACCGTGACTTCCCCTGTGTTTCTGAGTTCAATTTCAGATTTAATTCCATGTGTCATATGGCTGAAACGGTGAATATATTTGGGGATTCTGTGATGACAAATTTATGTGGCTGAACTTATTATCTCTTAGAGCAAGGAATTGAGTCTTGAGCTTGGAACTTCACAGGAAGTATTTTACCATTTAATTTCTATCTTTAATTCTTTGTATTAGTTGAATTCTAAGTTTAGAGTTTAATTAATTATTGGATTGAGATTTTGCATTTGGGTTCCATACAATTTATGATATTAAATGTGTATTTGGATTTAATTGTGTGCATTTGACATTTTGTATTTCATTAGTAACAATGTTATGTATTTGACTTGGTATAGCTTTTGTATGAAGTTGTTATGAATATTTAATTGTGATTGTAATGCAAGAGTTCTTGATTACTTGTGTCATTGCATTTCATTGATTCAAATTGCTAGTGTTTAAATTGGGTTTAGGTTAGAGGGATTAATTTCTACCCGGTGTGGAAAAATTAATTTACCTAACTCAAGCTAGCTCAAAGAATCTTTTGAGCAAATTTGTCAAACTAACACACTCTCAAATTAATTGAAGCAAGGATAGTTTGAATCATTGTGCTAGAGGATTATCATCTTATTGTTATCACTTGTTAATTTTCATTTCATTAACTCCATCATCATTTCATTTCATATTTTCAAGAAAAATCCCAAAAAGAATTAGTTTAAAACAATTTAATTCTTAATTGCAAAAAGTAGTTGATAGTTAAAAAGACCAAATTTTCCTATTTTTAATTATTTCATATCAATTATTGCATTTGATTCCTAGGTAATTAGTAAAAGGCTTTTCGAGAGATGATTCGAGATTGCACCCTATATTATAATCCTTGATTATTTTTAAAAAAGTTATTAAGGTACAAAACCGACAACGTCTTATTCTTCAAGGAGGTGGTATGTTTTCTTTAATCCTATAATTGATTAAAAAGAGAAAATGTATCAAAGTTAACTTTGTTACTTGGAACGCGGGTGAGGGAATATAATTTGCCTTGTTTGGAGGGAGATTTGGACATTGTGGGGTTAAAAGGAGGAAGACTTTGATTGACTCATAATTTTATAATCTAATCACCATGAAAGCTTATATGTTGAATATTGACCGTGGAGCTTGGGGCATTCATCATGAAGGATCAGATTAGCTTTTGTTTGCCATTTTTTCTAACAAAAGTTCGACTATGAATGCTCTCAATAATTATCCCTATAAATATTAATAGGTTCAGTGTCGCCTCTATCATTGCCAACTCAGAGAATCATTAGTAATGGGTTTTCTCAGACTGCTGCTGTTGGCTATAACAATGTTTGAGCTTGGGCTCCTTGCTCTTAATGTTGGAGAGCCATAAGAGCTGAGGCTCAATGCATAGGGTTTTCTCTACCTTTCTACTCTATTTTTCTATCATGGTTGCATAGTCAAAATGGAAAAGATGAAAGTTGCGTGGTTGAAGATCTCTGCCCTCGCCATCAAAGAAGAACGTTGCCACCAGGTTGCCGCTCTCCACCACTGCCACCATTGGATTTGTTTATACAAGCTCGCCGGTGGATCTCTCCTGCAGTGGAAGGTTGGGGTAGATGGTGGCATAAAATTGAAAGGGGGAGTAGAAATGGAGAGAGAATAGGGATAGTTGTAAATAGAGGGATGAAAGGGAAGATGCCTCGGGATAAGAAAAAGCAAACAATGAATTAGAAAAAGGGAAGTATAAAATAGAAGGGAATTTCAAATTTTAAAATTTTAACATTTAAAAATAATATCTTATAGATATTTTGCATGGAGCCCATAGCATATGTTGGAGTCGGCACTGTTCATATAAACAATAAAAATAAAGAGAAGCTACATGGTAAAAGGGCTCGATTCGGTTTAAAAGTCATTGAGATTTATAAATTTAAATGGATTTCTTCTGTATTTAATTTTATTATTTTTTATCTAAAATTTTAAAATGTTAATTTTGAAATATATAAAAAAAATTATGATATTAAAATTTTCATTTATTATCATATTATTGTGGTAAGTGGTGACAATTAAACTTATTATGAAGTTATTTCTTTTATATATATATACACATATTTATTTGGGAAAATCCCATTTAAAGCCACTTGAAATAAGAAAATCAGATTGACAAATTCAACAAATTTTTAATTGAGTCATAAACCCAAATTAGAATTTGTAAATTTGGGGTATTTGACCAACTTGCCCCATAATATTTAATGTTGTCTTGTAAATCACGTGCTTTAAATTAATTTAAATTAAAGAATACATTCAAACCTAACATTGCAGTGAATCACTAGCATTCATGGTATAAAAATCGCCCTGCAACATCAATGAAGCATCTCATCCTCAATATTACAAGCACGACAATTTTTAAGAAGCAGCATCTTCATTGCAACTAATGTTGCTTTAAATCGCAACAATTTATTGAGTCTTGAAACATCAAATTTGGCAGCCAAAAGTTCATTCTCAAGTCTAAAGCGTTATGGCAATATGATCCAATCTGAAATCTTAAGCAGGAAAACAGAAAAATATGAAGATGTAACTAAGAAACACAAAGAATCAAATAATACAAACGACAGCACCAAATATCATAAGGGAAGAAAAACCAAGAGATAACAAGAAAAATAGCGCCCAGAACTGAAGAATCCGGTATGTATGGTCAGTAATTTACTTTTTATTACTCTCTCTCTCTCTCTCTCTCTCTCTCTCTCACAATCAAAACAAACTATGCGATTGCTAAATTAATCATGGTATGAAAATTCCCCATCTACCACTACGGCCCAGCCATTAGGAGAAACAAGAATTTATATTCACATAATGTGAATTCAGAAACCAACAATTCCAGTTTTAAAAATCATATCTAAAATTTTCGTTCAGGAACAACAAATCCAAGAAAGAAAAATGTCCACTAGCAATGTAACAGAGAAGAGGAGTAGACGCTCACGGATTCGTGAAGATGAGGGCTGTGTGAGAGAATAATGCCGGTGGAGGGCACCGTCAAACATGATTAGCCGAGGGAGAGAGCAGAAGGAGAGGGCGATAGAATGGACGAGCAGCAAATATGGCTGGCACAGAGGCGTAGGAAGTAGGAAGAGGGTGAGCATGAAGTGATCGACGAACAGGGAAGGAAACAGTGGATGGGAGGGAGGCAGTGATCATACGATAGAATACATGAGGGGCAATAAGGTAAAAACATTGAATTCTAAAATCCTATTTTAAGACTTTTCACCTGATTTAGGATTTGTTAAATTTAATAATCTAATTTAAATTTTGAGTAATTCAATTGTCTTTTAAAAAGATTTTACCTATTTATTTCTATTTAATTTTTATTAAATTATTACGTCACCGGCCGGCTTGACCAAATGATCTGACTAATCCGACCATTTGAATCATAATCTGCTAACTATTCCGACTCGATTTCTAATCCGGCTTTTAAAACGTTGGTCACAACAAGAAAATGTAAAGTTTATGGTATCAAAAAAAAAATTAAGTTTATATATGTGAAAATTATCTCTGGAGGAATATTATTTTACATAATAATTTTTTACTAATATTTATGACATATTAATTAACATTTATTAAGATTGTTAATATGTCTTTTATTGCATCCCTTTTTTTAGCAAAAAAAAATTACATCTTTTTTGTTTTGTGAAAAAAAAAATATCTTTAGCTTTCACACAAGATTACTTTAAGAAATCAGGGGCACATTTATTTCGGGTATATTTAGTAAACGAAAAGGAGAATGTAATCTTCTTTTAGAGAGAGAAAGAGAGAATATGATGTAAACAGCTATTCTCATTCAGATCAAATTGGTGTTGCATCTAAGCAAAGTCTTTCTAATTATGGTTAAGAAGCTTGCCAAACTACAAGAAGACAACTATCCATATTTAGTAGATCAACTACCTGTTTTTCTTTTATACTTCCTAATCACAATGACAAATGGATCTCTGAAGATCCCCTGAAACTAAACATATGTAATGAGATAAAACACTAAACATATTAATTCATATATTTTAAAATATTTGTCACTCTTAAATTTCAATAAAACATTATTTTTTCCTGACAAAAGGTCAAACATTATTAAACAAAGTAAAGCGATCGGGCACTAAACTTGGGCCTACAAAGTACAAACGACCAACAAGACAACTTGTATAGATAAAAAACGAAAAGAAAAGTTGGAACGTGAAAAAAGCTTTTAAAACAGCCCAAGCAGACAAAAAGATGAAAACAAAAACAAGCTATATCTGCGACCAAATAGTAGGATATTGATGTGGCCCAATGCAATCTCGGCCCATTTATTCAATAGTGATCCTTTGCACATCTAAGCAACATATATGTTCCTATTATTTTTCGGGTTAATACAGTATTTGATCTTTATAATTTATCTTGATGTTGATTTTTGTATCTGTAGTTTGAAACCACAAGTTTTAATCTTTTAATAGGCAAAATGGTCCAAGTTCTTAGTAAACTACAAGGACCAATGTTATATGCAAAAACAAATTTAAAGGATCAAAACCTAAAGTTATAGAATTTAAAGACAAAATGAGGGCATATTATAAGAATTAAATATTGTATTAACCTTTTTTTTCCTTTGCAGAATTGCAATAAAGTCATAAGCCGTTTTAGAGTTGTGTAAGTTGGTTCTTGTATTTCTTTTGAGTTTGTCCAGCGGTTTATATATAATAGGGTTAAGATATATCTAACACCCTAAAGTATTTTTTTTAAGTGCATCTAGTGTCCTAAAGCATTTTGTTGTGCACCCAACACTTTAAAGTATTTTTTATGATGCACTCAGTACCATAAAATATTTTTTCAAGTGCGTCCAATACTATAAACTATTTTTTAGTGGATTTAACACTCTGAAGTATTTTTTTTACGTATATTCACTATTCAACATCATAAATTATCTAAATTGTTGACAACAAAATTGCACAAAAAAATACTTTAAAAATATTTTAGGGTGTTAGGTGCACCACTAAATATTTTAGGGTATTAGATGTACCTGAAAAATAATTTATAATGTTAGTTGCATTTTAATCCTATATAATAAATGGAGTTGTTAGCCTAACTATTACTTACTCTATACCTTACCCTTGTGGTTAATTTTTTGAATTGTTTTTAATTGCAATTTTAAAAAACTAGTCTTTAAATTTAAAAACCATGTACTTTTCTTGACTATTTGATTAAGAAACAATGCATGAAATGTTTAAGCTGAGACGTTGTTTAGATAAAACTTCATTAGTAAATTTACATCTTAATCCTTAATCCTTAATCAACGTAGTCACATCCCTATCAACAATTTGACTGGTTGGTTTGAAAACAAAGCGAAGGCACATTTTTATGTCGTTTAATTTATTGTACAAAAGCAAGAAATGAGAATTTAGGAATCACGAGAGCTTTTTATTTGAAGGGGGTTAAATTATTAGTGGCGGCTCCCACTAGCACAACACCATTTGGCAATTTGCATTATGTTATGCAAAGCCATTCATCAATGACTAATTTGACCACGTACTACTCTCACTCATCAATATTCTTATTCCCACTTGTTAGCTCCTATATTCCAATATTCTACCTATCTCTTAGAAAAACAAACTATTACCTCCCTTCCAAAATATTTAAGTTGATTTTGCCTTATAAATTTATAATTGTTTTAGAATACCCCTATTGGTTGTAAATATTAGGAATATATTTCCATCAACGAGTAGTTTAAAGTTATAATGCACATAATTAGAATAAATATTTTAGAAAAATCAACAACGTTTGTTATAAATAATTAAGGGGAAATCTCTATAAAATACCACCGAAATACCAAAATCCCAAATTAGTGCAGCGAATTTGAAAATTCCGGTTCAGTGCTATGTCAGTACGAATGAACAGTGAAGGGTATGCGAAAAGACGATTTTGCCCTTCAGCCCTCCCTCTCGTTACTTCAGAATAACAACTCGAGACTCTTAATTAACAACTCTTAATTCTTAATTAACAACTTCAGTTTCTTCTTTTTATTTTCACAATAACAACACCATATTTTATATTAACAACTCCTATTTATTATTTTACAACTTCATAATTTAAGTTTCAGGGTTAATAATAACACTTCTTTCTTTATTAACAACACTGTATTTTACATTAACAACACTATATTTTTGAGATACGAATATGTGAAAGAATAAAGCGGAGTTGTTAATCAAGAATCAGAAGTTGTTAATTAAGAGTCTCGAGTTGTTATTTTGAAGTAGCGAGAGGAAGGGCTGAAGGGAAAAATTGTCTTTTCGCATACCCATCACTGTTCATCCGTACCGACACAGCACTAAACCGAAATTTTCAAATTCGCTGCACTGATTTGGGATTTTGGTAATTCGGTTGTATTTTATAAGGATTTTCCCAATAATTAATTTAACTAATTTTTTTAATATTGATAAACTAATTATATACATCATTCATATTAAGGATCAAATGGAGCATAATACAAAGAGCGAAGGCTTATTTTCTTACTTTTCCTCATGCACCTTCAAATTCTATTAAAATCTTACAATAAAAATATTGAAATGATGACTCCGCACATTCATAAATGCTCCTATATATGTGTGCGTACTCTTAGAAACCATGATATTTATAGAGTTGTGATCCTTGCGAAGAGCGTGACATTTGGAAAACATTTTTTTGTCTATTATAGCTTAGTTGTGCTATCAATGAAATTGAGTTAAAACTAGATATTGGAGCATATTGCCAATCACCTTATAATCTAATGATATAGATGCTCTTTGGTAAATGAGATGCCACGGGTTTCATCCTACTTAATTATAATTTTAGGTTGTTAGTGCCTTCTTTATTAATTAAAAAAAGAAACAAGATATTTGAACATATCTAAGTAAACTTTACCCCCTTGTTTATGAGAATTATGCACAAATCCCTGTGGGCAGCCACTTCCTTTGAAAAAATATCTATTGGTGAGTAGGTACGCGTGGAAGGAAAAGAGGTTTGTTATATTTTAATTTGTTTTATTTTTAATAATATATCATATTCTTGAAATTAATTAGTCTGTTTTCATATTTTGAATATATTAAAACCCAAAAGGCCCGATACCTAATTTTATGGGAAAATTGTTCAAAAGTCTCTGATTTTTGTGCTCGTTTGGATCGGTGATTGGAATGCTTAAAAGTAACTTTTCAATCGTAATTTACGGTATACGAGGTATGTATGTGAGAGGAGTTGTGTCTCGATTTACGTGAAAAACAACTTATAAGCAATCAGATAGCCAAAACAAACATGCCCTTATGATTCATGAACTCAACTTGGAGGCCTATGTTAAAAGGAAAGTTGATTCATTATTGCATCTACACGTTTTTTTTTTTTTTGATACAAAGGCAAGCAAAGCTTGAGAATGTCAACCACTATAGGCTAGGCCCTATAAGATGATCTTGAGCTAAAAAGCCACAATCCAAAGCAAAAAAATGAAAGCATTCAATTGGGGAAAACCCAAGTTCCTCGTGATCCTGCGGAATCATGTGTGCCTTCCTTGTAAGATAATCCGCACAGCGAAGGCTTTCCCTGTGAGCATGCGAAATTTCTACCTCCCAGTCACTATAAACGAGAGATCTGGTCTGTAAGATAATTGCATCTACACGTTTTGATATATGTACCATATCCCAACAACTTGTCCTTGACTTGATTATTTAGGGCTTGTTTGTTATGAAGGAAGGGGAGGAAAAATAGGCGGAGGGAAAAATTTTTTGAGTTGAATTTAAAAAAATTAGAGAAATTGGGTTAAAAAATTTTAATTAATTTTTCTTACTCTTTTATTTTATATATTCTCTTTATTAAAATTTTACTATCCCACTTCTTCAATCTTTTAAAATTCTACTCATAAAAATTTTTCCTCCCCTCTCCTCCCCTTAAAATCCCTCACACCAAACAGACCCTTAGAGTAAATGTCCATTAAATTGAGTTACATTTTAATGAGGTAATTCATAATAATAACTAGAGTAAAGAGACTTAAATTATCAATTCATTTGTTTTCATATTTTGAATACATTTAAACCAAAATACACTATACCTTACTAACCTCATAACATAAGGTGCAGAAGCTTGATCTTGAATTCAATACTGCTCTCAAACTTGAAGACGGTGATCAATGGTGGAGGTCGGTGGCTATCTAGACTTAGATTTAGGATATATCTTCTTAATCAATTGAAACTATATATAGGTAATATTTTTAAAAAAAAAAAACAGATACAAAGAGAGCTAGATATTGTAACTGATAAATTCAAATTGGAGGCTTTGATTAAAATTAAGGGTTAAAGCATAAATCTACCATGAAGCATTTCACTAGAGGCATCAGACACCATAATTTTTTTTTGATGTGAAAGTACATATGAAGTTTTTAACATAATGCAAAATGTTATGATCATTAAGTCAACTAATATTAACTATTTATTAAATAACTAAGAAAATGATGTAAAAATACACATTAAGTTTCTAAAATAATGCAAAAATATATGTGAAATTTTCGACTTCATTTATAATTTTGCACCGTTAGTTAACTTAACAACTGTGACATTTTTGCATTATATTAAAAACTACATATATATACTTTTATATTAAAAGAAAGTTTATAATGGCTAGTGCCCCTGTCAGAATAGTTTATGGATAAGTTTGCTCGTTAACTACCTACCTAATATCAAATTCCCGCTCCTTTCTTTATTTCTTCTACACGTTTTGATATGTACCAGTAGTATATCCAACAACTGGCCAATATTATATTTGACTAATGATATGCATGAATCTTTGTCCAAAAGTTATATTTTAATATATTATACTCTGGCCCCTTTTCATAAATCTCAAAATTGGGCTGCGATGGGTCATTTAATTTGTGCCTGCATTTTCTTACCAACAAATTGTTTAGTTTATTAGTTTATGGAATCCGGTGTCTTTAAATTTCCATTTTTAATGAACTCTAATGATACATTGATACCAAATGGTTTGTCCTTGACTTGACTATTAGAGTAAATGTCGATTAAATTGAGTTACATGTTAATTAATCATGAACTCCATCCTTAAAAACTTATAATACCTAGTTTATAAGAAAATGAATCGGTTTGGATCCATTAATCAATAAATACAATTTATTATTGATTATTTCATAATTTCTGATTTTTATATTTCTTCATAATTCACTGGTTTAGTAATCTTAATTTTTTTTCAGCAGCATATTTCTCCATTTTAGGAGATGTAATTTATTTATATTTTTGACTATATTACTTTCTTTATATGATTTTTCTTGAGATAGGGGGAGAGTTACAAAATATACTTCTAATTTTACCATCATTATTGAATTATGTTCATCTCTGCCTAACACAAAGATAGTAAACACTTGTTTATAATAACAACTTGAGTCAAAAGACTTGAACAAACTGGGGGACAAAAATGCAATTTAAGAGGAGGTAAAAAAAAAAAGTGAAACCGCTTAAATAAGACAAGAGTTAGAGCCCAGAGCATCCTTAAATAGTAATCACTAATTTTCAAACATTGAATCCTTGGTCGATTTTTTCCTCGAAAGAAAAGACGAATCTTCTTCTGCAACTGAGTGATGGGTCCTTTTGAAAGAAGATATAGCAATTCCTTTACAACTTCTATTAAAACTTCTAAACTAAAATAATATGTACATGTTCATTAGTTTTGTGTAGTCATGGACCAAATTATATATATGTATATAGGCACTAGCTAGTAATATAACTTTAGCATTATCAAAACCAGACATTGTTCTGATCATTTTTCAAAAGAATGAAGATCTTGAACCCAGTTTCTCTCAAACTTCTTCAACTCATACTAGTTTTGGAGCTTCATATTCTTTCGCTCAATGATACTTTAAGAGCTTCAGGCGCTGCAGTTAGGTGTCCAGAAAGGGAGAGGCAAGCCTTGCTTCAGTTCAAAGATGGCCTCGTGGACAACAATGGCCTTTTGTCTTCTTGGGGAAGTGAAGATGAAAACAGAGATTGTTGCCAATGGGAGGGAGTTCGCTGTAGCAACCGAACCGGACATGTAGAAAGTCTCGACCTTCATGGAGAATTCGATGAAACAGGAGAACAACAGTTCATTTTACAGGGCAACATCAGTGAATCGTTGCTTGTGTTGCAGCAACTGAAATATTTGAACCTTAGTTACAACGATTTTGGAGACAACCATGTCCCTGAATTCTTTGGCTCTCTCAAGAACCTGAGATTCCTTGATCTCAGAGGTTGCTATTTTGGTGGACAAATTCCAAACCAGCTTGGAAATCTCTCCAACTTGCAGTATCTTAATCTTGGAAACATTGGTCTAGGAGGTGAAATTCCATATCAGCTTGGAAATCTGTCTCAATTACTGTATCTTGATCTGGCAGAGAATGTTCTTGAAGGTACGATACCTTATCAACTTGGGAATCTTTCAAAGTTGCAGAATCTTGCTCTTGGATTCAATTCTGCTCTCAAACTCAAAGATGACGACGACGGCGATCAACTCGGTGGAGGTCAGTGGATATCTAGTCTCACTTCTTTAACTCAACTTGATTTGAGCAAGGTGATTAATCTGAATTATTCTCACAACTGGTTACAAATGATTGGGAAGCTTCCAAACATAAGAGAAGTGAGCCTTACAGGTTGTAGTCTTTATGATGATATTATAATTCCCCTGACACCTTCAAAATGGGAATTCTCAGATTCTCTTGCAAGTTTGGATCTTTCTGACAATGGATTTTCATCATCCATTATATTCCAGTGGCTGTCCAATGTGAGTTCAAATCTGGTTCGGCTTGATCTTAGCAATAACCACTTACTATGTCTTATCCCAAATGAATTAGGTAAAATGACTTCTTTAGAGTATTTAGACCTCTCTGCAAATACACTCCATGGTGGGATACCTGAAACTTTTAGGGATATTTGTACCTTAAAGTCATTGACTTTGAAATATAACCTTTTGCATGAAGAACTTCCCACAATTCTTGAGAATTTGTCAGGGTGTTCTAGAATTTCTTTGCAAAACTTGGACTTAAGTTGGAACCAAATCACTGGAACACTACCTGATCTTTCCATATTCACTTCTTTAGAGACATTAATCCTTACAAAAAATCATTTGAACGGGTCGATTCCTGAAGATATTCGACTCTCATCTCAGTTGGTGACTTTGTCCATTAATTCCAACTCTTTGAAAGGTGTCATCACTGAGTCACATTTTGCAAATGTGTCTAACTTGAAGACACTAGACCTTTCTTACAACTCATTGGCATTGAAGTTTGGCAAGAATTGGGTCCCATCTTTTGAATTGGATTATATATTTCTTAGATCTTGCAAGTTAGGTCCTGATTTTCCTAATTGGTTGCACACTCAAAATAACTTCTCTGTACTTGATATTTCTGATGCTGGAATTTCTGATATTGTTCCACAATGGTTTTGGGGTTTATTAACACCAAATTTGTTGTGGCTCAATGTTTCATGAAACAACTTATTGGGTACAATTCCAAATTTCCCAGTAAGATTTCTTCATTCCCCTTATATATCTCTAGCTTCAAATCAATTTGAAGGCTTAATTCCATCTGTTCTACGTAGTGCTTCGGTTGTTGACCTGTCCACAAACAAGTTTTCAGAATCTGCCACCTTTTTATGTGACAACAGTTCAGCCGATTCGTTGGCCTGGTTGGATATTTCGAATAATCAATTATCTGGTAAACTTCCTGATTGTTGGAGTGGTTTCACATCATTGTTCCATCTTGATTTGAGTAACAATAACTTATCAGGAAAAATTCCTCCTTCCATTGGTTCTCTTCTTGCACTTCAAGTGTTGATCATGAGAAACAATAGGTTCATTGGGTTGTTGCCTTCCTCTTTGAAGAATTGCACAAGCCTTAAAACGCTTGATGTTGGGGAAAACAAATTGTCAGGACCTGTACCTTCATGGATTGGAGATGAATTACAACAGTTACAGATGTTAAGCTTACGAAACAATCTCTTGTCAGGAAGCTTACCGTCGCGTCTTTGTTATCGGACAAGCCTTCGACTCTTGGATGTCTCTCTGAACAACTTGTCTGGTCAAATATTCAAATGCTTGAAGAACTTTACTGCAATGATTCAAGCGAATTCATCAACAAATTTAATGGGTCCTTCTATATCCAGCAATATTGGTTTAACGTCTTTCTATGCAAATGAAATAAGTGCATTTCTGATATGGAAAGGTGCACTACAAATCTTTAAGCATAGTAAGTTGTTGAAAAGCATTGATCTTTCAAGCAACCAAATAAATGGAGTGATTCCAGAAGAAATAGCGGATTTAGTTGAGTTGATTTCTCTGAACCTATCAAGAAACAGCTTATCTGGAAGAATCCCTTTTGGCATTGGTAAATTAATGTCATTGGAATTTCTTGACCTGTCAAGAAACAATTTATCTGGACCAATCCCTTCTAGCCTTTCTCAAATTGATCGTCTCACCATGTTGGATTTATCATATAATCGCCTATCTGGGAAAATTCCAATTAGCACACAGTTGCAGAGTTTTAATGGCTCAAGCTATGAAGGAAATGCTGGTCTTTGTGGAAATCCACTTGTTAAATCATGTTATGAGGAGAACAAACCTCAAGAACCTAGTGAGGTCCAAGAAGATGAGGATTCGTTGATATCTAAAGGATTCTATTGGAGTATGGCACTTGGATTTATATTCGGATTCTGGGGTATCTTTGGCTCGATACTTTTCAATCGTTCTTGGAGACATGCCTACTTCAAGTTCTTGAGCAATGTGACAGACAGGATTTATGTCAAGGTAGCTCTGAGTGTAAGAAAATCCAAGAAGTGACTCAGAAGCTAACTGGTAATATACTTATTGGTCTCTCTCCATTCTTTGCTTTTAACTATTGCTTTCTTATTAATTAGCCTTGATCTCATTTTAGACCTTTCTGCAGGAGAAAATATCCCTCAAGGAATCAGACGCTGGAGATGTGTCATGGGACAAGTGTTTGGTGTGTGAAAAAATGGAAATAATTTCTCTGTTCTGCTAATTAGAAATTTAATTAGTTGTTACAGTAGATGAATTTGCTTTGGAAGTGTATGATTAGCTTTTGCCCTGTTTTGTGTTATTACATTACAATCACATAGAGACAATGGATTAGCAATCTCCAAAATCTTAAACAACATTATACAAATCAAAAGGCAAACAATAGTTTGTATGCCAATGTACAGAGGATTACATTTATAGTCTGAATAATATTTCTAAAAGTACAACGAAAAAAAGGCCACGTATTTTAAGAACATGATCAGAAGTCTTTCTTCTTTATATAAGTACTTGAGAGCAGAATTTTTTGAAAAAACATTCGGCATGATGAAATCGCAGATAAAAGGTTTATTCTGAATAATATTTCTTAAATTTATCATCTATCGGTCCACGAAAGGTTTTGTCTAAAACATTAAAGAAGCTTAGAAAAAAATAAAAAATAAAAAAAATCTGTTGTACAATCTCTGCACCTCTTAAATTAATTAAGGAAAGAAATGACTCCTAAATCAGTCCCTCAAAATGTTAAAAAACAATATTCACCACATAAGCAAACAAACATTAAGGGCCTTGTACGAGGGATTGGATGGAATTGGAAGGGGAGGGGAGGCGACAAAAATTTTTATAAGTTGGGTTTGAAGAAATTGAAGAAGTGTGGTTATAAAATTTTACTGAAGAAAAAATATAAGATAAAAGAGTAAGAAAAGTGAATTAAAAATTTTTAACTTCATTTTCTAAATTTTTTTAAATCTGACTCCTAAAAATTTTTTATCCACTCACTTTTTCTCCCTTCTCCTCCTCATACCAAACATGACTCCTAGCTTGTATTTAGAAACCACCAAAATCTTGATTTTAGAAGCCCTTTTATATAAGCGGAGACAAAACTCCTCTCACATACTTAACTCATAAATTATAAAACTTATTCTTCAAAAACTAATCCAAACGTGCATTAGTGTACCCACACTGTACTTTCATCAATAATGTCTCTTACCCTGACTCCACTCATTCCTGTGATAATGTTAACAGATGAACACAACTTTTCAACAAAGGTAGATTTTGAAGTTGGGGTGGTTCAAGTGAAACAAGGCTACTAGAGTGATATGTAACAATGCTTATTAAGCGATGAGAGTACACGAGATCAAGGCGAAAGCGAGGAAGGGCGGCGGAGGAGAGAGTGAGAGTAGAGAAGGCGATGGTAGGACGGTGGGGGCGGGTGACAAAGGCGGAGGAGAGGGGAAGGTTTCGGGGAAGAGTGGGGTGTTTGTCTTTGGGAGCACGTCAAACAGTATGGCAGAGGGTCGTTCGGCGGTGAAGGAAGGCGTGGGACTGGAGCGCCGACCCATATCACACTCCTACAAGGAAAAGCTGCTTGCGCCTGGGTGTGGGGGCTTCCTAATAAGATACGACGAAAAGGAGGATATAGTTAATGGGTGGAAGAACTACTTCGCAAAAAAGAATGCGAACATGGGTGATCAAGAGGATGGAGAGGACAGTACTGAGGAGGAGGATGGGAGGAGCAGCAAGGTGAAAGGGAAATATCCTGTCCTACAAGTGTCATCTGAACAGTATACGGCATGGTGCCAACCATGGATGAATTCCCTCATTATTAAATTATTGGGTCATTCAGTTCCGAAGGCTGTGTTGATTGATCGAGTGAAGAGGATGTGGAAACCAAAAGACCCTCTGAAGGTTGTGCCGTTGAGCAATGATTATTACATAGTATCATTCACTAATCGGGAAGACCGAGACTACGCATATCAGGAAGGCCCATGGATGATTGAGGATCACTACTTAATGGTGCAGCGCTGGAGACCGAACTTTAACCCTAGGAAAGCTGAGACTCAAAGAAGAATCGCCGCTTGGGTTCGCATACCAGAACTACCTGTGGAATATTATAACGTGGAATCACTATGGATGATAGGGAATATGATTGGGAGGACAATTAAGGTGGACCGGACTACATCCATCTATGACAAGGGTGAATTTGCGCGCATATGTGTTGAGCTTGATCTACAACAACCGTTGCTGCCGGCGTTCACAGCATTTGGCGAGGATAAGCAGATTGTGTATGAAGGACTACACCAGGTTTGTTTTGAGTGTGGGAAGTACGGGCATGAACGACACCAATGCCCTTTGATTGTTCCAGGCGAGGACTCCAACCATGAGGGTGGTGGCGCATCGGCAGGAGGGATAGACACTAGAAAAGAAGGCCTAGCGGAACAGATAATTAGGGATGAAGACAGAGTTCGGCCACAGGGCGGGCCGGCGCACGGCGGTGAGCAGTCGAGGAAGAATCATCTGGGCCCACAGATGATTGTGCGGCGGGATTTTGGGAGACGAGTTAAGGATACGGATTTCAAGGGATATGGGAAGGATATGATCACTCAAAATCAGCACACGATGAAGGACAAAGAATTAGGAAAGTCAGAGGCTAAGAATCAGGGATTGAGCAACGTGAAAGACGGAATCTTGAAGGAAGCAGCTCCGAATATCATGAAAGAATCTGGGAAAGGAATTAAGAAGGATATGAGATGTAATGGCGAGTGGGTCCCAGTAGGCATAAAAAGGAAACAAGTGGACCGTACAAGACCACGTGGGAAGGAGAATAAGACATTGATCAAAGCTACTCCGAAGCGATGCGACGTCCCGAGAAGAGAGGCGAACATGCTCACCTTGACAAATGCGTTTGCAAGCTTAGAAGAGGCACAACACAGTATTCCCATGCAGGTGGGCCCGAGCATGGAAAATCCCCATGCACGTGAACTAGTCGCAGGCCCTATATGCACCCAAACGAACATACTTAACTCAAGGATTGAGGAAAGTATGCCAAGCAGCTGCAGGATGCCCGATGATACGATGGAAGACTCGGACACCCCCGTTGATATGGAACAGGCCATGGCACTTATTGAGGATATTGTCCAGGTGGAGGACACTACTATACCACCGACCCTTCCAGTGGTTTCCCCATGAATTACATGATATGGAATTCTAGAGGTACAGGCTCGAAGTCATTTCCTGGCCTGATACAAGGACTGAAGAAACACTATAGTCTTGACTTTTTGGCTTTACTAGAAACACGGTCACAAAGAAATACGGAGAGGAAAATTGGTAAACTGGGCTTTCAAAATTTTACTTTTATTGACGCCGAAGGATTTAGCGGGGGAATATGGTGTCTTTGGGCTAGCACTATTAAGAAGGTGGAAGTCCTGGTTCAGCACAGACAATTCATTCATCTTTTGATTTCCACTAACAGCGCTAGCCAGTGGGCCCTTACAGTAGTGTATGCTAGTCCGAACATTATGCTTCGACGCACACTTTGGGAGGAAATAACAAATATTCACAACTCAACTCAGGTACCGTGGCTCGTAGGAGGAGATTTTAATGCCACCCTTTCTGACTCTGACAGGAAGTCGAACGCTGCTCACACAACTAAAGCAGACCGAGATTTTTGCTGGTGGGTTGAGACCTTACTTCTACAGGATCTGGGGTACACAGGTCCAAAATTTACATGGAAAAGAACGCAATGCGAGGCTCGTCTGGATCGTTTCCTGGCAACAGTGAGCTGGATGGATAGGTTTCCTGATGCTCGGGTAATGCATTTACCTTTCCTTAAATCTGACCACCGCCCACTTCTTCTGCGGCTTAATATTGGAGAACATAAGCAGCAAGTTGCCCGGCCTTTCAGATTCCTAGCTCCATGGGTCCTTCACGAGAACTTCAACGACTTTGTTAAGGCAACATGGAAGGCGAATACTACATGGAACGAGAATGTCTCTCAATTTACGTCCGCATGCGTCACTTGGAACCAGCGCGTGTTTGGCCATATTGAGGGACGGAAGCACAAGATTATGCGTCGTCTGGATGGTGTAACAAAGGCAATCAGCAGAGGGTATGACCGTGCTTTTTACGAGCAACTTCAATGGGACCTCTGGCAAGAACTGGAGAACATCCTTATTCAAGAATCCCTTCTATGGGCACAGAAGGCAAGGGTTGACTGGAATCTATATGGGGATCGCAACACCAAGCTCTTCCATTCCTATGCAAATGGCCGACGGAAGATGAACAAGATTGAAGCGATACAACTTGACGGTAGTGAGTGGTGTTATGACACGGAGGTCATCAAACAACGGGCGACTGCCTTCTTTGCCGAGCTGTTTACTGAAGACTCCCCGGTAAGAAATGCAGTCCACTGTTCTATTTCCTTTCCACCTATTGATAATAGTGATTGGAGAATGCTCGCCTGTGACGTTACTGATGATGAAATCAAGGATGCCATGTTCCATATGGGCCCCCTCAAAGCGCCAGGGCCAGATGGGCTAAATGCCCTCTTCTACCAACATCAATGGGATACTGTCGGCACCACAGTGATCAAATATGTGAAATATCTATTTCAGAATCCGCGGGAAATAGGTGACATAAATGGTACGCTAGTTGTTCTCATTCCAAAAAAGGATCCTCCGGAGAGCTTCAAAGATCTGCGTCCTATTAGTCTCTGCAATGTTATTTATAAAATTATTACGAAGGTGATCACAAACAGGTTGAGAGCAATTTTGCCAAAGATCGTTGCCCCAAACCAGTGCAGCTTTATAAGGGGAAGGCAAAGTTCTGACAATATTATTGTGGCTCAAGAGGTTATTCACTCTATGAGATCTATGAAAGGGAAGAAAAGTTTCATGGCAATTAAAATAGATCTAGAAAAGGCGTATGATAGAGTAAATTGGCGGTTTTTGCTCCGGTGCCTTGAAGATCTGAACTTCCCCTCTAAGCTGGTGGAGGTGGTTGAGGCTTCCTTAAGTACTTCTCGTTTCCAACTCCTTTGGAATGGCGCTAAGGCAGACGTGTTTAAGGCCTCAAGGGGAGTTCGGCAAGGGGACCCACTATCTCCCTATCTCTTCGTTATATGCATGGAAAAATTAGGCCATCTAATCCAAGAACGAGTTGAGAAGAATGACTGGCGCCCCATTAGACTTACAAGGAATGGGCCTCCAATATCCCATCTTTTCTTTGCAGATGATATCTTATTATTTTCCGAGGCTTCTGTTTCTCAAGCCTCAATGATTAAAAATTGCTTGAATATTTTCTGCGAAAGTTCTGGTCTCAAGGTGAGCACTACCAAGACCCGTGTATTTTTCTCCCAGAATGTAAATCATAACAGGCAACTAGAGATTAGTGAGCACTTGGGATTCGGGCTTACAGGGGACTTGGGGAAGTATCTTGGAGTCACATTGCACCATAAAAGAGCTTCCCGAGAATCCTTCCAAATGGTGGTTGAAAAAGTGAAGACTCGATTATCCAAATGGCATAGTAATACTCTATCTCTTGCAGGTAGATCTACACTCATCTCCTCTGTATCAACAGCTATGCCCACCTATATCATGCAAACCTCCTTACTTCCCTCAGTAGTACAGGAGAATCTGGATCGGTGCAATCGCAATTTTCTCTGGGGGCACTCAGATGCGCAACGCAGAATCCCTTTGGTTGCATGGGACAAGACATGCCAAGCTAAGAAACACGGGGGTCTGGGTCTGCGCCATGCTAAATACCAGAATCATGCTCTCCTTATGAAGCTCGGATGGAACTTGGTTAAGAACAGGGATGCGCTTTGGGTGAAAGTGGTTCGAGATAAGTACCGCTGTGGAAGTGATCTACTCCCTAAGCTTGATTCTAAGAGGCCAGCATCAAATGTTTGGAGTGGTATTAAGAAGATATGGAACACGGTCCATGATGGATTAGAGCAAATCAATAACGGTACTGACGTGCGTTGGAGATGGGAGAAGTCGGGGTGTTTTACGGTTAAATCAGCTTATGAGAAATTATCTAACCAACTCCCTCAAAGCGACCGACCATGGGAGAAGCTATGGAAGCTCAAGATCCCACAACGCTGTCGATCATTTGCATGGCTGGCAGCGAGGAAACGGTTGCTCACGAACGAGAACCGTCTTCGACGAGGTATTGGTGAAGATGCGCTATGTCCGATCTGCCATAACGAAAATGAATCTATGCTTCATGTGTTTCGAGATTGCACTCAGACGAGAGACTTATGGAAGCAGGTGATCCCCCATTCCAAGTGGCGCAGCTTCTTCACTACGGACTTTGATGACTGGTTCTGGCATAATAGCATCCAGAGGGGCCATGACGACTCTGGCTGGGGTGCTCTGTTCATTGTACTCAACTGGTGGCTATGGCGTCGTCGCAACCTACTGGTGTTTGAGGAAAAAGCAACCTCTAATGAGACCATTCTGCTAAACGCCAGAGGTGTGATTGCTGGCATGACAGAAGCACGGACGAGACTTCAAGGAGTCAAGGTAAATGGAGCTGGGCAAACATCATCCCCTCACTGGAAGCCTCCAGACGCCGGGTGGGTTAAATGTAACACGGATGGCGCCTTCTCTGTGTCTAGGAATGCATCGGCGTGTGGCGGCCTGCTACGATCTGAGAACGGTCATTTAATTAAAGGATTCCTCTGTCGGCTTGATGATGGCGATGCCCTCTGTGCAGAACTATGGGGTGGCCTCCATGGCTTAAAGCTAGCATGGGACCTTGGGTACCGGAAGATAATCCTGGAGATGGACTCGACGGAAGCCATAGAGTTGTGCACCAATGGAGTAAATGACGAGCATGTCGACAGCAATCTCGTTCGTGAAATTCACTCGTGTTTGGAAAGAGCATGGGAGGTGCAATTAAATTACGTGGATCGGAGATGCAACACCGCTGCGGATTGGGTAGCGAAGGAAGCACTTCAGGCAAACAGTGGATTCCATGTGTTTTCAACAGCTCAACCTGGCCTTGCATGGCACATTAACAAGGATCTACACGTGATTCAGGGTAGTGGTAGTGAGTAAGGTACTGTTTCCTTTGTAATCAAAAAAAAAAAAAAAAAGAGTGATATGTAACAAGAAAGTGCTCCCTTCAATCCAAAATATAAGAAGTACTCTTTTAAAAAGAAATTTTGGTCTAAAATATAAAAGGCCGATAAGGTATTTAATGATTGTTTTTCACATTCACTCTTTGTCACACACACACACAGGTGACAATTAATAAATGATGATTTTTTAAATAAAAAATTATTTATTAAAAAAATAATAACTAAGAGATAATCTTTATTTCAGATTCTATATCTATTAAAATATTTTTTTAAAAAATATAAACTTTTATAAAAATCAAATATTGATGGTCCGGGTTAGATATAGACAGTAGTCTAGATCTAATTAGCTCTCCGAGCTAAGCAAAATGCTTAGTAGGAAAACCAATTCATATTTTTTAGGACTTCCTTGTTATTAACAGGTATTAATTATTTGTTCCTTACATTTTTTTTCAATACACAGGAAATAAATTTTTTTTTTTTTTCATTTTCCTTTTGTAAAATTATTAGATATTAGATTCTCCAAGAATACCACTTCTTATTCATGCTCTGCTCAATCCAAGCGTTTCAAATCAAATACATTTTTATAAGGAAAGAAAGTTTCGTTTTGAAACAACATTTCAATGTGGGAAAATAAAAAATAGTAAAAAAGCACACATTACACGTTTTAGGAGGTCAAGCCCAATAAGTAGAGTGATTTGTGATTAGTGTAATTCATCAATAATATCTCTTCCTTAGTGTGCCTTCACTCATCACTGTGATCATGTGAAAAGATGCACACAACTTTTAACAAAAGTGTGTGTATGTATTTTACATTACTGCTCTGCTACTTAGGGAGTGTTTGGATTCAATTTTTTTAATTGATTCTTAGCCTAAACCATGGTTTCCCTTAAAAATATCCAAACACCCCTTTTTTTTTTAATAATCCCGTTTCAGCCCAAACCAAGGTTTTGAATTGTAAAACCTTGGTTTGGGCACAATCCGATTTTCTCTGCATTCCTCATTGATTATTTGACCGTTGAGAGCAATTATTATCTCTCTCTCTCTCTCTTCTCTTTCCCTTTTCTCTTCACGCCGTCGCTCCTTCCTTCCATTTCTCTTCTCTGTGCTTCGATTTCTCGTCTCCTGCCGTCACTCCCTCCCTCATTCGCGTCGCGAGTTCCCTAATTCCGTGGCTCCTTCCCTTGTTCTTTCTCCGTCTTCCTTCTATTCCAAGATCCCGTCGAGCTTCGTCCGTCTCCCTCTCTTCCAGATCCCGTTGAAGATCACCATATTCGGCGTTCTCGGTCACTGATTTGGCCTATTTCAAGTCTGTCGGTGGCTGGTGGTGGACGGTGGCAGTGTTTCGGGTGGGTACGGTCCCCCTTTTGTCCCCATTTTTCTACTAAATCTCTGGTTCGATCTGAGGCGCTGGTGGCTGTCGGAGCTTTGTCGGTGGTCAGAGAAGGAAGAATAGTTTGCGGTCGGTGCCGATGACGCTCATAAGTGTTCAAAATCTCTGAACTTGCTCTGTCCGGTGAGTGTTTCGATTCAGCTTGTTCTGGTTTTTTTTCCCGAATTGCTTGTTTTGTCAAGGGAGAAAATATGGTGACATTGATAGATTTCAGTTTGGTTAGACATTGATATTGGTTTGAAAATCTGGTGCAAAGAACCTCTGTCTTGAAAAGAACCTCTGTTGATATTCATTTTGATTAATGACGTTGATATTGGTTAATGACATGTTTATTGGTTAATGACGTTGTAAAGAACCTCTGATGCAAAAAAAATTTTTGTTAATAACATTGATATTGGTTAATGACATTGATATTGGTTAATGATGTTAATATTGGTTAATGATGTTGCAAAGAACCTCTATCCGGTTAGTGTTTTCAAAATGGTAGTTGGTATATAAAACTTACTGAGTTGTTAAGATTTGTGATTGTGGAGACATTGATTTCATTTTTGTTATTCTGTATTGGAAAAATACACGAATAATGGTTTGAAAATTTGTCATTAGGCTTCGATGAGTCAATGACAGTAATAGATTTCAGTTTGGTTAGAATCCAATGCCTGTTTTTGTTTGCTTTAGAATTCTGTTTGGTTAGAATGCAATGACTGGACTGAGAATCATCGTCAAGCATAGATTTGTGTTTGGTTAGAATGCAATGACTGGAAATCCTTGTAATATAATTCTGTTTGGTTATAATGCAATGTCTGTCATCATTTGCTTTAGAATTCTATTTGGTTAGAACGCAATGATTGGACTGTGAATGATCGTCAAATCTAGATTTCTGTTTGTTTAAGGTGAAACCATAATGAGTAAGGGTAAGGAAAAAGCATCATGGGATATGAAGAGCACAAAAGTTTTTATTGACCTATGCATAGACCAAGTTGCGAAGGGAACACGCAAAAGCACTAGCTTTAACAAAAATGGGTGGAAAGAGATCTCGGAATCCTTCACTGCAAAGACAGGCAGAATATATGATAAGGGTCAATTTAAAAACAAATATGATGCTCTTAGAAAGGATTGGCAGCTATGGGATAGGTTGTTACACAAGACGGGTGTTGGATGGGATAGTGAGAAGAACACTGTTGTTGCCAACGACGATTGGTGGGAGAAGAAAATTTCAGTTAGTAATTAATTTCAGCGAGCGAACATATTTAAATGTTATTGTATTTACATTTTGACGTATTCTATTTTTGCCAATCAGTGAAATGTATGTGTATCTCTACTCTGAACTTATACTTTGGTATTTTGTAGTAGATTATTTTATATCCTAACTACTTATAATTAATTTTTTGTTGCACAAGTTATTAATATAAATGTACACACATATGTATATATATTTGACTAATTTTAAACCACATATGTCTACACACACACATATGTTATTACTATATTAAACCACATAATAGACTAATAATATAATTTATAAAATAATTTTATATATTTTTTGATATTGTATATTTGACTAATTTTATTATTATAATTTTTTTAAAAATTTATTTCGAATTTTTTTGTATTTATTAAACATTTAATGTTTAATAATGCATATAATATAAATTTATCCCTTACATGTAATTATTCAAAAAACTAATGTCCTTTTTAGTAATTTGACCATGAAAAAAATTATTCTGACTATAACATTCAAACACTCTTTTAGTGTAAGAACTAATTAATTAATTTGAGTAGATTAACGATATTAGTTAAGTTAGTTAATATAATACGTTTTTATCAAAACACTTTAAGTGTGTGTTTGGGAACTTTCCAAACCCAGGTTTGCACAACCTGAGACAAAACTCCTTTCACACACTTATCTCGTAAATCATAAAATTTATTCTTAAAAGCTAATCCAAACACAAACTAATATATCATCTTCCTTAATTCCCTCCCTTCCTCTCCCATTTGATTATTATTGAGAGAATATCAATACGATTAATTTAAAAAAGAATAGATAAAAATGTGAAATTGATCTTATATTTAATAACAACATTAACTCTATAATCAGATCTTACATAAAACACTTGAGGGTATATTTTGTTACAAATACAACATCCATCAAATTCAAAAGCACACGCTCAAAGTGATCAAATCGTACATAATCACATGCGTACATGACCATTCAAACTCCAAACACACACAACATAAATTTACCAAAACAGGACCCAAATTTGTAACACTGAATATTCATAATCTATGCCCCAAAAATAGTGAAACCAGGATTTGTGATGGTGAATCCTCCATCGACCACAAGATTGTGGCCACTCACATACTTAGACTGGTCACTTGCCAGGTACAGAGCAGCTTCAGCCACATCTTGAGGTTCCAGCTTTGCCCCTTTAAGGTTTGAATAAACCCCATGAACTCCCTCATCATCAAGCCTGAAGAAATCCTTAGCCAAAGGTGTCGCCACCACGTACGGCGACACACAGTTCACCCGAATCCCGAACCGTCCGAGCTCCACGGCGGTGTTCTTCGTCAGCCCTACGATCGCATGCTTCGAACTCGTGTACGCATGTGAGGCCACACCGCCTATGCCGCCACAAACACTTGCCGTCGATATAATGTTGCCACGTCGTGCGGGGACCATCACCCTCGCGGCGTGTTTGGTCCCCAGAAAAGCACCGATTAGATTCACACTAATGACATCCTCAAATTCTGATTTGCGATTCTCGAGGATGCTTGTTTTGTTGACACCGACAATACCAGCGTTGTTGAACATGATGTCAAGCTTGCCGTACTTCGAAGCCGCAGTGTCTACTGCGTTTTCGATGTCCTTTTCCTTTGTCACGTCGCAATGGACGTATAAGGAAGTGGAAGATGAAGAAGAATCAGAGATGCTTTTGGAAACAGAGAGACCCAAGTCATCTTGGACATCAGCGATCACTACTTTAGCCCCATGCTGCGAGAAGAGCCTTGCCGTGCACTCACCGATACCACTTGCACCACCTGTGATCAGAGCCACCTTACCTTCAAGCCTGAAAGTGAATGATTTTACAACTTCAAACAAATAGTATAAACTATATTGGGAAGTAAAGATTTTTTAAAGTTCTAGCTTAGGTTTACCTTCTCAAGGCAACCGAGGCTAACATGGAAGCACTTCCCATGAAGGAGCTTTTGAGCCTTCTTCAATGCCAGTGTTCACCTGATGTGTGTTATTTTTAAATTTTGCTGTGTATTATATAATGGAGGACGAGGTGGGTTATATATAGTAGAGTATTACCCATCATCTGTATAAGATTTATTTAATTTTTTTAGAAAGATTAAAAAATTAAATATATTATTCTAAATCATTTAAATTTATTTATTTTTAATATTAAACTAATTTATTTGATTAATAAACTGATATATAATTAAATAATATATGACATATGTTATAATTAATTAACTTATTTAAATTTTTTAACTCAAAAAAAAATTAATTGAGTTTATATTAAAAATTGGACGGAGTAAATGTGAATATGATGGTCGATGACAGATACACTGACGCCGTACTCAGTGGATAATAGGCGTGGTACAATTTTAACAACCTCTCACTTTCATTCACTTTAATTTGCATGTGGTCCGTTTCCAACTCAAGAGGGTAGAGAGGATCAATAACAATACATATAAGATGAAACACGTTTTTTTTTTTTTAATGAGAAGGGGAATTTCATTAATGAAATAAGATGAAACACGTTATTAAACGAACGTGATGTGGGTATATGATATATAAAACTTATTTTATTTTGAAGTGATAACGATGAGAATTTTAAATGAATTCATGAGTTTCAAAATTGATAATTTTTTAAATAACTGTGCGAAATAAAGTAGAGAGAATTGCCCAAAAATATCTTGGAGGCAAATTAATTGCTGATTGCTATTATAAAAAATCTGTTGCACATAACGGAAGATATTTTGCACACAACAGAAGATTGTTTGCACATTTATATTGAAGATTTTTACACACGCGAAAGATGATTTGCACAAAATGACAGATCATTTGCACGTTTGGTAGCAATCAATAATTAATTTGCCTCCAAAATATTTTTTGACAATTCTCCCAATAAAGTATAAGGCGAGTTCACCAATTAATATATGAATCCACCTATCAAGATCTATCGAGGTGACATGTAATTGAGAATAATATATTGAATTAAAGTTGTGATTTCTTGATGATGTTTTAGATTCACGTTTATTGTGTTTTGGTAGCTACTAGTTAGGTTCATTACTAAAAACAAAAAAAAACAAAACAAAACAAAAAGACAAAAGCTAGCTAAGCCGCTTCTTTTTACAATAACTGTGACGTTTAAAAACGTTACTTATCCTATCATTACTAAAAAAAGTTATGGTATTTTCCTAAGCGCCACATAATATACACTACTACAAAAAAGTAAAATTGTGGCGCTTATAATTGTATTAGCTGTGGCGCTAGAGAAGTGCCACATATCTGGACGCTACTAAAAAAAGCTGTGGCGCTTGGAAGCGCCACAACATTTTAAAAATTTTTTTTAAAAAAAATACCCTCCTGTGGCGCTTGGTGGAGGAAGTGCCACAGGAGGGGGGTCTTCTGTGGCGCTTGCTGAAGCAAGCGCCACAGGAGGGGGAACCTACTGTGGCGCTTGCGTCAGCAAGCGCCACAGGAGACCCCCCTCCTGTGGCACTTCCTCTAACAAGCGCCACAGTAGGGTCTTTTTTTTTTTTTAATTCTTTCTTTCTTTCTTGTGGCTCTTTTTTTATATTTCAACCTATTATATATATATATATATATATGATTTTCACATTTAAAATTCAAGTTCTCCAACAAAAATGTTCTTACAAAATAATATATTTATTGTCATTTCCCCAACAATAATGTTCTTACATTAATACTCTCCAAAGCTAACATAAAAAATATCACAATTACAAGAACTTGATATATGAACAAATTACATCAACAACTAATTAAGTAAATTAAAAGATTACTAAAAAACGCAAGCTTGTCCGCCAAAAAATTTAAACAAAGCAAAAAGGCAAACGAAACAAGCTAGGTTTTCACTCTTTCCTATTAAATTAGGAACAGAAAGGCAAATGTTATATGACAGTTTATCTTGACTAAAAAAAATTAAACAAAGCAAGCTAGAATGAAACATTCTTCTTCTTACAAATCTATTAATTGACCAGCGCAGGGAGTGGGGGACCACGTTGGTGACGCTATCTTGAGTGACGAGGATGAGCAAATGTGAGCTGTGGAATGTAGTGGGGATCAAATAGAGTGGGGTTCAAAAGAGGAAGAGAGACAGAGAGTATGAAGAAAAGGAAACAACTAGGGAGAGGAGTGGGGACGGACAAAAAAAAAAAGGAAAAGGGACAAGAGAATTTAATGAAGAAGACGAGTGTGTGTTTGTTGTGCAAGTGAAAGTGATATCTTTTACAGGGGGAGGGGCATTAACGCGAGCTGAGGAAGAGGGAATAAAAAGGTAAAAGGGAGGGAAAAGATAAAAAGTAAAGTTAAATGAGGGAAATTTGATTGACGGGAGAATTGAAAATTCACAAATGGTCTTTTTTTTTTTTTTTTGGGAATACCTACGTTTTTTCTTATTTAATAGGATCAGCTGTGGCGCCTGGATTCCAGGCGCCACAGCTGGTCCATTTTTTTTTATTTTTTTATTTATTATTATTATTATTTTTTTTATAAGAATACCTATACTTTTTTTTTTGTATGTAATTGGATCAGCTGTGGCGCCTGGAACAGCTGATCCATTTTTTTTATTTTTAATTTAATTTTATTTAATTTTTTATTTATTTATTTATTTTTTTTTTTTAAAGAATACCTATATGTTTTTTTTGTATGTAATTGGATCAGCTGTGGCGCCTGGATTCCAGGCGCCACAGCTGATCCATTTTTTTTTTTAATTTTAATTTTATTTTAATTTTTTTAATTTTTTTAAGTTTTTTTTAGTAATACCTACGGTTTTTTTTATGTAACAAGATCAGCTGTGGCGCCTGGATTCCAGGCGCCACAACTGGTCCATTTTTTATTTTTATTTATTTATTTTTTTATTTTTTTGGGAATATCTACGCCAATTTTTTTTTTATTTAATAGGATCAGCTGTGGCGCTTGGATTCTAGGCGCCACAGCTGGTAGCATGCACCCAATTGTGGCATCTACCTTGGCAGGCGCCACAATTGGGCCTACCAGCTGTGGCATTTAGTTCACCAGGCGCCACAGTTGGTATCCAAAATATTTTTTTTTTAAAAAAAAAGGCAGTTGTGGCACTTCTTTAAAGAAGTGCCACAAAATATGCGCCACCTTTCAACCTTTTTGTAGTAGTGATATATATATATATATATATATATTATAAAAAAACACTTCTTATAATACTTTCTTAAAAAACCTTCCTATAACGCTTTCTTAAAAAACTGTTACAAGAAGGATATACTTCCTGTGACACTTTCTCAAGTGAGGGCCACAAAAAGTCTATATATATATTTAAAATTTTTGCTTCTTGTGGCACTTAGGAAGTGTCATAGGAAGCATTATTTTACAAAAAAAATATTTTTTTATATTTTTCTTTTAAAACCTTATAATTACAGTTGACGACACACTTTAACCACATTTCTATATCCATAACAAAATGAAGAAAAATAAATTATAATCAAATAACTCCAAAATATATAGATTAACAAAATTACTACCAAGTAAAATACAAATGTTAAAAATAACTAATTATTTTACTTATGCAACTCATCAATGTTAACAATTACTACAACAACTAAAAATTATAATTGGAGGAGTTAGAATCAAAATCACAATTCTCGCATTTTCTCTCTCCATCTGTGGAGTTTCTGCCATTCTGTTCTTGGGCGTGCAAGCACCTTCAAGTAGTGGTTTCCGGCATTTCTTCCTTCGGCTTTGGCCAGAGTGGAGGTCATCCAGCGTGGGGTTTGTTTCCCTTAGGGTAAGAGTTTTTGGTTTTTCCTCTTTTGGTGCCAATCTACTAGTTTTGTGCAGTTACTTCATGGGTCTTGCAATGCTGTGGAGGAAGGGAAATCTCAGGCAAAGTGCTGCATCGAAGACTTCTTCGCCTTTTCCTGACTTCTTTAAGCTAGATTGGTCAATGGGATCAAGTTGGATGGTGGAAATTTGGGAGATGACTGAGTTTGAGCAAGTTGCAGATCTTCAAAAGGCATCATCTCCTTCGGTCCTTCTCCACTCGATACGTTTCTTTACTCCATTTTCTGATCTGCTTTGGCTTGTGATAAATCCCAATTTTAATATATTTTATCCCACCTTATTCATTTATTTTGGGGATTATTTTAGGCTAATTTAGATTTATTAGATAATATTTGGATTATTAGCCAATTTTAGGAAATAATATAAATTTGAATGGATTATGATTTTATTGAGCTTAAATTGATAATATTTTAATTGTTATATTATAATTGGATAATATTTTTAAATATATGATAGATCACAATTTTATTTAATTCTTGCAGAATAAGAAAAAGCAAATTGAAAAATCCTACGATGCAGAAATTTTCTTAAAAGCTAAAATAATATCTAATGGTTGAATTTTATTTAGACTTCTTAAATTTTAATGAGCTTAAATTGATACCCAAAAAATCCTCTTCTCCTCCCTTTTAACTACCCTAACCGTCACAGATGCTGGGATATACGCAGAGGGACGGACTGACGCTGGAGAGAGAGGCGGAGACGCACGGAAGAGAATGAGGCTGCTGCTCGAATTGTTGCTACGTCTTTCTCCATTCACCAATTTCAATTACTCCTCCCCCATTCGCACAGACGCACACCAGGAGAGCTCTTATTCATTCAAATTACTATTATTTCTCCACACGGTCCCACGTCTTATCAACTAATCCATTCATTCATTATACCTTCACAAATTCTTTTTCCAATGGCCGTGTCATGCTGTTCGAAGCTTCGTGGGGGTATATATAGGGATCTGCGTAGCGCTTGTAACGATTAATGTAATAAGTTTTGTAGCGGTTGATATGACATTATTTGTAGCAGTTTTATTTGATTTTGTAGCGGTTTTATAACCCCTACAAATATTGGTCTGAATTTTTTTTTATAAAAATATTTCAAATTTCAAATTTCAAATTTTCAATTTGTAGTTGTTTTTATATATAAACTACTACAAATTGATTTTTTTTATTTATTTTTTTTATAAATATTTATTTCAAATGCATTATGTTACGATTATACGATAAAAACCGCTACAAATTAATTTTTTTTATTATGTTGTCTACAACTTTGTAACGGTTCTTTATAACCGCTACAAAACGGTGTTGTGTGGTGACGGTAAATATGCTCTTCTAGCAACAAACGAATTTTCATATGCGATGAACTTGTTAGGGTGGTTCTTGGAACTCATCCCTTATTTTCAGTATCATTCTCGGATGTTCTCCATCCTTTAGGCGGCGGTGACAACTCAAGTGCTTCTCTGACTCTGACTTAAGATTAGGGTTTCTGATGGTGGTATGTTTGGGCTTAGGGTTATTATTGTTGGGCTTTGGCCTTTTGTTTGTTATGTGTTTGGTTTGGGCTTTATTTCTTGTAATACTTAGTTTATTTCAATGCAATTTTATTTCTAGCAAAAAAAAAAAAGAACTAAAAATTATAATTACTACATATCTTCACATATAACCTATATATATAATAATATTTAATTTTATCTCATTTATTTTTCAGCATATAAAAATGAGAATAATTTTTTCTGATTTCATAATAAATTAAATATAAGAGATATTGAGCAAATTAAACTATTAACTGCTAATAAAATTATATTTGTGTGCTAAAAAATTTAAAAATTTACAGTGTATAAGAAGCTTGAATAGAGTGAGCTGAAACTTCAAACACAACACTCGAAAAAAAAAATTAATAAAGGAGAAAGACAAAGACAAAGTTGCGTGCATGTTTAAAAATAAAAAGAAAAAAAGAAAAAGGGTGGTTAAGAAGACAATGTGCTGTACGTAGGAAAAAAGGGAAAGTGAGTGGGTACATACTTATAAGGCAAAATAAAGTTATAAGGAGGAGAAAATGAGACCAAAAGGGAGGATGAGTGGGGTTGGTTTGGTGTAAGAAATGGGACTAAAGAAATAAGGAGGAAGTGCTGAAAATGAAAAGAAGATGAGGAGGAAATGTGAGAAGTGGTGGAATAAAGGAATGGGGAGGATGTGTCGAAGTGGAGACGGTGATGAGTGATAAAAAAAGGAGAAGGAGGAAATGTGGGGATCAAGAGAATAAAGAGTGATGACACGTGTAGGATGAAGAGTGGGGCCCAAGAGGATAAAGGTAATGAAAACAAATCGTGGGAGAGAGAAGGGTTTGAAAAAATAAATAATAATAATAATACTTTGTATGGCGCTTACTAAACCAAGTGGCAAGTACCACACAAAGTGCATAGCAGCTATGGCATTCATTGAACAAGTATGTTGTGGCACTCATTCATTGAACAAGTACTTTGTGTGGCGCTCATTCATATTTTTTTTTAAAAAAAAAAACACCTATGTGGCACTTGGTCAAGCAAGCATCACTTAAAGTCACCAAGCAGTTGTGGTGCTTACCTAAAAAATGCCACGGCATATCAATTTTTTAAAAAGAGTTTAAAAAAATTCCAAAAGATGTTGTGGCACTTCTTTACAAAACGTGTGACATTATTCCCTATTTTTGTAGCAGTGGTTGTAGATAAACTTGTTATTTTTTATTCTTCAGTAATTGATCATTATGTTTTCCCTCTCTGTTTTTTACTAAGAAAGAAAAACCTTTGCTTTTTAACTTCTGCATTCTCAAATTATATTCAAGGATTTAACTTTGGCAAAATTTTCACTTAATTAAAAAGACATTAATAGCTTAAATTATTTACAAACAGACTAAAAGATATTGTTTTTGTCTGGGATATACGAACATACCTGCTTAAACTATTTTTTCTCTGCAAGTTATACAGTCTATAAGCTTGTTAAAATCACAAAAGATAACTTATATGACTATGTCAATTCTCAGCACTGAAATGTTATGAGGGGCTCCATCAATTCAAAACAACGAGTTTCATGTTTTTTAGGACTTTTAAGTTTTTTAATAACAGGTTTTAATAGTGTGTTCCTTCCATTTTCCTTCTGAGAAATTATTAGATACTCCAATAATATCACTTTTTATTCATGCTCTGCCCAATCAAAACGTTTCAAATCAAATACATTTTTTATACGGAAAAAACGATAACCTGACATGTCATTACGTTTCATTTTTAAACTAGATTTCAATGTGGGAAATAAAAAAAGGGAGAATTATCCAAAAATACCTTGGGAGCAAATTAATTGTTGATTGCTACCAAGTGTGCAAGCGATCTTCCGTGTGTGCAAGCGATCTTCCGTTTTGTGCAAACCATCTTCCATGTGTGCAAAAATCTTCCGTATAAATGTGCAAGCGATCTTCCGTTTTGTGTAAATCATCTTCCGTTTTGTGCAAACCATCTTCCATGGTAGCATTCAGCAATTAATTTGCTAAAAAAGTATTTATCAGCAATTCTCCCAAAAAATTGTAAAAAGAAAAAAGAAAAAAGCACACATGACACGTTTCGAGTGGTCCATCCCAACAAGAGGTTTAATTTGTAGATTGATCAGATTTGTGATGAATGTAATTCAAATTTTATACAGTATAATGACAATGACCATGACGATGACTTATTATTTATCCATCCCAACTAGTACTGAAAATTGGACCGGACATTAAATTGGTTAGGGTACTGAGTCAAAGGTTAGTGGGTCAGACTGGAGTTAAATCGGAGCTAAGCCTGGGTTAGACCGGTGAGAAAGCATAGATTTCAGGCTTATTTATATAAAATTCTGAATAAAATTAATAAAAAAACAATTTGTATTAATTTTTTTAATTAAAAAAATGTTGAACAGATCAGACAGGTTCAATCACCAGACCTGACTGATTGGACCATCCATTGGCCAGTTCCCAAACCACACCGGCCTGTTCGGTTTGGTTTTCCATACTTTGATCCCAACACGTTTCGGTCATTGTAATCAGCATGAGCAAGGAAAAAAGGAAAGACAAATTAAAGTCTTTGGTGAGAGTGTAGATATATGTAAAATCATTGTTGCATGAGAAAAGGGTCTATCCATTCAGATTTCACCTTTCCCAAAAAAAATACAAGCGGAGAGATCATTCAGATTCATTTAAGAGGTTGGTTGTGTTAAGAAAGACAGAAGATTTGAAATCACTAACGGTTTCGTTCGATAAGCAAGCTAGCAGGATACTTCCTCTTATCTTTTTTATAAACAATTTTTATCCTAATTACATAAAACGAATTGACCGTTAAGATTAGTTAAAAACAATAAATGTATCAAAAATATTATGTTTCTTTCAAATATGTCCATATTTATGTAAAGAACATAAGAGAGAGAATGAGTAACAAATATGAAAGAGTATGAATGAATATAAAATATGAGAGAGTATGTGTAATAAATGAGTAAATGAAGGAGAATTAGTTGTGAGTAATTAATATAAAGATGTGTATTTAATAAGGGTAGAAAAAGAAAAAATAGTTTAAATTTTGAGACATAAAGAGAAAATTGTTTATAAAAATGATCAACCCTAAGAGAGAAAAAATTGCTTATAAAAAAGATTGGAGAGAGTAGTAACATGTTACTCAATTAGTCCTATTTCACTACTACAAAATAACGATTTAGTGGCGCACCTCCTATGGCCCTTCTTTAAACAAGTGCCATAGCAAACAAGTTTTTTTTCTGTTGGCTAACCACTTTTGGCCGGTGCTTCCACCATAAAGCGTCGGATGAGGCAGCGCCACCTTGGCTTGCGCTTGCCACACCAAGTGTCAGCCAAGGCCCATTTTTTTCTTAATTTTTTTTGGGTTCAGCCTATATGCTGATTACTTTTTTTTTTTTTTTTAATTTTGGTGAGGCGCCTCCTCCGGCGATTATTGGGTCAAGCACTGGCCAAGGCGGTGCCGCCTTGGCTGGCACTTGCTCCACCAAGCGCAGACTAAGGCAAAAGGTTGATTTGTTTTTTTCTTTTTTGCCTAGACTCTGTTTGGTTTTTTTTTTGGTTTTTGGTGCCTCCTCCGGCGCTTGTTGCGGCAAGCACCGGCCAAGGTGGCTTGCCCCAACAAGAGCCGGAGGAGGCGCTGCTTTTTTTTTTTTTGACAGACGCTGTTTATTTTATTTTATTTGTTTTTGCTCCTCCTAAACAAGTGCCGGAGGAGGCTGGCTGCCTTGGCCGACGCCTTCCCCTAGAAGCGCCGGCCAAGGTTTATTGAATAAACCTTGGCCGGTGCTTGGTGGGGCAAGCGCTAACCAAGGCCCTTACCGACACAACTCAATGTTTTTTTAATATGCTTCAGATTGAAAGGCTGCACAGCCTTGTCGCATGTGCAAAAGTTGTTTTCTTTTATAGAAAGTGCCATAGCTCCCTTCACCATTTAAATTTTTTTATTTATTTATTTTATATACTGAATGGATACTATAGTGCTTGGACACCAAGCGTTGTAGCTTTTATATACCTTCTATGCCGCTTAAGGTAAAAGCACCATCCAAAATGTACAAATTTGGCACTCCCACCATTATCATCGTCTTTCTGTCTTTCTTGTGTGTCCTCCTTCACTCCATTTTTCAGATCTACTTGGTCCCCACATCATCTTTCTCTCACATCCTCCCGCACTCCATTTTCCAGATCTAATTGGTCCCTACTATACCTTTCTTTAGTCATTATCCCCACACCCTCCTCTCTTTGATGACTGCTGTTGGAAGCTTCGTTGGTCCCACTTTTTATTTTTTCTTGTCTTCGTGTGCTCATTTCTTCAAAACATTTTGGTCACGCACTTCCATTATAGTACAAAGCTTGGTTACCCACATGATTTACTTTGTCTCAGCCTCATACAAGAAGTTCCCCAACTCCTAAGTTTTCTTGAGGTACGTTTTCTTCTTCTTCTTGTTTTTTTTTTTTGGTAAAATCTGTCATGAATTTTATATGTGTGGTCATGAATTTTTTTTTCAAGTATTTATTTGAAGTTTCAGCTATCTTTGTAAAGCTTGGTCTCCCGGTTGTTTTTTTCCTTTGTCTCAACCTCTTACAGAAGATTTTGTTACCTTGCAAGTCTTTAAGTATATATTTTGTACATAACCTTAATTCATACATTTTCATGCACCTTTTTAAATTTTGGGTACCTGAAGATTTGTCATCAAATTAGAATAGTTGATTGCCAAATATTTCTTATGTGTCCTGCCATACATTAGATTAAAGGAGTATTGAACTAGTTAGTTAAAGCGTTTGAAATATTCTTTTGATTTATTTTTGTTGTGAGTTGTGAAAAATTAGGATGACACATGCTGTGAGCATTAATTGGTTTATTATTTTTGACTTTAATAGTATTTAATACTTGAAAAACTTTAAATTTGATGATGTTATGCTGCCGAATTTTTTTTAAAATAAATGGCAGAAGATAACTAACTAACTACTTTTAAACATATGCTTAAAGGTAAGGATGGATAAAAAATGGATGTCTTATGATCGATGCTCAAGGATATATATATATGAGGTGAAAGAGTTTATTAGATTTTCAAGCGAGCATACAAATGAGCCTAACAAAATCTTGTGTCCTTGCTTATCTTGTTGTTATGGAAAGCGGATTAGTCCACTTGATTTGCTAGATTATTTAGTGTGTCATGGAATTGATCAATCATATATACAATGGACAAGGCACGGCGAGATGAATGATGCACATAGTGTGATTTGACCGTGTCTTTACGCCTTGGGGTCAAATGCAAAACATTTATAACCAAGAATTGGAATATAACGCAACACTCGGGTCGTCTCACTTGAGAAGCCTTTTATTGAGTCATAAGTAATCTATATGCCATGCGAATGTAATAAAAACAAGGGGAAAATTTGTTTTAGATTTTTCAAATTAATAAACTAAATGATTAATGCAAAAGTTAATTAAAATCCCTAAACTACTATTTTTTTTATCCTTTCTATAAAGATGATGAAAGAGTGAATGGAAAGGAATTTGGAATTGGAATATGAATATGAATGATGAAATGAATCTTGATGACAAATTTGGTGGCTTTCCTAGCTTCTTTAGAATATTTTGGGAGTTACTTTTACATCAAGTCTAATTAAAAACCCTAAACAATAGCATTAGGTCCAATCTACCTAATAAATGACTAGTCCTACGATCGCATTCTTAGTCACCTCTTAGGAAAATTGTTAAAAACCCACTTGATGTGTATTGAAAAAGGATTAATACACTTGGTTCCTGTGAATTGAAAGCACAATCGCGACATTCAAATTAAATTAAATCCATCACACAATCTAGATATCACATAGAATGTATAACTTCATTAATTTAACAGGAAAATAAGTCCAATGAAATTCAAATGCACCAATACCAAATTCAACACAAGATATTAACCAACATAGACAAATAATCACTCATATAAGTCTCGAGACATACATATCCCAATACAAAATTAATTCACAAAGATATAATGTATAAATTGAGCAATTGAAAAATAATAAATTCCCCTTGTAAAGCCTTGAAACTCTAGCCACTTCCTTATCCACCAAGAATCAAAGGACTTAGCCTCTCATGAAAGTAAGCACTGCCATGGAAATGAAATGAATGAAGAATTGCAGTGGGAGCTTTCGGTCTAAAGGAGAACACAACAGAGGGAATGTGAATCAATGGAAAATGAAGAAAGGATGGTGGGTATCGGTAGTGATTGATGGCAGTGAAGGAAGTTCGGTGATGGTAATTAATGGAGGTGGTGTTCAGAATTGAATCTGAAATGGTGAAGAAGAGGAGCATATAAGATGGTATGGCAAACACGGCTATACAAATCTCAATTGATGGTGGTGGTTAGTTGAGAACCGATTCTCAGCTCCCTCCTCTCAGCTTCCAGATCCTAGCTTCCCAGATTCTCTTTTGTAGCAGCTGTCACTGGTTCCCGTGGCTCTCTGTGCGGTGGTGAGGAGTGATGCTCGCCGGTGGCCTGTGGTGGTGAATGAGCCGCCGGCGAGAGAAAGGATGAAGACAGCGAAGGGAATGAATTCCAGAAGCTCTCCGTTTTGTTCCCAGACCACTCTCAGTTATGTTCCCTGGCCCTTTTTTTTTCCAGATGCTCATGGTCCCTTTTTGGGCTCTCTCCTTTCACATTGAGTTGGGCCTCCCAACAGCAAGCCCAATTCCATGTAAGCTCTCTCTTCTCTCTGTTTTTTTTTTAGGTCAGATCTAGGCTTAGCTTTTGGGCATGTCCTTCTTTTTTTTAAGCCCATTAAACAGAAAACTGAGAAAGGCCCCTTATATATATATATATTGGTAAAAATTGGGCATTATGCCAGCTGACCCCCAAATGAAGTTCCTCTGTAGCTTCTCTATCTCATTACACACCCCAGATGGAATGTGATCATGTTGCATCTGAAAATTTGTAACCTGAGATGTAACCGAGTGGACTAAAGTGAGCCTCCCTGCTAGTGACAATGAGTGTGCCTTCCATCCACTAAGCTTCCTCTGAACTTTATCAATCAAAAACTGGAATTTGGCCCTTGAGTTCCGACCCTGATTTATATATGCCCCCAAGTACCTCCCTAAGTCCTCCTTACGCTGAAAGCCACTCATACTGCTGATTATATTTTGTTGATCCCTAGGAACATTCTTAGAAAAGAATATAGTGGTTTTCCTTGGATTTACCTTTTGCCCTGAGACTTGACCAAACAAATCCATACACGCAAGAGCATTACTCATTTGCTCCACACTCGCCTCACAGAACAATAGCAAATCGTCTGTAAAGAGTAGATGTGAAATGCATACCTTATTTCTCCCTACCATTATAGGTTTCCATTGTTTGCTATCCACTGAATCTACAATGATATGAGATAGCTTCTCCATAGCAAGCACAAATAGGTACGGAGAGAGGGGGTCCCCTTGTCTAATCCCCCTAGTAGGCTTGAACTCCTCCTTCTTGCTTCCATTCCACAACAACCGCATTTTTACTGATAATAAATAGTTTTTAATGATATTTACCACACATTCCGGGATCTCTAGCTCCTCCAACACTCTTATAACAAACCCCAAGTTTAGTCGATCATAGGCTTTCTCCAAATCAATTTTGATTATCATATACCCTCTCTTTCCACTCATTTTGTTCATCATGTGAGTCAACTCTTTGGCGATTATAATATTCTCTTGAATATTTCGTCCTGGCACAAAACTAGCCTGAAAGGGAGATACAACTTTATTCATAATCCCTTTTAGTCTACTCACCAAAATCTTGGTAAGTCCTTTATAGAGAACATTGCATAAAGCAATTGGTCTAAATTGTGTGACTAACTCTAGATTATCCAATTTTGGAATTAATACTAGAAGAGTGGCATTTAGTTCCTCCACCCCTTCCGGTCTTTCCCACAAATGCTTTATCAACTCAACCACCTCCCAATTCTTCTGGTAAAAGATCGCCGGGTACCCATCCTCTCCAGGAGCTTTAAACCCCCCTATATTAAAGAAAGCCCTCCTTATTTCTTCCTCATCTAACCTTCTCCCTATCCTCCTTAACTCTTCACCACTTACTTCCCCCCACTGATGTCTAGTCACATGCCATTCTCTGTTAACAACTTCCTCCGAAAACAGATTGACATAAAAGTCCTGAAACATTGCACCGATAGTTTCTTCATCCTCTACCCATAATCCTCATCATTTTTTAGGCTTCGAATCTTGTTCCTCCTTCTTCTGACCATAGTCTTATTGTGATAATATCTTGTGTTTCTGTCCCCATGGTTGATCCATAATCCCCTAGACTTTTGGTACCATAGTAACTCTTCTTGCATCAATGCCCCTACCAATTCCTCCTCAAGTTCCCGTTCTAGATCTATTAGAAAAGGGTTATCAAAGCGATCTGCACTCCTTTGAATGCCCTCCAGTCTTCTCTTTAAGCCCCTTATTCTAAATCGAATGTGCCCAAACACCTCCTTGCTCCACAGTTTTAGATGCAATTCTAAATCCTTCAAGTTATCACTTACATCTCTCCCTTTCACCCACTTGTCCTGTAGGAACTCTCTAAACTTCTCATGATTAAGCCATGCCGCTTCGAAACAGAATGGTCTGTCCCTTACCACCTCTTCATCCCAACCGGTTCCCACAATTAAGGGATGGTGATCAAAATTAATCCTTATACCTATTCGAACCATAGCATCAGGAAATAATTCTTGCCACAGCAAGTTGCATAAGCATCTATCTAGTCTTTTGAAAACACGATCATGTCCTTGCCATTTAGGGCCCCTCCACGTGAAGAAAGGCCCACTAGAGCCTAAGTCTATTAAGCGCTTTCCCTCAATCCATTCCCGGAACCTTCTACATCGGCCTTTATTCACCTTGCCTCCCCCTTTTTGCTCCAAGCAACTACTGATTTCATTCCAATCTCCTGCTAGTAACCATGAATCAGACATATTCAAAGCTATATCCCCCAGCCTCTCCCATAACTGTCCTCTTTGGCTTTCATGTGGACTAGCATAAACGGCAGTAAAAAACAAAGATGGGTGATCACCCTCAGTCAATTTACAATGAATAAATTGCATATGTCTGTCTATCACACTCACCACCAGTGTTGGATCATTCCACATGATCCAAATTCCTCCTGCGAAACCCATCGCTTCCATCACCTCTGAGAAACCAAAACCAAAAGATCGAATAATTCTTTTGGCTCTAGTCCCACTAACACGAGTTTCAAGTAAGACAACTATATCTCCCTTATGAACATGAATCAGATTTCTGAGGGCCGCAGCAAACCCTTTACTTGCTGCCCCTCTACAATTCCACACTACAATTTTAACCATTTAAACTAGAAACAGGTGTTCTCCCATCCTTTTCACATACTTCCATTGTCCCATCAATTGTCAATTCATCTCTATTGCAATTCATCCTTTCCTCCATATCCTCCCCATAGTATTGCCCAACCTCTTCTACTAAGCTTTTTGGGCGTTTTAAGTTAGAACTAGTCGCTCCCATAAGGTCCCGTAAATGTTCTTCCCCTACTCACCCTTCCTTCACATACTGACCACTATCCCCTATCACAGATCCCTCCCCCCTTTCCTTATTCCTCCTCTCCACACCACTTTTAGTTTGTTGCATAGTTGCCCCTTTTGAACATTGGTTACATCAGTCAAAGGGCACTTGGAGGCCTCCACATCCTGATTTACTTTCCCCTTGTCTTTCCTCTTTATAAAATGTTTGGTCAGGACTTCCGGCACCCCTGCATCCTTATCACTGTTGGGGTTCACCTGCTCTAGCCCCTCAACCTCTCTCAGTACTTCAAATCGAGATGATACCTTGACATTCTCATTCCATATCCTTCCTCTTTGTTGCCTTCTAACGCGTTATACCACTCTCCAAGGACTATCAGTACTCTCCTTTGCCTCGCTACCACCCTCCTCATTACATACCTCCATTACCGCCTCAGCCTCCTTATGACCCTGGCCACATCTCTCTTTGAAATGGCCAAATAAGCCGCATTTTAAACACAACGCATGCAAACTCTCATATTCAACATGTTTTAGCACACCATCAACCATATAATGCGGCACAAGAGGTTTGGTCAGATCTAACTCCACACATACTCTAGCAAACTTATTCCTTCCCCTGCTCGCCGTGTGAATATCCAACTTGAGAACCTTACCAATAGAACTAGCCAGATTAAACAACACCTTCTTGTCAAACAATTCAACCTCTATCTCAGGAAATCTCACCCAGGCTGCTATTTTATCTATTCTTTCTGTTTTAGGATTAAATCCCGGCCTCCAGCGCATAATGCTCAAATACTTATCTGCAATTACCCAAGGACCCCCAGTTAAAGCTCTCTCATAGTCATCCCATTCCTGAAATGATACCACAAAAAATTCATTCTCCAAACCCCCCAGTCTAATATCACCCTTTTTAGCCCAAATCTATCTTAACTTTGACTCCAGCAGAAACAGCCCCATTGATCCTCCCAACAATTTCACAATAACAGACTTAGCAAAAGGTTTGCAGAGACGCTCACTCTCATGTTCATTAATCAGAAAATTAGGACACATTGGATCCGATAAGTCTACAGAAATACTTGAGTGCAGGTCCAGAATGTCATCAAATCCCACCCCTGGTCCAGTTCCAGTGCCTACTCCATTCATAGCATTACTACTGTCTCCTTCCCCATCCAGAAACCATCGATCTCTCCATTTTGTCTTAGTCATCAGTGAGTCACGATAGCTCCTCGTCCAGAAATCCCACCCCTGGCCCCTTATATTTTTAATTTCATAATAAAATAGCCATAATTTGGTGGGAGTGGTCTTGATACTTAAAAAAAGATAATGGAAAAATCCCAAAACAATACGACTTAAATTTTAAAATCTTAAATTAATTTTATTAACAATAAAAATAATGAGATTGATAAAAAAAAAAATTTCACATCACTATTTAAGATTTTAAAGTTTAAATGATTTTTTTTTTTTTAATTTTTTAAAAATGTGATTTACGCACGTCGAGAATTCTAGGAAATATTGAGTTGTTATCGGTCCTTTCTCTCATGAAACCAAGGGACCAAGGCATTTTCTAGATGATAAGTACTATATATATATTTTTTCGTTTTTCTTGAATCCTTTTTTGTTTTTTGCTTTATGGCCTCGTTAAAAAAATTGTCCTACGTAAGTACTTATTTTTTTTTAGTAGTTGAAACTTGAATGGAGCTTTCCACTAAACTGTATTAATTTAAAATTAGAGCGTGGATGATAGTTGAACTTGAAATGGAAACTTGCCACGTGGAAAAAATTAGAGTGAATATGATAGGTTGTTGTATATTAAACCAATGTTTTTAAAGCCGGACCGGACATCAAGTCGGAAAGGCCAACGGGTCAAGATTCAATTGGTTGGAACGGTTGAGCCGTTTAGCCGGACCGGTGATGTAATAATTAAATTTAAAAATATTATATATACATACGAATATTACAATAATTAGTCTTTAGTCTAATTTGAATAAATATTTTAATAATATAATTTTATGAGTTTATTCAAAATTAGTTTAGATTAAAATTTTTTATTATTTATAATAAATTAAAATAAGGAGTATGAATTTATACAATTGCAATCCATTCTCTTCTCCCATGTAAGCTTTTGTGCTGCATGGTGGGGGGTAAGTTTTTTTTTTTTTTTTTAAAAACCTCATTATTAAAAAGGAACAAAAGGTGAAAATTAGTCATTGACAACTCTTGCAAGTCTGTAACCACATTTACTCAGCTATTGATGTGAGCGTACGAAAAGCAACTTCATTGGTCAGCGTGTTAGGGGAAACGTAAAAGGTAAAGGCATTTAATTTTTTTTTAAAAAAACACAATCAAAATATGCCAGCTTGCACTTTAGAATTGGAATTTTGAAGCTCATTCTTTATCTCTGAAAGTGTATTCTCTCACTTCTTCCTCCTTAGAAGCCATCGAGTCCAAAACATCCAAAGAAGTCTGAGCTTTTTTATATCAAAGCTGAATGGCTGAAATCTAAAAAGCATGGAAGAATGCATGAAACTCTTTATTTTTGTGTTTCTCATATAAGATTTTCGTCACTTCTTTATAAATAAACTCTATTTGTAGTTAAATATAGGGTTTAGTTTGATTTTCTCTTCTTTCTCCCTCTACTTCTCCTTCATCCTGAGATCCATCTGGGTTTTCGTTAACCGTTCTGATTCTCGAGTTTTTCCCGATTTTCTGGCCTTAAATCTTCAGTGTTATTATCTATCTTCTTCTTCATATTATATATTCTCTCTTCTAAAGACTGGCTTAAAAATTATAATCTTTCTTTTTTATTACTGGGTTTTTCTATTTTTACTTTTTCTTTAATATCTTCTGGGACCATTTCTAATATTTCATCTAAATTATATATTTGCATTAAATCATAAATATTAGGGTTTATATATGTTCCTAATTGTTTCATTATATACATATTATTCCAATTCATTAAATTCCAAGTATTATTTCCATTTCCTCCTGGCATAAAAGGTGTAAATATACATGTTTCTTCTTGATTTCCTATTAATGATAAATGAGAACTTATAGGTAAATTAGTTATTTCTACTTCATACATACGGGGTTCTATTTCCTTTATAATATTCATATTATATTTCTACAATTATCAACTATAAGATTGTAAACAAGAAATTAAACTAATTGATCACTGCAATTTATAGCAAATATTATCTCAAATAAGGTAACGAAAGTAGTATGAGAATTAATAGGGATCTAAAAGTTCCATTTTATCGAACCATAAGCTCAATACATTAAATGAACCTTTACATATAAATATAATGAATCCAAGAAAAAGTATTGATATAGCAAGTAGTAGCAGATTAGCTGAAATGTCTCTATTAAACCCTATAAATACAGAACTAGTTGAAATAAACCAAAAAATAACAAGTCTAGATATAACTAAAGAACATGAACAGAGTAAAATTCTAATAGAAATTAAAAAGAATGGAATTTGGCAAGAAATAATAACATTAGTGGATGAAAATATAGAAAAAAGTAAGATAGAAATAGGATATATAGAACATGACTATGAAGAGACAGATGAAGGTATAAAAACAAATATTATATTAAGATTTAATAAAAGAGATGTAATACAATTAACTCTATGGGTAGAACAAGATTCGAATAGATCTTATAAAGTAACCTTAGGAAAAGACTTTTTAGAAAGAGTAAGACCTTATAGGAATCAAAAAGATAGAATAATCTTTAACATAAACCATCAGACAATTATAATTCAGAAATTAATATGATGATAAATACACATTACACAGCAAAAATAATAAGAATAATATTAACAGAAGACAATAATAAAGATTATTATTACATAGATAATGAAAAAATAGTAATACCAAAATCTGATAAGTCTATGATGAATCATATAATTCACCAAATAAATAAGTGCAATGGAAAAGAAAAAAGGCAATTAAGAATAGTATATAATAATCAACCACAAGACTTTGTAGAAGCCTATAATGCAGTAGTAAACAATATGATGAACAGAAATGACATCAAGAAAGAATTAAAGGAAAGATTAAAAGTATTATCTAGGTCTTAAATGGATAGAAAGATAACAATATATGATGACAATAATTGGTATTATTTTAAGAATAATGAAGGAATAAGAATACCTAAAGTAGCAAAAGAATTAATGAAAAGTTTTATTAATAAACTAAGACAATGGGATGAAATAGAAGAACAAGCATTACATTTAGTATTACAAGATATAGATAATAGAGAAGTAAGAGTAAGATTAATACAATATCAAATAAATAGAATGTATCATAGAAATGAAGTAGAAAAAGAGTTTAAAAAACAATTAAATTTGTTATCAAGAGCTTAATATGGGAGACATACATATGTTAAATGAAGAATTAAGAAATAAAAGTAGACTAATTATAGATGGAGATTATTGGGCATATAAAAAAAGAGAATATATAACTAAGATACCAAAAAATGATAAGAGTTTTTTAAGAATGATAATTAAGAGATTGAGTAAAACCTATAAATGGGAAAAAAGAAGACTAAATTTTATATATGATAATCATTATTTATTGTATGAAGAAGAATATGTTAGAATAATGAGAGAAAGACAAGATAGAAAAGAAATTAAGAAAACATTAAAAGAACGTTTAGAAGTATTATCTAGGATATGAGTAGACCATTATACTATATACTTATAAAATTCATATATGCAAAGTATAGGTCTAGAAAATATCATGCTTTGGTTGACACTGGAGCAAACTTAACTGTAGCAAAATATAATGTATTACCACCAGAATTATGGAAAAGAAAAAATAAAATGCTAAGAATGGAAAGTGCAGGAAAAGAAATCCATATATTAGAATTAGAAGCAAAAGATGTAAAAGTTCAAATAGGAAACTATGAATTAGTAATAAAAGAATTAAATCAATATAATGAACCCTCTTGTGATGTAATTTTAGGATTAGATTTCTTAGAACAATATTTTCCTATACATATGATTAGTAAAGCCTTAATATTAACAACACCTTGTAGACATGAAGCTTGGGGTATAAGAATAACTAGACCATATAGAAGAAAAGATGAAAAATTTCAGAAAAAGAATAATGAATATGAGGTCCAATTCTTACAAAATAATAATCCAGTAGAAATTCAACATATGTTAGCAACCTTGAATATTATAGAAATAAAAACTATAGAACAAAGAATTATAGATAACTATAGTGAAAATCCCTTGATACATTGGGAAAAGTCTAAACCGATGGCTAAAATAGAATTAAAAGATTATAGTAAAGAGATAAATTGTAAACCTTATGTATGGACAAAAGAAGATAGGAAAGAATTTATAATGCATATAGAAGAAATGAAAAAATATAATCTTATAAGAGAAAGTAGATCAGAATATTCGTCACCAGCTATAATTGTGTCTAAACATAGTGAAGAAAAAAGAGGAAAAACTAGAATGGTTATAAATTACCAAAAATTAAATGAATTAGCTATAAGAAATAGATATCCAATACCTAAAATGGATTTATTATTCAATCTAATAAGAGGAAAAACTATATTTAGTAAATTTGACTGTAAATCAGGATTCTTCCAAGTAAAACTCGAAGAAGATAGTAAAAAATATACAGCATTCAGTACTTCAGAAGGACTATATGAATAGAATGTATTATCAATGGGTTATCATAATAGCCCTAGTATATTTCAGGAATATGTGTCAAAAATGTTATTACCAATAAGAGATTTTGCTGTAATTTATATTGATGACATATTAATATTTTCAAAAGATGAAAGAGAACATGAAATTCATTTGGAACAATTTGTAAATATTATAGAAGAAAAAGGATTAAATATATCACCATAAAAAATGGAACTAAGAAAAGAAAAAGTAAATTTTCTAGGACAAATATTAACTAAAGATGGGATAGAATTACAAGATCATATAAGTAAAAAAATATTACAATTTAAGAAAATAAATAATAAGAAAGATTTACAATCTTTTTTAGGACTAGTAAACCAGGCTAGAAACTATATCCCTAATTTATCGGCATTAACCTCAAAAATATCTAAATTAGCAGGAGAAAAGACTATATGGAAATGGGATAATAATATAGAAAAAATAGTAGAAAATATAAAAGTCTTATGTAAAGAATTGCCAAAGTTGACCATACCTTTAAAAGAAAATATAAAATGGATTATATATACAGATGCCTCTGATAATTATTGGGGAGCAGCTTTATACTATGAAGATGAAGATGGAATTGAAAAAATAACTAGATATACAAGTGGAAAGTTCAATGATTCTCAAAGTAGATATCATTCAAATTGGAAAGAATTATTAGCTGTTGTAAAAGCTATAGAAAAACTGGAATTATTTGTAGTAAATAATAGATTTGAAATAAGGACAGATAATACACAAGTTAAACATTGGTTATCTAGAGGAATAAAACAAAATAAACTAAGTAGTAAAATGTTGATTAAATGGCAAGCAGATTTATCTTATTATGATTATGAAGTTGAATATATTAAAGGAAAGAATAACTTAATTGCTGATTATTTAAGCAGATGGAGTCAGTAAGCCGACTTGGCAGAAAAAGTCCTGTAAATCAGACGAATAAGGAAGAAGAATCTTCCCCTTTGATGAACCAACTTATAATGAAGATGAATATTCTTGAAATGAATATGAGTCTATTAAGTAGTCAAGTTAGTACCAGTATACAAGGGTTAACAAGCTCAATATCTGGTATTAATGACTCTCTTAATGATATCTATATTCAGCTTGAGAATTTGAAGATCTGTAAGGCTGATGCCAACCCACTTATAAGGACAGAAGTCCAAACTACGGATAAAGGAAAAGAAGTTGAAGTTTATAAGCCAAGTCTACCTATAATGGAGTCATTCACTCCAGGTGAGTCATCTACTCACAATACCCAAAGTATAATCGAGTCATTTGGACTTGAATCTCTCATAACCTCTAATTCATTATTAACTTCCACTCCTATAAGCCAACCATCTCCAGAAACTTTAACTTTTTCTCAGATAATGGCAACCCAAGAAAAACAAAAAGAAAAAGAGAAACCTTCCAATAATTCTCCTCCTCCAAAAGAACCTTCCAATAATACTGATATTTTTGAAATTCCAAAGCTCTATAATTTCTATAAAGTAATCATCAAAAAGTTAAACCATCTTTCTTTATCCCATAAGACCATTAAATACGTGTCCCACTATGCATTTAATAAAGCTATTATATATCCAGGAACTCCTTCAGGTATTGTCAGAACCTTATACCAGTATGGATTGATCCAAAGTATATACCCTTCCAGGAATTTATCTGAAATAGCCGAATTACCCGAAAAGTTTATAAAAGCTGTAGGAGACTACTATGATATAGTAACTCAACATCAAGTATTCATAAGGTGTTATTCAACTGTAGCTGAAATTACTCTAGATCAATTTTACATGCCTATAAATCTTATCAGACTTGGAACCACCAAGAAGCCTTTGGTATATGAACCAGAAATAAAAGAAGATATAACAGATGATGAGGATTTTCAGTTTCGTGTATCAAATATAAGGGCTCAAGATTACCATATAATATTCCAGGAGATGAATCGTATAAAGGTGGCGAATATGACTGTAAATCCAGACAAAGAAGAAAAGATATATGTATGTTATTGTACAGATAAGACTTGTATGTATTCTCTTGGAAAGAAGCCAAAGAACGAAAAGTAATTTGGGTTATGGTATGATCAAATAAAAAAGAATAAGATGGAAAATACTCCTGATACAAAAAGAAGAATTTGTCAAATAATAGGAGAATATCCAAATCACGAGTGTGAATACTGCCAAGAAGTCCGAGGAAAAGATAGAAACCCAAATATCAATATGGATCCAAGCCTATTATGAAGTGTCGGCAGGAAGTGTAGGCAGAAGAATACAAATATAAATTGTCGGCAGAAGCAGACGAAGATTAGAAAAGAAGATGACCGACAAGGAAATCACAGAGCACTCAGAAAAGCAAAGAATCTTATCGTCCTTCATAAGATTATCTGTAAAGATGTATTGTCCTCTAGTAATGATATTTGTAAAAGAAACCAAGGTAGAGAAACTGAGGTGAACATTATGTAATCAGGGTTGAGACTTCGACTCTATAAAAAGCTATGTAAGCCTCTCAGTAAGGCACCACTCTTGTAATACATTGCAATCACTTTTGAATGCAAAGTACTCCTTCCAGAAATTCTCTCTCTTGTGTTTGTGAGTTGTGTGAAAAGTTCTCCGTGGTAGCTGCAACAAATATTATCTTTAATCAACTTTTATTGAAGAGTAACCAGGTATGAGGGGCTAAACTCCTTTAGGGATCTAAGGGGGAAATTTTATTCGATCATAAGGGAAATATTATAGATTATGTTACTGGACAATATGTAAAAAAAAAAAAAAGAGTCTTTTTTAATTTTAGGATGAGATAAATAAGAGTAAGATGAATACGCCTCCAGTAGGAAACGAAGGAAGGCTGTGCTGTTATGATCTGAAGGGAGAAGGTCGAGATTCCAAATTATGAATGCTCAGTATGAGATTCGAAAGGAATTCTCTGTAAATGATCCATATATGAAAGAGGACATGGTTCCTTCTGTAACCCGGATCATTTTCGGTCAAACCTCATCTTAGTTTTATTTATTAAATCTTCTTAGTAAATATCTGTACAGACTTTAATTTTGCAAATGTGTCCCTGTTTATATTTTTATTTTATTCCGCACAAAAAATGCATGTTGCCCAGTTCTGCATAAGCTATGGTGTATATATAGCCTACCACTAGTGAAAGAAAGGTTTTGAGAAATTAGTACAACAAATTAGTCATATAAAATGCCTCTGTTCTTTTAATTTTAATTTCTGGTTTCTCTATACGATAAAAAGCGTTACAATTATTTTCTCTTTTCGTTAACATCAAGCTCCTGTGTTCCTTGCTTTTTGCAGGAGAAATTACTTCTTCAAGCCTAAAGTAGGTTGGACTGCATCGGGAGACATTACAATGATCCAACGTTAGAGCATATTATTGTTGGGCTCTGAAATACTATGCATTGTTTAGTACCGTATGTTTTATTGCATTATTATCAATTATGATATCAAACAATAATAACCATTATTCTATAGGTTCAAAAGATGCTGATCTTAGCTTTTATTTCATATTGAAATTAAAGTTGAATAATTTTAATTCAAATGATACTTTGTTTGCACATAAGTCTACGTACTAAGAGGTTTTGATGTGTAAACACATGCGCAAGTGAATTTATTAGTAACTTGTATAATATTTTGGGAAAATTATGATAGGTCACAATAAAGAAATTAAATGTAAATAAATTTTTGAATTTTCATTTAATATTAATATGTCTCAAACATTTATAATTTTGATTTCTAAATAACGCAACTCTACTTAAAGATATGAAAGTTTTATTTGTAAATATTAATTTTGTAAATTTGACTTATAAACTGCAAATTGGTTTTTGACCAAAAAAAAAAAGCTAGTGGGATAAGTAGGTAGTTGGGGCTTTTTAAAAACGTGACCCAACTTAAAAATGCTCCTCCAAATACTCAAAAAAGAAAACCCGTTTTAATTGAGCTTTTTCTCAGCAAAATCGGGCTTATTTGGGAGAAAAAGTGGTACCAAACACACACTTATTAGTATTGGGAATGAGGTTTCTTAATTAAAATATTGTTTTTTTTTTGTCCACTAGAAAAAATTAAGTCGTGGGCAAAAAAGTAGCAAAAAGTAAGTCCTTCTTTTTATCAGAAAATACCTCATTTGAGTTTCTAATTAGAGAAAAGAGAGTTAGAGAGAAATCCATTTTCTCCATTTTAATGAAGAGGGTCATGTACGATATCACAACACGTTTCCCTTCCATAATTCTTCCTCACCTCATGTTTTTTCGTTTGAAAAGTTGTTGGGTTAAGTCATTTTTGTTAATTTTATTTTAAATTTGAGGAGGTGTCAGAGGTTTGACCAGACTGTGAGCCCATTTCGGCCCACTATATGTCTCATCTCCAACACAATGGCCACATCATTATTGCTAAATACATATATGTAGTCGCAACAAAAGCAAATGACAATTATTGGTAAGAACGTTTAATACCAGAAGTTCCCTGAGGCCACACGATGTGAGCGAACTTTTGGATCCCTTCCATGATCAGAGGATTATCGATGCCCAGAGAGGCCGCAACCCACCGGCTGTCAGAAGCAACCCACTAGCCCCTTTTCATCTTAGATTTCACTATGAGATGCCGAGGCCTTGACCCGCTTTGTCATAGATTTTAATTGACTCATAATTTTATAATATATTTAATAGAAGTTAGATTCAAAATCTAATAAGGGATCAAAGCTCATGTGGAAAGTTTGCTAAGTAACGACAACCATATCCTTGAATGGAGCTCTCCACGAAACTGCATTAATTCATTTGAAATTAGAGCCGAGATGATAGTGAATGTTGAAGCAATGGGACATAAGTGCATACTTTTCTTTGCTGTGTTTTAGATCGATTAGAGTGAAAATGATATACGAGTACTATAGTCATGGATGAAGCTTGGACCATTCATTACGAGGGGACCAGATTTTACTTTTCTCTGCCATTATTTTTTCCAACAACTTTTTTAATATAATGAAAGACATATAGACATGTTTGGGAGAGCTTATTTTGAGAAAATAAGCTTAATTTACGCAAGCCGAGAAAAAACTCCTCTCACATACTTACCTCGTATACCGTGAATCACGAATTATAAGCACTTATTGCCCAAAAATAAACTCTCCCAAACGAGCACATAATTGAGGAAAGTCCAGCTATGATTGATAGGAAACCATCATCCACCGCAGGCAACTCGTGAAGGTTAATCCTGACAACATAGTCAAAATTCTTAAATCTGTGTAAAGTTTTGTGTAAAAACTGCATACTCTCTTACCCCGCTTTGTCATAGCCTTTAATTGACTCATAATTTTATCATATATTTAATAGAAATTAAATTCAAATGAAAATCTCTATAAAATATCTTTGAAATAGGAAAATCCCTAATCAATATATTGAAATCAAAAAATCCGGATCAGTCATGCGTCAGTACGTATGAACAGTGCGGGTGGCGTCAAAAGACGATTTTACCCTTCAGCTCTCATTCTCGCCACTTCAAAAATAACAACACGCGGTTCTTAATTAACAACTTCGGATTCTTGATTAACAACTCCGTATTCTTGTTTCACAACTTCCTCATTTATGTTTCAGGGCCAATAACAACACCTCTTTTTTTATTAACAACAAGGCCTCTTAATTAACAACTCCGGATTCTTAATTAACAACTCCGTATTCTTTATTAACAACTCCATATTCCTGATTAACAACTCTATTTCATCTTTTTACTTTTACAATAACAACACCGGTGTTGTTATTAACAATACCATATTCTATATTAACAACTCCCATTTTTTGTTTCACAACTTCGTATTTTAAGTTTCAGGGCCAATAACAACACCTCTTTCTTTATTAACAACACCGTATTTTTTATATGCGAATATGTGAAAGAATAAAGCGGATTTGTTAATCAAGAATTCGTAGTTGCTAATAACAAGACCGGTGTGTTATTATGAAAGTAAAAAGATGAAACTAGAGTTGTTAATAAAAAATACGGAATTGTTAATCAAGAATCCAGAGTTGTTAATTAAGAATCGAATGTTGTTATTTTTGAAGTGACGAGAATGAGGGCTGAAGGGCAAAATTATCTTTTGGCGCTGCCCCCACTATTCATTCGTACTGACACGTGACTGATCCGGAGTTTTTGATTTTAATGTACTGATTAGGGATTTTTCTATTTCAAGGGTATTTTATAGGGATTTTCCCTAAATTCAAAATCTCCCCTCTGAATCTAATAAGGGATCAAAGCTCATGTCACTACAAAAAAACTGTAATTTAGTAACAGTTAAAAATGTGTATTAGTAGCGGTTTTAACCGCTACAAACGACATTAGTAGCGGTTGTAAAAACCGCTATAAAATCCACTGTTGCAAACGTATTTGTAGCCGTTTATAATAACCGCTACTCACGTAACACAACCGCTACAAATTTAGTAGCGGTTACTAAACCGCTATAAATATTGGCGTCACAATTTCACGTGGCGGGAAATGAAAAATGAAAATTTAGCTCCAATTTTGTAGCGTTTGGAAAATCGTTACTAAATTCAAATGGGAATTTCAAAAGTAGCGCCAAAAATTTAATACTATTTTGAGTTTAAATTTGTAGTGGCTCTAAAACCGCTACAAAATTTTGAGAATTTTTTTAAAAAAATTATACAATTATTTGAATGCATTGTTATAATATTGTGTTGAATATTTTATTATTTAAGTAACTTAAATGATAGCGGTTATTATTAAAGAATAATTAAATTAAGTTAGATAAGTATACACTTTATATAGGTAATATTATTGAGAATGTGCAGATAATGAGTATAAATATTATGAGAGGGGGAAAATTTTGAAATCAAATAATTGAAATTTTTTTTGCTATATTTGATCACCTTACTCAGCTCTTCGGCTCTTAAAAAAAATTCAGATGAGAGAAAACGAAAGAGAAAAAGGGTTGAAAGAAATGGAGAAGTGTTTGAAATGAGGTGTAATTGGGGTATTTATAGGGATCTGCATAGTACCTGTAGTGGTTAATGTGACAAGTTTTGTAGCGGTTGATATTTGTAGCGGTTTATGTGACATTATTTGTAGCGGTTTCACATTTGTAGCAATTATATTTGATTTTGTAGCGGTTTCATAACCCGTACAAATATTGGTCTGAATTTTTTTTATAAAAATATTTCACACTTGTAGCGGTTTCATAACCCCTACTAATATTTGTCTGAATTTTTTTTATAAAAATATTTTAAATTTCAAAATTTTAATTTGTAGCGGTTTTGTTTGTAAAACCGCTATAAATATTTATACTTTGTAGCGGTTTATAAATAAAAATCGCTAAAAATTCATTCATTCATTTATTTATTATAAATATTTATTTTAAATGCATTATGTAGCGACTAAACGATAAAAACCGCTACAAATTGAAACCACCATTGATAGAATTTGAAATTCAAATTTTTAATATGTAACACTTTATAGCAGTTATGTCAAAAAAACCGCTACAAATGTTCATGACTGTTGGCAGGAATTAAAATATTCAAATTTTAAATGAACACTTTCTAGTGGTTAATATTAAGAAACCGCTATAAATATTCATAACTGTTGGCGGGAATTAAAATTTTTCAAATTTCAAATGTTTAATTTGTAGCAGTTTTGTTTGTTAAACCGCTATAAAGTTACGTATCACTTTGTAGGGGTTTCATCCATTTAACCGTTATAAATATTTATATTTTGTAGCGGTTTTTATATATAAACCGCTACAAATGTTTTATTTATTTTTTTTAATAAAAATTTATTTCAAATACATTTTATAGTGGTTATACACTATAACCGCTACAAATAAGAGTTAAATTTTGTAACGGTTCTCTGTGGCCGCTACAAAAAGGCGGCCTTCCAAATTCCGTAGCGATTACTATTATAAAAGCCGCTACAACAGTCACTCTAACTTCGCGCCAAGCTGGCACCACATTTATAGCGGTTAACATAGACTAACCGCTACAAAATAACCGCGACAAGTTTGGCGCCAAAATTTGTAGATGTTATGTCTTGTAAACCGCTATAAATCGCATTCCCTAACTCACGCGCCATTTGACGCGGAGCATACCGTTACAAATTTGTAGCGGTGTTGTTTAAAACCGCTATAAATCCTGATATTTATAGCGATTTATTTTAACTGTTATAAATACACCATTATGAATTATCATTTATTTTTTTTGTGGTGTGTGGAAAGTTTGCTGAGTAACGACAATCATATCTTGAATGGAACTCTCCACGAAACTGCATTAATTCATTTGAAATTAGAGCTCAGATGATAGTGAAGGTTGAAGCGATGGGACATAAGTGCATATTTTTCTTTGCCGTGTTTTTGATCGATTATAGTGAAAATGATATACGAGTACCATAATCATATGGATGAAGCTTGGACCATTCATTACGAGGGGACCAGATTTTACTTTTCTCTGCCATTATTTTTTCCAACAACTTTTTTAATACATAGAAAGATATAGTGCTCGTTTGGATGATTGATTGGAATGCTTAAAAGCAGTTTTTCAATTGTAATTTATGGTATACGAGGTAAGTATGTGAGAGGAGTTGTGTCTCGATCTACGTAAAAAATAACTTATAAACAATCTGATCGCTGAAACAAACATGACCGTGCTTTGTCAGGAAACCATCATCCACCGAAGGCAACTCATGTAGGTTAATCCTGACAACATAGTCAAAATTCTTAAATCTGTGTAAAGTTTTGTGTAAAAACTGCATACTCTCTAGACCCGCTTTGTCATAGACTTTAATGGACTCCTAATTTTATAATATATGTAATAGAAGTTAAATTCAAAGTCTCCCCTCTGACTCTAATAAGGGATCAAAGCTCATGTGGAAAGTTTGCTAAGTATGTGTTTGGTGGGGGCGTTTCGACCCCTAAATGCTCAACTGGTTGGCCCAAACACCAATGGCTAATTAAAAAAAAAAAAATTCAGTGTTTGGAGCCCTCAATAGATAATTGAGCTTGTGACACAACATGTGAAGCTTTCTCTTTTTCTATCGAGCTTAAGTGCATGTTTGGATGAGCTTAATTTTTAAGAATAAACACTTATTACGCAAGTCGTGATAAAACTCATCTCACATACTTACCTCATATACCGTGAATCACGATTTATAAGCACTTATTACCCAAAAATAAACTATTCCAAACGAGCACTAATTATGTCCCAACTTCTCCCACCAACCAACTTTATTCTTCTCTCTCTCCTCTGTTGTCCTCTTCAAAGTCATTTCCTTGTACTTATAAGAAATTATAAATTGAAGGCATTCTACTATTCTAATAAACAAATTTAAAACCGTCCTAGAAAGGTGGAGAAGTAAAGCTTGGACTTACTTGGTCATTACCTAATACCCCAATAATGATTTAAAATTGATATAGATTTAACATTAAAAGAAAACACCTTTCGTGGCATAAACAAAGATACGCATAAAACATATAACTAAGGATCTCCAAAAATATTTTTTTATAAAATATAGTTTTTTTAGGGTTATAATATTGTGTTAATTTTAATTTCTAAATTTTTTAACTTTAACTTTTATAATTTTTTTTAATTTTAAATTTAATTTCTCTCTTACTATTATTATAAAAATCATTTATGTTTAAACTAATCCAAATAAGTTTGTAAAAGCTAAATTGACAAATTCTATTTTTTCAATCCCTAATCCAAACATAAATCATATTACATAATTAAGTTTTTATCAAAAATAAAATTATTAAAAATTAAATTAAAAAACTCTAATTTTTTAATCGCTATTCCAAACGCATTCTAAATAACGGCAAGCATATCCTTGAATGGAGCTCTCCACGATGATGCATTAATTCATTTGAAATTAGAGCCCAGATGATAATGAATGTTGAAGCGATGGGACATAAGTGCATATTTTTCTTTGCCGTATTTTAGATCGATTAGAGTGAGAATGATATACGAGTACTATAGTGATGGATAAAGCCTGGACCATTCATTACGAGGGGACCAGATTTTACTTTTCTCTGCCATTATTTTTTCCAACAACTTTTTTAATACAATGAAAGACATAGTTGTGAAAAGTCCAGCTATGATTGACAGGAAACCATCATCCACCGCAGGCAACTCGTGTAGGTTAATTTAATCCTGACAACATAGTCAAAATTCTTAAATTCGTGTCAAGTTTTGTGTAAAAAATGCATGCTCTCTTGGCAAAAAAAAGAAAAACTGCATACTGTCTGCAGTTAACTATATAAATACTTGTGGAGCCTGAAATTTGAAAAAATATGCAACCGTTATCAAAATTTTTGAAATAGGGATAATTTTAGAAACTTCTTTAAAAATAAAAACTGATCTATAAAAATTATTTAGAGTTTGGGAGTCGTTTGTGTATGGGAAGGTGTTAGGCACCCTACAACACTCATTTAAAAGAATGGTTATCCTAAGTTAATTATTTAAAAATAAATATGGCCTTTAATCTAATGATAATCACCTAAATAAAAAAGAATATTTACAAAACTAAATGAAATGAAAGCTAAAGAAAAAGAAAAAAGAACACTTATTTACAATAAAAAAAAATTATTTAAAAAAAGAACATTTATTTACAAAAAGAAATAAGAAAAAATATATTTATTTACAAAATTAGATTTAACCTAGGATAAAAACCTAGGGCCTACATACCCTTTAGAGGGATCAAATCCCACGTAGTTCGGGGGTAGAAATGCATGTCACTTTGTTTGTGTTTTTTAGAAAAAATGTTTATTTAATTTATTTGAGAAAAATAAATTTTTTTATTTGGTTTGTATTTTTTATTATTTTTTTTTAAAAACGTTTTTTTTATTTTCTTGTAAAAAAGAGTTTTTCCATTTTATTTCCATTTATCAAAATGTGTCAAAATATTTTTTTTCTTTTTTTGAAAGAGGACCTAAGAAAGGGATAAAAAAATAAAGGAAGAAAAGTAGCACAAATTAAACAAAAAGGAAATCAAAGGTGAGGAGATTTATATGTACCTTTTATCCTTTGAACTCACTTTTAACCTTGAATGCAACAAGTAGAGGTCATTGCATACTGAAGTTGAATGATCACATAAGTCTGATCTTAGATCTGCGCAAGAGGTGTTATGGACAAACAAAACAAATAATAAAACAAAAGGTATACACAGTCACATGCACCAAGAACATCATGTGGATATAGATCAAAGCAACATCACCGACATTAAAGAAGAAGACAAACGCTATTCTTGTGGGTAATGGAATTGACTTTTTTTTGTTTTGTCATTTTAACTTTCTAAAATAATTTAATTGGTTTTTTTAATTTCTCTAAAAAAAATTAATTTTATCTTATAATTAGAACCGGAGGAAATATTACATTACTAATAAGTCTAAATATATGCCTTACATTCAAGGTCAGATCATTGCAGCTGGGACGACTCTTGATAGTCTAATATAATTTATTACATTAATTATGAAACCAATTGTCCAAGGTATTTCTTGATGACAAGTACTATTTTTTTAATGATTTTTTTTTTTCGTTTTTCTTGAATCCTTCTTAATTATATCGTTTTTTGTTTTGAGGTCTCGTACGAAATTTTTTGTTCTATACAAATATTTTCTTATAGTAATTGAATGGAACTTTCCACGAAACTGCATTAATTCGAAATTAAAGATGCATAGATGATAGTAAATGTTGAAGCTTGGGCCGTAAATGCATACATTTCTTTGCCGTGTGGAAATTAAATCAGCGTGAAAATGATAGTTATTGAATACTGACCATGGACTTTGGGCCATTCATTATGAGAGATCAACAAGTTATTACTCTTAGTTAGCTGTGTGTAGAAGCCCGATGATCCGATATGGTCTAATATGATTTAGTCCAATCCAAATAAATAATATAATGAAATTGGACCATGCTATACCAGACTGACTAGTCGAATTAGATTGGTTTTAGGATCAGGTGATCAGCTGGTTGAAAATGGAGGTTTAAGAGAAAGAAAACATGGGAATATGCTCTGATCTTGAATGGATCAGTGAATATGACAATATGTAGAAAAACAGGAGGAGGAGGAGGATGAAAAAGACGAATGATCAGGGCATCTAGAAAAAATGAAACAAGAAACAAGGAACATGTGAGAATCAGAGAAGAAAGGGGAGAGGGGCAGGGGAAGCATTTAACAAACCCTAAGCATTTTTATTTTTCAAAACAATAAAAAAATGAAAAATAGTTTGCTACCACATGTGATTAAAATTGTTGGAGGTGGAGCATTCTCATTGGACAGAGCACATATGAGCCGGTAATTTGAGAGTACGTACGTATTTCTCATAAAGTAATCCATGCCTCCTTTTTTTCCCTTTTTTTCTAAGTATAGGTATCATTCTATATATTGGAGGTAACTTTGTTCGAGGCACTGTCGGACACTAAATGTGGGCCTCTTTCCTAATAGGGATTCGAATCTTAGTTTGCCACATTTTGAGAAACTAGTCCCTTCCACTTGATCCAACTTCCGTTGGTATCCATACCTCATTTATGAAACCAATTACGTGCCTATCGTTTCTTTTCATATTTCTTAAATTTTTCATTTTTTTAGAAAAATAAATATTAAAAATTGATGTACATTTGAAAAAGGCTAAAGTATATTTTTCGTTCTTTAAATTTACATTAGGGTTCATTTTAGTCCCTTAAATTTATAAAGTACATATTTAATCCTAAAAACTTAACACCATTAATATTATTAACAAAATATACTGACAAAGCAAAGTTAACTGATAACTCTTTGATACTGATGAAGCAAGTTTCCATTTTATAAATGAGAAATATTCGCAGGCTAATTGAACAATAACATCTAATTTAATTTTAATTCTAGTTGTTACCCTAAATTTTTGTCGGGAAAAAGGAAGAAAAGTTTGAAAAAAAAAAAAAAACTCCCCACCCCACCGGCTGTCAAAAGCAACCCACTAGCCCCCTTCCATCTAAAAGCTTTGCCATAGAGCGCAATGAAACATCCAATATCCATACGGGACAATTGTGACCAATATCTGGTGGGTTAGAGTGAAAATGGCTGTGAAGCTTCTTGGAAAATGAGTGATGGAATTTACTTTGCCTTGTTTTGTTGAAGATTTGGACATTGTGGGGGCAACAGGACGAAGACTTTAATTGACTCATAGTTTTTTAATATATATAATAACCGCACAGCTTGCGTCGAAATTTCCCCATTCAATTTTTCTTCACTAGAAATTAAATTCAAAGTCGCCCCTCTGAAACTAAGGGATCAAAGCTCATGTGGAAAATTTACTAAGTAACGACAACCATCTTGATGGGAGTGGTTTTGATACTTGAAAATAAGCATTAGTTGCATTCATTTGAAATTAGAGCGCAGATGATAGTGAATGTTGAAGCTTGGGACAGAAGTGCCTACTTTCCTTTGCCATGTTCTGTCTTAGATTGATTAGAAATTAAATTAGAGTGAAAATGATATACTCTCCCTATCCTAAATATAAGACTTAATTAACAATCTTAGTATGTGTTTGGATTAACTTTTGAAAAATAGCTTCTAGAGAAAAAGTGGAGAATAGATTATGAGGAGAATAGATTATGGGAAACCATTATTTTGATAAAATGAGAGTGTTTGGATATTATGATCATAATAGCTTTTTTCATTATCAAATTACTAAAAAGGACATTAACTTTTGTGATAATTACATATAAAGAATAAGATTATATTTTATGTATTATTTAAGGGTTAATGTCCAAATTTAATAGCCAAGTTTTTCCTGAAGGACGTCTGATACAAATAAATTTTGGAAGATGGAAAATAATAATGAACAATTAACAAGGATGTAAATTTAACAAAACTGTTAAATTTGACCTAACGGCGTTAAATTATAAAAGAAGAAAACACCTAACGGCATTAAAAAGTATACATCTTAACCCATTATTTAACATTAAATTTTATAATTAACACCAAAAATGAAATAATTTTGTCTACATGTAATGTTAATTAATTTAACTAAATTTTTTAATATAAATAAATTAGATAAATAAGTCTTATATTAAAGATAAGAATGAGTATTAAAATTTTAAAATTCTAAAAAAAAGAGATAGAGAAAAAACGTTGAAATTCCAAAAAAAAAGAGAGATGAGAGAGAGTGTGTGTGTATGTGACATGGGGCTCACAAACAGAAAAAGAACCAATGAGGATAAGAGGGTGGGGCCCACAAAATGGAAAAAGTAAGAAAAAATAGATTATGCCCAACTCATGGTTTTGGACACCAAAACCATGGTTTGAAGTTAAAATGGATTAATTAGGAATGAGAGGTTGTTTGAATGTTTTTTTAGAAAACCTATATTTGGGTCGAAAATAGCTTTTTTTAAGTGAATCCAAACACCCTCTTAGTTATACTACCCCGGTCATTAATTCAAGATCCAATCTATTAATTTGTAGAGATTAATTAAGAAGCTACATAAATTATTTTAAAATATTTATATTTTATAATTTTTTCTAAGTTAATTTATCTGACTCATATACTGATGTATAATCTAATGGCATATATAAATATTTCAGATAAATCATACAACTCGTATATTATAATTAAATAATTTATTTAATTTCTTTAAATTTTTTAACTGATTCGTATAATCGTATATTAAGCACCGTGTGTAATATAACTATATAACAAAAGACTGGGTGGGTGTCAGGAGAGCATGTATGAATGGTGGATTTCAAATACAGTGAAGCCGTGCTCAGAGTGGGTCCCATTCTTGTAACCTCTCACTTTCAAATACATGAACACAAGAGTTGGCAAGAGAAATGAAACACGTTTTATCACGCGCACCGTACCTCATGGTCAGAGTCAACTGTACTGTGCCGTGTGGAAATTAAAATAGAGTGAAAATGATAGTTGTTGGAATGTGTAAAAATTGCATATATTCTCAGCAATTATCTCTATAAATACTAATAGATTCAGCAGCTGCAACAACTCATCAGTTGTGTGTGTAGCATTATCAACTCAGAGATTTAGTAGTGAAAAAAATGGGGATGATGTTGTTGGGTTTTCTCAGACAGCTTGTGTTAGCTTTATTAGTGTTTGAGCTTTGGCAACTAGCTCCTCATGGATGGAGAGCCATAGGCGCAGAGGTTGGATGCATAGAAAAGGAGAGGGAAGCCTTACTTCGCTTTAAGGCTGCTCTTGACAATGACTCTTCCCATGTCAGATGGTCTTCATGGGGTATCAAAGAGCCCAAGAGAGATTGCTGTCAATGGGAGGGAGTTGTGTGCAACAACCAAACTGGCCATGTCATCAAGCTTCATCTTCCTGCTGATTTTCCACATTTCCTCGTGGAAGGTAAGATTGATGCATCATTGTTGGAGTTACAATACTTGATGTATTTGAACCTTAGTTACAATGATTTTCTTGAACAAAGCTCCATCCCTGAATTCCTTGGTTCACTAACCCACTTAAGATACCTTGATCTCCATCATTGCTATTTGAGCAGAGGAAATATTCCAATTCAACTTGGGTTTCTTTCACATTTACAATATCTCGACCTCTCGGGGAATTTTTTTGAAGGACCAATACCTTATCAACTTGGAAATCTCTCACAACTGCAGTATCTTGATCTCTCCTATAATTTTCTTGAAGGAGCAATACCTCATCAGCTTTTAAACCTATCACAATTGACCCATCTTGCTCTTTCACAAAATAATCTTTCAGGATCAATACCTCGTCAACTTGAAAACCTCTCCCAATTACAGTATCTTGATCTCTCATACAATGTCTATCTTGGAGGAGCAATACCTAATCAGATTGGAAACCTATCACAATTGACCCATCTTGCTTTTTCAGAAAATAATCTTACAGGATCAATATCTCATCAACTTGGAAACCTCTCCCAATTGCAGTATCTTGATCTCTCACACAATTACTTTCTTGGAGGAGCAATACCTCATCAGTTTGGAAATCTCTCCCAATTGAGTTATCTTGATCTTTCAGACAATAATTATATAGGACCAATACCTCATCAACTTGGAAACTTCTCACAATTGAGGCATCTTGATCTTTCTTACAACGGCCTAGAGGATCCCATCCCTTATGAGTTTGCTAGTATGATGAATTCTCTTGAGAATCTAGACCTTGGGTCAAATAAACTTAAGGGCGGCGGACTTGAATCCCTAGGGCATATACGTACTTTACGTCATTTAAACCTCAAAAGTAACCTCTTGAGTGAAAACCTTTCAACAATTCTTCAAAGTTGTCCCAGATTTTCTTTGCAAAACTTAGACTTAAGTGGTAATCAAATCACCGGCACACTTGTTGGCCTTTCCATATTCCCATCTTTAAAGAATTTTGACATTTCATATAATATGTTGAATGGGACAATACCTCAACATTTTCTATTTCCCTCTTCTTTGGTGTCCTTAAATATTCATTCAAACTTCTTAAAAGGTGTTCTCACCAGCTCCCATATGGCTAATCTTCACAACTTAAAATCTTTATACCTATCTGACAACTTATTGACCTTGAGATTTAGCCATAATTGGGTCCCACCATTTCAACTAGAAGCCATTTTTGTGAGGTCATGCAAGTTGGGTCCTGATTTTCCTGAATGGTTGCAAACTCAAAATAACTTCACAGAACTTGATATTTCCAATAATGGAATTTCAGGTACTGTTCCAGAGTGGTTTTGGGGTTTGTTGACACCAAGGCTAAAATACTTGAATGTTTCATGCAATAACATTTCTGGTACAATACCAAATGTTGACATAACATTTACTGAAAACCCTGCTATATTTTTAGCTTCAAATCAGTTTGAAGGCTCCCTTCCAAGATTCTTACAAAATGCAAAAGCTCTTTTCCTGTCCAACAATAATTTTTCAGAACTCCTCCAATTTTTATGTGCAAATGGGTCAATTGAATCATTGATTATGTTAGATTTATCAAATAATCAATTCTTTGGACAACTTCCTAATTGTTGGAGTCATTTCCAATCTTTATATCGTGTAGACTTGAGTCATAATAGTTTTTCTGGAGAACTTCCTACTTCTATTGGTTCTCTACAAACTCTTGGGGGCTTGATATTAAGAAACAATGAGTTCAGTGGAGACTTGTTTATTACTTTGAAAAATTGCTCAAGTTTAGCATTGATAGATGCAGGGGAAAACAAGATCTCCAAACATATGTCTTCATGGATTGGGATTCAATTATATGAGTTGAAAATTTTAATCTTACGAAATAACAACATTTCGGGAAGTTTGTCAGCTCATCTTTGTTCTTTTTCAAACCTTCATTTCTTGGATCTCTCTTTCAACAATCTATCTGGACAAATACCGCAATGCTTCCAAAACTTTACACCAATGGCTGTGAAGAGCTTTGAATCTGCTGATCTTGTGCAAAATTGGTATGTATTCGATTCTGGGGCGGTGTCAATTTTATATTCAAATGATGTCAGTGCATTGCTGATGTGGAAAGGCACAGAACGGATTTTTGAGCATCAATTACTTTTAAAAGGCATTGATCTTTCGAGCAACAAATTAGTTGGAAAAATTCCACCAAAACTAGGAATGTTAATTGAATTGACATCCTTGAACTTATCAAGAAATCAATTAGATGGAGAAATTCCTGCTGAGATTGGACAGTTAATATCATTAGACTATCTTGATTTGTCTAGAAACCATCTCTCTGGTCCAATTCCTTCAAGCCTTGCTCAAATTGATCGTCTTGCAGTGTTAGACTTGTCCTATAATAACCTTGCTGGAAAAATTCCAACAAGCACACAACTACAGAGTTTTTTTTTTTTTTTTGATAAATAAAAGCATCCTTATACAAATCTAGCCTGTATCAAGGCTGGTGTTGCATTCCGACTCGATGATCAACGCTAACTCCCTTGGGGGATTCGGAACGTGATGCAAACCATGTAAGGTATTCAATGCTTGTTTCGCTAACCAATCCGCAGCCTTATTCGCACTCCTGGGAACATGACAAATATCAACCACCCATTCTCTATGAAGAAGAGACTTGGCCTCCGCGATAAGATCACCATCCGGGTGAGCGACATCACCTCCTCCCTGTAATAAGTGTATAACTTCACTGGCATCCGTTTCTAACACAGCTTGACGAGAGCCGCTATCCCATGCCAATTTCAACCCCAAAACAACCGACCAGATTTCTGCTGTCAAGCTATCACCGCGAGGGGCGCGAAACATGAAGCCGCCGGTGTAGGCACCAGCAGAATTCCTAAATACTCCACCACATCCTACTCGATTCGTGATCGAAAACGCACCATCAACGTTAATTTTGATCCAGTCTTTTGGAGGCGGACACCAACCGCTTCCACGGTCAACAATCACCTGTCCATCAATGTTTACACCCTTCAGACACCGCTGGGCAGTCCCAATCGATGAGATAAGTGCAGTAGCCCGATGTTGAAGGGACTCATTAGTCATCACTTTGTCATTAAAAATTCGTTCATTCCTGCGTTTCCAAAACAGCCAACACAATGTTGCAAACCACGCACTCCAGCCTTTATGGTCTCTATCAGCCGAGCCGTTAATGTTCACCTGAATCCAATTCTTGAGGTCTGTGGAAAAGAACCTTCTCTGTTTGATCGCAGGCACCAGCTCTATCCAGAGCTTCTTGGTTTCAGGACAGTCTCTCAATATGTGCAGCAAGCTCTCCGGTTCATTCATGCACCACGTACACACGTCATCCGTACACATGCCACGTCTAGCTCGTTCTGCGTTTGTGAGAAGACGGTTGTGTAAAGCCAGCCACCACAACTACAGAGTTTTGATAGCTCAAGATATGAAGGAAATCTTGGCCTATGCGGAAAGCCACTTGAGATAAAGTGTCTTGAAGGTGAACAACGACAACCTCAAGAATCAGTTAATTCCCAAGAAAATAATGATTCAATTATTTCAAGGGGGTTCTATTGGAGCATGGCATTTGGATTCATTTTTGGATTTTGGGGAATTTTCGGGCCAGTTCTTTTTAATCGCTCCTGGAGGCACATGTACTTCAAGTTCCTCAACAATTTGGCAGATGCTATCTATGTTTTTGTTGTGCTGAATGTGACAAAGTGCAACAAGTGGATTAGAGGCTATTTGGTAAAATACTTTCTTATATATTTATTCTTGCTTTTAGTTTTTGCATGTCTTCTATTAATTAGTCACTATCCTCTATATATTTGTACAGATTTAGCATTTAACTTATAATTTTGTGGTATTATATCTTATAAACAGATGGTCAAGCTTATGTTCTTTCTAATTTTCATTAAGTAGTTAAATCAACTCAACATTCATTGTGCTGGTGTAATACCACAGAAAATAGCAACTCATCACAAACTTAAATTTTGGGAATTAAGTAGTTACATATGAGATGTAACAATAATTATATGAAACTTATTCAATGTTAGGTGTTATGCATAATTATTATGCAACAAAAATAAATATCTATAGGCTACCACTAATGAAATGTTTTGAGAAATTAATGTTAATTAAAATGTGTCTGTTCTTTTAATTTTAATTTTAATTTCTGGTTTCTCCATTAGTCGTAAAAATGTAATCATGATTTTTTGTGCTCCTTAACATCAAGCTACTTTGTTCCTTGAGCAGGAGAAACTAAGATGAACATGTTCAAGCTTAAAGGTTATTGGACTACATGCAGATAGCAGGAGACATGGCATGGGCTGAGATTGTTCCTGGAGAACCAAGTGATTGGAATGATGAAGTAATTGGTAATTACTAAATTAAATAATGGAGTGTTAGAGCATTTGCTGAGCTCTGAGATACTATGTATTGTGTTGTACTGTTTGTTGTATTGTGTTATTATATATTATGATACCAAACAATGATAACCATTATACTGCAAGTTCGATCATAAGATAGTTGTATTGTTTACTCCTACTTTGTTAAATTAGTTGGTACAAAGTTATGGATCTAAAATAACATAGCTGTTTCCTGAGAAAGGGAGAAAAACCAATGATAACAAGAGTTTATAATAGGCACAAGGCATCTAACATTTGTGGGAAATACTTGGTTAAAGTTTGATTTATCTTTTATATTTGTGTATGTGCCGAAAATATTGTGCTCATCGTGATGTGTTTTTATGGCTCATGTTGGAGGTCTCAAATGGGGTCTCACTGATTAACTACTAATTAATTAGTAGTTTTGCCAGTTCAATTTGTATAACTCTGGTTTAGGCATTTTTAGGTGCGTCAGCACCCTCTTTGTGCCCTTGGCTTGTACTGTGTCCTACTCCCTATTATTCCTTTTTTTGCCCCCAAACTAACGTTCCCATTATTCAATTTCAAGTTCAAAATCATAAATAAAAAACATTTTTTTATGGGAAAATGACAGAATTTTTTTTTTGAAATTACAAAATACTAAATTAGGTTGTTTACCAAGAATTAATAATGAAATGACAGGACTTGATAAGTAATTCATAACTTATTTTAGAGAAAATACTTAGTTTAGAATTTTATAATTTCAAATTTCTTTTTCCGTCATTCTTCCTTTTTTTAATTTCAATTTTTTTATTATAACTATTTAGTACCCGATGTTTCTTACCAATTTAGTGTCAAAATTTGTTTTTTCTATTTACAAAATCCAAACACAATATTTTTTTTTATAACACCAAACACAATATTTTAAGAAGGCTGTTTTCTATCCAATATAGATTTACTCTTTTTTTTTTTTGGTATTAAGGTCAGCCAATCGTGGGAAGGGGAAAAATCTAATACCTTGCATAGTTTAAGATTCTTTTTTTGGCCAGAAGGTAAAATTGTTTTGCACTTAATCATTTTTTTTTTGGTCGAAGTTTTGCACATAATTATAAGGAAAAAAGACATTTAAATTCCACTTTAACTTCTAAAACCTAGAAAAACCCATTAAAACTGGCAAATGATAGATAAGAGATGTTGTGAGAATCTGGATTTTTTATGGTTTGGCTTAAAAACCAAAATGCCCTTAAGATTTGTTCTCACCCACCTTGCATAGTTCAAATGATAGATAATAGATGGTTCAATCATAGTTACCACACCCCAACCAGTTTCCTTGATTGATGTGAGGAAGGAGGTGAGTTTTTGCAAGAAAGTTGGAGTGAAAGTTCTTGGGGTTATAGAGAACATGAGCTGTCTTTGCCAACCAATAACATATTTCAAGTTTATGAAAATGACAGGCACAGGCGAGCAGAGAGATGTTACAAGGTGGGCTTTGGACTATTTAAGAGAAAAAGCTCCAGAAATGCTGGAATTGATTGCTTGTAGTGAAGTGTTTGATAGTAGCAGTGGTGAAGCAGCAAAGATGTGCAATGACATAGGGGTGCCTTTTCTCGGTCAGGTTCCATTGGATCCACAGCTCTGTCAGGCAGGTGAAGAAAGGAGATCATGCTTTGCTAATAAAAGTTGTTGTGTGAGCGCTCCTGCACTGAAGAAGATTGTGGAGAAATTATTGGAAAATCAGAGTAATAAAATTGATGTTTTTGACAAAAAATAGTAATAGTTTGGTAAAAATCAATAAGTAATGATAAAATGTGTGAAATGATTGGGTAAGAGTTATGGGTTAAGACCAATTGAGTAATATGATTGACTAAAACAGTAATGATTTTGACAAAAATCGTAATAGTTTGACAAAATCAATAAGTATTGACAAAATATGTGAAAGGATTGGTTAAGAGTTTTGGGTTATAACCAATTGAGTAACGAGATTGACTTAAACATTAATGATTTTGACAAAAATTATAGTGGTTTTAATAACATCATTAATGTTTTAGTCAATCCCGTTATTCAATTGGTCATAGCCCAAAACTCTTGGCCAATTATTTCACATATTTTGTCACTACTTATTGATTTTGTTAAAACTATTACGATTTTTGTCAGAACCATTACTGTTTTAATAAATCTCATTACTCAATTGATCACAACCCACAACTCTTGGCCAATCATTTCACACATTTTGTTAGTACTTATTGATTATGTCAAAATCATTATAATTCTTATCAAAAACATTATTGTCTTAGTCAATCTCATTACTTAATTAGTTTTTAAGTGAGTCTTAAGGGCATTTTGGTCTTTAAACTAAAACATGAAAAACTCATATTCCCGCCCTGTCTCTTCTTTGTCATTTGCAAGTTTGGGTTTTTTTAGATTTTGGAAGTTGATGTGGTATTTAAATATTTTTTTCCATAATTATAAATTGATAGCGAACTAATTTTTGTTAATTATCATTTGATCCTGTTCTTGTTTACTTTTTTTTTTTTGGCCAGCGAGTTTTCGTTAATTATTACTCCATCCAATCCTAATTATAAGATGAAGTTGACTTTTTTAGAAAAATTAAGAAAGCTAATTAAATTACTTTAAAGTATTTATATTTATATTTTTTTTCTTTAAACTAATTAGTTTGACTAATAAATTAATATATAATCTAAGGATATATAATATATGATATAATTAAGTAATTTATTTAGCTTCCTTAATTTCTCTAAAAAAAGTCAACTTTATCTTATAATTAGAACCGAAGATAATATCTTTTTCCCCCAACTATTACCACTTAGAATCTTAACATTGAAATTTCTGAGCTCATTTTTTTCTTTCTTTCTTTTTTGTTTGGCTAGTAAAATTTTTGAGGTTGATAAAGTCATGTGAAAAGATATTTTTTGGGAAATTAATCTTTTATCTCTATAATTTTGACTCTATTATATAGTTCAGGCCCTATAATTTGATTCGGTGTAACTCAGTTTCTATCGTTTTAATTCGGTTGTAACTCAGCCCCTCAAGTTTGACTCACTGCAATACAGCCTCTATAATTTTATAATTTAGTCTTTATGTTTTAAAATATAAGTCAAATAAGATTTAATCATAAAATGTTTAAAGTATTATAGCATGTTTGGATTAGCTTATTTTCTAAGAATAAACACTTATTACGTAAATTGAGATAAAACTCCCCTCACATACTTACATCATATATCGTAAGTCACAATTTATAAGCACTTATTACCTAAAAATAAGTTATCCCAAACCAACGTTTAATTTGAGACTTTAATTATAACAAATCAGACTCGGAGGCAATGATTTGCATCGAGTGAGTGTTTGAGTTTCTTCCAAACCTAGGTTTCAAACCTAGGTTTACGCAACCTAAGACAAAACTCCTCTCACACACTTACCTCGTAAATCGTAAAAGCTATTCTCAAAAGCTAATTCAAACACACACCGAGTAAGAGTGGAGGGATTGTGTTACAAGCAGCCACATACCACGGACTCCCACTTGCCTCGCCTCTCTGTCCATTTTCATTCGATCTTCAATCACACTAAGTGTGTGTATGGATTAGCTTTTGGAGAATAGCTTCTGGAGAAAAAGTGGAGAATAGATTTTAGAGAATGGATTATGAGGAGAATAGATTATGGGAAACCATGGTTTTTGATAAAATGAGAGTGTTTGGATTTTGTGATCATAATAGCTTTTTTCATTGTCAAATTACTAAAAAGGACATTAACTTTTGTTATAATTACATATAAAGAATAAGATTATATGTTATGTAAAGCAGAGTAATCTTTCAGATGAGTATATCCTCTCCTCACCCTCTTTAAAATTCAATTCCTCTTCTTCCCTTTCTAAATTGGATTTGTCACAGAATAATTTTGAGTCGTCTATAGTGTTCAATTGGATCTTAAATATCAGCACCAACTTTATTGATCTTAATCTTCAATTTAACCAATTAGAGTGTCCCATCCCTTATGAATTTTCTAGTATGATGAATTCTCTCAAAAGTCTTAACCTTGGGTACAATCAACTTACGGGTTTATTAAAATCCCTAGGGCATATATGTACCTTATGTTCTTTAAACCTCAAAGCTAACCTTTTGAGTGAAGAACTTTCAACAATTCTACAAAACTTTTCTAGTTGTGCCAGATATTCCTAGCAAGACTTGGACTTAAGCAATAATCAGATCAATAGCACACTTGTTAGCCTCTCCATCTTCCCATCTTTAAAGAATTTTAACATTTCAAGGAATCTCTTGAATGGGACAATACTTGAAGATTTTCGATTACCCTCTTCACTGATGTCTTTGGATATTCACTCCAACTCCTTAAAAGGCATTCTGACAAACTCCCATCTTGCCAATATGCACAACTTAAAATTCTTAGAACTATCTGACAACTTGTTGACTTTGAGATTTAGCCAAGATTGGGTCCAACCATTTCAACTAGAAGCTATCTATGTGACGTCATGCAAGTTGGGTCCTAGTTTTCCAAAATGGGTGCAAACTCAAAAAAACTTCATAGAAATTGATATTTCCAATAATGGAATTTCAGGTACTATTCCATAGCGGTTTTGGGGTTTGTTGACACCAAAGCTAAGATACTTGAATGTGTCATGCAATAACATTTCTGGTACAATACCAAATGTTGACAAAATTTACTGAATACCCTGCTATATGTTTGGCTTCAAATAAGTTTGAAGGCTCACTTCCAAGATTCTTACAAAATGCAGAAGCCCTTTTCTTGTCGAACAATAATTTTTTAGAGCTTCACCAATTTTTATGTGCAAATGGGTCAATTCAATCATTGAGTATATTAGATTTATCAAATAATCAATTATTTGGACAACTTCCTAATTATTGGAGTCATTTCCGATTGTTATCCCTTGTAGACTTGAGTGATAATAGTTTTTCTGGAGAACTTCTTGCTTCTATTGGTTCTCTACAAATCCTTGAGGCCTTGATATTGAGAAACAATGAATTCAGTGGAGACGTGTTTATTAGTTTGAAAAATTGCTCAAATTTAGCATTACTAGATGCAGGGGAAAACAGGATATCCGAACATATGTCTTCATGGATTGGGATTCAATTATGAGTTGAAAATTTTAATCTTACGAAATAACAACATTTCGGGAAGTTTGTCAGCTCATCTTTGTTCTTTGTAAAACCTTCATTTCTTGGATCTCTCTTTCAACAATCTATCTAGGCAAATACCCCAATGCTTCCAAAACTTTACATCAATGGCTCAAAAGAGCTTCGAATCTTCTGATATAGTGGGGTATGTAATAGTCGAATCTGGGGTGGAACGGACTTTATTTTCATTTGATTCAAGTGCATTGCTGATGTGGAAAGGCATAGAACGAATTTTTGAGCATCAAATACTTTTAAAAGGCATTGATCTTTCAAGCAACAAGATAGTTGGAAAAATTCCACCAGAACTAGGAATGTTAGTTGAACAAACATCATTGAACTTATCAAGAAATCAATTACATGGAGAAATTCCTTCGGAGATTGGACAGTTAACATCATTAGACTCTCTTGATTTGTTTAGAAACCATTTCATTGGTCCAATTCCTTCAATCTTTGCTCAAATTGATCGTCTTGCAGGGTTAGACTTGTCCTATAACAACCTTTCTGGAAAAATTCCAACAAGCACACAACTTCAGAGTTTTGATATTTCAAGCTACGAAGGAAATCTTGGCCTATGTGGAAAACCACTTGAGATAATGTGTCCTGAAGATGAACAACGACAACCTCAACAATCAGTTAATTTCCAAGAAGATAATGATTCAATTCTTTCAAGGGAGTTTTATTGGAACATGGCCTTTGGATTCATTTTTGGATTTTGGGGAATTTTCAGGCCAATTCTTTTTAATCGCTCATGGAGGCACGTGTACTTCAAGTTCCTCAACAATTTGACCGATGCTATTTATGTTATGGTTGTACTGAATGTGGCAAAGTGTAGTAGGTGGATTAGAGGCTATATGGTAAAATACTATCGTATATCTTTATTCTTGCTTTCTAGTTTTTGCACTCCTTCTATTGTTTTGTCTCTACTATTAATATTTTCACAAATTTAAGTAGTTATGAGATTTAAATATCATTATATGAAAATTGTCAATATTATGATGTGCATAATTATTATACTATGAAAATAAATATATATAGTCTGCCACTAGTAAAAGGTTTTGAGAAATTAGCATAACATATAAATTAATCATAAAATGCCTCTGTTCTTTCAATTTCAATTTCTGGTTTCTCTACCTGTTATAAAACTGTGTAACTATTATTTTCTGTTTTCGTTAACATCAAGCTACTGTGTTCCTTGCTTTTTGCAGAGAAACTAGGGTGAAAATCTTCAAGCTTAAAGGTTGGACTACATCGGAGCAGGAGACAAGACATGTGCTAAGAGTTTGCTGATGGAAGACCAAGATAGCTGATTGGAATGATAAAGTAATTAGTAATTACTATTATACAATGGAGAGTATGTTGTTGAGCTTTGAGATACTATGTATTGTGCTGTACTGTTTGTTGTATTGTGTTGTTATGAAGATATCAAACAATGATAACTATTATACTGCAAGTTTATAAGATGCCAATCTTAGTTTTTATTTCTTGTTGAATTTAGTTCAAGGATTTTGAATCAAGTGATACTTTGTTTGCAGATTAGTACCAATGTAGTACGGGATTTTGATGTGTAAAAGACAAACAAGTGAGTTAAAAACACTTTATCTCATTGTGAAGGATCTCATCAACCATATGGGAATTTGAAGTTAGGTAATTTGCTAGATTATATTTAATCTTACTTATTCTTACCTTCTTCTGCTTGAATTTACTCATACTTTATTACCTTAAACGTTCAAGAAATTATGAATCTAAAATAACATAGTCGTCCTAAGAAAGCAGGGGGGAAAAACAACGATAACAAGAGTATAATAGACATTAGGTCTTGTACGAAGGTAAAATCTAGTTCTCATTAATTCAATGGTACGTACAGATATATATACAAATCAATACATTTGAAAATGAATGTGAAACCACAATTCGTTTCCTAATTTCCTGACGGCGCGGGATATGATTATTGACTTCTAACACTCCCCCTCAAGTTGGAGCATATATATTGATCATGCCCAACTTGTTACAAAGATATTGAACCCGTGTTCCATTTAAGGCTTTTGTCAGAAGATCTGCTAATTGGTCGTCAGACCGTATGTGCCCTATAGATACAATATTTTCTTTGATCTTGTCACGAATAAAATGACAATCAATTTCAATATGTTTGGTACGTTCATGGAACACAGAGTTCGATGCTATATGAAGTGCTGCTTTATTGTCACACCATAGTTTTGCAGGTAATGTTGTGACAATGCCAATTTCCTTCAAAAGCTGAAATACCCACACAATTTCTTGTACTGACTGTGACATAGATCTGTATTCCGCTTCTGCACTTGACTTTGACACAACCCCTTGCTTCTTACTTCTCCAAGATATCAAATTTCCACCAACAAACACACAGTAACCTGTAGTAGATCGTCTTGTGGCCTTTGATCCTGCAAGATCCGCATCACAAAAACACTCGACTTTAGTGTGCCCATAATCTGTATAAAGAATACCAAGACCTGGAGAACCTTTCAAATAATGCAAGATATGTTCTAAAGCTTCCCATTGTGCCACTGTTGGTGATGCCATGAATTGGCTGAGTCTACTGACTGAGAAGGTTATATCAGGACGAGTTACTGTTAGATAATTTAGTTTCCCAATAAGTCTTCTACATCTCTCAGGAAATAGAAACGGCTTTAATTTCTCTGGATCAATCTTCTTCTTCAAATCATCAGGAAGCTCATCAAACATATTAGCATCAAGATCTAGAAAGGGATTCGGAATCATGGGGATGTTGCTTGGTGCAGATCCAAGTTTTCCAGTCTCCTTTAAGAGATCGAGAACATACTTTCTTTGAATCAAAAGAATACCTTTCTTGCTTCTCAAAACCTCAATACCAAGGAAGTACTTTAATGATCCCAAATCTTTAGTCTGAAAGTGAGAGTTCAGGAAGATTTTAAGTTCTGAGATTCCAGAACAATTACTTCCTGTAATCACAATATCATCAACATATACTACGAGAAGAATCATGCCTGCATCAGATTGTTGGTAGAACACAGAGTGATCACACTTGCTTTGACGTAACCCAAACTTCTTGACCACATTACAGAATTTATCAAACCAGGCTCGAGGACTTTGCTTTAGACCGTACAATGACTTCCGGAGGTAGCACACTTTCCTATTCTCCCCCTGAGCAACGAACCCAGGTGGTTGCTCAATATAAACTTCTTCCAGAAGATCGCCATTCAAGAAAGCATTCTTAACATCTAATTGATGCAAATCCCAATGATATGTGGCCGCCAAAGAAACAAGAAGACGAACTGAAGTGAGTTTGGCTACAGGAGAGAAAGTTTCAGAATAATCAAGACCATAAGTTTGGGCATAACCTTTTGCAACAAGGTGAGCTTTTAGTCTTTCCAAAGAACCATCAGCCTTAGTCTTAACAACAAATACCCATTTACAGCCAATAGCTTTCTTACCAGGAGGGAGATCAACAAGAGTCCATGTACCAGCTGTTTCCAATGCCAAGAGTTCTTCTTCCATTACGGCACGCCAACCAGGGTGAGCTAGGGCTTGGTGAAGAGTAGTAGGGGTGAATATGGAATCAAGGGTGACCACAAGTGAAGAAGAAGTAGGAGACAAATGCTGGTAAGACACGAAGGAGGATATAGGATAGGTACAGTTAGCATATCTTGTGGGAGTACAACGAGGACGAGTACCTTTTCGGAGGGCAATAGGTAGGTCAAGAGAGGGATCAACAGCAGAATCAGGAACAACTGGATCAAAGGCAACAATAGGAGGATCTAGGGGAGCAGGAACAGAAACCAAGGTGTTATGACCAGAATCCGTTGGCGAAGCAGTGATTGGTGACAGCAAAACGTTGGTTGCATCAGCATCATTGATGATATCAGGTTCTGGTACAGCAGCCTGCACTGGTGAGAGTGGGACACGATAAACCAAGACATCATTAGACTCAGCAATGACAGATGGAGATTCAGAAGAGGTCGAAGATGTGAAGAAAGAAGAAGACTCATGAAAGATTACATCAGTGGACACAAGGTAACGACAGAGATCAGGAGAGTAACATCGATAACCTTTCTGAATTCTAGAATAACCAAGGAAGACACATCGTAGGGACCTGGGATCAAGTTTACTGACACTTGGACGAACATCCCGAACAAAACAAACACAACCAAAGAGTTTTGGATCAATAGGAAACAACTTAGTTGTGGGAAACAGGATGGAATACGGAATATCCCCACTAAGAACAGCCGAAGGCATGCGATTTATGAGAAAACAAGCTGTAGAAACGGCATCAGCCCAAAAAATTTTAGGGACAGAGGAATGAAACATGAGAGCTCGAGCAGTTTCCAAGAGATGTCGGTTCTTTCTTTCAGCAACACCGTTTTGAGCAGGGGTATCAACATAAGAGGATTGGTGAAGAATACCATGACTTTGCACGTACTCGGTGAATGGGGCGAAAAAATATTCTTTTGCATTATCACTACGTAAGATTTTCACAGGAGTGTTAAACTGGGTTTGAATTTCAGCACAGAAATTACGAAAGTGAGTAAATAATTCAGAACGCTGTTTCATTAAGTAAAGCCAGGTGGTTCGGGAAAAATCATCAACAAAAGTGACAAAATAACGATAACCAGTTTGAGACAAGACTGAACAAGGACCCCAAACATCAGAATGTACTAACTCAAATGGGGACGCAGCTCGTTTGTTGACACGAGGTGCCAAATGAACACGATGGTGTTTGGCAAACTGACAGGACACACAATTTAGAGCAGATACAGAAGAGAATTGAGGATACAATTTTTGAAGAGATGACAGACACATATGACCTAGACGACAATGAATTTCAAATAAAGAAGACCCACCAGAACAAGCAACATGACGTGGCACCTGATCATCAAGGATGTAATGGCCACCAGATTCATAGCCCTTACCAATAACCTGCTTCGTTGTGAGATCCTGAATCAAACAATGGTCAGGAAAGAGTGTAATAAAACAGTTTAATTGTTGAGTAAGTTTGCTAATAGACAAGAGATTAAAAGCAAGGTCAGGAACATAAAGGACAGAGGGTAAAGAAACAGCCGGGGTAGGTCTGACAATGCCGGATCTGAGAACACTCGAATAAGAACCATTGGTAATAGTTATACTAGAGCGGTTGACATAGAGTGTATACGAGGAGAACAAAGTTTTATTACTTGTCATATGATCAGTTGCACCGGAATCGATAATCCACTTTGAGGAACAAGTGGCAAGGCTAGAAGTGATGTTACCCATAGCAAGAGCACTTGAAGATCCAGACTTAGATTCATTCATCATCAAATAAGGAGATTTACCAAACAGCAAAGGTAAAATGACAACAAATTCTCAGAGTAAGAACAAGAGAATCACACAATCATAAAATATCCAAATGAGGCTTCAAGGTCTTCCAATTATAATAACAAACGTCACACGCGTGACCAGATGGAAATTTCTCACAACCAGAAATATCCCAAACGATGAACATAAGCCGTCGGATGAACAGTAAAAGTGCAAGGTGAATAGTAATCGTGAGTGAATAGTACCTCAAATGAACAGTAACAGTGCCAGATGAATAGTAACCTTGAGTGAATAGTATCTGAGATGAACAGTAACCGTAAGTGAATAGTCCTCAGAAATTTTTTTTTAAGAGGGACCCACACAGAGGAAACACCGAAAGAATTTCCTTACTACTACTTTCTTAGCAAATATCCAAAAAAGGTGAATCCAAATCAAGTCACAAAATGCCAAGACTTCACAAATGGAATTCCACGTCAACAAATTATACTTGTGATTAGAAAAGTACCAAATTGAACGGACAAAAAAGAGGAGCTGAAACACCACAGAAGGAGTAACGAAGCTTCCTTGTTGAATGTTGAAACCGGGTGTGAGGAACAAAGCTCAAAAAATCAAACAATCTTGGATGGTCACGAAACTTTAGGAGGAGGAAGAGGAAGCTCAGTCGATCAATCTGCTGCAATCGCCGTCGCAAAAGGTGGCCGGAACAGTGTTCACGCGCGGCACGTGTATTTAGATGGCGGTGATGGTGACGGCGCGTGAAGGCTCACGCGCAGGCGGACGGTGACCAAACTTCGGGATCTGACCGATCTAACGGCTGGGAACACGGTGGTCTGGCGCGTGTTGGCCAATGACACTCCGGCGACGGTGGATCTGAAGGACCAAGGAAGCTTAGTCACCGGAAAATATGGAGGTTCTTGCCGGAAAACTTGAAATCAGACACAAGACGGAGAACAAGGCTCTGGTACCATATACGAAGGTAAAATCTAGTTCTCATTAATTCAATGGTACTTACAGATATATATACAAATCAATACATTTGAAAATGAATGTGAAACCACAATTCGTTTCCTAATTTCCTGACGGCGCGGGATATGATTATTGACTTCTAACAGGTCTCAAACTGGAGTCTCACTTACAGAGTGGCAGAGGTTTCATCCTCTGTTTTTGGATTGAGGTGAGAGCAATGACGTGTTGTGGTTCTGCTTTCTATTTCCAAGTCAGTTTTTTTATCTCTTTTTTCTTGTAAAGAGAGAAGGAATAAGGGAACATAAAGTGAAGATGAAGAGCACAATAGCATATTATTCTCTTCGTTTTCTTATTGTTCTTATATTGTTCATTCCTGTGATCTTGTGTTTGTAATCGGGGCTTGTTTTCTACTTCAAAGGCTATCTTCCCAGCAACTTGTGTTTTTGATATTGTGTTCACTATAACTTCTCAAAGACAGTACTTTAAAAAATTTGTTATTTGCGTCTATGAGTACTTAATTTAAGGTACGAGCATATATATGATTCTGCGTGTCCTAGACACTTTAAAGTAGCTTATTGGTGCGGTGCAAGTTATTTATTTTTATATGTCATGTTTTCTAATTTTTTGGGTTGAGAAGTTACTTATAAAAATTTAATAACAAAGTATTCCTAACTTATACATTTATTAATTCTTATGTCATTTTTGCTAATGATGCATGAGCTTATATATAGTTATACTTCATAATTAGTTGAGTATTAATGCTGATTCTTAAGTCACTTTAGACTTGAGATTAATCTTCTTCGAAACTTAAACGTAAAAGATTCAATAAGTGTGCTTCCTAGAATTTGAACTTATATCAGAGTGGGGTACTTACCACCTTAACCAACAACTCATTTGTTCATAATATACGTTTTGAGGTTTGATCTAAGAAGCATTAAACATTGGGCTGTATCATAGGCTTATCAGACAGCGAGCCCATTTTGGCCCATGATGTCGCTTCTGTCACTAAAGCAATCAATTAAACTAAGTTACAATTAATTATATAGTTTAGGATCAACCTAGGTCATTCTTCAAAGAAGCAAGCTATGAGTTTTCTTCAGGATTGATTTTTTAGTGATAAAAGATGCAATAGAATGGACATAAATTATAATGCAAGACACTACTATCTAAATACAATTAAATTAAGTAAATGCACTAATGCAATTGACTCTAAAGCTTTTATGAGAATGAGACTAATTTATATGAATTTGAATGCAATTTTTGAGAATTTTTTTTATGAAAGAGGTATTTAAATCCTAAGCGAAGAGATTAATTAAAAGCAAGAGAAACAACAACAATTCAATTCAGTTATGATAATGAAGTGGAAAACTTAAGATTCACATGGATTTAGCTTAGCTCACATTAATTAATTAGACCAAAGGGAGGTTAATGAAAGATTAGAATTAATAAATTTAATCACCTAATTGAAACATGAGAAACCCTCAAGTTCAATAACACCTAATCTACTAGAAAAATCATAATGGAAAAAAGCTCTAGTTAATTAAATCCATAAAAAACCAATCATAATTCATTTTAAAATAATTTTAAAAATCTTGTTTACAATTGTTAAATTGAACAACGAGACAATTAACAAACCCAATCAAACAATTAAGAGGATAAAATAAATTGACAATTAAATTACTAATAAAAACTCAATTAATAATTTAATTGACAATCTAAAAGTTTGCAAACAAAAATTCCAGTAATTGTCTTAACACAAATCAATCCAAAATATCATTCTAATTTAAAAGAAGTATGTCAACAATCTAAAACTAAATTGTTTTCAAACATCACAATTAAACAATCTCAAATCTTAAAACAAATTGATAAAAGGAAAGACACTCCATTGTAGTCTTTAAATGTAAGTCCCAAACTCTAACTTCCTCTATCCTCCTCCCAAATTATCTCCCAACTAGCTTAAGCTGCCATGAATTTATTCTCTCCTCCAAGCTCCTTCATGCTTCCATCTGCCATTGATGAATGATAAGTGATGATAGAGATTAAGTGTGTGTTTGGTGGGGGCATTTGGGCCCCCATAAGCTCAGTGACTGAGCAAAACGCCAATAGGCCACTGAGAAAAAAAATTTCACGCGTTTGGTGGGCTCAACGATCAAAATAGCGTCTGGACATTTTAATAGCTTTCATTCAAAGCTACCTGAGGGAGCTTATTACAGAGCGATTGAAATTAATACTGTTAGTTTGCATTTAATACATCTGTCAATGTTTTCTCTCTCTCCTCTCCTCTCTTCTCATCGGCTCACACTCCCTGTGTTTGAACTTGTAAAAATCTCGAATAAATCCAGTCGCCTCTTCCTCTGCACGATCTTCCCTCTCTCGCCGGCCGAAGGTGGTTGTTTAGCTGGATCTTCACCGTTGCTCGAGGTGCGTTTTGTGGGTGTTGTCGTGAGTAGTGGTCGGCGGTGGTTGGGCCTGTCGCTCTTCCTTCCGGTAGCTCGAGTTGTGAGTCGCCGGCATTGATGCAGGACAGCGTGTTGTGGACTTCGGTGGGGAGCTTCTGAGCTGACAGTGGCCGATCTGTGATTTTGCTCCGTCAAGAGTGGATTTGCTGTCCGTCGATCGGTGCCGTCATCATCTAGTCTCTTCCCGTCGAGACGCCGCTGTGAATCCGAGTCTCTGCTTCTCCCATTGGTCTACTCCGGTGCGTTCTTCATTGTTGTAAGGCCTCTTAACTCACTTTTATGGAAGTATATGAAGCTGCATTGGTGATTCTGGTTTGCTCCGATCTGGTAGAATGATTCTGTTTCTCTTCTTCTCCCATTGATGAGTGTTTGTTGGCTCTGTTTTTTTTATCAAAGTTTGTAGGCTCTGTTTCATTTTTTAATTTTTAAGCCATTATTAGATCTCTTCCCGTCAACACGCCGCTGTGAATCCGAGTCTCTTTTTCTCCCATTGTCTCTTGTTGTCAGTCATCGTAGCCTCACCACAGGTAAAGTGATATACTTTGGCTCACTTGTCTTTCGCCTTTCGTTCTATTACTCTATTTGGTATGAAATCTGATTGATATATATATATATATATATATATATATAATATCCGACATGGGCTGGCAGGAAGATAAAAGAGCCCTTACTTCTCAACTCTTTCATAATCCTTCAAAACTCTGCGTTCCAGGTAATTAAGCATGCATTATCTACCACACTATCAACTTGATTTTTGTTTTCACTTTAAAATGCTTATCTTTCCGATCGACTCTCGCGGCTTTCGTCAAATTGCTTGGATGAATCAGATCCCACTATTTTTCATTTTTCTGTATATCTTGAGTATTTGATGGTTGGTTCCGAGCTTTCCCAAGTTGAAAGTTTCCGTGAAGAGTGAAGATAGCGAATTCGAAATCAATTTTAAGGACTAAGAAACAGATTGAATGTTATGAGTATTAAATCATACGATTACTGTATTGTCTGTCGGCATTACTGTGTCGCTTCTTTGCGTTTTTTCCCTGTTGTGTGTTGGCATTACTGTGTCTCTGTTATGTTTAAGAATCATAGCATTTCCTTTTGTAACAGAAAGTTTTGCCCTTTCTCTTTATTTATTTTGTTTATGAATTATGATTGTAGTGATGGAGTTCATGTGCGCTTGAGTGTAACCTCAATACCCAACTATGGACATATCATTAAGTTTTAAAAATGTTATATGAAACAGACCATGTAAAATTGATCAATAAAAAGGTGCCTATCAATTGTAGTTCAACGAAGAAGCTACATTTATTCTTGACTTTCAATTTACTCCACGTTTTTCTTTTCTTTTTTGTTATATAACTGTAGGACTAGTTAGATTCAAGTATATCAATATAGATTAAGGGGGGAACTGTTAAGAAAGAGTTTTTATCAAGAAACACCATCTCATCTAATCATTTTAATTGATTTAGGAGTTACCTCAATATATCTTTTCTGAAACCTTGCATCTTCCATCCTACGAAATTCATACTTATCAATTTGTATTAATAATTTTTATTCAATGATGTTGTGTTTTAGCCTTCATATTAATTCATATTAATAAAAACATGCATTTAGTGTTGTGTGTGTGTAATGGTCAATTTGTACGTTTCTGGAATGGTTGTTTTAAATTATGTTTGTTTGGGGTGCGACTATTGTTGAAATAGTGGCATAGCAATATGGATAAAGCTGTTTGGGATGATGCGACAATGGAAACTTTTGTGTATGCCTGCGTTGAGCAAATTTACAAAAAAGAACGCCAAGGGTTGCATTTTACAAAGGATGGATGGAAGGCTATCGTCGCTACATTTAATGAGAAGACTGGGAACGAATATACAAGGGCACAATTGAAGAATAGGTTTGATATCCTTAGGAAAGATTTCAAGGCTTGAGAATCCTTAATCAAAGAGACCGGTGTGAGTAGAGATCCTACAGGTAAAGTCGTCACATCAAAAGAGTGGTGGCAACGGAAAATACAGGTAGCAGAAAATTTAGCGGCTTATACAATTAATTGTTTTCCTCTCGACTAATTCGTTTTGTTTAATTAATTAGTTTTTTTTGTTTTGTGTGGTTGCAGGAGAATTCAGCATATCGAAAGTTTAGACACACAGGCCTCAAGTTTGAAAGCAAACTAAGGATTATATTCAAGGATGCTATGGCGACCGGCGAGGATGTTATTGCACCGCCTTTTCCAAATCCACAGGCACAGACAGAAGATGCTGAGAATGAAGATGTGTACAGGCCAACAATGCATGAAGAAGAAGGGTCAGGGGATAGCGAAGATGATCTGTTCGGTGCTAACCCCGTGCCTAGTACCGGAGTGACTGATGAGCTTGCTAGCATTGGTCTAACAACAAGCACTCCATCAACTACTGGTACTGCGTCAGGAAGTCGGGGTAAGAGAAAGGTGGGTGAGGGGTTTGGACAGAGAAAGAAGCAGAAAGGGGCAGCTTCAAGACAGATCGCGGATGCAGTTAGTATTATGGGATTTGCATCCAAGGACAGTGCGGCAACATTAGATGCTATTAAAGAAGTTAGTGTCAATGCTGTTGTGACTCAGCTGTTTGGCATTGACGAACTCATACATGATGAGGACTTTCGTCACCGCTGTATCGACCTGGTACAGGATAAGACAAACCGGGAAACGTTTGTGTCAATCTGTCAACAGAACATGGATTTCGTTCTTCCGTGGTTGCGCTATAAGATTTATGGCTCTTATATGTACCTAAACTATGTTTTATTATGTGTGTGACTTCATGACATTATATGACTTCATGACAATATGCTTTATGAAAGCTATTTTATGCCATTATCACTTCAATCTATTTACTGTATGCCTTTCAGTCCTGATATATTCATTTTATTTCTTCCATTACTCATAATTGAGTTTTTAATCACACTCACAGGGTCCATAATCAATGGCAAATTCGAACAATCAACACTTACCTGACATGGTGGAGGAAGATGACCAGGAACGGCTTATATCTCTTTTAAACGGGGAATGTGATGAGTACGAACAAATTACCGCTTTGATCTGTCAATATTGGATGCCTTTCATGTGCAAAGAACCCCGCAAAACAAGTGCACGCACTGGTCGATTATGTGTGCAAGAGGTATTAGCAACCCATGGTTCACGCTGTTATGACATGTTTAGAGTGGAAAAACATGTCTTTTACAGCTTGTGTCATAAATTGGTCGAACATGGCTTATAGAATTCAGTGAATGTTGGGATCGAGGAAATGGTTGTCATGTTTTTTATCACCGTTGGCCATGGGATAGGCAATAGGGTGGTACAGGAACTCTTTCAACATTCAGGGGAAATGGTCAGTAGACTTTTGCACAAGGTATTAGATGCTTGCATGAATCTAGCTCGGGAAAATATCAAACCGAGTGATCCCGAATTCACTGTGTGCCACCCAAAGATAAAAAATGATCCCCGTTATTATCCATACTTCAAAGATGCTATTGGAGCAATAGATGGAACGCACATTAGGTGTGTGATCACTGGTGGCAATCGGGAAAAATATATCAGCAGAAAGGGATATCCAACGCAGAATGTAATGGCTGTATGTGATTGGGATATGTGCTTTACGTTCGTGTCGGCGGGCTAGGAAGGTACTGCACATGATGCTCGTATGTTTAAACATGCTGTTTCAAATTCAGCTATGACCTTCCCTCATCCACCTGCAGGTATATTTCAGTTACCTTCATGCCAATTACTTTAACGCCATGCCGCACTTATATTTATCTAACAGTTTGAATTGAATTCAACATTTATTAGGAAAATATTATTTGGTTGATGCTGGCTATCCGACACAACTAGGTTACCTTGGTCCCTATAGGTGTGAGCGTTATCATATGCCAGAATTTAGCCGCCAACCCGGATTTAGAAATGCTAACGAGACATTTAATTTTTATCATTCTAGTTTGAGGTCAACTATAGAAAGGACTTTCGGAGTATGGAAGAATCGATTTTTTTTTGTTACAGAACATGCGTAAATATAGCTACCAGACACAAGTTCACATTGTTTGTGCAACAATGGCCCTACATAATTTCATTAGGAGAAATGATGTTCGAGACGTGGTGTTTCGCCAGGATAAAGCTGGGAATCTCGTTGATTTAGATAATAATAGCGTAGATGAACAGCCTTCCGCGTCAAATTATGGTAGGCGATCTTCCATTCAAATGAATCAGTTGCGTGACTCAATTAGAGACCACATTGTACGAGACATATGATACAAGTTGTTATGTAATATTTTTTGGACAAATTGTGTTAATTTTAAATTCCAATTTTCCCAACTTTAACTTTTATAAAAAAAATTTTTCAATTTCAAATTTAATTTCTTTCTTACTATTCTTTCTAAAATCACTTATGCTTAAGCCAATCCAAATAAGGTTGTAAAAGCTAAATTGACAAACTCCATTTTTTCAATCGTCAATCCAAATATAAATCATATTACACAATTAGGCTTTTACCAAAAACAAGATTACCAAAAGCTAAATGGACAAACTCCATTTTTCCAACTGCTGTTCCAAACACACACTAAATGGATATGAATGGAATGGTGGTGGGATCCACGTGTGAATGATAGAGGAATGAATGGAATTGGTTAATGGAAGTGAAGGTGGGGCCGTGGGTGTGTGTGTGAGGAAATGCCCAGATGGTGATGATGAATTCATGGCGCGCCTAATAGATGGCCAGTCCATGTCTCTTTTTCTTCAGCGTGGCAGCGTGTTTTTGCGAGAAAGAGAGGCCCCGGCTTTCAATGAGAGAGTCTTTTTTTAGGGGCCGGCAGATAGGTTAATTAACGGGAGGAATAAGAGGATGTAGAGTTTTGAGGTCTTGAGCCCATTAAAATTTAAGTGATCTAATAAAACTTAATTATTAGTTTTTTTTAGCTTCTAAAAAAAATTCTGCATCATAAGATCTTCTAATATACTTTTTCTTATCTTGAAAGAATTAAATAAAATCGTGATCTATTATATATTTGAAAATATTATTCAATCACAAGATATGCAATCAAAATATTAATAATTTAAACCCAATAATCTCATAATTAATTTATATTTATATTATTTTCTAAAATTGGCTAACAGTCCAAATATTATATAATAAATTCAAATTAGCTCTCCAAAATAAATAAATAAGATGAAATAAAATATATTAAATTTAGAATTTATCAACCCACAATATCGGATCTCCAGGTGTAGCTTCTATAGAAATGGAGATTCCACGGATATATTCATAATTTAATACTGTTTCTATTTAATACTGTTTCTATGAAATATTTTTTTATGGAAGCATAAGAAAAGTAATAACCTGAAGAGTATAGCCTCGAGAGGATGACTCTGATATTATATAGGATTGAACATTTTTTTGGCCAACGCAGAAACAATGTTACGCCAAGCATCTTGGTGCAACAATTAATTTATAAATGTGTGACACATTAATGGTCTCATTATCATCTCCTAACATTCTCTCAAGTCATATCTCAATATGCAATAATGCTATAACTGCAAGATTAAAATTTATCCAAGCAACTGTTTCGTGATTGCCCATGTTATCGCGATCAAGTTTTTGGTTAGTCTTGAAGCTCGTTTTTTAGGCTTCCTCCATGGAAAAAATTGATGAGTTATAAGAGTCTATTTTTCTTTTCATATTTCTCCAATTCTCCTGTATTTAATTTTATTATTTTTTATCTAAAATTTTAAAATGTTAACTTTGAAATATATAAACAAAATTATGATATTAAAATTTTCATTTATTATCATATTATTGTGGTAAGTGGTGACAATTAAACTTATTATGAGTTTATTTCTTTTATATATATACACATATTTATTTCTATTTAATTTTTATTAAATTATTACATTACCAGCTTGACTGTAACCCCCGCTTCGATAATCAGGCCGAGATTAGCGTTTGAACGAGTTTAATAATTGAATAAGAGATCCGGAGTAAATAAAAACTTTTTAAAACACTTGTACAAATAGATCTCCGTTCATTCATTTATAAAATCAATAGGCCTATTTGGTTTATTACATATATAATATCAAAGTATCAGCACAATTCCCGACGTTCACTCGGGATAATAACATTAATCCAATAGTTTATACAAGGCATCATTGCCCATCTCAATATCCATACAGGGAATTACGCAAAACTAAAATACTATAAATCTGTTCAATATATACATTTGTCCAAAATGATAACCAGTTCAGTATAAAACCAAAATATCTAACTAAGACTACCGCCGGCAGTCCTCATCGTCCATTGCCACTTGCTTGCTCTTCGATCCACTTGCCCTGTCTAAAAATATTATTTGGAAAGAATGAGATATTAGAGAATCCCAGTAGCAACAGTTTACGTATATGATGCATATATACAAAGCAAGTAAACATATATCACAATGCAGCAATCAATATTCAAGGCCGGGCTTTCGCCATGTTCCCTTCACTATATACAAGGTCGGGTTTACGCCACGCCCCTTCACTTTATCTGTATTCGAGTCCGGGCTTTCGCCACGTCACCTCACTGTATCTGTAATCAAGGCCGGGCTTTCACCACGTCCTTTCACTGTAACTGTATTCAATGACTAATGCAAACAAGCAATGCAATATACATGATATAGGATAAAGTGTCACTACCTTGTTCTTTTCGTCCTTGATCAGGCATAGGCCTTCTACGATCCGGGCAAATATCGAATCCTATAGTCATAATTAAGGACGACGCGTTATCACTTATTCCAGTACTCAAATGACTTCAAAACACTTAGTTTTGGTTATCATTAAAGTCCATTAAGTAGCTATGAAAGTCTCTAACAATGGCCTAAAGGGATTGGGAAGTACTATCTCAAAGACCACCCTTTTTAGTGTGCCTCGTAAAACGTGCCGCTTCCGGCTTCCGACTCGGTTCTAAAGTATTAAATGTACAAGAAATAGGTCATAACCTATCCAAGTATCATTTTAGACTCTTCCATAGTGTTTCTTGTGGTTATATTAGTCTATGGTGAAAATTTACCAAAATCCCCCCGGGACCCCGGCCCGACCCAGCCGTACCCGGCCCGGTGGCACGTTTTCCCAAAATTTTGACCAAGGCTATTCTGACGTATTTTCGCCCAAGGAATCCATTTCCGAACTTGAAATCACCAAAATCATTTTCAAATTACGAAAATACCCTTGACAACCCCTATTTAGGGATTTCAGTGGCGTTTTCATAATTATGCTTTTTCGGCCTCTACCGAAAAAGTGCCCAACTGTAACCTCACATAGTTTTGCCCACTGAATCCAATGGAACCCTACATTTCATGCAAAACCAGCTCTTACCCCTCAGAACAGTGCTGGCCGAAAGTTTAGGCAAAAATTGGAAAAATTAGACTTTTGTGTCTTAGCTTCCAAAAATTATAACTAATTCTAAAAAAATCAAAATGGGGTGATCCCAAAGCCCATTGAAATCTATTTAAATCCCCTTTACTATAAAAATATGGACCATTACCAGAAATTATCATAAAAATCCAGAATTCAAGAAATGTTCACACTGCTCCAGAATTATTCCCAGATTTAACATCAAACTTTGCATAGTCATAACTCCTAGCTCAAAAGTCGAAATTATATAAATTATATATTCATTTTGAAGCTTGGCATGTAGACTTTAAGATTGGAAAGTTTTGTAATTTTCCAACACCATTTGCTATTTTAAAACGTCCATGCAAGACCACTGCCAGCACAAAGTTTTTCACTTACCAAATTAACTTGCAACTTTTCAATCCAAGTTTCCAATCAACTTCTATCTATCAAAGATACATCTCAAAACACCATATCCATGACAACAACAACTCAAACACCACAAGACCCTAATTTTCGAAAATAGGGTTAAATTCCCAAAAATTCCAACTTAACCAAATGACCACAAAACTTATATCAAAATGCTCAACTTACTCACCTCTTTAACTTTCCCAAAGGAGTTCCTTGGTTCACCAAACTCTATATTTCCTTGAGAGCTCAAATCACCACCAATGGAAAATCTAAAACCATAGAATTGAAGCTCTCAACACAAGGAACAAGATTGAAGAAGAGAGTTTTTGCATTAGAGATCACTTGGAGGGTCAAAATGGCAAGAACTTACCGTTGCTCTTCCTCTTTTTTCTCTAACCTTAAGAGCTTCACAAACTCACTCTCTCTCTCTCTCTCTCTCTCTATTTTTCTTTGGTATTGTATGAAATATGGTTTGAAAGAGGGAGGAGAATGTTTTTATTAATTTTGGTCATCTTTCTTCTTAGCCATAGATCTAATCAAAGGTTGAGATCTCTCCACCTTTCATGTATACCATCCCTCCAACCATATCTCCCACCATACTCTCTTGCTTTAGGCCATACTCTTCCAACTTTATGCCATGCCTTCACATCATTTATGTCTTCTTGCCTCTTAGCCCTTGATCTCATCAAGGGACCATAATGTGGCACTTGTCACAAGCACATATCCACCAAGAATAATCCAATTATGCATTTTCCTTTATTTTCCTTAATTAATTGAAATTAACTCCAATTAATTGGAAAATAATTAATCTTGGGCTAAATTGGCAAAATTATGATTTTGCTATCACCTTTGTAATTTAATTCAGTTCTTGAATTAATTTGCCCATTTCCTTATGAATATAAATATTTCAAAATTCACAAGATCTAATTTCCATGAATATTCACTATAATCATCATTAGCCTTTAATCAAAATTTGGGACGTTACATTGACCAAACAATCTGACTGATCCGACCATCTGAATCATAATCCGCTAACTATTCCGACTCGACTTACAATCCAACTTTTAAAACATTGGTCACAACAAGAAAATGTAAAGTTTATGGTGTAAAAAAAAAATTTAAGTTTATATATGTAAAAAATATCTCTGGAGGAATATTATTTTACATAATAATTTTTAACTAATATTTATAACATATTAATGAACATTTATTAATTGTTAATATGTCTTTTATTGCATCCCTTTTTTTAGCAAAAAAAATTACATCTTTTTTGTTTTGTGAAAAAAAATGTATCTTTAGCTTTCACACAAGATTACTCTAAGAAATCAGGGGCACATTCATTTTGGGTATTTTTAGTAAAAGAAAAGGAGAATGTAATCTTCTTTTAGAGAGAGAGAGAGAGAGAGAGAGAGAGAGAGAGTACGATGTAAACAGCTATTCTTATTCAGATCAAATTGGTGTTGCATCTAAGCAAAGCCTTTCTAATTATGGTTAAGAAGCTTGCCAAACTACAAGAAGACAACTATCCATATTTAGTAGATCAACTACCTGTTTTTATTTCATACTTCCTAATCACAATGACAAATGGATCTCTGAAGATCCCCTGAAACTAAACATATGTAATGAGATAAAACACTAAACATATTAATTCATATATTTTAAAATATTTGTCACTCTTAAATTTCAATAAAACATTATTTTTTCCTGACAAAAGGTCAAACATTATTAAACAAAGTCAAGCGATCGGGCACTAAACTTGGGCCTACAAAGTACAAACTACCAACAAGACAACTTGTATAGATGAAAAACGAAAAGAAAAGTTGGAACGTGCATAAAGTTTTTAAAACAGCCCAAGCAGAAAAAAATATGAAAACAAAAACAAGCAATATCTGCGACCGAATGGTAGGATATTGATGTGGCCCAATGCAATCTCAGCCCATTTATTCAATAGTGATCCTTTGCACATCTAAGCAACATATATGTTCCTATTACTTTCCGGGTTAATACAGTATTTGATCTTTATAATTTATCTTGATGTTGATTTTTGTATCTGTAGTTTGAAACCACAAGTTTTAATCTTTTAAACTACAAGGACCAATGTTATATGCGAAAATAAATTTAAAGGATCAAAACCTAAAGTTATAGAACTTAAAGTGTGTGTTTGGATTAGCTTTTTTTAATAGCTTTTACGACTTACGAGGTAAGTGTGTGAGAGGAGTTTTATCTCGGGTTGCGCAAACTATGGTTTGAAACCATGGTTTTGGAAGTTCCCAAACACACACAAAGACAAAATGAGGGCATATTATAAGAATTAAATATTGTATTAACTTTTTTTTTCCTTTGCAGAATTGCAATAAAGTCATAAGCCGTTTTCGAGTTGTGTAAGTTGGTTCTTGTATTTCTTTTGAGTTTGTCGAGCGGTTTATATATAATAGGGTCAAGATATATCTAACACCCTAAAGTATTTTTTTTAAGTGCATCTAGTGTCCTAAAGCATTTTGTTGTGCACCCAACACTTTAAAGTATTTTTTATGATGCACTCAGTACCATAAAATATTTTTTCAAGTGCGTCCAATACTATAAACTATTTTTTAGTGGATTTAACACTCTGAAGTATTTTTTTTACGTATATTCACTATTCAACATCATAAATTATCTAAATTGTTGACTACAAAATTGCACAAAAAAATACTTTAAAAATATTGTAGGGTGTTAGGTGCACCACTAAATATTTTAGGGTATTAGATATACCTGAAAAATAATTTATAGTGTTAGTTGCATTTTAATCCTATATAATAAATGGAGTTGTTAGCCTAACTATTACTTACTCTATACCTTACCCTTGTGGTTAATTTTTTGAATTGTTTTTAATTGCAATTTTAAAAAACTAGTCTTTATATTTAAAAACCATGTACGTTTCTTGACTATTTGATTAAGAAATAATACATGAAATGTTTAAGCTGAGACGTTCTTTAGACAAAACTTCGTTAGTAAATTTACATCTTAATCCTTAATCAACGTAGTCACATCCCTATCAACAATTTGACTGGTTGGTTTGAAAACAAAGCGAAGGCACATTTTTATGTCGTTTAATTTATTGTACAAAAGCAAGAAATGAGAGGTTAGGAATCACGAGAGCTTTTTATTTGAAGGGGGTTAAATTATTAGTGGCGGCTCCCACTAGCACAACACCATTTGGCAATTTGCATTATGTTATGCAAAGCCATTCATCAATGACTAATTTGACCACGTACTACTCTCACTCATCAATATTCTTATTCCTAGGGGTGAGCAAAATACCCGCGACCCGCCCGCCCGCCCGCAACCCATATAATTTTTTCCGTTTGGACCCGCCCAGAAATGGGCCCGTAACGGGTACGGGTTACCCCGTACCCGTTTATTAAAAACGGGCGAGTAACGGGTTAACCAACGGGTAACCCGTTACTCGTTTAATGCCCGTGAATCTGTCACCCACTCACCCTAGTCACAGTGTCACCCACTCATTCTCGCCGAATATGATTAATATATATCAAACTTTGACCCACATCACCACATGCACAACAATGTTCGTGACTCATTCTGTCTTCTGGCCCACCACCGTCCGAGACTCTCATTCAGCACTGTCACACCGATCTGAAACTTTGAAGTCTGAATCTAGTCTCGTTCTCGTCCAGCAGGCAACAGACCAGCACTGAGCAGTGACTCCAGTGAGCACTCATTCTCAACTTATCGTCTCTCAGAGTCAGATCGGTCTTCTCGGCGGCCGGCGCCTCGCCTCGTCGAGCGATTCAATCAGCGGCCAGTGAGCACTCATTCTCGTCTCTCAGCGTCAGATAGCTCTTCTCGGCGCCTCACCTCGTCAAGTCATCAATCGGCGGCCAGTGAGCACTGATTCTCGTCTCTCAGAGTCAGATCGCTCATCTCGGCGCCTCACCTTGTCAAGTTGTCACTCGGCGGCCAGTCCCGCAGCCGCAGACCCCAGTCTTATTTGTTGCTCGTCAAGGCCTGCTGCTGACCGAGGAGGTCTCTCCCTGTCGACCGAGGTCTCGCCGTCGTCGCTCGTCCCTCCCTTCAAGGTCTCGCCGTCGTCGCTAGTCCGTCCGAGTGTCCGACCGAGGAGGTCTCTCCCTCTCTGAATTCCTCTGCTTCAGCATTCTTCAGGATTCAAGTCTTTGAGTCGTGAGTCTCCCATTGTGTTTTTTATCTGCTTTGGGTAGCAATGTGAATCTGTTTTAATGTGAATCTGTTTTGAGCTACCATTGTGTTGTGAATCTGTTAATGTGAATTTGCTTTGGGGTGAGTCTCCCATTTAGATCTGCTTCCTTTCTCTTGTCCTGTGGTTCTTCGGTTGAATCAACATCATCCTTGGCTAAACGGGTTCCCTGGACCCGTTTAACCAGAACCCGTTTAACCCGTACCCGTTTGGATACGGGTTAAACGGGTTAAGGCACGGGTACGGGGCAACCCGTACCCGTGAAACTTAAACGGGCAGGTCACGGGTTGACCCATGGGTCAGACCCGCCCGCCCGTTGCTCACCCCTACTTTTTCCCACTTGTTAGCTCCTATATTCCAATATTCTACCTATCTCTTAGAAAAACAAACTATTACCTCCCTTCCAAAATATTTAAGTTGATTTTGCCTCATAAATTTATAATTGTTTTAGAATACCCTATTGGTTGTAAATATTAGGAATATATTTCCATCAACGAGTAGTTTAAAGTTACAATGCACATAATTAGAATAAATATTTTAGAAAAATCAACAACGTTTGTTATAAATAATTAAGGGGAAATCTCTATAAAATACCACCGAAATACCAAAATCTCAAAATCCCAAATCAGTACAGCGAATTTAAAAATTCCGGTTCAATGCTGTGTCAGTACGAATGAACAGTGAAGAGTATGCGAAAAGACGATTTTGCCTTTCAGCCCTCCCTCTCGTCACTTCAGAATAACAACTCGAGACTCTTAATTAACAACTCCTAATTTTTAATTAACAACTTCAGTTTCTTCTTTTTATTTTCACAATAACAACACCATATTTTATATTAACAACTCCTATTTATTATTTCACAACTTCCTAATTTAAGTTTCAGGGCCAATAATAACACTTCTTTCTTTATTAACAACACTGTATTTTACATTAACAACACTATATTTTTAAGATACGAATATGTGAAAGAATAAAACGGAGTTGTTAATCAAGAATCAGGAGTTGTTAATTAAGAGTCTCGAGTTGTTATTTTGAAGTAGCGAGAAGAAGGGCTGAAGGGCAAAATTGTCTTTTCACATACCCATCACTGTTCATCCGTACCGACATAACACTAAACCAGAATTTTCAAATTCGCTGCACTGATTTGGGATTTTGGTATTTCGGTGGTATTTTATAGGGATTTTCCCAATAATTAATTTAACTAATTTTTTTAATATTGATAAACTAATTATATACATCATTCATATTAAGGATCAAATGGAGCATAATACAAAGAGCGAAGGCTTATTTTCTTACTTTTCCTCATGCACCTTCAAATTCTATTAAAATCTTACAATAAAAATATTGAAATGATGACTCCGCACATTCATAAATGCTCCTATATATGTGTGCGTACTCTTAGAAACCATGATATTTATAGAGTTGTGATACTTGCGAAGAGCGTGACATTTGAAAAACATTTTTTGTCTATTATAGCTTAGTTGTGCTATCAATGAAATTGAGTTAAAACTTGATATTGGAGCATATTGCCAATCACCTTATAATCTAATGACATAGATGCTCTTTGACAAGTGAGAGGCCACGAGTTTCATCCTACTTAATTATAATTTTAGGTTGTTAGTGCCTGTTTTATTAATTAAAAAAAGAAACAAGATATTTGAGCATATCTAAGTAAACTTTACCCCTTTATTTATGAGAATTATGCACAAATCCCTGTGGGCGGCCACTTCCTTTGAAAAAATATCTATTGGTGAGTAGGTACGCGTGGAAGGAAAAGAGGTTTGTTATATTTTAATTTTTTTTATTTTTTATAATATATCATATTCTTGGAATTAATTAGTCTGTTTTCCTATTTTGAATATATTAAAACCCAAAAGGCCCGATACCTAATTTTTTGGGAAAATTGTTCAAAAGTCTCTGATTGATTTGTGCTCGTTTGGATCGGTGATTAGAATACTTAAAAGTAACTTTTCAATCGTAATTTACAGTATACGAGGTATGTATATGAGAGGAGTTGTATCTCGATTTACGTAAAAAATAACTTATAAACAATCAGATAGCCAAAACAAACATGCCCAATTTCTCGGTCAAATGATCATGGTGGATGTCAGTAGCAACCAAGACTCAGGTTCGGGATATCTCTATATTTAATTTTATCTTAAATTGGCCAATTAGGAAATTAATTGGCCCTGGGTGCCTGAAAAATACGGAAAAAGTATAAAATATTTTAAAATACTGGTACTTTATACGGATGAAAATATATGACGTCAAATTCACGGTGAAAAAACGGAGAAGGTATAAAATACTTTTGGCCAATTTTAATTTCCTAATTTTATGAACCGGAACTAAGAGCATTTTTCTTAAGAAAAAAAGTACAAAGACTGCTAGATGTTATGATTCATGAACTCAACTTGGAGGCCAATGTTAAAAGTAAAGTTGATTCATTATTGCATCTACACGTTTTGATATATGTACCATATCCCAACAACTTGTCCTTGACTTGACTATTTAGGGCTTGTTTGGTATTGAGCGAGGGGAGGAAGAGCAGGTGAAAGGAAAAAAATTTTGAGTTGAATTTAAAAATATTAGAGAAATGGGGTTAAAAAATTTTAATTAATTTTTCTTACTCTTTTATCTTATATATTCTCTTTATTAAAACTTTACTACCCCACTTCTTCAATCTTTTAAAATTCTACTCATAAAAATTTTTTCTCCCCTCCCTTCCCTTTCAAATCCCTCACACCAAACAGACCCTTAGAGTAAATGTCCATTAAATTGAGTTACATTTTAATGAGGTAATTCATAATAATAACTAGAGTCCAGAGACTTAAATTATCAATTCATTTGTTTTCATATTTTGAATACATTTAAACCAAAATACACTATACCTTACTAACCTCATAACATAAGGTGCAGAAGCTTGATCTTGAATTCAATACTGCTCTCAAACTTGAAGACGGTGATCAATGGTGGAGGTCGGTGGCTATCTAGACTTAGATTTAGGATATATCTTCTTAATCAATTGAAACTATATATAGGTAATATTTTTTTTTTTTAAAAAAAAACAGATACAAAGAGAGCTAGATATTGTAACTGATAAATTCAAATTGGAGGCTTTGATTAAAATTAAGGGTTAAAGTATAAATATACCATGAAGCATTTCACTAAGGGCATCAGACACCATAATTTTTTTTTTTTTTGATGTGAAAGTACATATGAAATTTTTAACATAATACAAAATGTTATGACCATTAAGTCAACTAATATTAACTATTTATTAAACAACTAAGAAAATGAAGCAAAAATACACATCAAGCTTCTAAAATAATGTTAAAATATATGTGAAATTTTCGGTTTCATTTATAATTTTGCACCGTTAGTTAACTTAACAACTGTGACATTTTTGTATTATTTTAAAAACTTCATATATATACTTTTATATCAAAAGAAAGTTTATAGTGGCTAGTGCCGCTGTCAGAATAGTTTATGGATAGGTTTGTTCGTTAACTGTACCTACCTAATATCAAATTCCCGCTTCTTTCTTTATTTCTTCTACACGTTTTGATATGTACTAGTAGTATATCCAACAACTGGCCAATATTATTATTATTTTTTTTTGTTCAAGGCCAATATTATATTTGACTAATGATATGCATGAATCTTTGTCCAAAAGTTATATTTTAATATATTATACTCTGGCCCCTTTTCATAAATCTCAAAATTAGGCTGCGATAGGTCATTTAATTTGTGCCTTCATTTTCTTACCAACAAATTGTTTAGTTTATGGAATCCAGTGTCTTTAAATTTCCATTTTTAATGAACTCTAATGATACATTGATACCAAATGGTTTGTCCTTGACTTGACTATTAGAGTAAATGTCGATTAAATTGAGTTACATGTTAATTAATCATGAACTCCATCCTTAAAAACTTGTAATACCTAGTTTATAAGAAAATGAATCAGTTTGGATCCATTAATTAATAATACAATTTATTATTGATTATTTCATAATTTCTGATTTTTATATTTCTTCATAATTCGCTGGTTTAGTAATCTTAATTTTTTTCAGCAGCATATTTCTCCATTTTAGGAGATGTAATTTATTTATATCTTTGACTATATTACTTTCTTTATATGATTTTTCTTGAGATAGGGGGAGAGTTACAAAATATACTTCTAATTTTACCATCATTATTGAATTATGTTCATCTCTGTCTAACACAAAGATAGTAAACACTTGTTTATAATAACAACTTGAGTCAAAAGACTTGAACAAACTGGGGGACAAAAATGAAATTTAAGAGGAGGTCAAAAGAAAGTGAAACCGCTTAAACAAGATAAGAGTTAGAGCCAGAGCCTCTCTAAACAGTAATCACTAATTTTCAAACATTGAATCCTTGGTCGATTTTTTCCTCGAAAGAAAAGACGAATCTTCTTCTGCAACTGAGTGATGGGTCCTTTTCAAAGAAGATATAGCAATTCCTTTACAACTTCCATTAAAACTTCTAAACTAAAATAATATGTACATGTTCATTAGTTTTGTGTAGTCATGGACCAAATTATATATATGTATATAGGCACTAGCTAGTAATATAACTTTAGCATTATCAAAACCAGACATTGTTCTGATCATTTTTCAAAAGAATGAAGATCTTGAACCCAATTTCTCTCAAACTCCTTCAACTCATACTAGTTTTGGAGTTTCATCTTCTTGCGCTCAATGATACTTTAAGAGCTTCAGGCGCTGCAGTTAGGTGTCCAGAAAGGGAGAGGCAAGCCTTGCTTCAGTTCAAAGATGGCCTCGTGGACAACAATGGCCTTTTGTCTTCTTGGGGAAGTGAAGATGAAAACAGAGATTGTTGCCAATGGGAGGGAGTTCGCTGTAGCAACCGAACCGGACATGTAGAAAGTCTCGACCTTCATGGAGAATTCGATGAAACAGGAGAACAACAGTTCATTTTACAGGGCAACATCAGTGAATCATTGCTTGAGTTGCAGCAACTGAAATATTTGAACCTTAGTTACAACGATTTCGGAGACAACCATGTCCCTGAATTCTTTGGCTCTCTCAAGAACCTGAGATTCCTTGATCTCAGAGGTTGCTATTTTGGTGGACAAATTCCAAACCAGCTTGGAAATCTCTCCAACTTGCAGTATCTTCATCTTGGAAACATTGGTCTAGGAGGTGAAATTCCATATCAGCTTGGAAATCTGTCTCAATTACTGTATCTTGATCTGGCAGAGAATTCTTGAAGGTACAATACCTTATCAACTTGGGAATCTTTCAAAGTTGCAGAATCTTGATCTTGGATTCAATTCTGCTCTCAAACTCAAATATGACGACGACGGCGATCAACTTGGTGGAGGTCAGTGGATATCTAGTCTCACTTCTTTATCTCAACTTGATTTGAGCAACGTGATTAATCTGAATTATTCTCACAACTGGTTACAAATGATTGGGAAGCTTCCAAACATAAGAGAAGTGAGCCTTACAGGTTGTAGTCTTTATGATGATATTATAATTCCCCTGACACCTTCAAAATGGGAATTCTCAGATTCTCTTGCAAGTTTGGATCTTTCTGACAATGGATTTTCATCATCCATTATATTCCAGTGGCTGTCCAATGTGAGTTCAAATCTGGTTCGGCTTGATCTTAGCAATAACCACTTACTATGTCTTATCCCAAATGAATTAGGTAAAATGACTTCTTTAGAGTATTTAGACCTCTCTGAAAATACACTCCATGGTGGGATACCTAAAACTTTTAGGGATATTTGTACCTTTAAGTCATTGACTTTGAAATATAACCTTTTGAATGAAGAACTTCCCACAATTCTTGAGAATTTGTCAGGGTGTGCTAGAATATCTTTGCAAAACTTGGACTTAAGCTGGAACCAAATCACTGGAACACTACCTGATCTTTCCATATTCACTTCTTTAGAGACATTAATCCTTACAAAAAATCATTTGAACGGGCTAATTCCTGAAGATATTCAATTTTCGTCTCAGTTGGTGACTTTGTCCATTAATTCCAACTCTTTGAAAGGTGTCATCACTGAGTCACATTTTGCAAATGTGTCTAACTTGAAGACACTAGACCTTTCTTACAACTCATTGGCATTGAAGTTTGGCAAGAATTGGATTCCATCTTTTGAATTGGATCAGATATTTCTTAGATCTTGCAAGTTAGGTCCTGATTTTCCTAATTGGTTGCACACTCAAAACAACTTCTCTATACTTGATATTTTTGATGCTGGAATTTCTGATATTGTTCCACAATGGTTTTGGGGTTTATTAGCACCAAATTTGTTGTGGCTCAATGTTTCATACAACAACTTATGGGGTACAATTCCAAATTCCCCAGTAAGATTTTCTGGATCCCCTGATATATCTCTAGCTTCAAATCAATTTGAAGGCTCAATTCCATCTTTTCTACGTAGTGCTTCAGTTGTTGACCTGTCCACAAACAAGTTTTCAGAATCTGCCACCTTTTTATGTGATAACAGTTCAGCCGATTCGTTGGCCTCGTTGGATATTTCGAATAATCAATTATCTGGTAAACTTCCTGATTGTTGGAGTGGTTTCTTATCATTGTTCTATCTTGATTTGAATAACAATAACTTATCAGGAAAAATTCCTCCTTCCATTGGATCTCTTCTTGCACTTCAAGTATTGATCATGAGAAACAATAGGTTCATTGGGTTGTTGCCTTCCTCTTTGAAGACTTGCACAAGCCTTAAAATGCTTGATGTTGGGGAAAACAAATTGTCAGGACCTGTACCTTCATGGATTGGAGATGAATTACAACAGTTGCTGTGTTAAGCTTACGAAATAACCTTTTTTCGGGAAGCTTATCGTCGCATGTTTGTTATCTGACAAGCACTAGTAGAAAAATGACTTTTAAGACCGGTTAAAAATGACTTTTTAGACCGGTTCTGTATTAGGTCTTGATACAGCAGGTCTAAAAAGTCTGTTATTTTTTAGACCGGTTGTTATAACCGGTCTTAAAAGTCACACTTTTAAGACCGGTCTTAAAAGTGTGACTTTTAAGACTGGTCATAACAACCGGTCTAAATAAAAGGGGCGTTTTTTAGAAAAAAAAAAGAAGTTTTAAGACCGGTTGTGGGAACAACCGGTCTTAAAGGTGAGACTTTTAAGACCGATTGTGCCCCACAACTGGTCTTAAAGTACTTTTTAAGACCGGTTGTGACTACAACCGGTCTTAAAACTTCTTTTTTTTAAAACATCCCTTTTATTATATGTACACGCACAGAATGCTCCAATTTTAAACAGCAGTACATAATAACAATTAGACAGTAAGGATGACCAAATGACAGGAGTAAAACAAAAGCAATGAACATATATGCAAAGAAATGAACATGCCCTTTGGTCCATTGTTATTGTCATCAGAACCATATTGCATTGCATAAGCTGCTTGATCTGCCAAGCCCTTCTTCTTTCCCTTTGACGAATATGAAGAATCCATAATCCCTGCATATATCACCAATTCACTCACTTCATTCATTACGCATCAAAATTAGAACATGTTAATTTCTCTCTGCTAGGAAAGAAATCGCTTATATCATCAATACAACTATTGAAGCATTGTGATGCACACAGAATGCAATTTTGTGGAACAGAGGGTGAGAGAGAGAGAGAGAGAGATAATACATAAGGAATGAAACAGTCCGTGAGAAGAAACAAACATTTTCACATTATAGAAGACAAGATCATATAACAAAAATTGCTTCAAATAAATGAAACCAAGCAATCACAAAAATAAAATAAAACATACAAATCAGAGCCAAATACATGCAGAATGAAATAAAATAATGTACAATGTAACATTGGATTCAAAAACTCACTATTTTTGTAATAGCTCATGGATGAATTCAGCACAACATGTGCGAATGAAATCAATATCTTCTTCAGGAAAGGGATCAGCAAGATCAAACATCTGTAACACCAAAACCAGACGAAACATTGACTTAGTAACTTAAAAACAATAAAGTAAAACAAAAGTTCTGAAATATAAATTTACCTCTTGAGTAAAATCAGTCGTGCCTAGAGTGATAATATTGTAAATGTGTCTCAAAACATAAAAACCACATAAGTTGGACCCCTTTGGTTGCCGACGGCTCTGAGAAAAAACATGATATCATTAAAACAAATATAAAGGCATGACTTATTACATTCTTTAAACAAATGTTAATCCATATGTACTAACCTTTGGCATGATCCATGTAGGGTCCTTTAAATCACGAACATGCTTACCACAAGCACTGTGTAGGCTAGGAATGTCCGCATAGACCTATGATCATCACAATGACAAAGGTTATTGGTTTTACACAAATTCCATAAACTTTGCATACAAAAGGTAAGAATGCAAGAAAACTAACGAATTAATGGTCTTTTTCAAATCATTCCCTGGTTTGAAGTGGAGGGAACATAAGAGGATGACAGTGTAACTACTCTTACATAGAAGAAGCAACTGCCAATGATCACTGAAAAAAACAGAAGAATATTAAGCAAACATAAAACATTATATAAATTATAAAATATCAATTTGTTTCTTACCTATGCACATATGGAGCCAAGAAACACTCAGTTCCAGTTTCACTAAGCCTCTCTGACAAGTATGTATGTCTAGTAGCAGCAGTGGTCCCTTTCTCTTGGATGTGATGGGGGCATAAGAATCCAAATTTTTCACTTTTGCCTGAGGAGACCAACCTACGATGCATGTACCTACAATAACGCAAGCACATAAATAAAAGGTAAATGGTGAAACTTTTAAAATATTTACATACTTTGAATTGCAGAAGCTACTTACATTAAGAACAGTTGGACAATCCCAATCGTAAGATTTTGTCCAGGAGCTACCAGGGACATCAAATCATCCCTCTCAAGATAGCATGTCACTCCTGACTGTCCAACAACTGAATCCGTAGGCCATTCTCTTGTTTTGAATGATGTATCATATGCCATCAGAATCACTTGCTGCATGATATTCAATGGAGGCTGTGAAACTTCTTGGTGAGTGAAGGGAGCTGGACTTGGTGGGGCTTTGATCGGACTTGGTGGGGCTTTGATCAGACTATCCTCGGCTCGACCAGAAACAAGGTTCGTTGGCCACAAGATGAATGTGCCCAAGACATCGCTAACGATCTTGAATTCATCAGAAGGGATAGGGACAGGTACATCCGCAATAATCACCTCGTCAACTGACACCCGGACTTGATCACCTTCCATTTGTCAGTGGTGGACAGTTGATCCCAGGTTATGCACACTACCCCGTGCAACTAACCGTCTCAGAGGATCCTCGACAAAAAGATCACAAAGCTCAGTAATTTGCGGGTTAGGACCCTCTAATGACTGCCCGATGTTGCAACAACTACCTTTAGTGCTCTGCTTATTAGGATCAATCGATTGTGGCTGGGGAGCACTGGTATCTTGTCTTGAGCTCATAAACACTATCATTTCCTCTTTCATCTTGCTCAACCGGGTCTCTAATAGTGCATCAAAAGATGCTTCAGCCTCGGCCTTTGCTTCTTCTCTTGCAATGGCCAACATTGTTAGAACCGGCTGACACCCAAGAGGGGGGGTGAATTGGGTGTAAGATAAAAATCTTAAGAACTTTGTAAATCTTTTTGCATCTTAGAGGAAGCAATAAATATGAAAGTAATGAATCATAAATCAACAGTTAATATATGCTGGAAATATAAGAGTTTAAGGAAGAGAGTGTGCAAACTGTGATTTATCCTGGTTCGGTCCAATCTGTGATGGCCTACGTCCAGTCCCCAGGCTCCTCCTGAGATTTTCAAATCCACTATCTTCTTGTTTAATCCAGGCACAAGAAAAGCCTTTACAAAGTTCTCACCAAGTACTCCCCCTTACAACAAGTCTTACGAGCAGAGCAATCCCGAAGACCTTTCTCTCCTGCTTACCTATGCAAGTCTAACGAGCAGCAACGTTCTCTTCTGCTTACACCACTGTAAGTCTTATGAGCAGCAACGTTCTCTACTGCTTGCACCTTGTAAGTCTTACTAGTAGAAAGTCTTACCGGCGATTCTCTCTACACTTGCCCGTAAGGAAATCAACCCACTCAAGGTCCCTCTACCTTGAGATCAATTCAGAAATACAATTGAAAGTGTTTATAAACTCTCTCACAGAGTGGATATGATGAATACTGAAGTACAATACAAAAACACTCTCTCAAATATACATGATGTGGAAAATAGATAAGAACATAGAGTATTTGAGTAGAAGTGGATGATTCATAATCTCATCATGTTCTTCTGCGTTTTTCATTGTTCTTCTTCTTGAATGTTCCCATATATATAGATGTGTTGATAATGACCGTTGGAACATGTCCGTTAGAGCGTGCGCAGCTTTGTTTGACTGTTCTTCGTTTTTGAAAACTAGCCGTTGGAACGTTGACGCTTCTCTTCCGCAAATTCACCTTTTGACTCTTCACATCATATCTTCATTGTATTCCTGGAGAAATACATTAATCACTAATATAATGAAGTATTAGAGTGATTAGAAGCAATAAGAATGAGTTATATGATCATTCCATTGATTTCCAGAATCTTCGAGACGCTGTTCTGTTTTTCTGGGAAGCATTACTCGAGTACTTACTCGAGTAAATATCAAGTTTCTTCATAGGTTACTCGGGTAGTGACTTGAAGTTCTCTCTTCATGCACAGTGCTTTACTCCAGTAGTAACTTGAAGTTTTCTCTTCATGCACAGTGCTTTACTCCAGTACTGACTTGAAGTTTTCGTCAATAACTCTTCATGAACAGTGATTTACTCCAGTAGTGACTTGAAGTTTTCGTCAATGTACAGTGATTTACTCCAGTAGTGACTTCAAGTTTTCGTAAATAACTCTTCATGAACAGTGCTTTACTCCAGTAGTGACTTGAAGTTTTCGTCAATAACTCTTCATGCACAGTGCTTTACTCGAGTAGCTACTCGAGTATTCATTTAAGTTTACTCGAGTACTTACTCGAGTAATGTTGCAGTGGTACAAAATGCCGAGAGCTCCATAATTTCAGAAACAAAGTTACTCGAGTAGCTCCTCGAGTATCAATGGCAACCTGAAGGCAACTGGAAGTTTTTCACATGGTTACTCGAGTAGCTCCTCGAGTAACATTGGCAGGCCGAGAGCAACTGGAAGTTTTCTATGTGATTACTCGAGTACCTACTCGAGTAAAGTCTTTTGTTTTCAACCAGTTACTCGAGTAGCGCCTTCAAGTAAATTCTTGATTTTGACTCGAAACATGGCAAATTATATATCATTGGAAAGCCCTCATGATCTACATTCCAATGCAACAAGAATCAGCTCCAAACTCGTTGTGTACAGAAAGTTATGATCCAAAGATTATCTACTGTTCTTAGACAATCCTGAAATCACCAGCAGCAACTTCCAGAAGTCATAGCTCTTAGGATATAGCTTCAAATATGACAAATTATATATCCATGGAAAGCTCTTTGAGTCTTCTTTCATATGGCACCGGTTTCGTCTCAATCCGATATGTATTTTGAGAGTTATGTCCAAACTACCGAAACTGTCCAGGAACATGACGGTGATTCATGAGTCAACTTCAACAGATCATATCTCCCTCATCTGAACTCATTTGAATGTGATCTTGGTGTCAAAAGTTCGTGTTGGAAGTCTAGTTTCCAATGCCACCGTTTTCAGTTCGATCCGACATGTGGTTGGAGAGATATCATCAAAATACCGAACCTCTGTTCTGTCGCGCGAAAACAGAGTGCCATTACTTCAAGTTCCGCCTCGAGTAATTCATCAAATAACCCGGCAGATTACTCGAGTAAGGCCTCGAGTAAACACCTCCAAAATCAGAAAATACCATATTACTCGAGTGATTACTCGGGTAATCATCCCCAAAGGTACCATAGCTTCCGTATACATCATTTTAGCTTCGTATTGACCCATTCTAACTTCCGTATGATCATAGAAACCTCCGGTATCATTTCTAGGAGCTTGAATCTTGATATTCTCATGTGATCTTGCAAGTTCTTCTTTCTTTAATCTCTTTCTTCTTATTTTTCCTCTTGATGATCATTCTTCATAACCCAACTTCAATCTTCTTGATGGATATCTTCAATATTTGCTTGATATTCCTATTAGTTCTTGCTCCCCCTTCTTTCTTCAATCCCTTGTCTCTTGATTTTCTTCTTGATAATCATTCTCCACATATGAGGCATCAACCCACAATCGGGTTTATGACTAATCTACAAAATATGCAACATTAAATATAGTAGTTAGTCAATGTAGAAGATAATTATATCATACAGACTTTTTGCTCATATTTAACATCTATATTTGACATCATCAAAACTATTCATATATAACATTCTCCCCCTTTTTGATGATGATAAATCCTTCAAGAAAAATATGTATGAGTTATAAAAACTAAGTAAGAACAATATATTTTTCTTGCCTTTCTCTCCCCCTATTTGACATCAGCAAAAAGTTTGAAGTATAAAGAAGAAAGACTTGTAGAGAAGTAAATATGAAATCAAATGAAAAATGCCATTCTCCCCATTAATCAAAATAAATGCATCAAGAAAACAAGTTTCTCTCCCCCATTTTGAAAGTAGTTTCATTTATAATTTGATGTAAATGAAAAATGGTTTTCATGAAAACAAATTTGAAACAATTTGGAAAAGTTTTCAAGGAAACTTCCATAGTCAAGAATATGCAAAGTAAACTCAAAATATAAAGAGAGGGTTTAGAAATGCTCATTTGGATTTGGCAGCTGAAGATTGATCCATGAAACCCATTGCCTTCCTTTCTTGTTGTGTTAGATCCAAGATGTTATGTTCACCATACTTTCACTATGCAACTGTGATGGATCTTGTTCATAGAAGTTAACTGTGGCTGACTCAATGGTAGGCTCTGAAGTGTGCTCAATAGAAAGCTTTAGGAATAGCCTTCCTTAGAATGCTACTAAAATCATCCTGATTTGTGCCTTTTGTTGCTTTGAGGGTTGTAGCTAGTGTTAAATCATATTTCCTCAAAGTTGATATATTCTCCAATTGAGTTGAGCTTCTGTTCAGCATGCTCAATGCTCATTTGTATTGGCATATGTATTTATTGCTTTGAATATTGCAGCCAATTTATCTCCCTTGATTGATTGTTAAAGCATATGTCATCATATATGCTCCTTTTAGTATGCTGAGGAATGATCTTGCATAGAGCCAATTCTCCTACTATAAAAGCATTCTTACAAAGAGAATGGTTAGTGCAATCAAGTATCAAATTTATTGCATAAACCAAAGCCATCCTTTCTATATGATATGTTAAAAATTAAGATCATGAAAGGAAAATGTAAGATTAACTCATCATCAAAACTAATTAAAACATAGTGAAATCAGATGAGTATGTTAAAAGGATTTTCTTTCAATAAATGAGATGAGCTTTTAAGATATAAAACACATGTGAATGTGAAGCTCCCCCTTAATGAATGCATGGCTTAAAAAAATCGTCATGAGCAATACAATTAATAACTCTCTTGAATGATTATGAAAATATGAAGATTTGGAGAGAAATTAAGTATTGAAAATAATGATTCTATTCAGGGTTTTAAGGCTGTAACCCTGTATCCCTCGAGTAGTTACTCGAGTATTTCACTCAACCATCACTCGAGTGCTCACTCGAGCGTTGCAACTCAGAGAATTTTAATTGAGTAAGAATACAATACCTCACTCGAGTAATATCGTAATCACTCGAGCCATAATCCTCTGAAGTCCATTAATGCATCATTGGCTAGTCATTGTCTGTTGATGTGATCAGTATGGAGGGATTTTGAAGCATAATCTCTGTAGGCACTTTAGGTTACCAAGATGAGCTCAGAATAAAGCCTTGAAGTTCTAGTTGACTGAACCACAGAGTCTTTTAATCTTGTCATTCACAGAAGTGATGAACTCAGCATGTTTGTAGCAAGCTCTGTGTGATTGTTGAAGCTCCTCTCTTAGACAGATGGACCAAAGAATGAAGAACCAGGGAGACCAGCTCTAGCAAAGTGTTATCTCTCATTTATTCTTGAAGTCCCAGCTCTCATCCTTTATGCTTCTTGTGAGTGAGATTCAGACTTACTTGGAGTAATTGTGAATTACTTGAAGGTCCACTTGAAGTAATTGCAGATTACTTGAAGTAACTTCTGATTACTTGGAGTAAGTCCTGTAGAAGTATATATATACCTCTTGTTCTTTGAAAAACATGATCTCTCCAATGTTCCTCTCCTTCTCACTAATAATATAGGCCATTGTGTGATAATCCTTTCATGAAGCGATTGAATTGGCCTTGCTCACCATAGCTCTAGTATAGATATATCATATAATTTTGTGAAAACATAGAGCTAGGATTGTAGTTGAGAATCCTCATAGGCTCACCAAGCTTGATGATTCTGTGCATCTCAGCATCTTCCTCTAAACATCTTTTGATCACCTTGGAACGATAAGGAAGGTGGGAAGGCAACAAAGTTTTACATTGGCTATACTTGTTCTTGGCCTTGAGTTGCTTTGAGATGAATCTCATCTAGGTTCACTTAAGAGATTTTCTTCTTCTTTCCCTTTCTCTGGCTGCATCACTAGCTACTTACTTATGGTGTCACTTAAACGATACCACAGATTTTGCTTCTGCTCACATTGCAACACTGCTAGTCATGCCTTCTCTGTTAGCCTTTGATCTTTGTATCCAAAAGTAGAGCATTTTGATCAACTCCTGCAAAAGTATAAATAAATGCTCTTTGGTACCCAACTTTCTCTTGGGTCCATATAATATTATAACTCTTACGCTCTTATATAATTGAATCATATGATAGTTGAGCAAAGAGTATAATAATCAACAAAGACCAAAATATAATTTTACCCAATTAAATAAATTCAAGCAATTAAATCATAAAGGGTAACGAACAAATAATACCAAGAATGATGATAAGATTTTCATGCAAGGCAGGTAAGTCAGATCAAAGAGAGTTGAAAATCTATTTATAATGACCAACTATTATAAAATGATAAATCATGAATGTAATCAAATTTTTTCAAGAATGATCATGAGATACACACATTGATTCAAATCTCATATTTAATTTCAAATCATGACAATGCATTGTAAAATTGAGATTTTGAATATATGCAAAACTCATCTTTGAAATATGTTTATAATCAATGTTTATGTTGAAAATGGTGAAAGTCAATAGTTTAAATATACATATACCAGAAAACTTCCTTTTTAGAGAACAACTAAGATAACATGTTAGACATTGGAGTTTAACATGTTTGAGAATTTTCCAAGAGCAAAAGTCATATTGAAAATGAATTAGCCAAAAAGGCTTAATTTCAAGGATGTATATAAACACAATGACTTTGCTATTGACCAAGAGATAAACTTGACTTTTAGAGATGTGTCTTGAAGAATAGGGATATTCACCTCAAGAATTTGAATAGAAGGATCAAGTTACTCAAAGAATGGATGAAAACAAATGGTAATACATTTGAGCAACAGGATGAGTATAAGAATTTATGAGTGATGAAGCACATACTCATTAGTCCAAATGACTCGAGTACTTGAATATTATCCTAGTAAGTTATTCCACTATAATGATTAATGCATTAAGATTCAATGCACTAATAAACATTCATAATGCTTGGAATAACATAGCCAACCAAAGATTTATGCATCAGGCATAAGGCTTTCACATATTGAATTCTTTTCTGGGAAATATACTTGAAACTCATAGATAGATAACTTGTTAGACATAAGGTCTAATTTGTTAGAAAATAATGATTGAGGAGTTCAAGCATTGGATAACACATTTAGGATCAATGATCAATATGTCAATGATGGGGAAATACTCTAGTGGAAGAATTTGAAGCATTTCTGATTTACAGTATACATAAATATTAACTTCCAATTTTGAAACCAATTTAAATGCAAACAATATATAAGTAATTTTCAAATAATGTGTATGCATTTTTATAAACAAGATGAATTGGAATCTAAGTATATTTTTGAAATGTACTTTTCAAAACTCAAATACACAATTTCATTTTAAGTCCATTTAGCAATCTAAAAAACAGTTTGAAAACCATAAATGATTGATTGCTAATGGTATGCAATTTTATAACACATGATGAAACCAAAACACATTTTTGAATTGTGCACTTCAAAACATAAATTGATAGATAAACTATGCACAATTTCACTTATCGTTCATTTAGCAATCTATTATCAATCATGAAGGATTGATTGCTAAATGAATGCAATAATGAACAAATTCTCATTACTCAAAATAAATAATTCATATAATCACAGTATAGAGTAAGGATTAGATATCACCGTAATTGTCCTTGTGACAGCTTGCTTGATTTTGGTGGAATAACATTGGTTTCTCTCCTTTGCACAATCAGCACCAAGATCCAAACTCCGAATTTCAGCATCATCAAGATATGAATGTGGTCATAGTCTTGAGAAGCTTTTTCTTATTCTACAGAACTATATAAATTTCTTTTCTTCATGGTATCCAACATTGATTGGATCCATTTCTTGTTAGCTTGTAGGAATCAAGATAAAATTCACATGCTCTAAGAATATAATCAATTCGAGGCAATTGCGCATAATGAATTAAACATATCTTTATGCATAAAAGAAATATTTTCTTTTCAAATCATTATATATGCATAAAGAATTATCCTATTAAGCATTGCAATCCCTTTATAAATAAATCTATTAAATGCCTTTTTAAGGGATGTGAAAATATAATTTCAAAATCATTTGCAATGCTCATTCCTAAGATTCCAAAATCTAAAACCTCAATAAATATTACGGACAATAACATAGGAGGTTTTATCATTGTGTACCTTTGCCTTAGATACCTGGAAGATTGCTTTTGCTTACCCACTGCATTTTTCTATGATGTTGATACTTTGAATATCTTGCTTTGGGTGTTGGCAATCGTCTCTCAAAATACATAGACTCCAGAAGTCTTGTACTTGATGCTTGAGAGATCCTCCTTTTCTTGTTCTCCTCAAGATAGTTGAGTGGTACTCTATGGTAGTCCATTCTTGAGGTAGAACGTACTCTTTTTCTCCATTGCATTTCTTTGTGATTAAACTTTGCAGTTCTAGCAATGGGTGCTCCGAGAGTTCTTCTTTTCGATATAGATGGTATGAACCTCTTTCTTGGTGCATGAGAAACTCTTGGAATCTTCTTCATTTTCTCAGTACCCTTTTGTCCAAATTTTCTAGGATCAATCTGCACACATGAAACACCATATGGACATTTTGGTACCCATTTTGCTTTGGGTCCTTGAACGTTAGCATTTGAACTCACTTGTGTTTTAGGAATCCAAGCACATTTATTCCTCACATTAGAATTTCTTCTAATATAGCATGTGTGAGAAATATGACCTGATTTACCACAATAATTGCAAATAATATGATGATATGCATTATGAGATTTTATGCAAGTATTGTGTCGGTCAAGAGAGTAAAAACCTGAATAAATTTCATTTGAACATTCTTTCTTTCCAATAAACTTTCCAGCATGATTGAAAACATTTTTGCTTTTCAGAATAGAATCAACACATGGTTGAGAAACAATTTTATGCAAACTTTGAAAATCAGTTTTCAAAATAACTCCAGAAGAATTGGAATTGTTTACCATATGTGTTTCTTGATCTCTAGAGGATGATCCATCAAATTCGTCCGTAATGAGCACTTCTTGGGAATCATCTTCCTCTTGTTCTTTTATGTTGACAAGATCATGGAAGTGTTCTATGATTTCTCCATCTTCATTGTCAACTTCCACTTGTTCATGAATCGTAGATATGCAGCTTGTAGTTTCACATGAACTATCAACACTTTCAATTTCAACACACTTGTTAGAAGTATACATTGAATCAAGAGTATCCCAAATATCTCTTGCAGTAGAGCATAATCTAATTTTCTCAAAATCATTTTCAGTTAAAGCACTATACAAAATTTTCATTGCTCTAATGTTTAACGAAAACATTTTCTTTTCTCTTTCTGTCCAATCCTTTCTTGGTTTGAAATCAAAGGTATTTGTAAAAACATTCCACATATCATAATCAAAGCTTTTTATGAAAGATGTCATTCTAGCTTTCCAAAACCAAAAATCAATATCTTTCAAAATAGGTGGAACAGTGTAGTCAAAACCTTCAGAAAGCATATAACACCCAAAATCAGCCATTATAAACTCTTGAGACGGTTAAGTCCTTTAAACAAGAGTCCGGCTCTGATACCAAATGTTAGAACCGGCTGACACCCAAGAGGGGGGGTGAATTGGGTGTAAGATAAAAATCTTAAGAACTTTGTAAATCTTTTTGCATCTTAGAGGAAGCAATAAATATGAAAGTAATGAATCATAAATCAACAGTTAATATATGCTGGAAATATAAGAGTTTAAGGAAGAGAGTGTGCAAACTGTGATTTATCCTGGTTCGGTCCAATCTGTGATGGCCTACGTCCAGTCCCCAGGCTCCTCCTGAGATTTTCAAATCCACTATCTTCTTGTTTAATCCAGGCACAAGAAAAGCCTTTACAAAGTTCTCACCAAGTACTCCCCCTTACAACAAGTCTTACGAGCAGAGCAATCCCGAAGACCTTTCTCTCCTGCTTACCTATGCAAGTCTAACGAGCAGCAACGTTCTCTTCTGCTTACACCACTGTAAGTCTTATGAGCAGCAACGTTCTCTACTGCTTGCACCTTGTAAGTCTTACTAGTAGAAAGTCTTACCGGCGATTCTCTCTACACTTGCCCGTAAGGAAATCAACCCACTCAAGGTCCCTCTACCTTGAGATCAATTCAGAAATACAATTGAAAGTGTTTATAAACTCTCTCACAGAGTGGATATGATGAATACTGAAGTACAATACAAAAACACTCTCTCAAATATACATGATGTGGAAAATAGATAAGAACATAGAGTATTTGAGTAGAAGTGGATGATTCATAATCTCATCATGTTCTTCTGCGTTTTTCATTGTTCTTCTTCTTGAATGTTCCCATATATATAGATGTGTTGATAATGACCGTTGGAACATGTCCGTTAGAGCGTGCGCAGCTTTGTTTGACTGTTCTTCGTTTTTGAAAACTAGCCGTTGGAACGTTGACGCTTCTCTTCCGCAAATTCACCTTTTGACTCTTCACATCATATCTTCATTGTATTCCTGGAGAAATACATTAATCACTAATATAATGAAGTATTAGAGTGATTAGAAGCAATAAGAATGAGTTATATGATCATTCCATTGATTTCCAGAATCTTCGAGACGCTGTTCTGTTTTTCTGGGAAGCATTACTCGAGTACTTACTCGAGTAAATATCAAGTTTCTTCATAGGTTACTCGGGTAGTGACTTGAAGTTCTCTCTTCATGCACAGTGCTTTACTCCAGTAGTAACTTGAAGTTTTCTCTTCATGCACAGTGCTTTACTCCAGTACTGACTTGAAGTTTTCGTCAATAACTCTTCATGAACAGTGATTTACTCCAGTAGTGACTTGAAGTTTTCGTCAATGTACAGTGATTTACTCCAGTAGTGACTTCAAGTTTTCGTAAATAACTCTTCATGAACAGTGCTTTACTCCAGTAGTGACTTGAAGTTTTCGTCAATAACTCTTCATGCACAGTGCTTTACTCGAGTAGCTACTCGAGTATTCATTTAAGTTTACTCGAGTACTTACTCGAGTAATGTTGCAGTGGTACAAAATGCCGAGAGCTCCATAATTTCAGAAACAAAGTTACTCGAGTAGCTCCTCGAGTATCAATGGCAACCTGAAGGCAACTGGAAGTTTTTCACATGGTTACTCGAGTAGCTCCTCGAGTAACATTGGCAGGCCGAGAGCAACTGGAAGTTTTCTATGTGATTACTCGAGTACCTACTCGAGTAAAGTCTTTTGTTTTCAACCAGTTACTCGAGTAGCGCCTTCAAGTAAATTCTTGATTTTGACTCGAAACATGGCAAATTATATATCATTGGAAAGCCCTCATGATCTACATTCCAATGCAACAAGAATCAGCTCCAAACTCGTTGTGTACAGAAAGTTATGATCCAAAGATTATCTACTGTTCTTAGACAATCCTGAAATCACCAGCAGCAACTTCCAGAAGTCATAGCTCTTAGGATATAGCTTCAAATATGACAAATTATATATCCATGGAAAGCTCTTTGAGTCTTCTTTCATATGGCACCGGTTTCGTCTCAATCCGATATGTATTTTGAGAGTTATGTCCAAACTACCGAAACTGTCCAGGAACATGACGGTGATTCATGAGTCAACTTCAACAGATCATATCTCCCTCATCTGAACTCATTTGAATGTGATCTTGGTGTCAAAAGTTCGTGTTGGAAGTCTAGTTTCCAATGCCACCGTTTTCAGTTCGATCCGACATGTGGTTGGAGAGATATCATCAAAATACCGAACCTCTGTTCTGTCGCGCGAAAACAGAGTGCCATTACTTCAAGTTCCGCCTCGAGTAATTCATCAAATAACCCGGCAGATTACTCGAGTAAGGCCTCGAGTAAACACCTCCAAAATCAGAAAATACCATATTACTCGAGTGATTACTCGGGTAATCATCCCCAAAGGTACCATAGCTTCCGTATACATCATTTTAGCTTCGTATTGACCCATTCTAACTTCCGTATGATCATAGAAACCTCCGGTATCATTTCTAGGAGCTTGAATCTTGATATTCTCATGTGATCTTGCAAGTTCTTCTTTCTTTAATCTCTTTCTTCTTATTTTTCCTCTTGATGATCATTCTTCATAACCCAACTTCAATCTTCTTGATGGATATCTTCAATATTTGCTTGATATTCCTATTAGTTCTTGCTCCCCCTTCTTTCTTCAATCCCTTGTCTCTTGATTTTCTTCTTGATAATCATTCTCCACATATGAGGCATCAACCCACAATCGGGTTTATGACTAATCTACAAAATATGCAACATTAAATATAGTAGTTAGTCAATGTAGAAGATAATTATATCATACAGACTTTTTGCTCATATTTAACATCTATATTTGACATCATCAAAACTATTCATATATAACAAACATAGTCTCCAATTCCTCCCTAGTCACGATGTTTGAGGAATGGCGTACGGGGGCTCCAAAGTAATCCCGTATCCCTACCCCTCCTCCAACTCCCCTGACACGGCCTGGATGCTCGTGTTTGCTAGTAGCAACTGTGAGGATGTCATTCCTGCCCTCCGACTTAAAAGAGCCCTCAGCTTGTTGTTTTCTAAGTTCATCCTGTAACATAATACAAAATAACAAACATAAGTAATAATGTACGTTTCTTATGTAATTAATTACAATAACGATATATACTTACAATTCTTTCACCAACTATACGAGATTGTTCACTCGTATAAGTCCCACTCCTCTTTTGGTGGGCAAATTGCCATTTTTCTTCTCGACGAATCGGAGATGGCGGAGAAAGAAGAACAGAAGGATCAGATTGAGATGCTTCTTCCAATCTCTTCCGTTTGGCCGCTAACAAGTCTCTTTCAGCCTTTGCATAACCCCCACGAGACATTGTATGAGGGCAATCATTCTTTCTACCACTCTCTTGTGCTTTTTGCCTTTTTGCCTGCGAATAAGAAATAATATAAAAGGAAAGTGTTATAATCAATTAAGATAATTGCTAAGTAAATAAAATGAAAAATAAGTCAACTAACCAAAGATTCAGGAGTAGTCCGAAGCCTAACAAATTCTTGCCAAGTCGCTTGATCAAGAAATGTATACGTGCTGTACGGATTAGGACGAGGCTAACCATCTTTCACCTCAATATGAATGTAATTGTTGGTCAGACTTGTCTTAAACTTGCTCCAGCGCTCATAACAATACGTCATCGTCTTGTTGTACAAGATCTCACTCTGAGGAACGTCGTAGGTGAGCTGAAATGCATGCATTGAAGGAGTAAGTGACAAATTTGTGACATTTGATAATGATTAATTACATACAGACGAGAATTGTATACCTGAATAGTGTCCCAAATATGTTGCTTCACCTTTGCATCCACATTTCTCCACTCCTCTATCAAGATGCTCGGCTTGTTACGTGCAAGGAGGCCGACGAAACTCCTATATCATTGTGCATTAGGCCCGATTGGTTTCCAATGTCTATCAAACTCAATCGGTATCTTTTCGCCTGCACTCCGACTGAGGGAAACATCTGTCAACCGTGTCGTACGTCTACCCCTCCGTACAGACTGGCTACTGCGCTCACTATGACCCTGGCTCGGAGCATTGCTAGGCTCGCCCTGGTTAACACTAGCTGGCTGACTCTGCTGAGCACTAGGTGGATGACTCTCCTGAGCACTAGGTGGCTGACTCAGAGGTGGAGGAGGTGGCTGATCCTCTGCACTAGGACGTTGGGGATCCGTCATTTGCCTGTAACGACAACAAAAAAAGATAAATCCTAAGCTATGACATGTGAAGACTATATCGATAAAATAACTAAACATATTCTTCGGATAATAATCATATTCATAATTACTTTAGTTAGTTAAGGTCAATGTAGTATCATAAAGAGATATCCTCCCATATTCCCTCGTGATGATCATTTCTTGTGCCGTGCGCATTATCTGCTTCATCTTCTTCGTTCAGTTCTGGTAGACCCTTTGAAAAAGAAGGAGTCTCAAGAAGATCATAATTTGAGTGACTTTTCTCATCAAATATCAACCACCCTTTTTCCTTGGAGAGCTACATACCACATTTTATTTGCCTGATCAGTGATATAGAACACTTGTTGTGCCTGATCTGCCATAATGAAATGTTCATCTCTAAAACTTCTACTATTCAGATCTACTAATGTAAATCCTAACCTATCGATCTTCACACCATTATTGACATCAACCCACTTGCATTTGAAAATGGGAAATCTAATTTTAACATAGTCAACCACCCAAATCTCTTCAATCACCCCATAATAAGGTATGGCAGCCAATGTAGGGTTCTTATCTTTCGAACTAGAGAAGTGCATAGATTTAGCCACTAATACAACACCACTGTTCTAGACGGTGCTCTTATCATCTAAGTGATAAGAGCTAAATATTTAAATATCTTTTGGTAATTAACCTTAGACTTTTGTGGGATTTGATTAACCATTTTGGGCATAATTAGGTATTAATGTGAGATTTGAATGCAAAGGTAATTTGGGAATTAAATTGGCTAAATTGATATATTTTAAGTAATATTTGTTATTCCCATTATTCCTTAGTTGTGAACATATGATATTACCTTTTTGTATCTCATTTTTGTAGGTGATGACATGGTACATTAGAGCTTAATGGAGGGCAAAGATGGAATTAGAGGAGAGCACATGTGCAGATTTTATTTCCTAATTTTTTAATTTTAATAGACATGAGAAAAGAGTTAGGCATTATTTGGTGGCTTGAGTTTCTTTGCCTCAACATCTCTTACATTTTTGCTTGCCTCCAAACACAGCCTTATGTCATATATGCACCCAAATCAGATCGCGCAAGAGGCACGCAGGAGAGACGTTCAGCATTGGGGAGATCACGTTTTTTGGCACGAGGGGATCTGATCGCTGGGGGACTCTCATTTTTCTGCATTTTTCGTTTCTCTCCACTCCCACAGACCATCGCCTCTGCTTCTCCTCCGCTTTCCATCGATATTGTTCCCTGTTTTCTCTGTTTTTCGGATCTGCAGCGAACGTGACGTTCCAGAGGTCCGGAGGAGCTGATTTTTGAATTATGAGTAGCTAGAATCTTTTGTCCGATGGTGATGATGAAGCTAACCTGAGTCTTTGAGCAACTAGGGGAGTTCTTTGTATCTTAATTTCATCATCTACTTTCTATATGTGCATATTATAATTCTAGGTTGCTAAAGGTTATAATTTGTTCATATATCTGAGGATTATGATCGGTTGATGTAATTTGGATGATGATACTTGTGTTAGATTTGTACTTATGGATTGTGATTGGACTATAGCACTCGTTTGTTATTCAATTGCTTTCCTATATTCTCTTGAAATTAATTGTTTGCTAGGCTTCTAGGAATCAATTAGTGGTAGAGAGGATCTTTTATGAATCTATCATAAGCTAGGTACTTCAAGGTATTCCTAATTGATCAATTGAGTCTATGTTTAGATTAAATTGAGAAGTTAGGAATATTGATTAGTAAGGGTTCTTACTAGTCCTTGTGCTTAGTTAAGGGAAGAACTCAAAATTAAAATTGGACAAGGATGGTTAGTGGACTCAATCACCTAGGACATTCATTTCTTGCATTTACACCCACTTACTCACTTTATACATTGAAAATTCATAAACAAGTAGCTCTTTAGTTTAATTAGATAGATGAAATTCACATCCCATACTCTTTGGTTAATTTGTTATTTACACTAGATTACTTAGGAACTAAATATAGGCTCCACATAGAGATCGACCTAGGTTAGTTGCCCTATAGTACATTTAGCTTAGTTTTATTTGATAGCCCCACGATATGGCTCTTCAAATTTGGCGCCGTTGCCGGGGAGCCTAGCTCCTAGGTAATTGGGTGTCATTTGCAAAATTTGACCGGGGTGTAGTTTGTGTAGGTTAGGAGTTCTTGTTTTCAATTTATTAAAAAAAAAAAAGAGAGAACATTTTCTGGAAATACTGAAAAAAAAAATTTGTTTCCATTTGTCTAGCTGATCACTGACGCAGAAAAAAAAACGCATTGTATCATTCATTGGTGCAAAGAGGTTTGCTTGGTAGGTAGCATATTTGCCGTAGTTGATGGATGGAAGTTCAACTTGGCTTTTGTGAAATATTTACTGTCATATTGGGCCCTCGTTTCTGTGATTTTGTGCTGTCATTGACTCTTGAAGTTACATTTTAGTTGCTGGCTGTTGGAACTCTGTTGTGGCAGAGAGTTGGGAGCTGAAAATTGAATTCTTGGTCAGTTTATGTGAACATTTGTTGCTGAAATTGAGCAGTGATTGCTGTCCTTCTGTGCTAATTAAAAAAAATCGAGAAATTGAATTAATTCTATGATAGTTGCTGTCATGTGTTATGCTAAATTGTGCAAGATTTCGTCCTTGTCATGAGTTGTGATTGAAGCATTGAGTTTTTGGTTTTTGGGGGTTGGAATCCATTGCTGTCATAACCATTACTGTTAAGGAAGTTTGGGAATTTAAATTCTAAAGTTGTTGGTGAATTTTGTGATAAAAAAAATTTCAAAATTGTGATATTCAAGTTGTCAAGAATTGGGAAATTTCATCTGCTGCAAATTTGACTGAATTCTTGCTGTAGCAACTTGCTAGCTTTGATCTTTGAAAGACATAAACATGTGACAACGAATCTACCTTGTTGGGTGATCAATTCTTTATTGAATTGTGTTGTTTCACAATGATTTCTTGCTCAAGCTTGGTTTAAATCTGTTTCTACTAGCTGCTGGTTTGTGCTTAGTGCTGGAATTGAAATTTTGACATAATTTTGTTCTACATTTCTGGGATCTTGCTGATGTACAGAGTTGGACTTCAAAGTTGATGTGGAATTTTGCTTGTGTAGTGTTTGGAAATTGGAGATTAGTATAATTACTGACTGGCTGAACTATTTTGTTTTGATTTTAAAACTTGAATTCTGCCTGAATTGCTGAGTTAACTCTTGAACTCTGCATCAGATTTAGTTGTGAAAATGCTGCTGAGAATTTTGAGATCATTGAGTGTGTAGATGGTTTTTAGTGTAAAGACCAATTTTGGAACTTGATTTTTCAACTTGTGCATAGCATGGAGCTTTCAAAATCTTTGAGCATGAAATTATGCATAACCTGGGCTGCAAAAGTTTTTGAACTTATTTTTTGAAGTGCTTGATACATTGCAAACGTGATTGCTGCATGTGGTTGTGAACCGTATCTTGGATTAATTTTTGCACTTGCATATTGTGTCTAATTGGGCCATTTTTGCTGAATCCAAGAAGTGATTTTGCTGTCACTGGATCTTAATTATTTTGAAACTTTGTGCTGAACTGCTGCACCTTAGTTACTGGTATGAATTTCATTTGTTGAGAAAAGATATATATTACTGAGTTGTTGCTTCATGGTTTTAATTGCTTTCATCTGAACTTTAAAGCTACTTTCATTTGTGTTTTCTACTGAGCTTCAAACTGTTAAAGAAGTGAGAAATTGGAATTGTTTGAGAGGAAGTTGCTGTCACAGGATATTCCTGTTAGTGCTGGAGAGCTTGCTGTCATTATTGTACCTGCTGTTAAACTAAATTCTTGGTGGAATTGGATCTTGATCACTACTGTTACTAGACTGAGATTATTTTTTATGTGACTAGTGATTGTTTTTCATTGCTGTCATGATTTTTGAACTCTCATAATGAATTTTCTGTGAAAAATCTATGTGGAAAGTTGTGACTGCCTCAGGCTTTTGTGATTCTCATTTCTGTGATTCTTGGGAATCTACTTGCATCTGGTTCAATGGAGAATTTATTGTTGATTTTACGTGGTCAATGCTATCATCATCTTGAATAGTGCTAGCCTGTGAGGTTTTGCATTTTCTCATTATTGCAGCTGCTGCACTAGTTATTTCTGAAGCTTTGCATGTCTGATTGCTATACTGAGTTGCATTGTTCACAATTGATTAAAAGCAATTATTGGGAATTTGCTCAGCATTTGAGTGGGTGACAGAATTTTGGAGTGAAATTTTTGAACTTGATTTTGCTGACATTTTGTGTGAAAAGCTGGAATTTGCTATTGATAGTGGTGATTTCATTGTTGACCTTATTGATTGCCCTCTCATTGATAATCATATTGTGCTAGATCAAAACATGGATGGACACATTGAACATCAAGATCATGAGGTTCCTAACAATGGCCATAATGAAGTACCTCACAATAATAATCATGTGCATGATGATGTAGGAAATAGGAGCATAAGAGATATAATTTCTTCCAATGTTGATTATAATCCTTATGGCTTCTATAATTTCAATGCTAATTTTGAATTGAAAGGACATTTGATAAGTGCTTTACCTAAATTTCATGGTAATGAAGGTGAAGATCCTCATAGGCATTTGGAGACTCTCCATGTGGTTTGCTCATCTATGAAGCCTCCGAGTGCTGACTTGGATAAAGTCATGAGCCGTGCTTTCTTCTTTTCTGTGGAAGGAAAAGCTAAAGAGTGGCTTTATATGCTTCCTCACCACTTTGCAACCTTAACTTGGGAGCAAATGAAGAAAGTCTTCTTAGAGAAATTCTTTCCAGCTACAAGAACTGCTAAGATGAGGAAAGAAATATATAGCATTCAACAAGCAATGGGTGAGAACTTGTATGAATATTGGACTCGCTTTTTGGCTCTCCTTGCCAAATGTCCACATCATCAAATTTTCCAACCACACTTGGTGGAATACTTTTATGATGGGTTGCTTGATCACAACAAAGACACCATTGATGCTGCAGCCGGTGGTTCTTTGATTGATTTAACCTCTCAAGAAGCTTAGGGTCTCCTTGAAAAGATGGTTGCCAATAACCAACAATTTGGTACAAGAGAAAGAGCTCAAGCATGTGGAGTTGGAGCTTGGTCCAACGATGAGATTTTGAACAAGTTGGCCATTTTAAGTGATCAAATGGGTTGTATGCAAAAGACCATTCAAACTCAACAAGTCCACAATGTTGGTGCTTCATATCCTCCTCCTATGTCTCAAGCCTTGGTGCCTACTTCTTGTAAAACTTGTGGTAGCCCTATGCACACCACTTTGACTTGTCCTTCTCAAGCTAGAGAATGTGATGTGGCTGCTATGAATTATCAAACGCCACTCCAATATAATCAAAACAATTTCAATAGAGGGTGGAAGGACAATTCCACTTCTAGATGGGGAGGCAATGATAATAGAGGCTATCAAGGGAAGGAGAGCTTCTATAGAGGTGCTGAACATTCTCAAAGACAATTTGGGAATCCCTCTATGACTTCTTATCAAGGTCCATCAACATCAAGGGAGGTACCTATTCAAGAACCTAACACTAATGAGGCCTTGATGAAGATGATGAGCAAGCTTTGTGACAAGATTGAACAAATGGAAGTGAAGCATGACAATCTCCAAACATTTGTTTCTCAATTGGCTAATGCAAAGAGTGAGAATGATGCCAAGAAGGGAACCTTGCTTTCAAATGTTGTAGTGAATCCTAAGAGTTTAAATGCAATCCAACTAAGGAGTGGGAAGCAAGTTGGACTTGATGATCCAAAAGAGGATGAAGAAGAAGTTGTTTATGATGAAAGTATACAAGAGCAAGCTTCCACATTCCAAGTCATTCCTTCATCTGAGAGCCAAACAGAGAAAAACATCTTGAAGAAAACTTCCTCCACCAATTCTACAAGCCAAGAGAATGAGGGAGCTGCACAAGGAAGTCAACATGAGCATTATGGAACTATTGTCCACAAAGGTAAAGAGGTAAATTTGAAAGACCTTCCTTTCCCTCACTCTTATCTTCAAGGCATGAAAAAGGCTAGTGAAAAGCACGATAATGATTTATATGAATTGTTTAGCAAGATTGAAGTCAATATACCTTTGCTTGAACTTGTTAAACAACCCAAATATGCTAAGATCTTAAGGGACCTATGCAAATACAAGAAAAGATTCAAGCCGAATGAGATGGTCCAACTCCTTTCTAATGTGAGTGCATTGTTTAAGCCCCAATTACCGGTTAAGTGTCAAGATCCGGGGAGTTTCACCATACCTTGCACAATTGGGAATTTCACAATTCCTAAGCGATTGCTTGACCTAGGTGCTACGATAAATATGATGCCCAAATATGTTTATGAGTCTATAGGAGTCACTACACTCAAGCCCACTAGTGTTATTTTGCAATTAGCGGATCAAACAATTAGATATCCACTTGGGCTTCTTGAGGATGTGTTAGTTAAAGTTAGTGACTTGCTCATTCCCTCAGATTTCTATGTTTTAGACATGTCTAAGGAGAGTATGAGTGAAGGTGCATTGATTTTGGGTAGGCCTTTCATGAGAACTGCTAACACTGAGATTAAAATGAAGGAAGGCTCTATAACTATGTCTGTTGGTGATCATTTTGTGCATTTTAATATGTATGAAACAATGAAACACCCACATGAAGACTATTCTTTGCTTGATGTGCATTTTATTGATGAATTGCATGATAATGATCATATTGAGCATGGGTTAGTTTCTAGTGGACATATGACTCATATTAATGCAAATGTGATTAATTCTACCCCTTCTATGCCCTATTCTTCTATTTCCCCCCTCCCATGGTAGTGATGTCAAGTGTTCTAGTGCTAGTTCACTGGACTACACTTGTTCCACACCATCTGTTATTTTACCAAATGATGCTATGCTTGTTGAGTCTTCTATTAACCCAAATACTTTTGAGAAAGGTGTTGTTTGTGATGATAATATAGGGTATAGTGGAGCTGCTAAGACTCATTCAAAGCGGCCATTGAACATTTTTAAAGCCTTGAGGCAAGTTTCCAAACCGATCAAGGTGGTGTGCCAAATCCATACTAATCCACCACCTAGCAAAGAGAAGCCTTTGAGGCCTAAGGATGGATTTGGAAGCTCTTCACTACTTCCACTCCATGCCTTGTCCATTGATCCAAGTCAACTCACTCATACGGAGCTTCAAGCACAAAAGACCACTTTTGAAGTTGGTGACTATGTCATGGCTTATGTGCCTCATTATTTTGCTCCACATGAAGAATTCAAGGAGACATGGATTGGTCCTTTAGAAGTGGTTGCCAAGTGTGATAAGAGGACTTATAAAGTGAAGGATGGCTATGGTGGACACTTCCATACTCGAGCCAACCGTCTCCGTTTGTACCACACTAGCTACAAGCCTCCATGATAAGGTTGCTTCCTTCCTTTACCTTGTTCTACTATTTTGGGCTGTTTATTGCATGATTTCATGATGTTGAACAAGTGTGGGGGAGGGATACTCTAGTAGGAAAAGGTAGCTTGTGTCTTGTGTGTTGTTTTTGTTTTTTTCTTTGTGTGTTAATCTACTCTTTCTCATATTGATTCTTCACTACATTATTGAGCACCATTGTCATATCATTACTCTCTATGTGCATTGAGGACAATGCAAAGATTAAGTGTGGGGGAGAGATGGATTGTGTGTTTCTTTTTGTTTTGTTTTAGGGACTCTAATATGCCATCATGTTTTGTGCTAGCTGCTGCTTCATCCATTTTGGGCCTAATTCTTCAAAAAATTTGAGATGTTTAAGCATGATCAAATATCTCAATTGCATGTGATTAGATATTGATGTTGAAACTTGTCTAAATGAAGTGAGTTTCCATATGTTCTAAGTCTTAGAAATGATGCATTATTTAATTTTGATGAGTTTGTTAGGAAACAAAAGCCTAGTTGGAAGGTATTTTGGGCCTATTCGTTTCATTTCATTGTGCGATTTGTCTACTTAGGCTATTGCTCTCTAGAACTTGTCCTATTTCTTCCTTGAGGCTACATTTTGCAATGGTATAGATAGAGATGACATTGGCATTCATTTCTAAACCTTTTAACCCAAACACAAATCATTCATCATTCACCTTAGTTTACCCCTTTGAGCCTTTCACTTTCGTTTCTATTTCATTATACAAATGCTATGTTTGCATCTTTTATCAAGTTCTTCCTAGCACTATTGAAAAAAAAAAATGCCATGTGAATAATCAAGAGAAAGAAAATAGAAGAAAAAAAAAGAAGAGAAAAAGTGTGAAAAAAAGAGAGAAAAATTCAAAAAAAAATAGTCACAATGGTAAATATGTGAAATAAGTTAGTTCTATAATGCTAAGTGATCTAGCAAATTATTTGGTGCAAACATAGTGTTTGTTATATTTTCCATCATTTGGCCTATTCAACATTACAACCCTACAAAGTCCTTTGGATTTATTTATGCCATTGTTGCAAGTAGTGGAGAGCCTAGAAATATCACAAGCCTATGGTAGAGTGTGATCAAAGTGGATGCGAGTGAAAAATTACCTTGCATAAGAGTAGAGTGCAAACACTTATCCTAGTAAAGGTTTCCAATTGAACTCATTTGGATTAAGTTTTGCATCTTTGCTAGTTCTTCTAACATGTGGCATGCTTGTGGAGTTTGGATAGATGGATACTTCATTGTTTATCAAATGTGATTCTTGAAGATTGATCATACTTGTTCATCTCTATTCTTGGTTCTTGGCTTGAAATGATTTTGCCCGGGAGTGCAAAAGCTAAGTGTGGGGGAATTTGATAAGAGCTAAATATTTGAATATCTTTTGTTAATTAACCTTAGACTTTTGTGGGATTTGATTAACCATTTTGGGCATAATTAGGTATTAATGTGAGATTTGAATGCAAAGGTAATTTGGGAATTAAATTGGCTAAATTGATATATTTTAAGTAATATTTGTTATTCCCATTATTTCTTAGTTGTGAACATATGATATTACCTTTTTGTATCTCATTTTTGTAGGTGATGACATGGTACATTAGAGCTTAATATTGATGACATGGTGATGACAATTTTTTTATGGGCATTCATGTAATATTGAACTTCATCAACATTGTTCAAGATGTACAAGTGGACTTGTTACAATTCATCAGCATCTATGCTCTTTACTGTTGCCCCGCGTCTACCCCCTTCTTGATCATGACGTTTAGGAAGGCCAATATGTCGTACATTTGACAAATAATGTTGACAAAATTCCATAGCTTCTTCAGAAACATATTTTTGAACAATAGATGCTTCAGGCCGATTGGGGTTCTTCTCATACCCTTTTAGTATTTTCATAGTTCTTTCGATCGGGTACATCCACCGGAAATAGATAGGGCCACACAACTTTATCTCCCTCACTAGATGAACAACCAAGTGTACCATGATATCAAAAAAGGACGGAAGAAAAAGCTTCTCAAGCTGGCATAAGATCATATATCCTTCATTTTCCAATTCCTCCAATCTTTCCGTGTCAATGACTTTACAACAAATGGCATTGAAGAAGAAACAAAGTCTAGTCAATATGTGTTGAAGATCATATTCGGCAATGGCTCGAATAGCTACTGGGAGTAGTTGTTGCATTAAGACATGACAATCATGAGACTTTAGCCCTATTAACTTCAAGTCTTTCATCGATACAAGCTTTTTAAAATTTGAAGAATACCCTGAGGGAACTTTAGCGCCATATAAACACTCACAAAAGCTTCTTTTCTCAACCTTAGACAAAGTATGAGCAGCTGGAGGACAAAAAGTTCTATTACCGTATGGCCTTGGATGTAAATCTTCTCGTATTCCCATTTCTTGCAAGTCTAATCTTGCCTTCACGCCATCCTTAGAACTTCCTTGTATGTTGAGCAGTGTCCCAACAATACTATCACATACGTTCTTCTCCACATGCATGAAATCAATACAGTGTCTGACGTCAAGATTGCGCCAATATGGAAGATCGAAGAAGACGGACCTTTTTTTCCATATATTTTTCTCATTTCTACTCTTTGATGACTTACCAAACATAGTATCGATATATTTCACCTTTTCATAAATTTCCTCCCCAGTCAATGAATCTGGCGCATCTTCAAACTCTTGGCCACCGAAAAAAGCTTTTTTTAATCTACGATAAGGGTGGCTTCGTCTTAGAAATCGCCTATGGCCAAGGTAAACCGTCTTTCTTCCATGTTGAAGTTGATGGTAGCATGTGCCTTCTTCACATATCGGACAAGCTTTGTGGCCTTTAACTCTATATCCTGACAAGTTCCTATATGCAGGGAAGTCATTTATAGTACAAAAGATCATTGCTCGCATATTAAAAGTCTCCTTCTTGTTCGCATCAAAAACATCGACACCTTTATCCCACAACTCTTTCAAGTCTTCGATCAAGGGTTCTAGATAAACATCTATGTCATTTCCGGGTTGCTTTGGTCCCGAAATCAACATAGACAACATAATGTACTTTCGTTTCATACATAACAAAGGAGATAAGTTGTAAATTACCAACAGAACAGGCCATGAACTATGTATACTGCTTAGGCTACCATAAGGATTCATACCATCTGTGCTAAGCCCAAGCCTGAGATTCCTAGGTTCTTCACCGAAGGTAGGAAATAATTGATCGATTTTCTGCCATTGAGAAGAATCAGCTGGATGTCGAAGCTTTCCATCAGAAATCCGCTCATCTGCATGCCATCTCAAATTTTTGGCATCAATTTCATTAGCAAACAGGCGCTTGAACCTTGGAATGATTGGAAGATACCACAACACTTTTGCAGGGCCCTTATTTGATTTATACCTCGGAGTTTCACATATCGGACATTGCTCCTTCTCTTCATGATCTTTTCTATACAATATGCAATCATTAGGGCAAGCATGGATCTTTTTATACTTCATCCCTAGTGGAACAGTATTTTCTTAGCATCATAGTATCGACAAGGCAACACATTATCATCAGGAAGCATATCTTTAAAGGCCTCAAGCGTTTCTGAAAAACTCTTATCGCTCCATCCATGTCATGCTTTCAAGCTTACCAATTTCAATACAGCATTCAGCAATTGGTATTTTTTACACCCCGGGTATAGCGGCTTCTCAACATCACTGCACATATTACCATATGCATGTGATTGTTCAAAAGCCTCTTCTCCTACATCACGAATAATATCCTCTATCCGATCATCCATATCCGTGTCATTATCATCACAAGTCACTTCCCGCTGTTGAGATGCACTTGGCATTTCTAATTGTTCACCATGCCATACCCATACTACATACGTCTTACAAAACCCTTCACAAATTAAATGTGTATATATATCTGCAGCACTTAGTCGCTTCTCATTCAAACATTTTACACAAGGGCAATAAAACATCCCACTATCATCATCGGCATTTCTTTTTGCAAAGTCTAAAAAACCCTTGACCCCAATATCATATTCAACACTCGTCCGTTTAGCTTATATCCAACTACGATCCATATATTGCAACACCTTTTTTTTGTTTTGTACTTTTTCCCTGGAAAAGGTAGGAGAATGATGAGAGCATGCAATCATGACACCCAAGTACATAGTGTAACTAGAATTAAACAAAGAAGATCATGATTTAGAGTAGCGTGTGAGGAAAAAATGGAATGAGGGAAAGTGGAATGGAGAAGGAGTGACGGAATGAGAAATGAGGAATGGATGTGAAAAGAAGGAAGGAAAGAATGCGCAGAGCATTCAAAGAAGTGTTGATTAGGTGCGACTCCTACGAGGTTATCGACCTACTTCAAAATGAGATCCCAGATATGCATGAGGAATGGCAGCTGCTTACAGAGATTAAAGCAATGTTGGAACGGAGCTGGAATGTAGAGTTCCAATATATTGACAGAGACGACAATAGTATGGCAGACTCGTTAGCCAAACGAGCACTGAGTTCTTCTCATGGGCTTCAAATTATGCCAGCAGATGCAATCTTCTCGGTTTTACATACGGAAGACCCGGGCTAGCTTGCTAACCGGACTGGTCAATATAGTCTGTCCCCTTTTACACTAATGTCTTTTCCAGCCACTATAGAGGATGCTAATCCTCCTAAGAATTCTCATCTTATTCATATGCAATTAAATGACTCTAAATGTTATGGTTTGGTAACAATTATTCCTGAGGATCAACTACTCATTTCGGCGCTTGGTCACATGCTCAATTTGAATTCAGAAGAATATTAGTCAAAAATCCTGAGAGAGGAAGATTATCTTTTAAAGCAGAGACTTCCTCTTTATCCAGAATGATTGGAAAGGGTTTAGTAATCATCTTGGGTTGATTAGTTCTTTGTAAACATTGATTCTTGACTAAAACAGATTCCTCATTTTGTTTACGGTTTAGCTAGCTATCATTTTGTTCCCTATAAATAGGATAAAAATCTTTAACAAAATTCTCCTATAATTAAAAAGAAAAGGAAATAAATTAAATAATATGTATGGGCGTGTGACTAGCTTGGTCCAGGGGCATCTCAACAATTTCACATATCTTTCGAGTTTCAGCACCTAAATAAATAAATATAGAAAATGACAAGGTTCTAGGAATAATAAAATAAGATTAACTTGAGAGCTGTAATATAAAAAAAAAACCACTAGAATCTAAATGGAGCGGTAAATAATTGGTTATGAATAAAAGAAGAATACACAACACAGTCTTAATTAATTATTACCTGTATGTGGAATATTAAGAACTCTTTGTATTTCTTGCTTCCTTGGATCAACAATCTCATGAGCCTTTGATTCTGCTACATGCTTCTCAAAGATTAATGCTCTGCTAGTACCCACACTCTTTTGATACGTTGGACTACTTTGTATAATACTTGAAGATTCTATGTAATCACCTTCAAATGTCAAAAGACAAGAAGTCATATGAGGCCTTCTTTCATTGGTATATTTGAGTTGGCATAGTAGAAGGATATGGTAGTTAATTAAGCAAAAGAAGACAACAACCGAAATATGAGCTAGCTACATGCATTTAGAACAAAAATGCGACAATATCTCAACGAAGGTAAAAATTTCCTCCATTCCCTCAAAAGCTTCAATTCAATCCAATCTTTGGTGTGTAGAGCGGAGACTTCCTAAATTGTCTCACATGACCCACAGTTTTTGGCCCACATAACATTATACT